>CM068385.1:1124222-2324222 GCA_034770075.1 Aralia elata | reverse complement strand
AAAAGATAAAATAAATTTTCATTCTATTAGAATGATTTATCCTCCAAAATTATCATCTCAAATATACTATTTTTATGTCATTGATTTCTCTATTTCATTTTCTCAATCCAAACGTAACATTAGACTTGAGCCACACTTTCCACTTAAAAAAATGAGAGAGATGTAATTTATCTATATTATAAAGCAGTTATGTGGAGTCGTTGATGTCGTTAATGTAATCATTTCATACTATTTTTTTTCCTATTTTCCTCTTATATTTAATTTATATTATTATTTTATTCTTTTTATATATTTTTATTTAATTCTTTAAATTTTATAAAATTCTTATTTAACTATATATAATTTATATACTTAGCATGTACATTAGGTACTAGTCATATATCAGAGCTCATTCGTAAATTTATCATAAATAAGTGTACAAAACCATCACGCCCACTATGACTATATATATATATATATATATATATACACACACTTTTACTCCTTTCTAATCGACATACTTTTATATATATCCATCCACTAATTAATTACCACACGTTTTCAATGAAAGAAGAACTGTGTGATTCTCATACTTGGACGTGTCTCTTTATCTAGCTAGCTTCATATATATCCCTCCAATTTTAATTTTTTTTCCCTTTTATGAGAAATTAATTCAGCTTCTTTTGAGAGACAGAAATATATATGGTAAGAGTATTTTTTGAATCTTTATTTCCACCAAATTTCTTTTCAAATTAAAGTTGAATGAGTCATTACCACGTCGGAAGGGGACGGGTAGAATTAGAGTGTTTGTACTTGTATCCGGTGAAAAAAATGAATAAATTATACATTTAAAAATTACTGAATAAAATGTTGATGGAGTGATGATAAAAATGTCTATAGCGGTGACGACTTACAAATTGCGTCACTCAACCCGTGTTAATGTTTTTGCTGCCAACAGTTTTCAAATCAATGCCTTATATATAAAAGTAGAATGGAGATAAATTAATTTGATCATACGAGTTAGCTCATTAATTAAAATAAATTAATTTGAATAGTCTCTGAATTAATTTAATTTTAAAAAAAAATTATTTTTTAGAGTTGAGACTTTAAACCTTCTATACTCAACTATGCAAAACTTTTTTTGGAGATTATAAGTGTGTGCACGTAATCATTTAAAATTAATAGTTAGTCTTTAATTATTCACATGATAAATGCAACATATATACATTATAGGAAGAATACCAAAAGTCTACTATGCTTGGTATAATAAATAGGCCTCTATTCTCTCCTTTCTTCTTCATCATATCATTTAATTACTTTTACTTTTATTTTGTTAATATCTTGTAAATATATGTGTTTCAACGATTTTAAGGGTACTTACGCCAGTAAAACTATATATACTTACCCTTTTTATTTGGTGTAAACGATATTTTTATATGAACAATTATATGTCGTTCATTTTATTTAACCACATAAATACTTTGATCAAATATTATTATTTTTAATATAAATAGTTGTTAATAAAGAAAACCCGTGTCAGGTATTACGCTGGTAAAGTTAAAAATTAAATGCAACTAGGCTACCTCACTCTCTCCTCCTATATATAGTACCTTCCTGGAAGGTGCAAGAGGCTCTTAGTAGAGGGGCTCGAAAGTCTCCCTTGCATCTATCATTAGTGGCTCTGCCGGATAGTTCACCAGCCGGAATATCGAATTAGGATGGACACTAAAGTCATCTCCACCGGAATCCCTTACTCTAAACTACCGGAGAGTTATATCCGGCCTGAATCCGATAGGCCCAATCTTTCCCAGGTCCAAGACTGCGTGAATGTACCCGTTATTGACTTGGGTTGTCAAGATAGAGATCTAACAATCCAACAAATTGGCGACGCGTGTACTCAATATGGCTTTTTTCAGGTGCATACAATTTTATTATTCAATGACAATTATGGTACCTCAATTCTTCACTTTTTTTTTTCTTGAAATATTCGTGTTTGATACCCGAACTCTTCACTTTTTTTTCAAAATATTTGTGTACGACACTCGACACTCCTCAACATGTTATTTAAATAATAAAAAAAATTAATAAAATTTATAATTGCATGTCCGTACAGACTTTTCAAAGTACTCGTGTTTGATATAAAACTCCATCTGAATTTATGTAATTTAGGATGATAATATTTGATTTGATGATAATATGTGTGTGATATATTCTTATGTTTTATTTTATTGATTTTAATTAGGTGATTAATCACGGGGTAGAAAAGGAAATAGTGGAGAATATGCAAAAAGTAGGGAGTGAGTTCTTCAGTTTACCGGTGGAAGAGAAATTGAAGCTATACTCTGACGATCCATCAAAGACTATGAGGCTGTCCACAAGTTTTAATGTAAAGAAAGAAACTATTCACAATTGGAGAGACTATCTCAGGCTTCACTGCTATCCTTTGGACCAATATGCCCCCGAGTGGCCATCCAACCCTTCTTCCTTCAAGTTAGTATTACTATTTACTGCTACATCTTCTCTCTCCTTTATATATATCAATTTTTTTTATCCACAAAAGTTAAAATTATTACGATAATAAGTAATTAAGTTTGACTATATAATCACCGACTGCATGCGTTAAGTTACGTTATTAGTATTTAGTATTTAAAAGTGTAAATGATGAATCGAGTCGAATATTGAGTTGTTAAAATTATTACGATAATAAATAATTAAGTTTGACTATATAATCACCGACTGTGCATGCATTAAGTTACGTTATTTGTATGGGTTAATTGCAAATTATACCCCGAAGTATACATCCTTTTACCATTCGTACCCCGACGTTTAAACGCTCTCATCCCGCTATCCAAAGTACCGTTAAGTTACCATAACTGACCCTTTTGTAATTTCTGGCCAAAAAAGTGGCCGGAACTGCCACGTGTTCCGGCGGTGTATGTACAAGTACGATTTGACCAGATTTTTATACACTTGACCGTATAAAACATTTGAAAACCTGATTAATTAGATTAAGTAATACATTTATACTTACTAATACAATAAATTACAAATTTACAAACCTAATTTAGTTTTCTTTTTCCTCTTCTTCCCCATCTTCATCATCTTCCATTACCATGAACTTACCAAAAATTTCAAAATCCAAAATACCCAAATCATTTATCCTCTTCCCTTGTAACCATTCATGAAGCTCGAAAATCTCAAACTAAAACCCCCAATTCGTTCAACATCTTCAAAATTTTGCCCAATCTCAAACTCACTCCATTTTCTCTCTCTAAGACACAAATGTAAAGGAATCCCCAAGTAAATAGATTTTCTCAAGTTGGGATTTAGAAACTCTGCACTTTCCCCGAGATTGTTTGCCAAAAGTAGACAATTCTTTCATCCAAATCTTGCAAAACCCATGATTTCTTCCCCAAATTTCTCACCAAATCCAGCGACAATTTGGGTCGAAAAACCCTAGAAACCACCCAAGAAAACCCATTCAGCACCACAAAAATCAACCCCACACTCAAAGTCAACCTCATCAACATAACCCCAAATCCCATCTTTCCTTTCTCCTCCGTCAGATCCAAGCGGACCTCCGATCCAACGACGCCCTCCGCCAATCCGGTGCACTCCTCCAAGCTCTCCAGCAATCTGCCGCCGGATGCGACATCTCCGTCATTCCAAATCCTCATGTCACCGCTGCCGTCGTCTCCATACTCGCCGCCATTCCCTCACACTGCCTCGGTAAGCTCATTGCCGACTGCAATAAAGAAATCTTCAGCTCCTTCGATTCCCCCAGCGATAACTTAAGATTCTCCATTCCCGAAACCCTAGGTTCCATTCTTGCACGGGATGATCTGGCGACACTATGCGAAAACAACATCAATTTGTTAGATATGGTTTCCAATTGGTGGAAGTGGATTGAGCAGAATTAGATTGATGAAATCACCAAATTGTTTGAATTTTTTACCCTTTATTTTGTTAATCTAATATTTTACATGTATTTCTACAAATTAATTAAGTCAACTACGGTATTTATACGGTCAACAATATTTAAATATTAAATTAAGACACGTGGCCATTTTCCGACAAAAAAATTGACAGAAAATCTGAATAGGGTCTATCGTGCTTACTTAACGGTACTTTGGGTAACGGAATGGGAGCGTTTAAACATCGGGGTACGAATGGTAAAAGGGTGTATACTTCGGGGTATAATTTGCAATTAACCCTATTTGTATTTAGGAGTGTAAATGATGAATCGAGTCGAGTATTGAGTTGTTCAGATTTGGTTCACAAAATTTATCGAGTATGAAATAAAATTTGATTAAGGCTCTTTTATTTACCGAATCGAGCATGATCTTGATTCAAGCTTGAGTAGTTTGAATTTTTCGATCGAATATGATCTGAATATCAATAGAAAATTATAATTTAAAAAAGTTCTAATAATTTATCGAACTTTAAAATTTACTCATATTTGAATCATTTATATTTTGAGTCGAACTTGAATCGAACTTTTTGTCTAATAAATATGAATCGAACTCAAACTGTTTGGTTAATTTTTCAACCTTACACGTATTAATGATGTTAAAGTTACACATAACACTAATCAGCATACTAACATTCTCAATTTAACATCATCTTTTGTTTCATCTATCTTTATATATCTACGTAAATGCATGTGACATTTCATTAAACGTATTAATAGTGCTAAAAAAAATACTAATAATCAACATACTAAATTTCTCGATTCAATAACGGTCTTTTATTTCATATTAATTAAAATACATTAATGAATAAAGTTGTATGATGTCATTCGTATACGCCAATTTTGCCTAGTTTTGAAAAAGTAAAAGTTTGATTCTTGAAAACAGCGAGATGGATTCAGTAGAAATCAATCAAATCTATATTATAAAGGCCGTGTATAGGTTTTCTCAACAAGTTCAGTGTAATTATGTCATATTTTTTTTTTACTCTTTTATTATTAATTTTAGATATATTATTATTTTATTTTTTAATAATAATTTTTTATTTTTATTTATTTATTTTTTTAAATTTTTTATTTTATTCTATATAATTTAGATATATAACACGTGTGCAACAGTAACTAATTATCGTAAAGTAAATGAAAAGATCTTGAACCTTTCATGCGGTAGAAGCGAAAAAACAATTTAAAAAAAATGAATGGTACTTAGCACCAATCACTAGTAGTAATTATGAAAGTAAAATTAAATAAAATTTTGTGCCCAATCAAATTATTATTAGTGTTAATGGTTGGTATTCAATCGATGTAAGGTCAGCATAGCATTTCAGAAGGGACTTATTGCTCAAAGGATTTTCCGTATCTTAGACCAATATTTAAAAATGAAGCTTCTAGTAGACCCACGACCGACGTAATCAGCGGCGCGCGTTTGAAAGTGGGTACATTTTAATTTTTCATAAGGTAATGTATTTATTATTATTATTAGGCGTCATGACACATACGTTGCATATGCAAGTCATATTTTATTTAAAAATAATTTTAAAATTTAAATTTTAAGGATGAAATATAAATATTGTTAAAATTTTAAGATAAAATATAAAAATAAAATAATTATTGTGACACAACTTCAAAAAGTATTCATCACCATCCCTTTTTGTCTCTCTTTATAATATAAATAGATACAGAAGTAAATAGCTATATTAGTAAATCTCAGAGCCGGTCCTAAGTTTTTGAAGGTCCAGGGCGAAATTTTTCGAATGTGTCCAATGGCGGGGGTTCGGGGCAGCGCTCTCGAGCCAATTTTTTTTAATACTTTTGTATTTTTTTTTAATTTGGCGGGGGTTCGTTGTGTGTTGAGATGAAACACTTTTTTTAATATAAAGGTTTTACAAAAGTTTTTTCACAACATAATTAAAACAGTGTTTCATATCAACAATTGTAAAAGTGTTTTTGAAAAAAAATAAATTAAAAAAATAATAAGGTTGCCGTTGTAGTCAATATTGTGCCACATTTAAGGTTATTGTGTGAAATTAATCTTATGGTTGATCATTTGTCATATTAGGCTGTTTCTTTTTCTTTCTCCTTAGAATTTAAGCATTGAAAAATTATGTTTCATGTACACTTGAAATATAAGGCTAATAACTGCACAGATAGGAGTTTGACATTTGAAGGCTTTTTTTTTGGACTGTTTGTGAAAAAAAAATGGAAAGCAAAATCAAAATGCACCAGCCAGGAATTGAACCCAAGTCTGTACCATGGCAGGGAACTATTCTACCACTAGACCACTAAAGCTTTACACATATATACACAAAGCTTATAATTAATTTTGGGCCCCCTTCAGCTTTAGGCCCTGGGTGGTCGCCCTGCTTGCCCTAGGCCGACTCTGGTAAACCTTAAACTATTTTTGTAATACTTCAATCCCACGATATGAAAAAAAAATTATTTGTATATAAAAAATTATGTTATTAGCAATAATATTTTTAGTCATAGTCTTTTTGGTGAACTTATGGTGGACTAGTAGTGATTTAACGTCTTATTTGGATAGATTTAATTCGATTCAGATTTGAGATTTAACCCAAGATTTATTTGGATTCGAGATTTGACCCGAGTTATTACATATGGTATCAGAGAGGACTCTTAAAAGTTTAGGTTTGGGTTGCTCGATGGGAAAAGTTTGTATATACTTAAGTTATTAATAATAGTATTTTCAATTATGTCTTTTTTGTGCCTTGTTTGGATGGTTTTCTGACTCTTAAAAGCTCGGGTTCGAGTTGGCAGATGAGAAAAGTTTGTTTGTATATAAAGAATTAAGTTACTAATAATAGTATTTTTAATCATTATCTTTCAAGTTGATAATAAAAAAATAATACTCAAATATATATATTGTATGGATATAGATAATGAGGGAAGAGAGTAGCATTGTCACGACTTTGGAGGTTTATAGTTAAGATAAGAGGAGGGAGGGAGTATTACAAAACTAACGAGTGTCTAAAATGGAAAGTGGCTGACGTAACGTGACAGTTCATGGATGATGTTATCGTCTACCATGACTTTTAGCAGGACTACTTATTTGTCTTCACCGCGTGGAGATGGCGTCATATACATAATCCGTGTTGATGTCACCAAATTCAATAATGTGTGGGTGTGGCAAATAATAATAGTATCCATAATTTATACGTACTGCCTCACGCGTTATCTATAAATTATATACGTGTGGTAAAATAAAATTTTTATTATAAAATTAAAAAATATTAATAAGATAATATAATTAAATTTATGAAAAAATTAAAAGAAAAATAACATAACATAATTACACCACACTGTCCAAAAACACGTTATAATTTAGATATTTTATGACAATGAATGCTGTATACACGTGTATTCGTCCATAGATCTAGTGGCGGACGTTACCTATTATATATTTCAATTTAATTAAATCTTATACATATAAAGTTTATTAACTTTATTTGCATGTCACGTCAAGATTTGAAAATTTTGAACACAAGTTGCACCTCCAACGTCTCTATATATTATTAGCTTTCTTAATTATATAACACTATACTTTTGCATTAATTCAAGTTGGAATACGTACAAATATTCTAAAAAGATACTACTATTAGTCTAAGCAGTTATTCTTCAGTTTGGTACTCCAATACTCTCTAATAATAAGATACTAGTAGTAGTTAATAGTTATGATTCTTCCGTTTGGTACTTAATTAAAGTATATGATTTTATTAAGCAATAGGTGGCACACATATCTCTTACTTGATTGAGGATGATGTTATCCTTGATGTTGCTATCAAATCTACTCATCTTTCACTGTCCAGTACTGTTCACCATGGCCAACACTCAATTGACACGAAAAATATTAGAGTGATGACGCTAGCTAGTTAGACAAAAACTATAAACAAAATATTGATTAATTGTACAGTATAATTTATCAGTATTGATTTTTTTTTTTATATTCATTTTTAACTATGGTTTATATGTATATGGCAAAATATTATCTAAGATAATACCTTAGTCAAGCAAACTAAGCTACTTAACAAAATGATGTAGTTTTATCCTTTAGAGTTAATTATTCTATTTTTGAGTTTTATAAAAAAAAATCTTTAATTATAAATTTTATACAAAATTAGGTCGTTTTATTAAGTAGTTTTAGTCAAGCTTGAATAAGGCATGCCTTAGATTAATTATCTTTTCCCTATATATATATATATTATGGAAGCTAAGCAAGTAATTAACTAAATACTTTGATATATGTTGATAGGGAGATTGTGAGTAATTACTGTAAAGAAGTTCGGAAATTAGGGTTGAGATTGGAAGAAGCAATATCAGAGAGCCTAGGGGTGGAAAAAGAGTACATACAAGAAGTGTTAGGAGAACAAGGGCAGCACATGGCTATTAACTTTTATCCGGAATGCCCACAACCAGACCTGACTTATGGATTGCCTGGACATACTGACCCCAATGCTCTCACCATCCTCCTTCAAGATCTTCATGTCTCTGGCCTTCAAGTCCTCAAGGATGGCCGCTGGTTAGCTGTCAAACCCCACCCTGATGCCTTTGTCATTAATATCGGGGACCAATTGCAGGTATTAATTATTCTATTCTGGTTCTGGTTCTAGTTCTGGTTCTGCTATAATATATATATATATATATATATATATATATATATATATATGATCAATATTAATTAATTTTTTTAAAGTTACTGCTTGAAACTTTGGTAGTTGATCATAAAGAGCAGTATAGTTTTCGACAGATCAATTACGAAAATTATCTAAAAAATATTACTAATTGGAGTATAAAAGTTTATCGTTTTCAAAAGTTAATTAATCACGTTAGTTTATTATGATCGAGTAACATTAAACTTAATTTAATAGATGGTATTTAATTTTGGAAATTGATATTTTAATCTTCAACCACCAAATCGTCCTATTTCAAAAGTCATATTAGTTTGACTTTACCAAAGTATTTAATTATAGATCAAGATGAAAATTTCCGACTTTCTTAAATTCATATAAAATATTAAAAGGTCTAGAAAGCATCATTTTCTAAAGTTGCATTATTAATTCTCTACTAATAAATTATTATACTGCCTTAAATCCTACTCAATAGGGGACACCCAGTTGAAAAACAAAATTCAGTGCTCTTTTTTGACAAAGGCTAAGAGTTTTCACACAATGCGTGAGATTGACAAAATGACAAGTGTAGAATATCACTACTATATAACTATCTATATATGTGATCAATTTCAAAAAAGTAAAATTGAATACAAGTACTATATAGGTATAATATTCTCTCATTCCGGATAAAAATATTTATTATTATTTTAGATAATTTCAAGTTAAATGTCTATTTATTCTATATATATATAATCTATTTTTTACAATATTTTACTTATAATACCTTTAGTATTAATTGTCATTTTTTTATTCTCTATACAAATTTATAAAACATTACTAATCATGTACAGAAAATTATCTAATTAAATGAGATTTTAAATATGAACAAATTTATCATTTTATTTTATTAGGCCGAGGGAGTATAATAAAGGATCCATCAGCCGCAAAATAGATGCATGCATGCTGTAGAGTTTAGACCCCACTATAGACCTAATAAACCTAGCTATATCAACATTTTGGATGGGACAAGAAAATTGTGGATATTATTATTATTATTATTATTATTAATTTTTTAAATGTAGGCACTGAGTAATGGGAAATACAAAAGTGTATTTCATCGAGCCGTTGTGAATGCCGACAAAGCAAGGCTGTCCATTGCTTCTTTTCTTTGCCCAAATGATTGTGCCATGATTAGTGCTTCCAAGAAACTCACCGAAGATGGATCTCCAGCCATTTACAGGGGCTATACTTATGCAGAGTATTATAAGAAGTTTTGGAGTAGGAACCTTGATGATGAACATTGTTTGGAACTTTTCAAGAACTAACTCGCTAGCTAGCTGGCTAGCTAGGCTAGGGTGTCTATATGCACGCATGCATGGATCGATCTCAAAATAAATGATTGTGTTATTTTGGGTACATGGCATTCATCACGTATACACCTACAACTGACTAATCATTTAAACTATACATTACTGATGAGTTTGTTTTTCATATACGACAAGTCAGTGAATACACAAATAGTTTAATTCTGCTATAGTTTAAATGATTAGATCGATGTTGTACACTTGTACATAACGAATGCCATGTACCTGAGTCGTGTTTTCGAGTGAGATTTTCATTTCCTGAGTCGTGCTCGTGCTCGTGCTATGTTACTACGCATGAAAAGCAAATTAAATTCAAGGAAATCGAAAATTGTCCACCGATCTTCATGGAATAATGTAAGCATTAATCCCGACTTGCTGGCCATAAATGTCTCTCTGCATAAAGGGGATACTGCTGCAACTACGTACGACCCTGGCAAGAGGAAATAATTATGTGGACTTACCATTTATGAAGCTGAAGGTACTCTTTTCTGTTCTAGACCAATGCCAAAATAATGTAAGCATGCTTTTAGATGAACCCTATTTGCAACACGTACTATTAGTTATATATATGTCAATCAGTCAATCATTTCATGTTTATGTTAGTTAAGTGCCAAGGGAAAATAACATTGGCCAACATGTATTAATTATATGCAATGTGCTAATTATATAATTTGGCGTTACTCTAGATTATTCGTTTTAATTCATAATCTTTCTTAGTTATTTTTATAAGGAAATTAATATGGATACCCTTGATAAGATTTTTTATATTTAATAAGAGTAAAACTTTTATATTTTTTTGATTTGTATATATGATAGCCTATCCATTGTGGTTCAACCCATTTATCTGAAAATGACATGCTTTGCTACACAGATCCATTTTTTCAATTATTGGTGCTTTATGCTGTAAAAGAAACTCTCAAACGGGTAAACTTCTTTTTCCATACATACAAACCACAACTCGATCGGTGACGTATCAATCAATACTTGTATATAATAATTTAAAAAATTATTTACTCCTTAATTGAATTATATTAATTTAATTGATCAAATTAACTCAAATAAATTAACTCAAACTAAGTCAATAAATTATTAATCATTAAACTTGCATTAATGAATTGCTCATTGAATTTTTATTTTTCATTCTATTCGTTTTCTCTCACTATCATATTAATTATTTCTCTTTCTTTTCTCTTTTTTATTAGGTAGCAAAACCCAAAATTAATTCTAACAACTTTCAACTTCATTAATTTATAACTTTACGACTTTAATAGTGTAATTAAAAAAAATATATTTAATTATTTATATTTTTAAATTCATGTAAATGCATATTTTTCTCTATTACATATACATATTCACTACAAAAAAATACATATAATTAATATTACTTATCAACATACTTACACGAACTTGTTTTAAAATATATATATATATATATATATATATATATATATAAACACACACGGTCCGGATCTTAGGCTCACCCCAAGCTCACCCTCCTTTAGCGACGGACCCGGCGACAGTTTAGTTATACAACCGTCGTCTATACTTTTAGCGACGGACAATATATAGCGTCGCTAAAAGTATAGACGACGGTTGTATGACCAAACCGTTGTCGAGTCCGTCGCTAAAGGAGAGTGAGCTTTGAGTGAGCCGGATAAGGGTGAGCTTAAGAAATGTACTGTATATATATATATATATATACACACACACACACACACACACACATTCTAAGGCTAGCCTTAGATAAGTTTTTCTAAGGCCAGTTAACAAAACTACGTAGTTATATTAAGTTTAAGTAATTCAATTTAATTTCTTTATTATTATCTCAAATTGACTTTAAAAAATCAATTATGATCTTATATTTTAGAACAAAGTACTTTTTATTTAGTTTACAATATAAAGTATTACATTAATCAAATTAATCAAAATCAAATAAGTTTACATCAAATTTGAAATTTAGGATTTAACTAATTGCAAACAAAAAAAAAATTAAATAATACTCTTTTTATGGATCGAATTTGTTTGAAAGGAGTAATTGCAGAAGGGTCTAAATATTTTTACAATAACAATAATAAAGAGAAGGTATCTTAATCTGCATATAGTAATATTTTTTTTTCAATTTTGAGTTTGTATACAAAACGAACATCAAGAATGTGAAAAACTAATTCCCCATATAAAAGTCCAAAACTAAATCTGTTATAATGAATTTTACAACCTTGTAAGTCTTCCTAATGTGAAAACAAAATTAGATTTCAAACACAAGTTATGGCCAAGATATTTTATTTACCTGTGAGAGAGATGATCCAAAGTGCAGGAAAGTAGAAGGGAAGAAGGAGTTCTGCGAAGGGAGGGAAACGAGGGATTGTACGCATTAGTTTAGGGATGGCAGGGGTTTTAAATATAAAAAAATTTAAATTAAATCACTTAAACTTAATAAAATTACATTGTTTTGTTAGGTGGCCTTAGAGAAACTTATCTAAGACTAGCCTTAAAATAGATATTCTCATATATATAATGGGGGTAAAAAATATAAGTACTCGTTCACTTTCCTAAATTCATTTCTTTTCGTAAAATTAATTTGTCATTGCGATATATGTATCTTAGCACCACCACTTTGCATGTGTAAGATGCAATTCTACAAAAATAATTAATATAAATTCTTCACTTTTTTTAATACACGCGAGTTTAATTTCTTTAATTTTTAAGAAATGTAGTTGATATATAGCTTATAGAATTAACAAAAATACCTTTAAAATTTTGACATTTAATAGAACATAATACAAATAATTTTTTTAAAAATTATTTTAAAAATTAGCTCCTACCTTGCACAGGTCGCAAACTTGTTTATACTATTACTAGTACATAGAAGACTCCAGAAATTCACTCAATAACTCAAAAATACCAACATTGGACTGCGAGAGTCTCATGTATTTAGACCATACTTCACTCTAAAGACTTTAGAATCTATTTTAAAATAAATCTACGTACACACTCTTAGTGTATATCTAAGATCAACTCCAGCAGCAACATTGTGACGCCCCCAAATTCTGACGTCACTGCCTCGAATTTGGTTCATCACGTTCTAGCACAATAATGACATAAAACTAATGCAGCGGAAAAGATAGAATAAATTACATTGATTTAATATAATTATTCTCGTCCCAAGGTCTCGCAACCGATACAACAATACTAACCAAAAGTCTTAATTTAAACTGAAACATAGTACTAATACATAATCCAGGCCTAAGCTTATTACATAACCGAATTTAGAAACTTAAGCAACATAGTAAATAATCTCCTTCCTAAGAAAGAACAAAGCTACTCCGTAGTTTTGCCCTTTCCCTTATCCTTGCCTGAAGGTTCACCTCGCTCTGCCTTAACTGAAAGGTTTAAAGAAAGCAAGAATGAGCAACAAATTTGCCCAGCAAGTATATACAATGAGGGTGAACAATATAAAGTTCAAATTTCAAGGATATGACAGTAAAGGATAATTCAGGATAATAAGGAAAATCAATTGTTATACATAAGAGTCGCTATGGACTGAAGAATATCAATAGGAATCTTGCATCTAATCATTTCAAGTCCAAGAATATGAACACTGAGTAGTCACTAAAGGACTAAGAACTCTTGCTAGAATTAACAGTTTTTTTATACTGAAAATCCAATAAAACAAGTACACAGGTGATCAGCCTATAGTACCCCAGATTATGCATAACTGTCACATGCTTATAAGTGCGCACGCCGGTTCCCCGACAATATATAATTTTTCCCTTTTATGAGGGTTGTTCATCTCAGTAGATAAGAGTCCTCACCAAGACAATTGGTTTGAAATAGCTTTCTAACACATGTATAATAGTCTAACCGAAACAATGGTTTAGACAACTTTTATAATCATATTCGATGATTTAATGAATACCAATGCTTGCAATGAGGTTTAAGGGATATTAATCTTAAACCAATCCTTAGAATATGAATGACAGTTTATAAAGTATAAGAGTCACTGTCACATACTTGTATGATACATGAATATACAAGTGTACATGCTTGCTCAATAAAGAGAAAGGGTTCGAATACTTGCACAATATACCACATCCTGCTCGAGTGTAAATTGAGTAGGGTTAAGGGAAACTTGCACAAAGTAAAGTTTCGGAAATAGGGAACTTGCCTTTAGCGTAGTTTACGACTTCTACAGCTTATCAACACTACGACGTACTAAGATATCCTATTACCACATTGTAAACATAGAAAATAATTCCATTAGTCACACATATCCATTGCTGAGTAACTAACTCTTTCACATAGTCAAGTATGTAAAATAAACTCGGAAACCATCTTTAGATAGCATACTACCATGTCTTGAAGCACTCATACCATTACATATTTGAATACCAAAACATTGTTACACTTCTACTTTACATTTTAGAATAACAAAACAAGCAATCCGCAAGACTTAAAAATCAACTTTGGCCACTCTGCAGGAAGGCGCAGCTGCGCCCTGGTTAAGCCTAGGGACGGCGCAGCTGCGCTGTCCCCTGGCCAGACCAGGGTTGAGCTGTGGCCTTCCTGGTTTCAGCCCATTATTTAACATACCAATACTTCAACAATTTCTATATACACATATTAAAGGGGTTTGCATGCTCACGTGATTATCTCAAGTTCATATTACTATTTTATGCTTCCTTAGTCTAGAACTATGGCAAAATAATGTCAAACAAGTTCAAAAAAATCCTCGTGACTTATCATACCAAATACTTATTCATATACAAAGGTTATAACATCGAAAATACTCATGCTCATGCGTTCATATCATCTATACTTAGTTAACATAGCCCCTTACTTGAAAATTTGCTTAGATTCATGCTTGAACGACGAAATGCTATAACATACTAGGGTAAACACATATATATATCATGTCTTAGAATTATTGGAGTATTAACATGCATGTTCAACATCCCTTAATGAAATTGTTATTATAGCCATGCATGTTTGCTTCAAAGTGTTCAAGTTTGCCTTTAAAAGTCGTTTTAAAGAAGGCCGTGATTGTCTAACACACATGAAGCATCTTGGGACCTTATGTCATGTATAATTAGACCATATACACATGCTTGTATGATCAGAACTTGTACATTGCAAGTTTTGGAAAAGTCTAGTTTCAAAACTATAAGTTTTCTTTCGAAAAACACATGCGAAATGAAGTTGAAATGCTCATGCTATGCAAGGTTAATCATAAATAGACTTTAAACTCATTTATATACTTAATGAAGTCAACCTATCATGTCCAGAACATCAGAAGAACAAAAAAATATTCCTCCAGTCTGACACTCGGCGCAGCTGCGCCGGTTTGTACTGCAGGGAGGGCGCAGCTGCGCCCTTCCCTGGACGATCCAGGAAAGGTCTCTGTTTCGGCAGAGCTCAAACCCATCCACGAATTTCTTTACTTAACATGCTTAAACTCAGCCACATTGCTATAATATATACATATAAGCTTTAACAAACATCATGCTAACAATTCCCAAGAAAATTCTCATTAATTCATGCATTCCTAATAATTTAGAAAACTCAATTTTAATAAAATGACTTAACAGTGTATTACCTCTATTGAAGCTTGGAACAAGAATTTCTCCCAATCTAAACTTATCAGAACTCAGCAAATGAATTAGAGAAGAGATGAACTCAATTTATAGAGAAGTTAGAATCCATGCAAAAGCTTTAACCAATTTCGTGAACCATAGGAAGAAGATAGAAGCTAGTGGTTAATGAGAAGTTGGTGAATTGCACTATTAGCACCACTCCCCCTTTCATCATTAATCTGAGATTGCATGGCTGATTATAAGGAGAAGAAGAAAAGCTAGGCTTGTAGCCTTTTTATTCTTCACGTAAATTCCAATTGGGCAAGGAGGTGACTCACAATTTGGGACAAAGAACTCAGACATTCCAACAAGGCTTATTAGCACACTTTGATTTAAAATGTGACTTATGTCAAGATGTATTAAATAATTAAATGTTACCACATTGTATTAATAAAGTCACATGTACACATATCATATAATCCATGCACATTAACTAAGTAAAATCTAATAAATTACTAACACCCAGTATTTAATGTACATTATTATTCCATTATTTCTATAATAGAATATTATTACAATAAACATTCTAGTATTAAAATAATTATTATCTAACAATTATTAGTTTACTTCCATTATTACCTCCTGTAATTAAAATGCACATTTAATTGTCCATATCACACATCAATATCTCATATCGAATGTTCATGCAATTTAGATGTCACACATCTCTTTTATATTATTAAATGAATATCGAAACTTTATTACAAATAATACACCTTTTATCACACGGTTATACCTCAAGTAGCATGGCATATAACAATTAAATAATTTAATAGAGATTATTAGTCATACAATAATTAATTAACATTAATAAATTCTTTCCTTAATAAATCATTTCTTTAATAAATAAACAAGAAGTCACTTTATCACACCACTACCAAAATGGTAGATCATGTATACTCATATTCGAATAAATATTCAACTTAAATAGAAAAGTCAATATTAATATTATTCAAAATTCTCGGGTATTACAAACATCCTAACCTATATTTAGTCTAGGATTCATCCGGCAGCTCCAGCAGCAAGACTATATTTAGTCCATGGACTATAATCAAGGATCACAAAGACTAAATAAAGGAATGAGATAGTCTATGGACTATAATTTTAATATATTTAAATGGGAGAGTGAAAGGATGATTGAAGATTTTTTGAATTAATTGATTATTTTAATCTTTTTATATTATAGTCCACGGGATAGTCCATCTGCTAGAAGGAACGAAGACTAAAGGACATTTGTTGATGTCATATGGACTAGATATAGTCCATGGGATATAGAAGCTGCTGGAGATGCTCTAAAAACACATCTAAATATAAAATAATATAGTAAATAAGGAGAGAGAAAGTATTGTAAAGAGAATAGAGAAATATTTTACTACTACTATTATTTTACCCTTGGTGTGTCTTTAGTCTTTAGATGTATAATTTGGGTATTTATTTAATAATACCAACAGGCTTTGGACTGTAATCGTCTCACGCATTTAGGCCATACTTCACTCTAAAGACTTTAGAATTTGTTTTTATCTAATTTGGTTTATATTTCCAATAGTTTTAGTTCATAGTCTTTCTTATTTATTTTTATGAGGAAATATGGATACCCTTGATAAGCTTTTTATATTTATAAGAGTAAAGTTTTTATATTTTAGTAAATTGTACGATAGCCCGGTTCAAATCATTTTTTGTAAAAAATCTTGTAAAGTGAAGTTTCAAAATTTTAATACCCTTTATCCATCAGAGCTGAATTGTTTCTATTACCTTTCTAATCAGGAATTCCTCCTTATAAAAACCTTGAGAGAGCTATTACCAAACACAACCTTAGTTTAGGCGATAGGGCCTTTGGGAATCAATGGAATTAAGGCCTTGTTGATATCATATCAACTACGGCCCATAATACATTCATTCTGGACTGACTACACCTATGTACAAAATCTTTGGTTATTGAACAACATTAATTCTCTTTGTTTGCCAAAAAACTGGCTGATCAAAAATCATATCCAAACAATTGGAACTTTTGATCACCTTAGATTTTTATTTTATTTTTTAAATTTTTTTATAGAAAAATAATTTATATGTCGACAAATTTATGATCGAGTTGAATTGCAATTAATGTGAAATTCTAAGTGATAAGATAAAATGAATCAGGGTATAATCATTCTAAATTCCTACTTATCCCATGTATTTTCTACCGATATAAATTTATTGTCATATATAACAAAAAAAAAAAGCAGAACCAATCAAACATTAATTACTATTACTCCCTCAGTTTTACAAAAAGAAAAAAGAAAAAAAAGAGAGTACTATTTGCAAATTTTAAGAATATAATCATAGAAGTTTATTCTATGTTTACCCATAAATTTACTGAGTGTATAATTTGGTAGTAATAACATAATAAGGAAATTGTAATAGTAAACTTAATGATGATATTCTGTCATTTTATACTAGCATACAAAAGAAATTAAACTCTTATTGTGTCGTTAGAAAAGTTTATTTAATTCATTGACTTTCACACACAAATTAAATCACCAACCCCAAAACAGCCAGCAATATATTGGTTGTTAAAGTTAATGCTTTGTTTTTATTGTAATTGAAATTAGTTGGGCTTTGAAAATATAAATCAGTAAAGTATGGGTCTAAGAAATCTAATAGTCTACAAGTTGTTATCTTTGAAAGTCTAAGTTTATTGTTGAGAGTGAAATAGTGTATTTATTATTAGTAGAAGTATCTGCAGTTATAAGGTAGTATATAAATAAGTACTCATTCCGACTCTTAATATATGTCGTTTTAGAGTCATGCACAAATATTTAAAAAATAATTATATAACATTAAATATAATATTAATTATCTATATTGTACTTGTCTTGAAAATCAAGTAACCATATTCTAACAAAGTTATGTTCTAATGTTTGGTTTGGTTTGGTTTAACAACCGGACCTTAAGAAGTGGAAAGGGCTCCACCCCCAACCTCTAAAATTAAACTCTTAATTATCGTGTAGTGGATGGAATATTATTTAACGTTGAGAAAAGTTTATTCATCGACATTCATACACAAAATCACCAACCCCAAAATAGCAAGCAACAGGTACAACAACATATATCAAAAGGCAAGATTATAAACAGGACAGATTCTATTTGCAGAACTCCATAACCCAAGTATTGAAAGCACAACATGCCTTGTTGAAACTCCTGAATCCAGCACCCTTGGCTAAGGCCTCAAACTCTTTCTCAGTCCTCTCTTTTCCCCCAGGATTATGTGCCAGCATTATAACATCGATATGGATCACATTCTTGGTTTCGAGTTTAGTGTCTGGCGCCTCCGGAAGAATGCATTCCGCTATTATTACCTTCCCATTGCTCGGAAGTGCTTCGTAGCAATTTTTCAAGAACTTCAAGCAGTGTTCATCACTCCAGTCATGACAAATCCACTATGCGAACAAAAAAAATATTCTCAAATTCATCCATCAACAAGTTAATTAATTAAGACCATTGACGATATATAATGCCATAACAATATTTATAGTGCTAAAACATATATGCTTTTAGTAATACTTTTACACTTGTTTTAACACCGCTTCGAATTTTCAGCAAAACTTATTGTTCTGGTATCATAATTGGTGCTATAACATTATCAGTGACCTTAATTAAGGATAAAGTTCTGAGTATACGTACTTATTTGTGAAAAGTAGGTAATGTAGTAAAAATTTGAAAGAGATTAAAGAAGCCACACCTTCATGAAAATGGCATCCCCTTTTGGGACGCTAACAAACATGTCCCCACCAACATGCTCCACACCTGCATAACTTGATTAAATTAAGTTCCACCCTAAAATATTTGAATTAGATCAATACTCCACATCAGCGTCTCGAACAAGTATATATCGATAGTTCAATCCCATGCCGTGTGATTTTTTTGGACTTAATTAAGTCCGCATGATTATGTATCAACTTATTGTTGCATTATATATATATATATATATATATATATATATATATTTGCTATTTTAATGGGAGAGGGAGTTGAACCTAAGACCTCTTGGTTAGGCAGAACCTAGTACACCAATTGAGTCAACGGCCGTTGGTAATTATGATTTAGGGTTTAAATGAAACCATGTGCAACATTTGGACGTGCGACATTATAATTGTAGTACATTTCATTTAGAATTAATGGGGTTTCTGATTCTGTGGAGTATATTTAGACGACGATCCATAGAAACAAGTTGCATTTATATAATAAAGAGTCATCATTGTATAATAAATGTCGTCTAAAATGCAACTTTCTATTATACCAATGTAACTCATTTTTAAAACTTGATCAAATGAACCGTTTATTTTGAATTGTCTAGAATCATGATTCAAATTTATGTACCAGGATAAGATGGAGCATCTTCGACAACGTGGGGGAGATCAAAGTTAATCCCTTTGATTGCAGGGTACTTTGACAGGATCATATTAAGGGTAGCCCCGGTGCCACCACCTACGTCAACCACCGACGTGAGACCTTCGAAACCGGTGTAAGTCTGAAGGATCTTCTTCATGGTAATGGTAGAATGATTAGACATGCCCTGGTTGAAAACCTTGTTGAATCTGGGGTCTGTGCCGTGGTACTCAAATGCACTCATTCCATAGGCCTTGTTAAATGGTATTCCACCATCTAGAACTGCATCTTTCAAGTAGTACCTACAGTAGTAAATAAATTAAATAAAACATGGCTAACATTAGAATTTTGGTGAGAAACAAAAATGGAAAACTTGGCATGAATTTTTCTCCCTTTCACTTATACCAAATTATACTCCCTCAATCTTACCAACAGAGTCCCACTTGTCAAATTTTTTTCTCTTGAAAAACGAGTTCTATTTTCAGTAATAATAGATCATTAATTAATAACCATCACGCTCCCACTAATAAGATAGGAAGTTATTATTTTGAACGATAAACAAGTAAAAATATATCTTTAATATTTATTAATTTTATAAATTGAGCTGTTTTTGTGGAATAGATACAAGCAAGTGAGATGTAATATATAGCTATGTTAAAGATCAATGGGAAAGTCCACAACCATACAAGCTAAGTGGTACTTGTAGTAGGTGAAATGCATCTTTGATTTCAACACGTGGCAAATGGTGGTACCATTCTTTACAAAAAAATAAATAAATAAACAAATTGTGAATTGGTACAACTAGACGATGAGAAGGCAAGAATTTTGGTTGGACCAGCTTGCAATTTTTTAATAAACCATTGACGTCTGGATCCGAATAATCTAAAACTGGACTTTCTTTTAAAAGATTGGTCCACCATTTTTAATATTCAACATCGCCACCAACTCTATACAAAGGTTCAACAAATGAACAAGAATACAATTCACAAGAATACTTTCATTTGTGCTTTTTTTATAGTTAATTTATAAAATTTTAAATTAATATAAATTTATTTAATAAAATAGTTACTATTTTAAATTATTTAAAAGCACAACTAAGTACAAAATCGTTATTTAAATACTAAATTATAATAAATTTATAAATACAATTTGACTTTTAAAAGTTCAGAAATTAATTAGGATCAAAGTTAATCGGAATTATTTTTATAAAACGGAGGGAGTAACTAATGCTGCTTCCGTCTTGTAATGAATGTGACAATGGGATATGACAAAAGTTGTAAGAAAATGTAGCAGTCATTCCATACATTTCAACAACATATCACCATTCACCACCAACCATTCAGTTTAAACAAAAATCATTAATGACCATAATGTTGGAGTTGTACACTCCGTTAACAAAACACCAAGAATTGGCCCAACTCTGTGCTGGTCAACCACCCACTCATGCCTTCGGACAATATAACCTTGCTAATTCGTTCACTAACAAATATAAAATAGAATAATATTTACATGAGTCTAATTCATTTTTAATTGTTCACTAACAAATATAAAATAGAATAATATTTACATGGGTCTAATTCATTTTTTAAAAAATTATGACCATCCAATAATAATTTATTTTAAATATAATTTATTTAATTTATAAAATTAAAGTTTAAGTTAAAATTTAGAGTTTAGGGTTTA
Organism: Aralia elata; assembly: GCA_034770075.1. Lineage (NCBI taxonomy): Eukaryota > Viridiplantae > Streptophyta > Magnoliopsida > Apiales > Araliaceae > Aralia > Aralia elata. The sequence goes on along the minus strand of CM068385.1, from coordinate 2,302,606 downwards.
GGGTTCAAGTCAAAATTTAACTCATAAAAAATGATACCGTCTATTTGAACCTTCAAACGCTCTAAATGACAATAAATGAACGGGCAGTAATCGCGATCATTAAATGAGATAAAAAAAGAAAAAGAAAGATGAGAAATTAAGTAGGTAAATAATGAATGAATGAATGAAGTTTACCAGCTCTCCATGAGAATCTTATCTTGGTTCATGAGCAAAAGAGGTGCCATGGACACCCCATCAGAGTTTCTAGTCAAGAACTTGCACACCGGCGCCAGCCCATAGAGCCGCTCCACCCCACCATCGGGCAGGTCTCGGAGCTTACAGTTGAGGACCGAGTAGCTGGTTAGGAGTCTGAGGATCCGATCTAGCATGACTGCCGAACCCGGGTGGTGCGCTGGCAGCTGAGAGGCCAGGTCCGAAGGCGAGACATAGGCGGCTGGGCCAGCTTTAGCAATTGTCTCCAAAAGGTCCAGCTCAATTGCTGATTTTAGGACCATGGGCAGAACTGATGCACTTGCTAGCTGCATGGCGAACAAGCAAGCTTCCTCCTCCTCTTCTAATTTGATATCGGACTTTGAACCCATTTTAATTAATTTGTTTGGTGTTCTTAATTAGATATTAATTGTGTAATTTAGTGTATATATATATATATATATATATATATATATATTTAGAAAGAGAGAGAGAGAGAGAGCGCTTAATTGAAAACTAAGTTGGAGTAGAGAGAATTAATACATATATGGAGATAAAGGTGTGGAGTGGGCACTAAGTTGGGACTAGGTATATATGGGCTGGGTGTGTTTCGTTTGGTTTACCAACCTAAAATGGGCCCCACCCCCAACCTCTAGAGTTGGCACAGACCAGATACCACTTTAAAGTTTAAACTCTCTAGTCTCTCCTGTTAATTGATTTGTAGTTCTATAACTAGAGTAAATTTATAATGTACACTTGTTAAAATACTAAAAATATCGATATTATATTATAAAGCCGTCTGGTGTAATCGTGTTACAACTTGTTTTTTTGCTCTTTTATTTTTATAAATTTAGATATATTATTATTTTGTTTTTTTTAATTTTAATTTTTTGTATTTTTAAATTTAGTCTTTTAAATTTTATAATTTTTTTCTTTTATCCCACATAATTTATATATGCAATGCGTGTGCCATCAGGTGTTAGTCCGACTTATAATGGTTTCCTAAATATATTTAAGAGTTAAAATTGTGCCATACTATTTTTTGTTAAAATTTTTCTTATAAAATTCATATACACAGTAAAATAAAGCAAATTTCTTCCCTCTAAATTTTAAATTCTTTAATTTTATACTGTTCTCAAACTAGAGTAGTGCCAAACTGCCAATAAAGAAGACTAAAGAGTGAAAGTGCAGCCGAAAGCACTTTGAGATCGAGATTTAAAAATATTTTTAGTTAAAATATAATTTTATTTATTATTTTGTTTTTTGACTAACTCCTCTGGCAAAGGTATAAAATTCAGAATTATCCTTAAATTGTTAAAAAAAATAAAAAAATATCATACCATGCACTTATCTTAAATTTTTCATTAATACCTTCAAAAGTATTTATATAATTATGTAACCAAATATTATTTATAGAATCATTTGCCGCATAGGTGAAGCCTTAATATATAAAGATGAATGTTGCTGCATAAGAAAATAAAGATTGTTCCACATGTTATGTTTTTTTGGTTATTAGAAGTTGGGTTGTGATAATGGTAGGTAGAGAGTCATAATATTGTAAAATTATTATTGGTAACATTAATATCTTCAAAATAAAGCAGTTGGGTGGGTCATATGTCTCCCTCCATTTTACGAAATCCATAAAGATCATACACAAAAAGAATCCTGGCCCATTTTTGCAGTGACATTCAACCATTTTATGAAATGTGTAAAATAAGAAAACTCAATATATTTATGTATATTGTTGGGATATTAAAATCAAAGTGATAAGAAAATAAATTGTATACAGGATCATCTAAAAAGATGTGACATAGTTATAAATATGTGTATTTAATTTTGCATTTGGTGGGTAATATTTATAATTGTACTAGTATTTGGTGGGTAATATTTATAAATATACAACTCTGTTTTTTACATGTATCCAAATTACACCTAAATCACTGAAATCTGTAAAAATTTTAGTTCAAATAAATATTATAAATTTTTTGAGAGTCAAAAAAAAAAGTTGGACCGGTCGCTAGACCGGTCACTACTTCCCGGTCGTCCCAGAATTTTTCTAATTTATTTTCTCTTTTATCCCAGCAAGTTGACTTAATTATATTATTATTTTATTTTTTTAATTTAAAACTTATATTTTCTTATTTGTTTTTTTGAATTTTATTAAAAATTTACTTAATTCTCGATCTTTGTAGGTAAAGATACAATGGGCCTGTAGGGGATAGAACTGTTGGGTAATTCGATAATTCATTTTGGGCTTTTATTTTGATACGGTATTAAAATTGGTTCGTTTCTTCCTTTTTTCTGAAGTCGAGGAGTCAAGTCAGTCAAATCAAGTAATTTCAATTTTCAAAATTCTAATTAGCTTCCTCTCTTCTACCGTTCCCTCCCTTCCCTCCTCTCTCTAGGGTTTTGGGTTTTTCCATAAGCTGGGTTGTAATATGGCCGATACGAAGAACAAAGTAGTGGTGGAGGCGGTGATCGACATAGATTTGAATTATCCTGCTACATTTGAAGAAGATGGGACCCCACTGAGACCCGTCTTTTGTTTGAAGAATAAACTGGAAATAAAGGATTTTGAAGAGAGAGAAGATTGTTTCATTCTTGATTTTGATCCAGATGATGCACTTGATCTCTACAATCTTTCTGTTTCTGAGGGTGTTAAGAATGCTGATTCCCCTGATATCTCTGTTGTCGCTGAAAAAGGCCAGGTATGTCAATGTATTTAGTACTGAATTTCTATATGTTAGGAAATAAATGATCTTTACATTTGGGAAATGGGTTTCCTTTAATTTTATTTTCAATTTATGATTTTGTGGTATTCTCTGATTTCAGAGCATGAGACCCATCGTTGGTAAACACATAAAATAAAAAGGAGTTTGCTTTTTGTTAAAATAATCTTATGTTTGGTGATCATGTCTATATAGGTTGCTTGTAGAGATTTTCCCCATTCTAGGCATAGCTGCGCAAAATATCCGTTTGAGAAGACCACCCATGAAAGCTATTGTGAACTGGTATCGAATTTCTGTCTTGTAAATCTAATTAGTGGTGCTTCTTAATTGTTTTAAATGTTTTGTTTGAGGGTATGTTTCTTTTATGATTGGTTGGTTGCAGTGCTACTGTTTTGTTTGCGATATAGCCGCTCCTTGCACAAACTGGACTGGGCTGAGTGGGCACTGTCATGCTATAAACAATGAAGTTTGGAAGGCTCAGAGGAAAGTTATGCAACAGCTCCAGAATCCCAACAAATGATGATCTCTTGACTGGAGACTCTTGCTTTCCTAGTGTTTTGAAGTACCCCATCAATGCAAATAGTTTAAGTTATCTACTATAGTAGGATAAAAGACTATAATCTCATTTTGGCTCAGTGGAACTGATTACATGAAATAGGTATTCAAGCATATCACCATTCTGGTCTAGTATTATATGTACATACGTGTGCTCTTATATGCAACATATTCTGAAATTTGAAAATTAATCAGTTCCAGTGGAGTTTCATTGGTTTAAGGCTTAAAGCTTTTAATTTTTTCCATTCTTCCATGATCCATCCCCAACTATTTTCAATATCAAGTGCTTTTGTGGATTAATTTTCAAATGTTCAAGTTTGTTGTATTGATCAAGGGGAATCTACTGGCCTAAAAGTTTTGTTTATAGACACAACAAGATAGTTGAGTCTTGAGAACTTTAAGCTGAAATTGTTAGATGCAGTCTAAGGTACGTACAGTATATATCTGATTGGGGATAATGATCTCGTATACACTTCCTTTATGTCTGGAAGGGCTTTTTATTTAGAGGTTTTAGGAGATGGGGTGAAAATATTGAGGTTGGTTTTAGTGAAATGAGAAATAACAATACTGTGAGTTTTGATGTTTCAGATAATAATAATAATAGAGAAGTGTTCTATACTGGTAAATCACTAAGGTTTCTGTACGTGGAGTTTGCTGTTGGCTTTTAGTAATAGAAAAGTACCTTTCTAATTTTGCGAGTTCTGACATTCAAATTGTTGAGCTTATGTCCTACCTGTGCTGTTTAGACAAAAGTAGGAACGGGAAGGTTGTTAGTGGAACTCAGTCGGATAGTATGCACTACACCTATAAGAACATTCCAAGAACATTGATATTGCTGGAAAGCACCTGATAAAGGGTAAGAGCATAAGCAAGAGCTATGAGTGATGGAGCAAGTTGGTGTCTGAACAAAAATATTGTTGAATCGGACTTGAGAATTGTTGTTTCTAGACTATTCTCCAAGCAAAAGCTAAGCATTCCTGTGACTGGAAGATCACATGTATTCCGTTAGTCTGTCCATTAGGCCTACAAAATTTTGAAGACATGATGTCGAGGCTTTTAAGAGGGAAACGGTCACTAGAGCTTGTAAAACAGATTTGAAGAATGAAGATGTTTTTGTGGTTACCATAACTCTCAATGAGATTTGTGTGGGAAGTCTTTCCGGTGGAAGGAGTTTGCAAGCTCAGTTTGTCTTTTAGTTTTCTTTGTTGTCTGTTCAGGTGGTTCATGTCCAAAAACAAAATAAAGAACATATTTGCTGTTGCCTGACGTCGTATTCAACTCCATAGACTGCATTTTTATTTTGCATGCATTATGATCTGAATTTGTCTTCGTTTTTTTGCCAATCACAAGCCTACTCTCTAAAATGTTTCTGTAATACTAGCAGGTATCTTATCCATCATGTGTACTAGACTTTCAACTCATAAGCATACGGAATTTTCAAGTTTTACTGATGACCTACTTGTAAGTGTAAGATAGATGACAGTTTTGAGTTGCCAACTTTTCACTTTCTTTAGGGACTTGGCTCTTCCAAATTGCATACATAAGCTGCTGTTATCCTGCAATACAATGCTGAGAAATAAAAAAAAGTTCACTGATATGTGATATCGTGATGGCACCAAGTTGTCATAATGTATTTCCCTTGCCTCATTTGAGTCATTTCTTTCCTCTTTGAATTTGTCCTAAAAAAAACTTTAATATATGTTAAAGAAAAAACCTTTGGACAAAGGAGTATTGTAAACTTAGTAGTAGTAGTAGTAAAAATATTTTTGGTATTAAAGATAAATTCATAAAAAGAACTATAAACCAAATAAATAATAAATAGCACTTGATGAAAATTCATAAAAAAAAATGAACTATAAACCAGATAGGAGCAAATAAGAAATGTTGCAAGAAGTGATGGTACTTATAATGGATCAGGATCTTTTTCGTTAAACTTTCAATTTTTCATCTAATTTTGTTCAATACACATTTAACATAACAAATCAATATCGTCATTAAAAATAGTATTCTGTCCCGTAAAGACCGACTTAGTTTGAATTTTAAGGTTAAATTAATCAATTTTAAAATAAAAAAATTATCTAATTTTGTTTTAAATATAGGCTTAGTTTGGATTTTGAAGTCAAATTGATCAATTTTAAATTAAAAATTATCTAATTTTATTTTAAATATAGACAAGGAGAATATAATCATAAGAAACTAAATTTAATTTACTATAACATCTAATTTTTGAAAGTTCAAAAATATAAATAAATTTATTTAGTTATCAATTTTAAAATTAATTAATTAAATTAAAAAAGTCACACCAAGTCCGTTTTGTAGGACGGAGGTAGTATATATTATTAGGTAAAATGTGTAATTAGTCAATGAATCCGTAATAATAGAAGTTGTGGATTAAGGAACACTGCCCTGCTGACTAGGAGGTACAGTAACAGTAGTAATATTTGACCTGGAAACACCTAATGAACAGTCCCTTTAAATTCTGAGTTTTTTAGATTTTCTTTTTTTTATTATTTTCAATTTGTTTCGGCAATTAAACAAAATATGAATTATTAATAAAAGGAAAACAAAAATAGAAAAGTCGCATTTGAACAGAAAGTAGGGATTGGGCTAAGCCCAATATCTGGGGCCCAGAAAACAGGAACCCTAAGGATAAAAGCCCGTCATAGCTAGTATAGATGCCTATCAAAGTTTATCCTCATTTCGTGCTGCTGCTCATTCTCCCACCACCGAACACAGCCGGACAGCGACTCCTCACCGGAGAGAGAAAGAGAAGAAGAGAGTCACCATGCCTGGTCCCGTTGTTGAAGAACTTGAGATCGAGAAGAAGCTTGAGGTTTTATACTCCTTTCTCTCTCTCTCTATATATATATACACATATGTATGTATATATAATCATTTGAATACTGATATCCTATGGCATAAATTTACAGAACGAAGTGCCAGTGGTGGAGGACGTGAAGGAGGAAGATGACCATGACGATGACGATTCTGATGATGACGAGGATGATGACAAAGAAGATGGCGCTCAAGGTCTACTCTCGTTTGTTATGTAGTGTACATTGTTGTATCTAGTGTTTATCAATATATATTTTCATTTCTTACCATTTATAACTTCTGAATTAGGGTTTATTGCCTGATATTTGTTAAAAACATTTCACTTTTAATGTTATTGCATTTAATGTAGAACCTTTAATGTCGTTCATTGAGTGCTTCTTGCGTGCTAGGAATTCTAGTTTGAACCATTTTTGAGTCTTTGACTTAAAGTGATGAATTATAATTGTTCCTGCTTGGGAGATGGGAATTATTTGTGTAAAATATCATGTTTTCCTTATCCTGATATTTTTAATCTGCTCTCCACTTATTTTAAGAAGTATTAGCTGCTTTTATCCTCCATTAATGGATAGTATACATGGTATAATTGAATACTAGTATAAGGTTTGGTAACTGAAGTTTCCAAAGGAGCAGTTTGGAAGTATTTGTTATACATTTTTGAGCCCTTAAGGTTTTAGGAAACTCTGTAATTGGGGAATGTGATTTAAACTATTATGTAATTTTGATTAAATTAGTGTCTACCTTCATTGTGCAAAGGGAGTTATCGGATTTCTCATTCCATTTAGCTACCTCTCTTATTTCTGTTACATATCACTATCTTCACTGAGTTCCTGCTGTGCAGCTACATAGAACCATTATGCAGCTTACTCATGTTTTTTCAGGGATCGGTGATTTTCAATCCCAACATTTACAACCGCATCCATCATATTGCAGTCCATTATTTTGTAAATATTCCGTCCGCAATTCTGCCCAAAAATGAGATTCCTGTTGACATCTTGACTTTTAAAAAACATTTTATGGGTTGCCTTCAACAAACTTAAAATTATTCTTTTTCCAATAAACTACCCCAATAACAAATTTTAGCCTTCAAGTCTAATCTTGAGGAATACTTGAACTTATGCCTAATTGTGATCTAGGCAAATTGTAATGTGCCCAAAAGATAAATAGGAGTCTGGTTTTTGGACAGAGGGAGTTTATCGTATATGTTCTAGGAGAATAGTTGTTTCGTTCATTTGTTGGATCTTGAAATACTCAGCATGCTATCAACGACTATGTATCATTACTGAAGTATCTTCTTGTGACCATTATGAGTTTCTACCACCACATGTTGATGCTTAATGCTACAAGCCTACAACGTCTCTCATCTCTCTGTGCATTATCATACCTCATCATATGTTATTTTGATTTCTTGAGACATTACTTAGTGGTGTTTGTTTTGCCATCTTAATCTCTTTCCATTGAGCGGTGCATAATTGATGCATCAATCTCAATATGCATGTTCATTTGGTGTGCATTTAAAATCTATGCTGTCTCTCAAATGATCTGAACTGGGGAGTTGAGATGCAGGTGGGAATGAAGGTTCAAAACAGAGCAGAAGTGAGAAGAAGAGTCGCAAGGCAATGTTGAAGCTTGGCATGAAACCTGTGACAGGTGTTAGCAGGGTCACCATTAAGAGAACCAAAAATGTAAATCTCTTACCCTATGCATATATAGTTCATTTGTCTTTCTGATCTGTGGGGTTATGCTAAATATTTCAGTATGTTTCAGATATTATTTTTCATCTCAAAGCCTGATGTCTTCAAAAGCCCAAATTCTGAGACCTATGTCATATTTGGAGAGGCGAAGATAGAAGATTTGAGCTCTCAGCTGCAAACACAGGCTGCCCAACAGTTCAGGATGCCAGACATGGGGTCTGTAATATCGAAGTCAGACCTTCCTACCGTAGCGCAGGCTGATGAGGAAGAGGAAGAGATTGATGAGACTGATGTGAATGCCCGAGACATTGAGTTGGTGATGACACAAGCAGGGGTGTCGAGAAACAAGGCTGTGAAGGCTCTCAAGACCCATGAAGGAGACATAGTCAGTGCTATAATGGAACTCACCACCTAGGTAGGAATTTATAGTCGATAGTTTATGAGGATGAGTTTTTGGAAGTGATGGTTAACATATTATTATTGCTACTTTGGCACATTCTATGTTGCTTAGTTACATTGTGCTTTTCTCTTTTTGTTGGATTTTACCCGGTTCCATAAGAAAGAAGGCTTTGTTTGCTTTTCATATTGGTAAAATCTTCTGTGAATGAAAATTGTGAGGATCTTAGACTTCTGACCATTGTATCTAAAGCGAATGTGATGTGTATGTGAGGTTTTTCTGAATTGTTATCAAGTATATGATTAAAAGAAAGGCCGCATATAACATAAACTAAAGATAGGACTGCCATTCCTCCTTGTTGGAGCTTAGGAGTTTTTCAGAACCTTTGATATGTTCCCAATCCTTGAGGTGAATTTTACTGGTGTTGAGGCATTATTTTTTAGACTACAAAGAAGTGTAAGTGGTCAATGGATCATTACGTGTGATCCTGCTCCTTTATGCCCATTCTGTTTGATGAAATTTAGCTTAGCTTCTCAAATTCTTCTTTAGTGCATTCAGGTTGAGAAAACAAGGCTCTTTAAAATATTTGAAAGTTCAGCAGTTTGATAATATCACATATGATCAGTTCAGTTGGAAGGAAGGATTACAAGTATAATGGAAAGAAAAAAGAGAGAACAATTTGCTGTGTTCAAAGGTTACTATCACATTTGAGGAAATTAAATTGAAAAAGAGGAAGATAGCATTTGGTCTTCAAGGTTGTTCACCCTGGTTTTTGTGACCAGATGGATTTAGGCAATTAAACATTTTGTGTGGTGAACTCTTAATGAAAATTGTGGCAATGAAACACTTTGTGTGGTGAATTCTGAATATGAAAATTGTGGCTCAAAATCAAAATTAATTATGTTGCGCACAACAAAAATTCATAATTAATTTTGCAGCTCACAATCTAATTTAGTTGTGTAGCTCACTGTCAAAATTAATTATGTAGCTTTTATTTTCCAACAATTATTCATTGTCGCGATAACATTCATGTCTAAAAAATTTGGGTGCTAAAGCTTTTATGTTAGACCCAGGAAATTGATTTAAATGAACTCTGACAATTTGAGGAGCCAGAAAACCTCCACAGGTGCACACAACCAATTGAGATTCAAAATAATAAGATTCATTCATAATACTCTGGCCTTTAATAGGCGTTTACAGACTTGCAAAGAAATAGGAAATAACTGACCCACTATGCACGGACTGGTACATTAACAACTCACGTAATAAATCATGGCCATTACTGGAACAACCCATTGACTTAGTCTAGACCCAGCTGAATTAAAAAGAAACATGCATAACCGAAAATACCCTTTAACAATTAAAGAAATTTCCTAGCTTACTTAGCCCCATTTTACTTAAACATTCTGGGCATGTATCATAATCTTTCCCTTCAGAAGAACTCGTCCACGAGTTCGGGATATATCCTGCGCAGCTCATCTGCATCAACCCAGGTAGCATTTTCCTTGTTAGCTCCTTTCCATTGAATCAAGAAATCAACTCCTGCTCTATTTCCTTTCTTCCTGAGCCTTCTTTCTAATATTTTCTCTGGTTCGGGGGCCATTGTGCCATTTTCCATCACTGTTGACAGTCTAGGGTTAGGGTTTATCTGAGTTCCAATCTTCTTTTTGAGGTAAGAGATGTGAAATACGAGGTAAATCTTGGATTCTTTGGGCAGATCGAGCTTGTATGCAACTTTCTCAATTTTTTGAGTGATTTGGAATGGCCCGAAATACCTTGGAGAAAGCTTCAAGCTTTTTCTCACTGCAACTGTCATCTGTCTATAGGGTCTTAACCTCAAATAGACCTAATCCCCCACGTTGTACTCCCTTTCTGTTCTCTTTTTATCTGCGTATAGCTTCATCCTCGTTTGAGCTTCTTGCAAGTTTTCCCGTGCCAAAGTAAGGATGAAATCTCGGCTTCTCATTTCGTCTTCAACTGCTTGTACTGCTGTGGTTCCAGGCTCATATGGGAGGAGTCGTGGTGGCTCTTGTCCGTATACTATCTCAAAGGGGGTAAACCCTGTGGAGGAATGCTCTGAGGTATTATATGTCCACTCAGCTAAAGCTAGCCAACTGGCCCAATCTTTGGGTCTATCACTGGTAAAGCACCTGAGGTACCCTTCCAACCATTTGTTCATTACCTCTGTCTGCCCGTCCGTTTGAGGGTGATATGCCGAACTCATTAGCAGCTTGGTTCCACTTAAATGGAAAATTTCCTTCCAAAAGTTGCTTGTGAATATTGCATCTCGATCACTGACTATGCTATGTGGTATGCCGTGTAATTTGAATATGTTTTCCATGAATGCCTTTGCTACCGTTGCTGCTGTATACGGATGTGCCATTGGTATGAAATGACTATACTTGTTGAACCTGTCTACTATCACCATGATTACACTGTATCCCTTGGACATAGGCAACCCCTCTATGAAGTCCATACTAATATCCACCCATACTTTACTTGGTATTGGCAGAGGTTGCAAAGCCCCAACTGGTTTGAGGTTTTCTGTTTTGTTTCTTTGGCATACCTCGCATTCTCTAATGAATTTTCTGATGTCCTTTCTCATGCCATGCCAAAAGAATTCCCTCTTGATCCTGGAGTGAGTCTTCTGTGAACCAGTATGCCCTCCCATGGGACTGCTATGGAATTGTTGCATGACTTGCTCCTACTGCACCTTTAGGGTTCCCAAGTGTAGCCTCCCTTTGTAGAATAAGAACCCTCCTCTAAGCTGGTACTTGAGGAGATCAAGATCACCTTGATGGTAGTGGTTGAGTAACTGCTGCAACTGGGGATCTTGGTGGTATACTTGATGGAGCTCTTCCCACCAATTAACGGTAACCAAGCTGACGACCTTGGCTTCTCCATAATTAATCATGATCCCCTCTGGTTCTGAATTGTTCCCCCGGTCTGGCAACCTGGAGAGAGCGTCTGCTACCTTATTTCCTTTGCCACTGCGATATTCCACACTAAAATCAAAGCCTAACAGCTTCGTTATCCACTTTTGTTGAAAAGGTGTTCCAACCTTTTACTCCAAAAGGTGCTTCAGGGCTTGCTGGTCAGTCCTTACTTTAAATTTGTGCCCCAGCAAATAATGTCTCCATTTTTGAACTGCCAACACAAGAGCCAAAAATTCTTTTTCGTAAGTGGATAAAAACAAATTTTTACCTTTTAATGCTTGGCTTAAATAAGCTAGAGGCCTTCCTTCCTGCATTAAAACAACTCCCAACCCACTTCCAGAAGCATCACATTCTACCACGAACATTTTGGAAAAATCTGGTAAGGCAAGAACAGGAGGGGTCACCATGGCTGCCTTTAATGCTGAAAATGCTTGGCTGGCCTCCTCACTCCACTTAAAGGAATTTTTCTTGAGTAAAGCAGTTAGAGGGGTTGCAATATGTCCATAACCCTTTACAAACTTCCTGTAATAACTTGTCAATCCCAAAAATCCCCTTAGAGCCTTAGGATTCTTAGGTTCAGGCCACTCCATCATAGCTGTAATATTTAATGAATCTGCTTTGACTCCCTCTTTGGAGATAACATGGCCCAAATACTCCACCTCCCGACAACCAAAAACACATTTTGAGGCCTTAGCATACAGCTGATGTCGTCTCAAAACTTATAAGACAGCTTTTAGATGCCCTACATGTTCTTCAACAGATTTACTGTACACAAGTATGTCATCAAAAAAAACTAGCACAAATTTCCTGAGGTATGGTCTGAATATCTCATTCATCAATCCTTGAAAGGTTGATGGAGCATTGGTGAGCCCAAAGGGCATCACTAAAAATTCATAATGCCCCTCATGTGTACGAAAGGCAGTTTTGGGCACATCTTCAGGCTTCATCCTGATTTGATGATAGCCCGATCGCAAGTCAAGTTTAGAAAACAACTCAGCACCATTAAGCTCATCCAATAACTCATCTATATTAGGAATGAGAAACTTATCTTTGATGGTATCTTTGTTGAGAGCGTGATAATCAATGCACATGCGCCAACTCCCATCTGCCTTCCTCACCAAAAGAACTGGTGAAGAGTATGGACTTTGACTTGGTTGGATGATCCCAGCCTTAAGCATTTCCCTGACCAGCTTCTCAATTTCTTCTTTCTGATAATAGGGGTATCGATAAGGCCTAACACATGTTGGCTTAGCTGCTTCTTGGAGTTGGATCTGGTGGTCGTGACTCCTTGGGGGTGGGAGTCCATTGGGTTCAGCAAACACTGTTTTGAATTCATTCAAAACAGCTTGTATGGCAGGCTCTACTGGTGCTCCTCCTAGACTGTCACTGATCTCCACAAACTGCAGCCATATTCCTCTTCCTTCTACAAGGGCAGCCTTGCTCAAGCTATGTTCTTCCTCTATGACCTTCTCGGGTAACCTCAAGCCCTGCAGAGATAAATTTTCTCCTTCCACAAAGAAACTCATACTTAAATAAGCAAAATTCCATTGAATAGTTCCCAAACTTCGTAACCAATCTACCCCTAACACAACATCACACCCTCCTAGGGTTAATAAAAACAGATTGGCTAAAATGTTACAGCTTTGCATCTTTAAAAGAATTGCTTTACAACAACCAAGGCAAGGAAGGGTGTCCCCATTAGCAACTTGAACTGCCAAGTGGCCTTCCTCCACTGGTAGTTTTGCCCTTCTTGCCACATTCACATCAATAAAACTATGTGTACTGCCGGTATCAATAAGAACAATAACTGAACATGAACCAATTTTCCCAACTAACCTCATGGTTTTGGGAGAAGGTGCCCCTGCAATGGCATGCAAGGATATGCCCAATAGTTCAGTTTGCTGGACTGTAGGTACAGTCTCTGTATCATGTTGGTTAAAGGTCTCTTTTTCTTCCAATTCTTCTTCTCCTTCCCCTTTAAATTTCATTCCCTCCAGTAAGTATAGTTTGGGCCTGTTGCATGTGTCCTGGATGGTACTTTTCATCACAAAAATAGCACAGACCTTTTTCTCTTCTTTCTTGCATTTGGTTGGGACTTATACGCTTTATGGGATATGGGTTTCTTCTCTGGACTGGTGGGTTAGGTCTCTGGTGTTGGGGGGCTGGAAGTCTAAGTACGGGATTTTGTCCAGGTAATCGGAGAGGAGTGGGCTTGAATGAGGGTGTATATAGGCTATTTTGGGCTTGAGTGTTTCAGTAAGGGTACTGTTTTCTGGTCACTTCTTCTTGTAGCCGAGCAAAACCAAAAGCAACAACAAGAGTATTTGGTTTGAACATGGTAACAATAATTCGCAATTCATCTTTTAAACCACTTAGAAAAGTACTTATACGAAACTCTTCACTTACCCCACTTATTTTATTGGACAGGATCTCAAAAGCTGTTTGGTAATCCTCTACGCTCCCTGTCTGACTCAGTTTGGTGAATGCACCCACTGGATCCTCGTATGCCGAAGGCCCGAATCTGGTGCGAAGAGCCTCCAAGAAGTCACCCCATTTTGTCACTGGGCTTGATTCTTTCAGCCAATAATACCAAGTCAACGCTTTCCCTTCCATGTGGAAAGAGGCAATTTCCAGCTTGTGATCCTCCGGAGTCTCAAAATAATTGAAGAACTGTTGCGCCTCCAAGATCCATTCGCTGGGATCTCCCCCATCGAAACGAGGAAAATCCAATCGAAGAGATCGAGCCTGAATTCCCCCATGTCCATCAAACAGAGGATTAACATTTACTTTGTCATTGTTAGAAGTCCCTCCCCCTGAGCTGAGTTTAGTTGTAATTTGTACCAAGCTGTCATAGCTTGATGCCAAATTATTGAGTTGATGTAACACACCTTCTATTAGCATTCCATGCCTAGATTGCTCTTCCTTCAAGGCATTGGTTACTCTTTGTAAATTGCTTACTATTTCAGATAACTTTGATAATCGTGTTCCCTCAGCCATGTCGTAGGAACACGACTCTGATGCCAACTTGTTAGACCCAGGAAATTGATTTAAATGAACTCTGACAATTTGAGGAGCCAGAAAACCTCCACAGGTGCACACAACCAATTGAGATTCAAAATAATAAGATTCATTCATAATACTCTGGCCTTTAATAGGCGTTTACAGACTTGCAAAGAAATAGGAAATAACTGACCCACTATGCACGGACTGGTGCATTAACAATTCACGTAATAAATCATGGCCATTACTGGAACAACCCATTGACTTAGTCTAGACCCAGCTGAATTAAAAAGAAACATGCATAACCGAAAATACCCTTTAACAATTAAAGAAATTCCCTAGCTTACTTAGCCCCATTTTACTTAAACATTCTGGGCATGTAACATTTTACTAGTTTGTGTCACGGAATTGAATTACTCCCGCTGCTTAATGTTTGTGTTTTTAGGCGCAATAACAATATTAGTAATATTGTTAATTTGTATTTTTATGTTATGCTTCTCTTGTTGGTTTGTCCATGTTATGCTCCTATAGCTCATTTTACATATCCGTCTTCAAGGCCCATGTTTAAGCACGTGTATACCTACCATCTCTTGGTCTATGGGTCATTTATTTCGTTCAAAACTTGGTTTTAATTTCCACCCATAATAAATGATTGATAGCAACTCTTTGTTCTACATACTACTCCCAAAGGATTCTTTAGCTTTAGCTCCAGCATACGTATAGTAGGGATACCTTTAAATGTGTATAATTATTGTAAACACAATGTATCTTACCGAGAATGCGGGATACCTTACCTACCTCCTATTTTTTTGCATAAAAAAAACACAAACACACACACTGTTATAAACTATGTGTTTAAATTTGATGATGTGATATTGATAATATATAATTGTTCAATAATTTTTGTAAAGTCCTTAATATAAATATGATGTACAAGGACTTAGAATAGAAAAATCAAACTTGTTAGGTTGATCTTATGAGCTAAATTGATGTATAGATGATAGAATCAAATCAATCGTAGAGTAATATTAAGCGATCGTAAAGCTACTATGTCGTTTCGTAGAGTTTATTAAAGATAACAGAGTTAACTATGCTATCGTAAAGCATCTAGTGCAAAATCGCAGAATCTGTCAGAAATTCGCAGAGTTAAGTCAAGACCGCAGAGTTTGCTGAAAGATCGTAGATCTCACTCAAGAATCGTAAAGTAAAGCGAAGATCGTAGAGTCCGCTCTAAGATCGTATAGTGGAGAAAAATCGCAAAGTCTGCTCAAGGATCATAGAGTGCTCAATGTAGAGAGTCATTCGTAGAGCAGATCGTAGAAAGCACATTGTAGAGTGCCTTTCTACTCATAAAGCAAACAATCGTAAAACAGAACATAGAGTACAAGATCGTTGAGTAATTCAAGCATCAAGCTCTACAACCATCATGAAGCTCTACGATTTGTCCAAGTCATAGAACATGTCAAACCTATCACATATAGGACTGACAATGAGAAACTTTGCTGAGTAAAGATCTTAAGATGTTTTCCAAACATTCCTAATTCAAATAGAAGATTAGATAGTGTTGTGTCTAACAGCTATTTTGGAGATGTGACACCACTCAGAAGTGGTAGGTGAAGCTGCAGTTTGATATGACCAGTTAGAGCCGAAAACAAGTTGACATATTCACCATAAAAGTCAACATCAGAGAACGTCTAGGAGCGGAGCATTAAATGCATAACGACAACTCTCCAACGGAAAGAACTCAACGAAGTCTATAGGGCAAGGAGATTCAAGTTAACAGTAACGAATCACCAAGCATGAAGTTGAACCTTTACCATAGTCAAAAGAGTTCTACTCTACAATTTGAGAAATACTCATTCTGCTGCTAAGTACTTAAAAAGTCAAACTCATTGCAACTTAGCAGCACCTCAAATAACAATCTTACATCTGTGATTCGATTGTCTAGATGACATAATTCCAAGTCTTAGTGACTTGAAGAGTTCTAAGTGAACTGGTCTAAGTGACATATGTCGAGACTAAGTGACTCGAAAGAATCTTAATGATTCAGTTTTGTAAGATCTTAGTGATCTGGTCTTCGTGACACTGCATCCTTAGTGGATTTCTTACTCGTAGAGTAGAAGAGTAGACTAGGAGTTATTTGTACTCCGAACCACTTAAATATCTTGTGTCATTTATTTACTGCATTTATATTCTGTCTATTAACTATTATATCTGTTTGTGATTAAAATTCATAAGAACTAAATTTGGAATTGAGATTTAAGTTAAATTTTTGAAGGGTTTTTCCAACTAATATTATGTTGTGCTTAATTAACTCTGCTTAATTAATTATCTGATAATACATTCGTTAAATAATCAAAAAGATTTTAAAGGATCTATTCAACCCCTTTTTAAATTTTTTTGTGTCTCCGAGAAATAACATATATATATATATATTATTTTATTTCAAAACGAAATGTACATTAAATGCTAAAGAATATTTTCTGCGGAAGTAAATTACATGCAAGATGTATGATATCTAAGAATATCTTTCATGGCATTAGAATCCTCCACAATAGCAATATAATAAACTAGTGTGGTAGTTAATGTTTAATAATCACCTAGTGGGGTCGTTTGTATATAAAATGAGGCAGAGAGAGTTTATCTTTACCTAAACCCTGAGGGTGGTCCATAGTTGTCCCATAATATAATATATTGTTATTATATCATTATCGTATACATTGCATGATTAGCTAATACAAGAAGATAGCCCTTTACTACCTTAAAGGAAGAATAACTAACGGTAATAATAGAGATAAATAACCCAGAATGATGAATTATCCAGTCCTTTAGAGCACTCATAGTATTCTTTTCATCCCTTAGTTGATGACCCTACAGTTTGCTCTAATTTCGCCTGCAGTCCCAGTAAGTGCCCCGATTCGACCCATCTTAACCATTGCAGCCGCAAATTTGCTGCTCCAAAGCTGAGGATTCCCAGCATTTTGAGCCACTTGGTTGGCTGTGGTTGGGTTTGTCAAGAGAGTTTGGTCCGAGGTATGCAAGCCTCGGTTAGCCAGAACATCCTTGTAGTAGTCTACATCAGTCATGGCTGGGCTCGAAGGGTTCATTGGTACAACCAAGTTAGCATCTGTGCTGCCTTGTGGGCATTGCTGCTTTAGCTGTCCTGCATATGTCAAGTCTAGGCTCGGGTCTTGCACTGTCGTCGTGTTGTAACTATACAGTCTGTTACTAAACGAAGTGCAATGAGATCGCCCAATGGTGTGCGCACCTGTGCATCACAAAATTTTACATTTGATTCATTACTAGTATCTTTTTTTTTCTTTTGTCAATTAGAGAGCAAAGATTGTTTAGAAATGCTTACCAGAGAGTGTAACCATTTCTTCTTGTGTAAGTCCTCTCTTTGCAAAGGATTGAGTGAGTTGATTAATATCATTTGTGGGGGCAGGTAGGCCATTCGACGCCTCTGAAGCTAGTGAAATTCTGCCATCCCTTCTCCCAGCCGGGACATCATAGCCAAGCCCTCCAGTCTTCACTAAGTGTAGATAGATAAAATATGTAAGTATACAAGGGAGTGATCAATAGCAAACACATCTTTAGCCGACCATAGGAGAAACAGGTGGTCTAGGTTTTAAAAAATAAAGTGTTATCCGCTATTAATAGTAACAGAAGGATTACAAAATTTAGATCTCCTCCTATGTATAACAAAAGATGTGTTTGTCCGAGTAGTGTCATAGCCAGCATTTTATATGGATCCCTCCTCATATATATATATATATAGAGAGAGAGAGAGAGTACTCTTTAAGAGACTACAAAAGATGGTCTTACCATCTCTATGCTATCCCTAGCTGCAAATGCAACAATATCTGCACATGAGACTACTCCTTTACACATAGCTTCGAGCCTGGACTTAGCTCTATCAATGACTTCAAATCCTCGAAGACTAGGATTATTGGCCGGGGAATCCTTCTCTGCTTTGTTTGCTGAGGTAGAATCTATGAGCACGGATGCATCACAACCCTAGTATGTAAGAAGAAACTTATGAGTCAGTACTATTGATATTAAGGCTCTTTTTGTGAGTTTTATTTTGGAGGGAAGGTTCTGACTCGAGTGTCAAACAGTTTATTTGAATTAATTCTACAACTTAAGACATAATTACGAAAGGTCTAAAGTTGTTTTAATTTAGACAAAATTTGACATGCATAGAACTCTTAGTTTATAGGTATTGACTTGAGAGGAAAAGTTAAGTGAAGTGCAACTTTACTCACCCTAACAAAACAGTCATGAAAATGCATTCGGACTAGACCAGCAGCAAGTCCTGCGTCCCTAAAGAACGCGGTTCTAACTTCATCTTTGACAATGAACTCTGCAAAACCACATGAATTTGTATAGAACCCCACTTGAAGCTGAGCTTTCAACTCAACAAATCTACATGAAACCAAAACCAAAGTTATGAAAACAGTACAAGTACTTAACTTCTTTAAACTCATTATAATCTTTTTATTCTAAAAGTTAGTTGTTCTTGAATGGTTAAGGCATTATAATTGAATGTTTATATAGTGATGAATAAGTATTAAATTATATAGTTTTATAGTAATTGCTTAGTGCAATATGCGGAGGCAATTAGGGTGTAATTCTTTTATTTGATTAGTTAAGATCACAAGTGGTTTCGGGAAGAGGATAAAAAGACAACTGGAGTGGAGTGGGTTTGACTAAACTGTGCGTATTTTGTTTTTAAATGATGATCAAAATGCCACTAATGCAGGAAATGGATATATTGCTCTCAAGGTTCATGGGATCGCTTTCATTGACTTGAGTGCAGGTAATCCAAGGTTAGTGGTTAATGGTGGATATGTATAAAGATAAACATATACATATATTAAATATTGAGATTATGCTTGCTGATTATAGTGCATTAGGGTCTTTTTCCAAATTTATTTATTTATTTATTCTAAAAAAAATTATTTTATTTGGGAGGGGCCGGTGGATAGGTTGCTGTTTGATTGTCGCGATAATCTAGCTTTGTGTTGCTGATTTATCAGAAAAAGATTAGCGGAGAATCCGGATATAGTTATAATTAATCCCTCTGTAATCTTCGTCTTCGTCTTCATCTATGATTGAACTTAATTAATATTGGATGTGTTAATTTGCCATGAATATTGTTGTCCTTGAAGCAGAACCATGCTACGTACGTACGTGTTTATGTTCTCTTCTGAAATATGTTAGTATGTCATCGATATATATATATATATATATATATATATATATATATCATGTATCCTCCGATCGATGCTTCTGAGCTTCCTGTTTTTTACAGTTTGTCAAAATTAATTTGTTGAATGGTACTTAGTTTTTTAATGACCAATATTTGTATTTAAGGTTAGAATAGAATATTATATATAGTATTGGCATCCATCCATCCATCCTTTTGACAACTGAATTTTACAATATTTATGCATGCATGTGAAGGAGGAACCTTAATTTATAGCTATAGGTTACAGAAGAACACATTGTACAACTAGCTAGTCTTTATTATTATTATTATTATTCACCTTTCTCAACTAACTATCTAAGCCTCCTCAAGGATGGAACATGAATTTGTTACTAAAATTACAACATTGTATATATAATTGCAACAAGCTTTCCCTTTCTGGACAGCTAGCTAAATCCGTCTTGACTTGATTATTAACTAGACCACTTTGTTTTACTAGCTTATTATAATGCAATACATTGAGAGATGTTTAATTTGCTACGTGATATATGGCAATGATTGAGGTCTAATTTTTTATTTTTTTTAAAAAAAAACAGTAATATAACTGAACTTATATAACGGTAAAAGAAAGGAAAAAAAATATTGTGACACTATTATACAGGTGACGTTAATTCGAGCCGCTATTTAGTATAGAGAGCTAGATATGCATGTACATATGGAGTGTTTCTTCTTTTATTTAATTTTTCTTTTTCTTCTTTTATTTAATTTTTCTTCTGTAAATAAAGTGCATTAGCTATGAAAGTACTGTCATTTTTTCCTGTATACTACCTTAGGGATGCATAAAGAAACCATCCGATTCATCAAGATATACAATGAGGTTCAAATTCATACGATATGATCTTTTCAACAAATAAAATAGACATATATATTATATAAAAAAATACTAAAGATTTGAGCTATAAAATTTCTCAATTTTGACACGAGGTAGTTGTTAGATTAACTATTCTTAGCATG
The DNA here is from genome assembly GCA_034770075.1 of Aralia elata. Lineage (NCBI taxonomy): Eukaryota > Viridiplantae > Streptophyta > Magnoliopsida > Apiales > Araliaceae > Aralia > Aralia elata. The sequence continues at coordinate 2,282,051 of CM068385.1, read as the reverse complement.
ATCTTTGGGGACCTCATTGCTAGTGGGATTTCAATGGAGGGACTACGTAGGACTATTAATCAATTATGAATAATTGTGCATGGTAAGAGAATGTTAAATTATTAGCTTAAAAACGGAGATTCGTTGCTCAACCCTACACTCTCCCATTAATTTGTAAAACAGTATATTAATATCAGTAAACCATTAATAAGTGAAAGTCTTACAATGTATTGTAGTAAAAGTTTCTCTCCGATTACGATTGCGACGTATATAAATTGGATAGGATTAAAACTTATAAAGTTGACTCACCATATCAAATACATCGTTAAAATATTACAAACTATATATAGTTATTCATATAACTCGCAACAACAAAAAAAGAGTCAACATATAAAGTCATAATATATATTATTTTCTTAAGTAAAACACTTTTTTTGTTAATCTTCTTGATTGCATAGCGATACTCTTGTCGTAGATTTGGAGGATAATTGTAAAATTCACTCTCCTGTTATTCCTTCCGTTCTAAAATTAGAAATACAATTTGACTTTTGTGATCAAACGACGGCATATTAAACTTCAAATTAATGTGAATCTATTAATTTTAGTTGATACAATTATTATAATTATATAGTATATAACAAAAATTATTAATCACAAAATTTATTTCATTCAAAACTTTTATAAATCATACCAATTTTAAATTTTAATATGTTGTCGTTTGACTTCAAAAATCAAATTGTATTTTTAATTTTGAAATATTAATTTTCTTTAAAATGGCTTACTTGTTTCTCACTAAAATGATGACTTAAATCACCTCCCAATCCAACCCATAATATAATAATACTTCAACCCCCATGCATTTCAACGGCTCCACTAAGCTGGCTGCCTGTAGTGTAGTGGTATGATTCCACCAGGCGTAAGAAATAGATAAATCAAAAAATAAAGAAAAAGAGCTTTAGTTGAACTTGCTTATATTATATATGTTATTCTTTCACATCAAATAAACAAGTCGGTCCAATCATATACTCTTATATAGCAAGCCATTATCTGTATATAACTATATATCCTATAGTGGATTATTAATACCCAAATTTTAAGCCTTTTTTTATTTTTTATTTTTTGGTAAAATTGAAACATAGCATTAAATATAGAACAAGAGTACATCTCCACATGTATAATCTACCGATAACAGCCCCTGCAGCCATAAACACTAGGCATACTCAAAAAGAAAAAGGAAAACAATTTCTGGTTTATAGCAACAGCCAACAGGGATGTTAACTTCTTTAATGAAATGAAAATCCTACATAACTAGAAATATGGTAAAACCCGAAGAAATCTGATGAGTTTCCATAACAGCCTGAATCCGAACTACAAATCTTTTCTCAAATTTTAGCTCGATAATATGATATGATTCCACAAGGATACTTTCAGTATAGGGTAAAATTCCGGTAGGATACTATGAATCCAGCCAAGTATACCAAACTTACACAAGTTACACATGCAGACAAATGCATAGGAGCGATAAGTTTTGATCAAATTCACAAGATTTATACAAGTTTGGATATCAGAAATATACAATACTCAATATTTATAGGTGTCTCAACAGAAACAAGAGAATTATATACCTCCAAGGAACGTTCAGATTCGGAATTAGTTCACTGAGATCTGACAGGTTTGTCATGCAAAATCATCCTTCAATACATGTTCCCAATCTGATGAGTTGTTGTCAAAACAGCCCGAGCCTGAGGCAAGCTGATTCTGCAGACTGTTATTTCTATTATAAGGTTGGATAATTCGATCATCTGTGACACGTAAATGAACCTCTTTCATAGTTTCATTCTGAGGATCATCGAGATCAGAGCCAGCTTTGTCTTCATTATTATGGCCAATGTGATGCTGCAAACGAGATCCCACAACCACATCAAAGGTTTTATTTTGGAATTGATTTCCAATATTTTGCCACTGGTTTCTCTTGCGAGAAAATCCAACTTCAACAACCTCTGGCAACTGTTTCTCCATACTAATAGCATTGGAATTGTCACCTCGGCCTTTTAGGATATGGAATCTGGCCATGACTGAAGCCTCAACATCGTCAACATGACTTGTTGGGCTTGAAATACAGGAATACTGGACCGATGCTTTTTGCCACGGGTTATCATTAGGCTCAGGAGTCGATGTGTTGATAACGTTGAGATCTGGAGAAATGATGGAGCTAGGTAGTTTCTCTACAGCCATCTGATCTTCTGAAACATTTGAAGCAGAAAAACATTAGATAACAAAGGTGACAAGAAGTTTTAAAGGGACTATATTAGTATAGAGAAAAGTTGAGGATCGGATATAACCTTTTGCTTTGTCTGACTTGCAATTCTCCATCTGAATCTTCACACGATCAAAGCGAGCCCTAAATCCAATGGAACACAATTCAGCTTCTGCATCAAGCCACAGATTCTTGAACAACATAGCTTCTGAAGGTATTTCTTCTTCCAGTTGGAAATTCTCATCAAGGGCCTTCCTTATATCCTGCAAGCAGTGATTCAAGATCAATGAACTAAGGTTTCTAGATAGTGAAATAAGAAGAAATTGTATGATTTTTCTTCCCTTCAAGAGAATCGTTATGTTTCAGCAAAATCACTTTTGAGCATAAGAGAACCATTGAAAAGAAAATACCTGGACCATATTATGATGCCTTGTAATGTCTGCATCATCCCTTGAAGAAACAAAATCCAGATTTTTCTCAAATTTCTTACCGGATATTTCACATTCCCTTTTCTGCTCATTAATGCAGTGAGAGTCAAGCTGACCATGAGAAGCAGTACCTACTTCATTCATGGCCTGGGACCTTAGCACGCTGGCGCCCTTTGAAAAATGTAGTCCCAAACATGATCAATGGCCAATCACAAATGCATATATCAATCAATAATAAATGTAGTCTAATATATGCATACAAATACGTAATTTTAAGAAAATAGAATTAATAATTTGTCAAAGCATAAGCATTGCTGCAAAGAACACCTATCGTCTACTTCATATCATGAAGTACATAACCCAAGAGAATGAATGAAGCTAAGCTTTCATCAAATGCTAAAAACATAAACACATTGCTCACTCAAGTTCAGCCTTTATACAACTGGTGTGCATATCCTCTATTTTAAGAGCAAGTCCAACACGTTATTCTTGTGCTATTGAATTAAATCGCCATTTTATCCTTAATATTGCATTGTGTATATGATACGATAGTTGAACTCCAATAAAACATTTAAACAGAACTGGGGAGCCAAATACGTACCGAAAGAAGATTAGGTACCTCCTCAACTAATTGAGAACTGCCTTCCTCCCTGGGGAACACTGACTCTTGTGTTGGATTTGACTGAGCAATCTTCTTTGATAGACACATATCAATATTTTTCATTGCATGCTCAAGGGCCTTACAATCTTGTTTCTTAAGGGCACATGCATAATTTGAACAATGAAAAAGAAGTAATTCTGAAAGATTATGCATCGCATTAACCAGCATTTGTACGTTAATTTTTGGACTTGATTCCATTCCATGCAGTTTCACAGCATCTTCTACAGAAGAAGGTGAACATAAAACATTTTCCACAGCTTGTAATGGAACACAGCCATCTTCTAAGGTATCACTGGTACTAAACACCACATCCACAAAACCAGTCTGTAAGTCTGGCGTCCTTTCAGATGTAATTTTGACCTCTTTAGCAGTCGGTTGCTTAGTATGAAAATGTAAGGAGACAGAATCACTCTTCAAGCCATTGAGCAAATCTTTTTCTTTTATTGGGTTGTCAACATTGTCTAAAATCTGAAGTCCGTCACTCCTGTTCAATTCTACACCATCAGACTTTGCTCTAGCAGCATCACCTGCCGTATGTTCTTTGGCTGGTGAATTAGCATTGAAACTTCTCTTGGGACGAAGTGATGTAGTACTATCTGTACACAAACTTTCTTTCTGGAGGCTAGTTTCGCATACTTCACGAGAAAGGGGTGTTACAGAATCATTATAGGGAGGGAAATTTTGAGACCCTTGAAAATTTAAACCAACACATGCTTCTGATTTCTTCATAAGATGCTGCAGAGGCATGGCTTCTAAAGTTTCAAATGGAGAAACATGAGAAGCTGGAGCTCCTTTCCAGCATGGTGAATCCTCAGCTGGATTGTGATGATCTAAACTTTCTGAAGAATTGGAAGTATGCTTGAAGGCTTCAGTACTATCAGCGGCCAACGAGAAACCATGTGAAACATTTAGATCAGGAACTTGAGCACCAAATCTTGCTTTGATTGGATGATCCAAGGCATTCCTAAAAAGCAGTTTGTTTGACTGATCTTCTTTAGTTGAGGATGATGCAGCAAAGATGTGGTGGTCATTCCTACCTATGTGAAAGCTGAGGGGATTTGCATCCAAGCAACCTTCTTTGCCTTCAGAACCTGGGGGCAGATGAGGTACCTTTTTTATTGACAGAATATGGCTACTAACATCCTTGCTGATTGCAGCTGTGACATTGCCAATACCCACACTTTTAGATGAAACTGTATCTGATGCGGAAGATTTGGCTCCAAAGGCTGGGGGTCTAATGGTAACCGTAGGAGAAGATTTAGTTACTGATATGCAATCATTAGTGCAAGATTCGAATAGTTGGAACCTTTTTTCGTATGGACTATAGGAATGGTTGCAGGAGAATGTTGCCGGTTCCAGAGAAGGTGATTCCAGATGTGATTCTGTAGATATAGCACCACTTCCCAAGATAGGTGCTTTTGAGGATTCACTAGGAATAAACCCGAGACTTTGCGCCAAAAAATTATCATTCAACTGCCCTTTACTTAGAAACCCAGCAAGGTTTTCGCTTCCAAGAACATCATCATACTTTCTGTGTGACATTGCAGGATTTTCTTCGCATTTTCTCAAGCACTCGACAGGAACAGCACCTGCATGATGGCAAAAATAACAAACAGAATTAAGCTAAAATTGAGGAAATTGCTTCATAAGGTCCAGATCCAGGGAACGACTATATGTCTATATTGCCATAAAAAGTTTAAACATAATAAATTAATGGCTCAATTGCGCAGCAAACTGACTCCAATATTCGTTACATATTTTTTTCTTTTCATTATCTCCTATTCAAATTTCATATCAACAAACTACAGTCGAACTACATAAAACAAATTAAGGCATACAAACTAAGCATCGATCATTCTAAATCAATCAATCAATGAGTGGTCTTTTTCTATAATTTGTTAGGTCAGAGATACATTACTGCGAGAAGATGGGGGTAATTTTGAACCGAACACTTATCATAAAGCTGCAGACCAGGAACAGGTCATCACTTTATCAAGGGCCAAAGTAGAAGTGAGAATAAGTTATTGAAATAGAAAGTAGTTAGGAGTTTCTGGAATTAACTTGCACATGGATAATAGACTAATAGTCTTCCCACGGTGCCTTTTAGCACTTTAGTTTAGGATAGTAGCTCCATAAATAAAATGCGGGTATGATGTGAATATTATCAAGATGAATATTATGAATTGAATAATTGGCTTGGCCATTCTCTTATCTTATCCTCTCTATATCTATATCTTCATATCTATCTATCTTTTTCTCCGAGCGTCTCTTATAAACTCTAATCCTCTATTCTATATGTTATTCTAGAATCTTTCATGTCATTTTCAATAAACTATTTTCCTTAGTGACAATCATTTGGGGACAACAACCAACTAACAGAGTAACAGTTCGCTTCAAAGGCCTCCATTGATTTACTTCATTAAACTTAACAATCACCTTGGAGTAGTACCAGAGCTGGGTTATAAGACCAACACACAAATTTTTAACGTGGTCTTCTTCGGTTATTTTTTAGGTCAGAGATGCACAACTTCAGGAAGGGATAATAACCTAAAACTTGTGATGCACTAGATCGTTGGTCCTATAACATACCACAACCCTAGTAAACAATACTAATAGACACAAATAAAACAGAAGAAACAAAAAAATCTCAAACCAAATAAATGTACCACCAAAAATAGACCATACATTCATAAAAATGTGGCATCATCTACATTACACAATAATGTGCTGGCCATTGAAAGAAATATTACAAATTTACAACCAATCAACATTAAAACAGGAAAGGCAATAGTATATCAAATAAACTGTGAGGCTTATATATTGATAACTACTCCCTATTCATTCAAAAAAAATTGTCTATACCTTGCTTCGTGTAATCCTTGAAAACAAGTGAACCGACATCTGTACTCTCTTCTAAGCAGAAACTCCCATCAATTTCAGTCCTTCTACCCTGCTTCCCCTCTGCCGATCCATTCCAAAAGCCACCCCATGGTGGTGGAAACTCCAAACCAGACAAGCCTTGGGTGTAATCAGCTTGAGATGATCCAATGGTAGGGACTAGAGTGGAAGTAGACAGCAAATCGTAGTTAGCTTCATTGAGGCCCACCAAGAGGGTATCGTCGGCAACCACTTGTGAGGCATATGGAGGATAGTAATGTTTGGGTGCACCTGAAAATGGATTCGTGGCGTTCGACAGAGTAGGGTTTGGAGGAGCCCACTGGGTACTTGGTGGATTGATAGACTCAGAACCCAAGTAGTGATAATTATTTGCTGCAGGCAAAGAAGTGGTGCACATAGAATCGATTTCTGGGTGACAATTGGAACCAAAATCAGGTCTAGAAGCTGAAGAGTGAGAATACTGCCAATTGTGCAAAGAAGAACTAAAAGGTACACCATATGGTGGTGGTTCAGTAAAACTGGTAACTGGGTTTGAATTGGATTTCAGGTTGGATCGATCAACTGTAAAAGGAGGAGCTAAAGGCGATAAATTGGAGGAGGATGATGATGATGCTCCATTACCCAAATACCCTAACCCCATCATATTTCTTTATGCAGAAAAACAACCGAGTCAACTGATCAAAACCCAAAAAAGTTCACATGGAAACAGTAGTTAATATAGTTATCATCAAGACAAAATAATCAAACGTTTTGAATATAACAATCAAGAACAGCGTAATCAAAGAGCGCAAATATATAGTATATCAATTACACACAAAATTTGATAAATACATGCAATCGGAATGATAAGAGCAAAAACTATGTTAAAAAAAATTATAGATTAGACAAATTACACCATACCAGCGAATGATCGGAGGGACACAAATGGAGGCCAGTTCCTCTTTCACTTTGTTTTTCCTCTTCAAATGGGAGTGAAGGCGAGTTGGAGTTGTCACTCGAATCACTCTCTCGTGGATTTTGTCAAAAAAATAATAAATAAATAAAAATTATAAAATTGCAGATGTGCCCCTTTATTTAACATAATAAATGCTTTCTCCCTGTAATTTTCCCCCCTTTTTGTTATCTCGGTAGAGGCCACTATAATTAGTTAGTAGGATAAGATCCAAGGAGAAAAATATTACACACACATCAAAAAAAAAACACAGATGATCTATATTATTTAAATGTATAAATTTTTTAGATTTTAACATACAATTTTATCAAATATCACATTAGTAGGATAAAATCCAAGGAGATAAATAACACAAAAATATTACACACAAAAATAAAATAATTGAGTTTTTTTAAAATAAAAGGTAATAATTACTACTCCCTCCCTCCATCTCAAAAAAAATAAGTAAAATATAATTTGTACATATATTAAAAAAAATAAAAATAAATGAAACAGAGTAAAAAAGTTTTAAATTTATCTTTAGTGACCCTACAAAATTATATAAATTGATGAATATTTTTGTTTTTATACATTAAAAATTATGTACTTTTATCTTATTTTTATAAAAAAATATTATATATTTAATCATTTTTTTAGGGACAGAAAGAGTATTAAATTATTTCAGCATCATCAATAGACAATGTACCTGAAATTCCAATAGAAATATAAAGAATAAATGGAATATATGCTTATGATAAATATTATAGGAAGATGCATGCTTAATGGGTTTTTGACAAGTGTATTGAAACGTGGCATAAGATATTTACGAAGCTATATTGGGCATCATAATTTTTTTTTTATATAATTGCAATCTAGTTGGGATTTAATTTTTATCATTTACATGTATGAGGTCCAACTATTTGAAACTGCATTTTAAATCAAATAAAAATAACTTTTAGATCATTCAGATATGAATAACTAAGCAAGTAAATAAGATGAGCAATTCACGAGCTGTACAAATTTGACTTCATAACAATTTAATTCGATTCAACTCAACTCGACTTGAATCTAATTTAAGAATTTAAAATAAATTAAATTTAAACACACAATTATTTAAATGAATTATTTAATGCTGAATGAGTTGCTTGCTAAAATTGACTAAAATATACATTATTCGTGAAAAATACATTAATATTTTAACCATTGTCTTGTGAAATTGTCGCGAATTAAATACTTATATTATATAAGAGAAATTATGTTTTGAATTTAATAATTATTATTTTAAAATTTTGATGTGATTTATAATTTTAATATAAATTGTTCGTATATTAATCATATTTTGTTACGCTTGTGTAGATTAAATAAGTTTAATAAACCTATATTTTAGAGGCAGAGCTATTCGTAGTTGTGACTTGTGAACCACCAAAAGTTAATTAAGTTGCAACCTACTCGTGGGTCCTTACTAGTATTATAAGATATATTCGGTTAAAAGCGTTTATAATGTTTTCGTTTTGCAGCGATCACGTTTAATGTGTTTAATAATACGCATCATATTAATTTTGATGCGTTATGTTTAAATTTTAAATGTTATATATAAAAAATTTAATGTGTTTAAAATTACGTATTATATTAATTTTGATTCGTTGGGTTTAAATTTTAAATGTTATAAATAAAAGATAAATAAGTTATATTTAAATAAATTATTTATAAACAAACAAATTCGCAAATACATTTAAACTTCCAAATAAATCAAATTGCTATTAAGTACTTCCAAATGAATCAAATTGCTATTAAGTCTGTAAACAAACAAGCGCATAATTGAGCATACCACCGATTTTTTGTGTTGGACTCGGACAATATAAATTTAAGCTTGACAAAATTTTAAACTAATCAAATTTGTGTTTTCAAAAAGAGAATAAATTACATAACGATGAGGAGAAGGTTTTTTTTTTTTTACAGCTAGAGGTTTGCGTTTGGATTTTTTTTTGTTATCTGTTATGTTGATTTAAATGTTTATCTCTACTGTAATTTTGGTTTGGTTTTCAAGTTTGTTTAAGTTTTCAGTTCAGATTTTCATTTGTGTAATTTATATTAATCAAAGCCTTTTGGATTAACATTTTGTTTTAGAAATAAAATTATTTTGACTTTGCTAAAAAATATAAAGATGACACGTAAAACTCACTACACCATCCAATAACAACATGCAATATAGATAAATTTAGAAAAAAAGTAAAGAATTTCATATATAATAACAAATTTTGTAGTCATTTTTTACCATGGTAAAACTGTTTAATAGGATTTCAAATGTAATAACAAATTTTGTAATTATTATTTATCATGGTAAAATTGTTTAATTAATCATGTTGTATTTGAAATTTCTCATTTTCTGATAAATTATTTACATGATATATTATTATTAGATGGTGTAAAACATTAATTTATATGTCATTCGCGGCTTATTTACAGGCCTAGTAAAAGGTGTGCAAATTTTTAAAATTTGTTGTAAAACTATAAATACAATTATGAAGCTCAATGTTTATATATGGTTTCTCAGTCTTTAGTTGGAATGCAAATAACTTGTGAAAAACATTTATCTTTGGCTCACTGTCATTTGAATTGATTCCATTACTTTTAATCGAAGTGCATTTGTCATTACTCTATACTTTAATTTTCTTAAGTGATGATGTGATTGCTTAGTGGTTAAGATTACGATGTTGTAATTTTAGGTCTCAAATTTTAATATTATTTTTTGAGTTTGTTTAAATGATAATAAAAAAATAACTCTGATTTTCTTGTCTCTTTCTTTTTTTTAATATTACTTTTTTGAGTTTGTTTAAATGATAATAAAAAAAATAACTCCAATTTTCTTGTCTCTTGCTTTTTTTTTTCTTTGCCAGTTGTAACAAAATTTCAACTAAAATATTATGAAACAGTTACAGACCAAAAAAAAAACAGATGAACTAGAAAGAGCTGGGACACAATCTGATTAGGGGTGAGCATGGTGCGGTTTGGTGCGGTTTAGCTCAAACTGCACACGAAACCGCTTAGGTGCGGTTTGACAAATCCAAAACCGCACATGAAACCGCTTGTGATTGGTGCGGTGCGATTTTGAACCGTGCGGTGCAGTTTCATTTGGTGCGGTTTCAGTTTCAAAACCAATTGAAATAACAAAATTTTATGCAATTTAAATTAACAATTTAGCATTACACAATATTAAATACCACTTTGATAACACACACAACCTTACTTGTAATGTTTTGTCTAAACAAAAGCTAAATAGAACCTCATTACTATAATTTTAATTTCATGACAATGGGTTTAATCTTGTTTTTAGAGGAAATGGTTTGGTTGGCTATTGAACTCAAATTATATTATAAACTCGTTACCAGTTTAATGGTTTGGTGTTGCCTAATTTCCAATTTGGGTGTTCTAAAATTAATAGTCTATTCCATATGGCATGTATAGGGAAGACACTTTAATTATATCATGGTTATGTTTGACTTTTTTACTTTTACATTTAAATAACTTAAGGGATTAAAAAAAAATGATCTTAGTGAACTGTCCATTTTCCTTGAACCATATTACTAGTGATGATGATCACTTAAAATGGGAAGGAGTGAGTAATTTAGTTTTAACAAACTAATACGGAGTGTTTTTTTTTTACTTGAGAAATGAAAGTGTTGAGTTCATCTTGCACTAGCAATTCCTATTTATATGCTTAAAAATATCAACAACAAGTTTCCTAAATTATTGTACCAGTGTTTTCAATCTGTTTAAGTTTGTCAGATTATTGTGTATACTGTGGCTTACCGTTTTATCCTCCAACTCCAAGATCTGATGTGCTATATGAAAGTAATATACCTATGAGTGTAAATTATAGAGGTGAATTTTGTGAAGTCCAATAACATATGATACAGTGATAGTTACTTACCACTGTTTATCTTTTTAGTCCTAAGACACCTAGGAGGGATGGTCATATAATTTAAATTAAAAAAAAATTCAAAAGAAGTTTGGTGCGGTTTCGATTTTATGCATGCGGTTTTGACCAGTAACCAAACCCAAACCGTAATTTCGGTTTTTCAACCCACCTAAAACCGCCACATACGCCGGAACCGTTGGTGCGATTTTAATTGGTGCGGTTTGTGCGGTTTTTGGTGCGATTTTGGAGACAATTTGGTTACTTGCTCAGCCCTAAATCTGATCGTCACCTTGAAACTATGTCTAAGATAATAAAGACTTAGAATTATTTTCTTCGTTCCAAAATTAGAGATACAATTTGAATTTTTAAGTTAAACGCCGACATATTAAATTGTAAAATTGGTATGATTCATAAAAGTTTAAAATAGAATAAATTTTGTAATTAATAATTTTTGTTATTATAATATACAATTATAATAATTGTATCAACTAAAATTAAATAAATTCATACCAATTTGAAGTTTAATATACCGCTGTTTGACCTTAAAAGTCAAATTATTATATATCTAATTTTAGAAGAGACTATACGTGAAAGCTTATTATTAATGAATAGTAAATATTATTCTTCTAATCATTTGAAAGTAAATAAGTTCTAGACATTAAAGTTACTTACTACTATTAAAGTAATAGTTAATAATTAATGACTCTGATCGGGTACAAGAAAAGGAGGATGAAGAGATTGAAAGGGCTTTTGCAGGTAGGTCGAGATCTTGGTTTGATTATGAATATATAATAGGAAGGAAGAAGGAAGAAGAAGATATGCGTGCATGGTTAGAGCAAAATTTAAAGAGTTCATCAAAAATATATATTGGCTCACCTCAAAAATTAAAGGAATGTAAGTTGATCGAGGAAATTATTTTATTGCATCTTCTATGGAGTTTTCAGTTATGAATATATTCATTCAGAAAGTTTACACTCCCATTTTTGTTTAAGTTGAATTTCAGAAAATTTCACAACATATTCATGATTTGTTCTGATAATTAAGATGGCACTGCTGTGAGCATTAGCATGGAATTTTATGCTTATAGATATTTTGTATTTAATTTGAGATGTTTGGTTTGTTTTTTGAGCGGGAATCATTTGTCTCATCAGAGTTGGTGTTTGATAAAAGTTGAATGAATCTGAATCTGAATGAAAAAAGCTATTTGATAATTGACATATCTGAAACATCTGAATGACAAAATTTTATTATTTTACCCCTCTGAAAAAAATTCAAAATTGTTGTAAATTTATTTAATATTACTTAATATAATAGTTTTTTTTTTAATTTTTTAATTTTTTTTAATTTTTTTTTACTCCATTCAGCTGCTCATTCAGTCATTCAGCCAAAAAAATCTGACTTAGTCATTTAGCTCAATCATCTGACCGATTCAGAGCTGCTCATTCAGCCATCCAGCCAAAAAAATCTGACTTAGCCATTCAGCTCAATCATCTGACCGATTCAGCCATTCAGACCAAAACAAACGCACTGACCCATTCACCCATTCAGCTCTATTCAGCTCTAAACAAACACAGTTTTGGTAAAGAAATTGACAAGAGTCATGTGAAAGACTTGGGTATGTTTTAGTTTTGTGCAAGGACCGATCAATTATGGTGAACAAAAAAAACTCACTTTGTTCTAATTTTCATGCGAAAAATGATCATGCGGGAAAAAAAAACATATGTGAAATTATCAATTCCTCCATAAGAACTGTGATCAAGAGTACTACATGTTGAACAAATGAATTAGCATAAGTATATGCTAGTAAATGAAACCTCATAAACAATAATGGTGTATACATATAGTAATTAATTATTAATTAATAAATTCAGAAGTAAAGAAGAAAAAATGAATCGGTTGTAATTAGTGAAGAAGAAGAAGAAGGATTAAGCATTAATGATCTGATAGATGAGGGAACACGCATATTCTGCCTTGAGACGACGACCAGCTCCTCCCTCAACATTGCCATCACCACCCTATATTCTTCCAATAGCTCCACCACCATTCCCACCCTTATCATCTCTTATAATATAGATATAAGATATGTATAGATGTATTGTATATTTTTCTCTCTAGGTGATGGGTGTATATATATTTCAGTAACAATCAATGGAACAAATCCTTTAAATAGGAATCTTGAATCTAAATAGTTTAAAACAGATAGACGACTATTTATGTCACCTATAAAAATAAATTATATCACTCTGTCCTAAATTAATTGCTCAATTTTGACCATTTTAAGTCAAATTAACTATTTTTAAAATTAATAATTAAGCATATATAAATATATTTCTAAAATTATAAAAATTGGAGTTAGTAATAAATTGTATATACTTTCTTTTGGTTATAATCTCTTCACCTATATTTTAACAAAAATAATAAAAAGATTAGTTCTAAAAATAGTCAATTTAACTTAAATGGTCAAAATTGAGCAATTAATTTGGGACAGAGGGAGTATTTTACATTATATATTTATAATTTCGACCGTTTTTTATATAAATATTATATAATTATAGCTTTCTGTTATAAACTGTTCATTATAAATATTATATAATTATACATTATTTAGAAAGGGTCTCTCATCAATACTAAAGAGACTCTCCCTAAAGTCTTTTTTTTTTATATTTTGTCTCTTTTTAATACCAAAAAGACCCTCTCCAAAGTCATTTTTTACTTCTTTTTTTCGTTTGATTGTTTTTATTTTTTTTCTTTTATGTTTCTTTGCCCTTTTATGGTGGTTTAATTTCTCCTAGTTTGAATTTTTTTTTCAATTTATGGAGCCTTCTAGTTTGGAATTTTCTATTTCGACTGAGCTTTTTTTCAGGTTTATGATTTCTCAGTAAAAGATGTTTAATTTAATGGGTGAATACTGATTTATGGATGTGGGGTTATCATGACGGCTTTTTTTTTTATTATTTGTTTTGAAGTTTAAATTTGTTTATTTGTCTATTTTTTTGAAAGTCTATACGTTCTCGAATCTCAATTTAAATTAGGAGATGTATAAACTCAACTCTAATATTTTTGTCAATTATCAATAAGAATTACTTCCTGTTTTAATGTTTTATTTTAGTACTTTGGAAAAAAAAACATCGAATAGAATAATGATGGCCAAAATTTACATGCTAGTGATGATTAAGGACTATATCTGATATATACCCTCTTTTCTGCTGATTTCTCTCCACTTTATTTCTAGTCAATCTTCTAATATTTGATAAGGAATTAATTGTTCCGTATTCATATGGACTGGATAGATACCGAACTTGTAATAGTTATTCCCTCTCTTCCAAAAATTAAAAATACATATTTTTTTTAGTTCAGTTTAAAATTAAAGATATATTTTTGTTTTTGAACTATAAAATGACATAATATTTTTAATTTATCATTATTTTTTTACTATCAATTTCAATATCAAATTACTACAGTTGAATTCTTAACTAATATTAATATTATATTTAAAAAATAAAAAATTAAACTAAATTCTTAATTAATATTAAAATTATATTTAAAAATATTAAATTATCTTTAAAAAAATTATCGTTTTATAAATATATCTGTAATTATTTTAAAACGGGGGGAGTATAATAATAGTAGTTGTGACTGTTTCCATCTCTACTTGTGATCCCGGTGGTTACGCGTATTGTTGCAATCATGTTATCACACTAAAAACTACTTTAAATTAAAATTAAAATTATTTTAGTGTTTAATAATTTTCCCAAATTATTTTTTAAAATAGCTTCAAAATATTTCAGAAAATTTGTACTTTTGAATTTTGACTTGAGCACTTTCAGCGTAAATTGTTAAAATAAAAAAATAAAAATCTTATACCACACACTTATTTAATATTTATTATTAATACTTTTAAAATCACTTTTACAATTATATAATCAAATATTATTTTAATTTTTATCTTTGACGGCAGTTCTCAATTTTCACGAGTTTAAATAAAATGCATCCACCCATCTTTCTATCTCTTTAATTTTTAGTTCTCGTCATTAAGATAGGGATAATAAAATGTCTTCACTTTTTTGGTACTTCAAAGTCATAGAAAACGGAAAATGTTCATGTAAAAATTCTTCTTATATAATGATTTTCCAAATATGTCGTCAATATGAAACTGATAAATGAATCGAATTACAAAAATACTAGAATTAAAGTGATACTTTTTTTCATCTTAAATTGATAAGACTCGAAACTCAAAAACATATATCTCCTCTCGTTGTCCCAAATTTATTTTCTTGTTTATTATCCGGTCATGCGATTCTTATTGCTATTAATACAAAAGAAAATTCTTATTACAAATGAAATTTTTTTTATACCCCAAAACATTCACGACATTAATTATGAAGTTATCTTGTAGAATATTTATTGTTTTGTATATATACTCCTTTCATTTCAAAAATAAAATTTTTAATTAATTTTTTTAACAGGTTTTCTATGAATACGTACGTACACTGTTAAGAAAAATATTTTCAAAAGTAAATTTTCATAACATAATGTAATTATAAAACTTAATTGTACGTAGTGTGAAATAATTATGTCTACTGTGCCTATAATAAACTTTAAGATGCCTAAGAAAATATTAAAAGATCATTAATTATGATCCAAAGTTAGCTTTTGAGAACTAGAATAAGGCCAACATATAAACACCTAAATTTCTTTGATTTTTTTTCTCAAGATGATTTTCTTCGGCATTATATATATATATATATATATATATATATATATATATATATATATATATATATATATATAATGATTGATGACAGGTACCTAATACTACTAAACTAGATTTCCCTTAATTGCTTGAACAATTGTATTAGGTATTAGCCTAATATAATATCACCTCATATATGGATTGGTCACATCATACATATTTGTTTCTTCGGATCCCATAGAAAAGTCAGACCGGGTGAATGATTGTTCTTATCATCAAAGTTTGACCTTTAATGTGCACATAATTAATGCCCATAAAATGGCTAAATATAAGGGGCAAAGGGGATGAATTATATTTATGTTATAGTTAGATCGGAGGAATAAGATTGGTCAAGAAATAAAATAAAGAAATGAATAGAATAATGAGTAAAATAATTCATTAATGAGTCATTTCATATATTTTTTTAAATAATAAAATTTATAAATTTAGCAAGAATAAAAATGATTTATTATATTCCAATGAAACAATCAAACACTTTTTTTTATTCCATAAGAATGCGTTATTCTATTCCCATCTTGATTCTTACAATTCAAATATAGCATTAATATCATTGACTCAGCTTTCATAGAGATTCCAAGTGATTAAGATTATCAATTATTTATTTACATTTTTCTTTAAAACTCAATTTACATCGAGAAATTACACGTACATAGAATTTTATAATTAACATAATTAAAATTTGTGTGACGACCATAATTATTTTTATTTTTAAAATCATGGATGACTGAGGAATTCATTTGATTTAAAGCTAGCTAGATTGAATAGGTCCTTAAATAAAGACCTTCTTCAAATATTTTCAGCTTAAAGACCGGCCCTTAGTCGGAGATGATGATGGTGCTTCTTCTTCTTCTTCTTCTTCTTGTTGTAATAAATCTAAGTTGTCTTCTGGATTCCAAAAATGAGCTTCTTTCCTCTTCTTCTTTATGGTATGTAGCACATCGTACTTGTTGCATATTCCCCATACCGTCACCTTTTGTTCATTATAGTTCACGTTTACGGAGTATATTCCTGTCATATTATGATATGTTTTTTTTATTAAAAAAAAAAGACATGAATCTTTTACTAAAAATCATTAATAATTAAATCCATTTCCAAAATTTATTAGCTAACTAATTCATCAAATTTGAGGATTCCTTTATATTCCAATGTGTATATACAGATGTTTATAAATAAAAAAATGAGTCATGTTGTATATTGTGAAATATTTCAGCCGAATTATGATTACGACATATATCAATACATGAGATTGAATAAGATTATAAAATCGGTCCACCGTATCAAATACATCGTAAAAGTATTACCAATTAGATTTATTTACGCAACTCTCAATAAAAAAATCGACACGTAAAGTCACAATATATATCATTTTCTTAAAAAAATAATATAATGTTTGAAACGAAAATAAACATCCTTAAACCTAGAGGGAAAAAAATGATGACAAATTAATAACAAGAAGCTATATAAAAATAAATAAATAAATAATTGAAGTACTAAAGCCTTCCTCATCAGTTTGAGGTCAAGCTATACAAAAAGCCCTTATATTTAGGCCCAATTCCCTTTTTAGGGCCTTAGGCCCTCTTGTAAACAAATCCTAGGAAAAAGAAATGCAGCTTGCGTCTTTTGTTTTCTTTTCTCCCTTCTTTTGTTTTAGTATTTCTTTTTCGTCCTATATGTGTTGATTCTGGTAACAACTACCTGTAACTTTTAGACCATGTTTATTTGTAAGAATTATATTTTTTTAATTATATTTTTATAAATTATAATTTTGTGACTATATTTTTATAAATTATAATCTTAAGGCTATTAATCATATGATTAAATAGTTCAAGTCACATTTTTGTTTCGAATGAAATTATTTATGAGATAACTTAAAATTATTCCATATTTTTTTTTCAGGATTATTTAAAAGATTAGATAAAAAGTATCGTTTGGACTATTATACCCTTACCAGTAATAACAAAAAGAATTGTATTCTTTGTATAGATGGATATAATAAAATATATCGGTTATTTTTTTTTTTTAAAGATAAAGGTTAATTTTGTTTACAAAGTTTTAATCTCAAATGATAGGATCATACTACCTTATTAGACATGGTATTAAATAGTCCATCATTCCAACTCATTTTGTTATCCCTGGACTACTATATATTCCCGAGTTCAATTTTTAAAAACAAACGAGAAACTTATGATTAATATTCTAATCCCAAAAATTATCCTTACAAATAAATAAATATTGCCTTAAAGTCAAAGTATATCAGTCATTTGTGGATCATGTAATGTTCAATTTTGGGAGAAATTAATTAACCTAAAAGTAGTCTAGAACAACTGAAATAAAGAAAAGCACAAGAATGCATGCAAATTTCACATAAAACATTATGACGACGGATCGTACGTAATTTATTCAATAATAATGATTGGTGTTTAACATGAGCTACCCATTTGCTAACTTTACAAAATTATAGATGTATTTTTTTTTCCCGATGTTTATCTCTAAATTTATTATATTTTTAGTTTAGTACTTGATTACACTATAACAAAATTGTGATGATAAGAACATTAATTGTGCTAATTTAAATTACCTTCAAAAGAAATGTGACTCATTTTTTGTTTTCTTTTCTTTCTTTTTTATAAAAAAATTGATTATTAAGATTTTTATCGCAGAATGAAGGGATTAATAATGCAAACTTACCTTTAAGATGGGCTAGTGCCTTTTTGATTTTCTTGTCACAACCATAAGAATAAAGAGGCACCCTCATCTCCACGTACTGTGCCTCTACCTTCTTCCCTTCTGCTGCAGGAACTATTTTTACCTCCGCCATTAATTTACCAAAATGTGTGTGTGTGTGTGTATATATATATATATATATATTGCCTTTAAAAATATATATAATTAATTAATGTTCTAAGTTACAAGCAAGCAGTTAGATAGATGTATAGCCTTATTGTGCTGTATTTGAAGTTTATATATAAAAGGATTCGCAAGGCATTCATTGGTGTGGAACAGAGTTTAGTTAAATTAATTAATTAGTCGTCCAAAAAGCAGCAGACACAAATCCCAGATTCCCGTAATTGAAATCAAGGAATTAAGGCCCTTTTTTGCTTCTTTTTTTTTTTGTTTTTTTTGCTTTTTACTTTCTTTGCATTTCTGCATGCATGCATGTTTATGCTTTACTGTTTCGTAAAGGCTAAGTTCATGAAATATTTTTTGAATTGTGAAAATTCTAAATTTGTTAGGTAGGGTACCGGGTACGTAGGGACGGACATTCCTATATATGCGTGATTATATTACACGGACAAGTGTCACCATCTTTTCTTGCATATATATATATATATATATAGGAGAATTTTCAAAAGCGAACTCTTAAAAAGCGAACTAAAGACGAACCGTCGTCTTTGGTGTCTATGGCGACGATTTGACCCGTCGCCAAAGATTACATGGCTACGGCGACGGGTCGAATCGTCGCCATAGACACCAAAGACGACGGTTCGTCTTTGGTTCGCTTTTTAAAGTTCGCTTTAGAAGCCCTCCCTATATATATATATATATATATATATATATATATATATATATATATATATATATTCTCCATCTTATCTTCTACTTAGACAGTCGAGTAGAACTTCCTCACGTGGGCTACATGTGTTGCTTAGGAATGAAGTTGAGTACCCACCGCTAAATTATTGTACTCGCTTGTTCCCAAAGAAAAATGTCATAGGATATATTTCTTTCCGCATTTATTTTTAAGTATAATGAATGTTTAGGTTAATAACTATCGATAGTATCACAAGTGAAGCTGTAATATTAAACTTAAAATTTATTATGTTATTATATACTATTATCATTTGTAAAAAATATATTTAAAATTGAATTATTTATCTTAATTTAACATTATTTTGAATTATTTTATTCGTCTTAATTTAACATTATTTTGAACTATTTTATCCGATGATGGAGGATTAATAATCCTTTAAATAGTCCAATGAACGAGGAATTATATAATCTCATAATGAATGTAAAATTAAGAGTCTCCTATTTTAAGCTAGCAAATGACTTTAAGGAACTAATGTGAATTTGTGTCAAAGGTGACTTCCTTTTTCTTTCTTTTTTCAAATGAGGGAGTATAAAATTCAAAATTATACTATCACGACATCAAGACTTCCTGCATTCCAATCTAGAGCTCCTGAGTTTTGTCCAAATGCTTATAATAGGGCACTTGGGCAGTAGTAGTTGATAGGCTTCAATATGATCTTTGGTTAATAGAAGCTTATATTGTAATCTGGGCTGGGCTTTGAATTTGTAAGAGGTGCTTATTAAGGTTTGCACTACATTCAAGAAGTTGCAGCAATGTACTATACATGTACGGAGAGTTAAAGATGCTGAAACAATTTATTAGTGAATGCATGCATCTCCATGACAAGTAGTAGATGAAATCTCTATAGCACAACAGAATGCTGATGTTCATTCAAGTATAGCTCAGCAAGAGCAGTGTTCAAAGCTGCCCCGATCGGCAGAACATCCTCATCGAGAAAGAAATACGGCGAGTGTGGACAATGAATCGAGCCCACTCTCTCGTTTCTTATTCCGATGCCAAACATGACTCCCGGAATCGACTCTTGATAAAAGGCAAAGTCCTCACCTGCCATCACAACCTTGGCCAACTTGACATTATCAGGACCAAGCACGACTTTGCCAACCTTGTCCACGTGTTGATGCAAGCTCTCATCATTGACAGTAGCCGGATATTGTGGAAATTCATCTTCCTTCGTGTCTACGTATGCTTTACATCTGTGTACTGTTGCTTGACCTTCAATTACCTACAAGCTTAAGACATTATACACACTACTACTCCATGAAAATATTAGGTTTATACTTCAATGGACTGTACAGTCTTTTAAAGAAACCATGCAGCATTATTTGTCAAGAGACTTGAGAGGGTCCGACACCGAAGTATATAGGGTAAAGATTAATTAGTTAATACTTACCTCTTTAACCCTCTGCTGAAGTCGGTACAAGCCTTCCGTGGTAAGACTCCTCAAAGTACCACCAAGTTTTACATATGGCGGAATCACATTTGATGCCGTCCCACCTTGGATGAAAGTAACAGACAGCACCTTCAGCCAAGCCCGAGATGAAATTTGGTTAGGTTTATGATCAAAAGCTTTTAAACATTTCAATCTTATTAATTCAAACAGCCATATATGAAATCAAGCTGAGAGGCTTTTGAGAAATGTTTGTCAAGGAAATAGTGAATATAGGGAATTCTTATCCCTTCACTCGAATAAGAGAGAGCATTATTTGTGCTCTATTTAAGCCATCCTCATAGCATTTAGTCATTTTTATATTAACTTAAGTATTTTGTTGTTAAAAAGTGAACTGGATTATTGATGATAAGATAGAGTCCTTGGGCCATTAGGATAAAAGCGACGAGCTTCCAGCTCCACTACAATGTTGGTAAAGTTAATCATTATAACATTCTAGGGTATTTAGTGATAATTTGGATACTCTGGATTCATCGAGTTGTCAAGAAAGAATTACGAAGACCCCCCGTATTATTTATTAAGGACTGGTTAAAACGGATATATACATGCAGTTTTAAGAGTCCAATGTCTATAAAAGGAAGAGAAATGAGTGAATCTTTAAAAATTATTTGATAAATTAGTATCACAATTCTTTCAATAGTCAACAACAGGTTAAGACATGTCAAAAATAGTATGCCAGGTAAGATAAAAAATAAAAATAAAAATAAAAAAAGGATACATAACAAGGACATACTTGACTATGAAGCGGATCTACTTCTCTTGAGACGAGCTGTTGCAATGCCAAAACTGCAAATGATGCTGCAAGTATTGGATCAGTACTCTTGTGGGGTTCTGCAGCATGTCCGCCATTTCCTTCTATTTTTGCTTCAAAGAAACTTGTAGCAGCTAAAACAGGTCCAGACCGAGTTGCAATGCTTCCTGTTGATTCACAATAATCAACATGCATTCCAAATATGGCCTCAGCGTTGCCGAGGGCACCTTCCTTTATCATGTAGGAGGCACCAGCACCTCCCTCCTCAGCAGGTTGAAAAATAAGTCTAACAGTTCCCTGTGACACCATATGTACAAAGTTATTAAGTCTAAATAATAGAACACCACCCAGACTGTGCAAAATGAGTTGAGCATAAGCTTCTATTGATATTTTCATAAACAAAAGGAGAACATTGGCTGCAGTTACAGGGTAGTGAACTTTCAGTACACGTTGACGTACCAGAAAGCCCTTCCCCATCATGACCAGGAGTTAAGAACCTAACTCTAATACAGCAGCCTTGACTTCTTCTCCAGCGCTGGGGAACTATGGTGTTCATTCATTCGTATTCAATTAAAGATATGTTTGTGCTACTAGCATAAACTCTTATAGTATGTTTGGTTAAACATTGGAATGGGAATGGGAATGGAATGGAATCGGCATTCCTATTTATATGTTTGGTCAGAACGAGAAGATACACAATTTTGATCGATCGAGATTTTTTTTAAAAAAAAATTCGATTGGAATGGAATGGAATGGTCAATTTTTACCAATCCTGATGGAATAAGCATTCCTTTAAATATATGAGTAGGCATTCCATTGGAATGCTCATCCCCTCCCATTTTAAGTAACCAAACATAAGAATGAGTATTCCTTTTGGAATGCTCATTCCATTCCCCCCAAACCAAACATGCTACTAGTCCATTAAAACAACCACAGTATCCTTTCGTGATGTCCAGAGAAGAATCTACTTTAGATATCAACAACTTGAGGTCCTAAATCTCATAATATTAAAATTGTAAACTTGGCAGTAGATTACTTTAAAGTCAAAAAGAATTCTCTCTAAATCTTCTACTTTCAAAAGGAAAATCTAATTATGAGACCGAGTATAAGTTTCCAATAGATTTTTAAGTTTCAAAAAGAAAGTGCCATGCACACCTTAACTCAATGCAGCTAATTCGACAGACGACAAGTTTCATATTCTTTTGTTCAGTAGAATCTGTCTAGTTTATCCAACAGATTGTACATAGTATCTTGTGATACAGAACTGTACAATTTGCAGGGAATCAAAATGGCCCTACACGAGTTAGGACCTCAAGCCAATAAATCTGTTGTTTATGCTAAACAAACACTTGACCCCAATAGCACAAGGTGGCTACGTAGTGATTTCCAAACAAGAAAGCATTTTTTAGCTGATATCCAAATAGGTTTTATTAGCTGATATCCAAATGGGTTTTCGCTGATATCAAAACGGAATGTGTAAAACCAGGCCTAAACCCTACATACCAAACCACACTTTACTAGCAAAATCAACACTTCAACAGTTCAAAACATCAACATAACACATTAACTAAGGGGCAATAAATTTACTAAAACATCAAGACTTCAAATTAAGCATAATAAATTTACCAAAAAAAGTCAAGTACAAATGCAATTCAAACTCACTTTAAGATTATCTTTTCTTTGATTAAGTAACTTAGCAGCACCAAGCAACATCGTTGTGTGAGCATCATGCCCACATCCGTGCATTTTACCATCAACTTTGCTCTTATGCTCCCACTCAACTAGCTCCTACATATATGAATAAACTATAAAATTAAAAAAATATTACAAAAAAATTATCAAAATTATAAACAAGAAAACAATACATGTATGAATAAAAACTTAAAATATATAAGGAATTAATAACACCTGCAAAGGGAGGGCATCCATATCAGCTCGAAGAGCAACAACGGGGGAAGAACCGGTTCCAATTTGAGCAACGAAACCCGTTTTAGCAAGTGGGTAAATATAAGAGATGCCAAATTTGTCAAGTTCAGCCCGAATAAGAGCACTGGTGTTGTGTTCTTGGAATTTGAGTTCTGGGTTTTCATGGATTTTCCTTCTTATTGACACTAACCAATCTTTATCCTCTTTCGCTGAGCTCAAAAGCTCTGCTGCGTAATTTTGGTCGACATTGAGCTCAATTGCAAACACTGAATCGATACATTGATACAGAAGAACAATACCCAAAATATGGTGAATCAAAATAATTCTCATCTTAATCCCACTGTGTTCTACAATTCGCCAACGAAAGCAAAAGGTCACCCACGTTTGGAAATCGCCGTTGATTCCGTTGAGATTTGAAGACTATTACACCAACGTGTTCTTGTGGGGAATTATTTTTACACCTTTTTGTTAGTCCTCGCTTTTTTTGTATTTTGGGTAAACCGAGTATTGAGTAACAAGGTGTAGTAATAATTTTTTCTTTATTTGTACTAAAAATGTAAATTTTATTATTTAAATTAGTAACAACATTTTTGAATTAATGTCCTCTGCTGTAGGACACACCGTGAAAGTACTAGTAAATACAATTCCTTGTGCGGATTGAAAAATTACATAAATTTATATATTTTTGTCTATTTTTTAAAAATATATATATTTTTAAATTTTGAATTTAATTTGGGACAAAGGAGGTTTCACCTCGACTCTAGTATTTTTATAATTCGATTCATTTATTAATAAAAAATATTCTCTATTTTTATTCAAAAAAAAAAATAAGAAGCATGAGAAAAGTGAATGTGGTTTTTTACGATCACACTTGATTATAAATCAGACTCAAAACAACGTAACATTTGATGATAAAATAATAAAATATATGTAAAATGATGAAAAGACAAAGATGTCATTAACGGATGAATATCTAATCTAATATATAAAGCTGAAGGATCCCTTTCATGTTTACAAATTTTTTGAAGCCTTTTTGGCTTCCCAAAATATCCTTAAACTTTTATTGTAATTCTTGTTTTATTCTTATAACTTCAATTTTATCGATCTTCTTATTTAACTTCCAATTTAAGTATTCAAAATTTAAATTTTTAAAAAATTAATAAAATAATATAAATTATGTAAGTCAAACTTGACTGTGACAAGTTACACATTCTCTTACCCCTTTTCGTAGTATAATTAAACCAATGGTGGTGATATATGTACATTCTAATTTTTATTTTTTTTTATATTAAAGAGACAATATTACCCTTAATGAATAGAAAGTCAATTAAATCAATTAATATTTGTCTATTTTAGCCTTAAGCCTATTATACTTAAAACTCAAAAAATAATCTAATAAATTTCTATGAATTATATTCATAAAATGTAAATTATTACAATACATTTTATCAGTCATGGTAGTACTAAATTTGTGAATTTCTAAATTTTGATATATATATATATATATATAGTTGTTTAAATTCTAAAATTTAAAAAATTGTAATTGACAATTCTTTTTATACTTTACAATGAAATTTTATTGACTAAATAAGTTTCTATTTACTTTGAATTTTAAAATTCATGAATTGATTTCAAGTCAAATAATTTTTATTTTTATTGTTTTTTGAATTAGATGGGCCAATTTGTCGACTATATTGGGGAGTATCACTTAAATATGATATCAAGCTAAATTATATATTATGTTTTAAAATATACAAACAAAAAGATACTTTACCATTTACAAATATTTTACTTTCTATTTTTCTAATATTTTATGTATTCCACTCTTTAATTTTAATAATTAACAAATTATGCTATAAAATATCTCAAATTAGAAAGGATGCTATTAGTTAAGAAATTAACTAGCTTAATATAGTAGTTTAATTTCATATATGGTTGAGGATGTATAATAAATTTAAAGACAAAATAGATACGTAGTACATTTATTAATTGATAATATATATATATATATATATATATTATCAATTAAAATGCACAATATTAATTAAACACACACACAGAGAGAGAGAGAGGACCAACAAAACTAACAACATTTTCAAGTAGAGTTGAACAATTTACAAAAACTATTGACTTAGAAATTACAAATTTATAACTAGCATGCATATACGTAATAATTATGACGACAGCCAGACAGCCAGCCAGCCAACCCGTAGCACTTAAACTTTCATCGAAGTCCAAAAAATATGTAAGTAGGACGGACAAAAGTTAGATTCCTCCTACAAAGGAAAGGATACCCGCCCCGCCCGCATATAAAAGTACATGAAGCTTCCATTGCCTGAAGCAGACTGACTAAATCATTGAATTGAGACCATCCATCCGGTGAAAGCAGGCAGGCAGCCATTCAATTAGGCTCGCTAGTTGCTCCCTCCACAAAATTCCAATATTAAATATTGAAAAGGTAAGGCCACTTAAGACTCAACCCAGTTCAGTTCAGTTCAGCAAATCCACCTTCAACATATTCAAGGCTTCAACATACCAAAAAGTGCCTTTTATTATCCCATAACACTAAGAAAGTCGATTGCATTTGAACTAAAATGCCACTATAAATTAATATAAACATTAGAAGGTCAACGATCCTATCAGTGTTGGCCTGCTCGGCCAACTAACATTAACTCAAATAATTATACATAGAAAGAGCTCTCCCTCAAAGAAACCTTAAAATAAAAGGCGTCCGCAAATGCCAACAACTACTATTACCAAACCTACAGTCAGAAGTGTCCCAGGAATACGTAGAGATGATGAAATTGAGCGCAATACTGAAGAAGGTGCCTTCAAGAACTCAGAGAGAACCTTAATTCTTCCAATTGGAAAACCGTCCTTTCTCATCACATTCAAACTTGGTTCTTGAGCAACTTCTCCGTTACGATATGGTTTGACAAGGGATACTTCCTCAGTCTCATCTGTTGTAGAAGCAGCAGCAGTGGCAGTGGCAGAATTATGCTTCTCCGTAGCTTCTTCAGCCTGCACATGCCAATTTAATGTAGTTCAGAATCCCACATAAGCATTATGAATAGAGGAACACAAGCGTCATGGGAAAATGATCTCTTACCTCAATCACCAAAGGTTTTACTTCACAATTTTCTTCACCGTGGCTCAAATCTTTAGGCTTGCTACAAGAAACTGATCCAACTTGAAGTTTCTTCTGTAATCGAATTCTTTTTGGTGCAGTACCTTGTGTCACGGGATTTTGGGCACTTGCTTGACTGCGTGGTTGGCGAGTCCTTATTTTAATTCCAGTACCAATATTATTATCACTTCCCACTGCATTGCTACCGGTGCAAGATCCTTCCAGACTACTAAAATTATAGGCTTGGTAATCAACAGAAACAGCAGATAAAACACCTGGCCTGTTTGGCAGGGATCGCAGATTACTCTGTGATTCATCATTGCTGAAATTAGGAGTTATGCACTGTCCTTGAAGAACAACATGGGCATCTTTCCTGAAATTAGGAGTTATGGACTCTCCTCCTTGAAAACCAGCAGGGGCTTCTTTTATGCACTCTCCTTGAAAAACAGCATGGTCCATCTGCAAAAGGCGCGTACTCTGGGCCTCCGAAAAAAATCCCGGATAGAGCTGGAGTACACAAGAGGAACATGAGTTTAAAGTTCTAGAAAAAAATTTATAAGTAAAAAAAACAAGTCCAACATGCTGAATCATTTAAAATATCCACCCCCTCCAGGAATATTGCATTCCTATACCTGTCCTTGGGCTACTTCCACATCTGACTCGCTGCATGATCCACTATCCTTGGCAAATTTGGGGGTTTCACTTTCAACACCAGAAATATGGTGAGTGGCAGAATCTTCATCTGAACTAACTAAAATTGAGTTCAAGAATTCAGCAATATCCCCAGAAATTGTATGATGGGACTGAAACTGAACTCCGTTGTTGTCATTACTGAAAGTGGTGGGGCTATGCAAGTAGGGAGATCCAAGCTCATTCATCAACTGTGAGTGTAACGGGGAGAAGATTTTTGAATCAGGAGGCTGTGGCAGATCATAAAAACCTCTCAACGCATTTTCCAAGTATGGATCCGGCTGCAGAATGAAACAAGAAAAATATATAAGTATTTAATTGAAGACTAATTTAGAAACAAGGTTGCACAATTTAAGATAAAATCAGCTTCTCTTCTCACCTGGATAGAGTCTAGCACTTGACCTTCAGCCTCATCAGCAGTACAGCAATAGCTATTGCTGTACTGATCCATAGTTAAAGAGTAGTCATGAATTGTCTTTTTAGCATTTTCATCTGCACACCCTTCAGTACTTGCAGATTGCAGTTGGGGTTGTCCACTAAACATTGGGGTCTCTGGCTCTGATTGATCTTCAGCATAGGATTTAACAACAGTAGGAGAAGAAACATTCCGCTCAACTTCGTCACAGTTTGAACTTTCGGCCATCTCATCTTGCTTCCCGTCATTCTTCTTAAAAAGACGACAGAGTACAAAGGCATTCTGCATGAAAACAAGACATAGCAAAACAATCATAATATGACTTTAGCCAGGATATTCAAAATCTAAGTAAACAACTTCTAAAAAATAATTGGAGGTGAAGGAAAATCAGAATCTCCATAAACTACAAACAAAACAAAACAGAAACTTGTATTATGAGTTAAAGTTCAAACTAAGCTGTTCAGTCTGTTTCTTTAAAAGCTCAATCAACTCTTATCCCTTTACTTACAAAAATATACGTGAATTTAATTGCACTAAATCTTATACAATAACCTTTCATGATTTCAATACCGATTTGGTAAGCATTGCATCTTTAACAACTAATTTATGTGCATCCCTACCCATGCCCATCAATTTTGAGGTGATATCCTCAAACTTAGAACTCTCCATGAAAGGAGTGCACGGTAACTTTTTCAAAGGAGTGATTGAACTAATCAAGGGAAGTCAACCATCACTTTTACAGTGGCAACAAGTAACTTACTCTTAAATACCATTCAACTATATTCAAAACACATAACTGAATGTAGCCATTGAATAGCAATTTAACCTAACAGATTAAAGATAGAAGATATTGATGAAATAACGCAAGAACTAAGAAAATTATACACTAGCTTCAATATGGAGGGGGGAACACTACAGAAAAACCCATAAGTAAAAGAAAAGGATCAAATGTTGAACCTGTCCGGGATGTGTGCCATTAAGGGCCTCATCAGTAGCGCAGTACTCATGGATTACCCAATGAGTCCTCTCACCGTTGGGAGCTCGGCCAATATAGAAGACTAGAGTCTTCTTCCTCCCAATCACATTCCTTCCTTTACTTGACCTGATAAACCTGTCTTTACCAGTGGCTTTCCAGTACCCAGCCACCGTTGCTCTGTTGGATCGCTGTCCGTTCTGATACTTCCGATCTTTGGGACAGAAGAAGAACCACTCATTGTCAATCGATTCTATCATTGACATATCTGCATTCATTATAAGACGAAAACAAATTAGATTACATCATCTCAATCAGAACATACCCCTTATTTAACCTACACAGAAATACACTTTTGTGTCTTCAGTACACAGATTGAATTGGAAATAACAGAAAAAGCTCAAAGATTTAGCAAGAGAAACAAAAGCACAATTCTTGATCATCTCAACTAAAACCTAAAACCTAAAACGTGGATAATAATCCAACACCCAAATAATAAAAACTTAATACAAACACAAATCAATGATCTTTACTAATAACTTAATGACGAATCAAAGAAAAAACCACCCGAATTTAAAGTAAGAAAGAAAACAATAGTAACAGTGTACCAGGTAAATCCCAAGGCTCGCATTTACAAACATCAACTTCTCGTATAACACTGACTTCCTTCTCAAATCCATCGATCTTTAACTTTAGGTAGTGGTTTATGAGTTCTTCGTCCGTCGGCCGGAATCGGTAACCTACCGGCAAAGTCCCCAAAGGCAATACGGCCATTTTCCACCCAAAATTCAGAGAAAATGATAGAGAAAAAGAGAAAAGAGAAAAGAGAAAAGCTATATATATATATAATTGGGGGAATAATTGAGTAGATGAGAGGAATAAACCCTAGAGGAGGTATTACGAATTGGGGAGAGAAAAAAAAAAGAGATACTGAGAAAATTCAGTGGGGTTTCAATTTCTTATACGGATTAATTCGCAGGTGAATTTCCCAGAAATTGAGGAGAGAGAGAAATATGGAGAGATGAAGAACTATTTGCTGAGGTGGAGGAGAGAGAGAGGGAGAGAGAGGGAGGTTAAGCAGAAGGTGAAGGAGAATGAAGATATCAAAGCGTGTTTGTACAAAATATATTAGTATATACTACCGCGTTCAATAATTGTCCGGATTTGTTTGTCGATTTATCCCAATGCCATTTTGTTCTTTAAATTCCCATTATACCCCCAAGATGGTAGGGCAAAAGTGGGCGGGCAGGGGTAGAATGGAGAGTGAAGAATTGGGGGAAGAGGCGTAACAAGGAAGCTGAAGATAATTAGTCATCTGACCAATGTGGAGATTCCACGTGACAGCATAAGGAGTAGGACCCACTATGGTGAGTTGAGAATTGTAGTAAATTGGGAAGATGGAGGATGGTATAATAGTAAATTCGGTTTAACGAAGGAGCTAGGAAAGAACTTTCTTCAAACTTTCCGTACCGGAGCCACTTTTTTACTCCACTTTTTTTGGTTAGTGGCTCTAGAGGAATATGTAGTGTTGGTAGACTTGGGTAGTAATGGTTTCATTTCTTGATCTTTTGTTTTTAAAGAGAGTCAAACTTTTATAGTTGTAAAATGATAAAATATCCATTTACCCAAGTTTATTGCTTATTTGTTATAGTTACTAAATTAAATATACAATAAATTTGAGAATATTAATAATATCAGAACAATAATTATTTTGTGCGAATAATAAGTGTTATTTATAATTTAAAATATTATTAAAAAAATTATAAAATTATCGTCAAATGCATATTTGCTTTGACAACATAATTATTATTATGTCGTTATTAATCACCAAATTTAAAGGTCAATATAGAACAAAGATATACTTTTAGGTGGTGTTTAGTTCGCGTCAAATCAATGCAATAGCTCTATAATGCAATAAGTTATTACATTAATTTGACATGTTTTTTTGTTTTGGTTCTCCTGTTATATTTATGAACTCATTCCAGGCTTAATATGATTACGTTAATTTGAATATATTTTTTATTACGTCCACCAATGAATGTATTAGCTCATTGTATCCGCAATGCACTAGATCATAAATGACAAAACAGTAATGATTAGAATTAATTTAACATTTTGAATACTATAATGTAAGGATATTAATATTATAATTGCTACATAAATACCAAGAACTAACCAATCAAACATGTCGTTATAACTTATTACCATTATATTATAATTTCATTGCATTAGGCTATTACACAATCTATTGCATTACATCAAATTTATATTCAAAACCTAGGCTTAATGTTTGCGACAGATGTATCCAATAGTGAACCAACTACACATTCAAATGGATTAATTTAGCTTGAGTTAAGTTTGAAATGTAATCAAATAAACTGCTCATCAAGTTTGGAAATTATATAAACTGTTATTAATTTTAATGATGTATCCCATTACAATTTACATTTACAATTTTTCTATATTTAATTTGGAAAGATGTACAAATTACCAATTCCAATTTGAATTGGTTATTTAAATATGTGTAATTGATCTTAAATAAACTTGAGTTAGCCTCACAAGACTTTTCTGCGGGCTCAAGTTCAATGAATTTTCTACTAAAAATGGCCTCGAGGACCTTGACCGCCTGAGCATATCTAGGAGGTTTGTCACTATTCTAGATTCACATCATAGCGACCAAGCTAGACTACTTGTGAATTGTGATTATGAAATATTTCATATATTTTATTAAAAAAAGTTATATATGTTATTTTTTTTTATTCTATATATTGATGGTAAAATGATTAAATTTATTATTATAATTTTATTATCATGTTATTATTATTAGAAAAATTAATAATTTATTAATATTAAGGTAAATATGAAACAAAAATTCGTTACTAATATTTATAACTTCTGCAAATAAAATTTTCTTTTTGTGATATAAATTTAAGGAAGTATCTAACTTAAAGTCTATTTTATTTTTCTAACTAAATTGAACCAAAGTGTTACTACTATTAATAACTTTTTTAGCGAATCACTTCTCATACTGATGCAACAGAATAGTTGTTTTCACAAATAAAATTTATTATTTTTAAGTTGTTGTCACCAATCATTCGTTAGAGTGAGAATCGAATCCAAGTATTAAGCGAGGAAATTCAACCCACTAAACACTAGACTAACGAATGGTTGTCATACAACAAAATAGTTATTTCCACAAATAAAATTTATTATTTATACAAGATTTATTTTTTCACAAAAATGTGAGACTCATATAGATTTACTATTTATATGAAATTTATTATTTATATGAAATGATCTTTTGAAAATAAAATTTTACTTTTAATAATTCTCCCTTAGACAAGGATATAAACGGATATATATGGATATGAATACAGTGGTATCCGTATCCAGAAAATTAATTTGATATCCGTATTCGTATCCGGTATTCAACGAATTTTAAAAATGATATATGTATCCAATATTCGAAATAATAAACGAATACGGATAATATCCGTTTCTGTTTATTTTATTTGAATAACCAGATTATTCGAATATTCGGGTATTCGAATTCATTTATCAGTCACTTAATATAAAATTCATTCAAATTATTTATAAAAAATAAAGGAAAAAAATTGAATAATTACTCCTCACCAATCACAATTTAAAGTTTAAACCGTACATATTAATTAAACATCATAATCATAAAGGGGAGGAAAATGTCAACCACATCATCATACACCATTGATTATAAAAATCAAAATTGAAACATCCTAGAGAAAGTATTAAATTAACATCATTGAAAAGATGGTAAAACTCTTGTTCTTCTTTGTAATCATCATTCATTAATTTGCATCCTAACTACTTGCAGCTGTAAGAGAAAAATAAATAATATTAATCTAAAATAATTGATATAATGTTAAGCATTAACTTTTACAAGATTTCATGTAAAAGTTAATGGCATCATTATTACAATAATTAATATAATGTTATGGCATGAACTTTATTTACCTCATTCTTAATAAAGTAATACTTAAACATTCAATCTAAGAAATAAAAGAAGTATAACAGACCGGATTAAAAGCTCATAGCATTATAAGAGATAAAAAACTTACAAATGCTAAGCTCGTGATCCTCATTGTCTCCAATGGTAGCACCACCTTCAATTGTAGATTCTCCAGCTGTATATAAATAGTAAACATAAATAAAATTAGTACAAGTATTAAACAATTTAAAGAACAATTATAAATTAATCATACTTACATTTACCCACTTCAACTTTCAGCAACCAATCTTTGACACACATTAGAGTTTCCACCATTGTCGAATTTAATGATGCACGAATGTCGGTGATAATTCTACGTCCGTGGCTAAAAAATGACTCCGAAGCAACGGAAGAAGTAGGAATAGTAAGAATATCCCGAGCCATCTTTGCAAATGTTGGATACTTAGGTCCATAATGTTTCCACAAATGCAAAATATTAAAAGTGAGTGGATTATCATCATCCAAAGGGTGCAAAGTCTCTTTAAGATATTCCTCAAACTCACTTTTTTTCCACAACATTAGATGCATAATCTTTGGCTACAAACTTATTAAATGAGAAAAATTCACTTAGATTATTTTTTGACTTTGATAAATTATCTTCATGGCTTATGGATGAAGTATTAATGTCACCCCTTGCTTCAAATCCACTAGTATCATCATATTCGGTAAATAACTCAAGCAAAAATTTATGAATTTTGCCACTTGAGCAATAGCTCAGTGGTAGCCTTGGCCTCTTGCTTTTGCAAGAGGTCCAAGGTTCAACCCTCATCCCCCCCCCCCCCCAAAGAAAATTTAACAACAAAAAAAAATTATGAATTTTGCATATAAATATTTCGGCATAATCACCATGCATTTCCCTACAAGCCCACTCAATAATTTTCATCATATAACAAGGATCAAGAATCACCTCAATCGTAAGAATCAAGTTAGATTCCTTCCAATACTTATCAAAATTTGCTTGCATCTCAATAGTCATTGTAGAAATATAATAAATATCACTATCTTTCCACTCTATCAACTTCATGTGAATAGAATGCACTTCCATGTAATACAAATTTGACGTAAGATACTTAATTCCCGAAAGTCTTTTTGTCACGTCATTAAATAAAATAAAATAATCAAAAACGTTCTTTCCCCTTTCCCATTCTTTCGAAGAAGGCAAATAATTATAACCATTATCTAAATCGGCTAAACGTTCAATTGCATCCCGAAGCTCCAAAACACTCACAAGCATATCAAAAGTGGAGTTTCATCTAGTTTTCACATCCAATAGAATACGCCTTTTATAATTCAATCTTGTTTGGGTCAAAGCAAGAGCAAATTTTTCGTCTCTAGCTATCAATATATTTGACAGTTTTCTGAATCTCCTCAATTAAACCATGAACTATCTTCAGACCTTGTTTAACAATCAGATTTATAATATGAGGAAAACATCGAAGATGAAACATGTCACCATTATGCAACAAAGCTTTCTTACCATTCAACCATGTTTTGATACCTTCTAACATTCCATAATTATTTGAAGCATTGTCAACAACAACACCAGACAACTTTCTATCAATATTTCATTCAAGAATTTGATGTTTTAACCACTCACTTAAATTCACACCATGATGTGGATATTCAACAACATGAAAAACAATTACTTTTTATACAATTCTCATGCATCATCAATATAATGACAAGTCACACAAAAATAACCCCAATTTTAAAAGTTCGGTTTCCATCCATCGGTAGTTAAACTAACTTTAGATGGTAAACTCTCAATTTCTTTATAAATTCTAGCCCTTTCTTCTTCAAACATATCACCCAATTTTTTTTCACATTATTTCTTGAACGAAATTTATAAGTTGGCATAATATATGAAACCCAAAGACGAAAGTATCTATGTTCAGCCATAAAAAAAGAATAATCATGTTTTGCAATCAATTTTTTATACAAAGATCTTTCAACTAATAGGTCATATTTATGTGTAGTTAGTTACCTTGGAGTAGATATGTCATTGGTGACACACTTCCCAAGAAATTGTTGCATAGGGTCAACACGTTGTCTCTTGGCAAGAGAACAATTATTTTTATGATTTTTCAAATGAGTTGTGCATTTACCGTTTGATTCGATAATTTTTTTTTTACAATGTTTGCAAGTAGCAATAACATTGTTACCCATTCTAACCCTGTCAAAATCTGCCCAAACACTTGATGTCAAAACTCTTATCTTACGACCAGTTGGGGTTGTCTCTTGATCAGTCGTATTAGGTATATCATTAAGGGCATTAGTTGTAGCATTATCAGTAACAGTTAAACTATCAACAGGTGCAACTGAGGTAGCACTGCTACTACCTACTTGTTGAGACATTTTTAACTTGCAATTAATTTACATTATTAAATCAAGCAGAACTAAAGATTTATGACTTTCAAAATCATTCCTATTATACAGTAACAAAAACATTTCCAACAGAGTAAAGGTAAAAAATTGTGTTTACAATTTCAACTATATAATGTTTGAATTAAAATTAAATGCCCAAATTTCTAACTAATACTCTCTCGATTCCTAAATAATTGACATTATACGTTAATTTTTTTGTTCCCAAATATTTGACGTTATAGGATTTTTAGGAGAATTTATATATATCCATGTAATCCTCTCTCTCCTTCCTATTGAAGTCCTAAAGAAAATTAAAAAATTGAAAATTCTCTCTCTTCTTCTTATTGGAGTCCTATGAAAATTTAAAGACTTAAGAATTCTCTCTCCCCTTTCTATTGGACTCCTTTATCTTTTTATGTATATCTCTGCAATCTTCTCTCCCTTTCCTATTGGATGAATAGACAAATGAATTGGAGTAATTAAGTTTCTTTATTGGTGTGCATTGAGGTATAACGTCAGTTATTTAGGAACCGAGGGAGTACTAAAGATATATTTGAGAACATAAAATTATTCTTAAAAGTCGTTCTTTTACAACTATATATCTAATTTTGGAACGGATAGAGTAATAATGTTGCAATTTAAATGGTGGGTTGGAAGAGGACAATGCCAGTAGTAGTATCTATTCTAACTTCCAAATAGTTAGAACTTATAAGCTTGAATAATTGAATGGTACGTCAGCCTTTATTAGTGCAGATCTGAATTATTATTTTTTTGGTGTAAATCTACTCAGTAGTTACTATTTTTTTTGGTTGATTGTTTTAATTTAATTGAATAGAGGGTAAGTCCCCTTACATTTTTTTTGTGCCATATTATCTAAAAAGGAAAAGTATTTCATGTGAGCGATATATCTCAATACTACTAGTAAAAACTCTTGATGTTGCTTTGTGGTTTACATCAAATGGTCTTGTGGTGTTGAAACTTTTTACAGATCTTTCAGCTTACAACACAGATTCAGATCCAAAAATACAAATAAAAAACTGCATAATCATATAATTTCATCACTTTAACTAATCAGAGCCAATTAGATACAGATCGTAACATACCTTTTGAACACGCGAGAGAAAATTCGAAGTAGATCAAGGAATAAACCAAGCCAACTTTCGAAGACGATGGCGAGCTCTTTTCACTTTCTCTCTGTAGATTCTCTTGCTCTAGGTTGAAACGTGGAAGCGACTGAGAGTGAAAACTGAGAAAGATAAAGGATAAGATAGGGTTTTGAATTGCCAGCTGTAATTGTATCTATAAGTAGAATAAGAAAAAAAATAAATTTTAAAGTAAAGTTCATTAATGAATGAATGTTAATTTATTTATTTTTAATAAATACAATAATCAATACTCTAAATTACAATTCAAATAAGTTTTCATCATTTTCAAAATCTTAAATTTCAAAATGAATGCTCTACTTATTAATGTTTAGATGTCCATTAATAAGTAGATATCTATTTTATGTATGTGGAGTAATAC
This sequence comes from Aralia elata, assembly GCA_034770075.1. Taxonomy (NCBI): domain Eukaryota; kingdom Viridiplantae; phylum Streptophyta; class Magnoliopsida; order Apiales; family Araliaceae; genus Aralia; species Aralia elata. Next base: position 2,245,392 of record CM068385.1, on the reverse strand, counting down.
GGTAATGTGTATGAATATTTATAATCTATAATTAGATTCAAAAGTTTACATTGAATATTTAATTATTTTTTCTCAAATACTTGATTAAAACTTTAATAACATGTTTATGGGGAGTTTTTTTTATTATTTATCCTCAATACATATATTACATAGCTATAAAAAATTATTTTATTTCATTATATTTATGAAAAATGTGAGTTATAATGTATGTGTGACAATTAGTTAATCTAACTTGATCCAAAATTGACCTTGGGCTTATTACTTTAAATATTTAGACTTTTAGTTTCTAAATAATTGAGCAAATAAAAGTGATAAATACTCCCTCCACTCGAATATTCATAAACGTGAATTAATCTATTCAACTCTCACTTCTAAATTAATTCTAAATTAATTCGCACATAACACATTTTAACAATAAAATTATATTATCCATTGTTTCCGCCTCCCGGCATCGCAAGTAAGTTTTGAAAGTAAAAAACTTGTAACAAACTAATAGCTATAGTTTTGTTCTTGTAGTATATAATTTTCTTGTTAAATGATATATTTTAGATATTTTAACTTTATAATAGTAAAAATCCATTAACTATACTTAAATCAATTTATTTCAGTTTATTAATATTATAATAAAAGTATTATTTCCTACTTTTTAAAAGTGAAATGACATATTTTTAAAATAATTTTTGTATGATAGTGAAAACTAATTATTATATAAGGGAGGCTATTTAAAAAAAATATTTTGCTTATTATATAATAATTAATATATATATATATATATATTTAAGTTATGCAGATACGGATCTAAATATCGGATTCCAAATATTCGTTATCTACCAGATATATTTACATTCAGATGTTAAACGAATACGAATACGTATATATTTGTATTTGTATCTATTTATTTATGAATATTTTAAAATCGAATACGATATATCCATTTTTTTTTTCAAATACAAATAATATTCATTTTTTTTTTGAATATAAACGTGAACGGATAAGAATTTTACGGTTACTATTTACGGCCCTTGCTACCCAAAGTGCCCATCCCAGTACTGGTCATGGCTATGGAGTATGGATCTTGCTTAAGGTGAAGTGTGAACACGATGCAAATCAAGTGGATTTTTTAGTTACTAAAGTATTGTAGGACATTAAGGTTGTGTTTGATAAAAATGATAATTAAGATCTGAATGATTATGATGTCTTAATAAATTAGATCATCTGAATGGTTATGAGGTCTGAATCTAAAAAACTGTTTGATTACTAAAAAGTAAGTTGTCTCTTAATGACACTATTTTACCATTTTTAAGGGTAAAATTTTATTTAATAATTTTAAATATTCAATTTAATAAAAATGAGTGAATAATATTGTTGAATATATTTATATAAAAAAAGTTTATCAAAAAAAATTCATTAAGAGGTACCTCTTAATTATTAAGATTTCATTTTCTGTCTTAACGATTAAGAGGCATTCAGAGGTAACAAAAAAACAAACAAACAGCATTATGCCTCTTAGCGAATAAGAGACAGTTCATTAAGAGGCAATAAGATGTAAACAAACAGCCCCTAACTTTTACAAATAGACTATTGTCGGTAGAAAATGGAGATAATAGTAGTACACAAATGTGGGACCCAAACCCGAGGGCTGCTATGAAACTTTAATTCAGATTTTCCAGTGAATAAATTTTCTCACTTTCTACTTTTCTGTATAGTATAGAATATAGTGGAAAGGGAATTGGAAGAGCCCATCTTTCTCCATTTTCATGTAAGTCGGTCACTAAAGATATTCTTCCGTTTTAAAATAAGAAATAACTATGTTTTGAAAAATAAATAAATTATGATTAGCATTTTTAAATTTATTATTAACATTATTTAATTTAGTAATATTACCGTGATCCTGAAAAAAATAATAATAAATTAAGTAAAAGTTAAAAATATCACACTTTTTATGTAAATTTTAAACTTAAATAAAATAAAATTCCGTTATATATTGTGAAAGTTTTCGGCCGAATATATAAAATAAGTAAGAATTAATACGGGTCATTTTCAGCATTTGCATTTGCATTTGCCTTTGCCTGCAGAGTGCACCGACATTGGCCTTTTAAAATAGAAAGAGTAGATTGATTGGACTAAACGATCCCTTTTTCTTCTTGGCCATCACGGGAGTATTTATATTTTTAAACAAGGAAGTTAAGTACTTATAATTTGTGGATGATTTATCATCTTATAGAGATAAGCCACAATCTCTAAAGCATTCAACAACCTTTTTAAGTTGGCAATTATGATATTATATGGCATCCTTAAATTGTAGGGTCATCACCGAGTTTAAAAATAATTATAATCTCTTTCTACTTTCTGCAAATCAGCAATTAGAATGTTGCAAAGTTCTTTAAATTTGAACCCCTTCAAAGAAAATGAGAAAACTTAAATTAACAAATTTTTTTTGCTATATATGACGACAAATTTATATCGGTATTAAATACAAACTTATGGAAATAAATGGAATATAAGAGAGTATAAGAAAGTGATCCACATAAAACTGTTGGATTTAAAGTTTTACGTTAGTCGCAATCCACATTCGACATAAAACTAGCGTATAAATTATTTTCTTAAACTAAAAAGTAAGAAAAGAAACTCCACAAGAGCAAGATTTGTTGATACATTTTAGACAAAACATCAAGTGAAGGCAAGTCAATTACACATGAAGTTCTATATAGTTCAACCTCACTCTACAATAAAAAGGTGAACTACTGTCAAACTACATCTCTCTCCACAAAATGTATACAAATTCTACTTCTCTATTTCTTCTGTTTTACCATTCAATATCCTTTCTTATTGCAGAGGACTGAAAGAACACACTGAAAACTGACATTACCATCAACTGCCACCCAAGGTCTCAGTGATGGCTATCAGCCTCTTCTATAGAGGGGAGAAGAAGCAAAGCCATCACTCATCAGCTCACCATTTGAAAAGCTGCCCGAAACATGTATTGCCTAATGTGCAAGAACTAAGCATCATGGCAGTTAAATCACTAGTCCAATCTTCGCCTTTTAGAAATTTTATTGGCTGTTTGAGAATCACAAAATCATCATCTGCCTCGACAGCCCTCGATCTTTAGTCCTTCATCTTCGTAATCTTTTTTCCACACGTCGCGTACATCTTCTTTTAACACATACATGTTATGATGATATAAGCCGAGAGCATGGCATTCTAATGGGTGAAAATACCACAGTAAGTCGAGCATGATCAGAAAGACAATAGTCTTCAGGCCACATTCCTTTCTCAACTTCAGTGGGGAAAAGAACTGCATTATTCACACTAAAACCAATGGTTTGCTCTGTACCATCATCTTCCTGATTCTCATTGCTTATCTCGTCTCTCTGATCAGACCGTGTAGGATTCCATATTCGCAGCTGCAATGCCATAATTCATTAATATAAACACCGGGGACTATAATTTTGAATGTCATTACATTTTTCAATGTAATTATTATTCTGAGACCAAAAAGATAATGTGGAAGAAAGCATACTCAGCGAATAAAAAAATTCTCACACAGTAATTATAGAGAATCCAACCAAGCATTAAGATAAGAAATCAATAAAGCAAACTGCTGACCCTCTAAGGGTCGAACACCCTGGAACTTCATAACATCCTTTCGTTTTACATGATACCAAGCCAGGTGGCAAATTTAATTTTTAGTAGCATGAATTGATAAGCAATTTGAAACATAGAAGGTACTGATGCTATACAAATTAATTCGGAAGCATAATAAAATTGACAATATGTACCTGAAATTCTTTGTAATCAAGGATGCCATTTCCATCAATATCTGCTTGCACCCACAAGTCTTTTGTCTCATCCGTGCTCAGACCATAGTGATGGCCAATTATATTAAGCTGTATAATTACACAAGTTTAGTAGGATTACATAACTAATGCACGAAATGCCTAACATGACCAATGAACAAATCAAACAATAGAAAAACACACACGTATAAGGAAAATCATCAATTAACATACCTGGCGCAATGCGTCACAGAAACCGGAGTAAGTAATGTAATCACCATCGCTATCAGCCTTTAAAATGGCAAATGCATCACTCGCTGTCAATGATGCCCGCCGAAGTTGATACTGCAAAACAGCAAGAACATAATCAAGATGATATTCAGTTGTTAAACCAAGAAATTTTTTGGAAGAACAAGACCAAGGAAAATACATGTCTTTCAATTCTATGCACTATGTTTAAGGATTTGATAGTGACAATTGAGAATCTTTGTTTTAAAATGCAATAGAACTTTGATGACAAAAGAATCTTACAAAAAGTTGCTTACAAATGATATGGCTGGTTGTGGTTGGTTGCTATCACTAGGCCCACCCATATATGGTGAATCATTCACTAATTACACTCTACCGCATCATTTTGTAAACTAATTTTTGTAAGCTTTTTTTGTCACTGTAGCAACACTTTAAAATATGTATATTTTGTTCACGCATAAGTACACCCTTGCACTCCTATTTCAACAACAGTGCCAATTAACCAGGGAATGCAAGAAGTTTCACGTGCAATATGAACCAATTCCACTGCAGATAAAAAAAATGAATTATTCTTCCTCCAGAGGTGAAGATAATTTTTAATATAAGTGATAAAAAAAATGGTGGATGCAGCATGGAGGCCTCATTCTAGCACAAGCTGCTTTAGGTCTTTTGCTTGATTAGTGAAGCATCGCATATATTTTGTGTAATTTATTTTATTTTATTTTCTTTCTTGATAAGAATAACAGATTTAATGTACTGGTACTCAGGTACTGTTGTTTGCATAATGTACTGCTTAGTAGTGTTTAATCACCTAATGACAAAAAGGGGAAAGACAAATGGGAGAAAGTCTATGGAATGGATGAATACTTAGGTGCATCATCTATATTTCACAACTTTCATGAGCATTTAATACACCATTTCTAATCCCCATTCCAATAACAAGATCTTTAGTAAAAGGAAGAGAAAAAAAAACTCTGATATTCGAACATAAGTTTTGAGGACTGGTACCAAGTATTAGAACTTAAAATAAACTGTCTAGCACATAATTTCATGCCTACAAAGTACAAACCAGATAATAGAAAAGGACCAACAAGAAGAACAACAAAATCAACATTCATGACAATTGAGCATCTAGAATGGATTTCATAGTAGGATTAGAAAGTATAAGAATGAATTTGGGACTGTCATTCTTAGAGTTAGATTGAGTTTTGTGTTATTGTTAGCCATCACAAAATTAAATGTTAAAGGATTAGTTCTGCTGCTTTACAAAATGATATCCCTTCCAAAATCTTGTCCTCACTTAAAAAGCAATTCTTCTCCTTCCTGGTTGTAGCCCCTACTGCCATACCTTTAACTTTAAATTATTATATTTAACATAGTCGACATTTCTAAGGATTGCCCATGTATGTAATCAACAATTTGGTCTTAAAGGATATTGAAGGTGTATAAATATGAGTTGCAAGTCAACCTATAAATTGATAGACATTAAAAATACTGCAAAATATAAAATGACGTGAATAGCTCAAAAAACACATACAGGAGCTTCCTACTTCTATGGTTGTGCAGGATCTCCCAAGTGTCATGAAGCTGAACAGCATGAAATTGTTTCAATGCAGAAGATAACAAAAGTATCCAAAAGAAAGAACATAACAGACCATATATTATACACTTCAAGGATTGAGAACAATCAAGACATTCTTAGGAGTCTGTACTTCCTAAGACTAACCATCTACTTAACTTTAATAATTTTGGACCATTGAAAAGATCCAAGGGGGTTTAGTGAGTCGATGATACTTTCTAGGTGCCTCTGTTCTAGAACTTCTGCTAGTGTTTTTATCAAGTAATTAGATTAGAAATAACAGCTCTACCACAGATTACAAGTAATAAAGTATGCTGCATGGCCTCAATTAGAAACTAAAAGCTATCACTCCTTGGCTTCTGATCATCATTTCATGCTCCTCTACTTTTAAAAGTAGCATGTAAGCATATCATTAATAGAACTGCACATCAAAGGTGAAAGGTAGAAAATACAAAGAAAGAAATAGAACTGCTCACCTTGAACATGCCAAACACTGTTTCACTCCAACTGATTTTCAGTACTTTCCGGTATCGGTTAGGATTGAGAAGCCATATAAAGTCCACACCACATATATTTCCCCGATGATTACGATGGCTAACCCACTGCATAGAAGAAAGATAGATGAGAAACATGTGTAAAATTCTATCATATGATCCTATGGATAAACTGATAAAGTGATTTGAGATTATGATCAGTAGAATGTTGCTGACCTTGTGTGCCTCTGCATCGGTGTACTGATGAGCTGTATCATACGATGATACAAATCCCTGGGACCTGAGGAACTTGTAAACATGGCCTCTCTTGCTTCCGTTCCAGTCGCTGAAAAGGTAGCAGAAATTCATAACAATGAGAATCAAATGTAATTTTACATTGGCATGGGAGTTACAGAACCAGACAGTAACAAAACAAAAAATTACCCGCACAGTAGGATTGGCAAGGGATTAAGCTTGTTTTCTTTCTGATACGATTCCACATACTGCAAGATTTTGTAGACCTATCAAAAAACAACATCATCCAGTTTAATACTGGAAAGAGCAGATAATATGATACTGAATTACTGAATGAGAGGAATACAGCACAAGATCTTGACTGAAGCAATTATTCTACCTGACGCAATCGTTCCAAGCACAAACTTGAATCATGAGGAAATAATAAGTGGGTGTTTACTATAAGGATTTCTTGCCGAACATTATTGCTTCTATATTGTGAAAATGGTGTGACCAGTTCAACATGTAACAGCTGAGCAACACGATCTCCAAAACCATTCAAGAGCAACTCTCGATGGTTAATAACTCGAAAGTAATCCTTATGCACGGCAGTTAGCAGACCTATTAATACCAATAGCAATCACCTTAAATTGAGTAAAAGGCAAATTTTAGAGTAGCAAAGTTATATTATTTATTCCACCAAAAGTTATATCACACTAAGTCAATCATGACATATATAAATATATACATACATAAACTAATGTCATTAGCACCAAGCAATCCTTTAAAGTGTGTGCGAAAGGCCGCACTACCATCCTTTTCCATTTCTCTTTTCAGGGAATAAATAAACAAAAAAATAATAATTTAACTAGTTTTCTCCACAGTACCCGAAACTAAGGGAAGGTAAACGCCTTTTCCTGTTCAATTGTTCTTTCCTTAATAATACAATGAAGAAATTAGATAATTGAGAAATAACTTGGTTCTCCAACCTGGAGAAACAGGTCAATCCATAGAATGGACATCCAATTGGCAACTTTGACATCCAAAAGAATGCCTACATATTTGAAAAGATAAATTTAATAAAAGCAATAACCCAAAATTCTTTTAAAATATAACATCCAAAATGGAGATAACTATCCAAATTGTGTTAAAATGAGACATGGGGGGGAACATACCATCACCGCGGTTGTTGGTGCGTGCAAGCTTGAAATTGATATAGCCAGCATCTCCAAGTCTCTTCTTATACATATTAACTAACTCCTCATTGCCAACCCAAAACTCCTTCATTAATAAATATAAATAAACGTGTTAGTAATGCCATGGTTCATTTATAGCCGCCTCCTAAAATCCCTTTTTCGCATTCATACATTTCATTCTAATACAACAGTGGGCATATAAAAATCAAACAAACATAGAAAGTGAATAACAATTACAATACCTGAAGGCAGATAATGGAAGATCTTTCATACAACAACAAATCCAAAATGCTGTGGTTCCTGTTAATCCAGTTAGCCCTGTAATCGCTTTCTCTGCAACTCTGATCCTGCTCTTCCAAATATATTAATTCATATTAAAAAGGATTCTCAGAAATTCAAAGGGAATGCAAAATTCAATAGACATAGTAAATAGAAAAACAAAAAGGGGGTTTAAAAATTGAAAAAACATAAACCTCAAGATCGAGTCTCTTGTAAATGGGCGCAAGGATATTGAAGGTAGTGCAAGAAAAACAAGTCGGGTCAGTAATGGAAGAAGAAATTGCATAGCTACCGATTCTGGGTATTCTCCCTTTTGCCATCCCTCCTCCTCTTCCTCTTCTGTTCTTCTTTCCCATTCCTCCAATACCTCTCTATATTTATATATTATATGTGGGTTGTCTACGTATGTGGTGAATTCTTAATTTAAAAAAATCGAATTCAAAATTCGAGCACAAACAAAACAGACACCGACAGGCAGACAAATCCAATGAATGAAAAAAGATGGTGGAAGAATATGTGGAAAACTGAATATTCTAGGCTCTTGTTGGGTTGGGTTAATTAATTCAGGGTCGATGAACACAATTAACAATGCGCCAACAATATTATTTTCATATATTTGGAGAGCTGTTCTATCTCTGTGATAGAGAGAGATGGAAAAGAAAGAAAACAAGTTTTTAGGGGAGAGAAATTTTTATACTGCAAGAGAGATACAGAGAGATAGAGATGGAAAGGTACGACGGAATCCTTTTCTACCGCGGTATTTGTTTGTATGGTATGTTTTGGAGTTCAGGAGTTGTATTCCTACTTACTTATTTAGGTTACGTTACAAAATTGTTCTCTCGTATTTTTATTTTTATTTTTTAAAAATAATGTATATGTTAACAAATTTATGACGAAATTAAATTATAACTAACCTCAAACTCTAAAGATAAAATAAATTAGTATATAACTATCATTTAATTCATACATATTTCATGTATGTATGTATACATACATAATTTGTTATTTGCTATTGATATAAATTTATCGTCATACGTAGTAAGACATTTTTTTTAATTATTGATAAATAAATTAAATTACAAAAATACTAGAATCGAAATGACACTTTCTTTAATCTTAAATTGAGACTCGAAACTTCAGAATTATTCTTTTATGTTAATATTAAATTGCAGTATAAACATTCCTCTCATCAATTGTTATTCAAATAAATGAATCATGTGCATTTTATATAAGTATTTAAGGGATAAAAGAGTTATTTGTACATTAAAATATATTTTTTCTAAATATAGAGATAAAATTGCCCGCACAAATTAACTATTTTACTCTTAAAACACCCAGCTGATATTACATAATTAATTTATTTTCACCGAGCTTGATCGAAGAGAAAATTTTAATAAAAATTAAAATATTAACTATGATATTATAAAAATTAAAATATTTATATTATAATTTAATGTTAACATAAAGAAACAACTTTACAATTTGTCCATTGTCCATTTATTTATTAGAGTGGTATTACTATATTTGTTTTTTTTATATTCTCCCGCTATATAACAAGAGATCATTAATTATTAACGGTTAAAATAGCCGCAAAAAAGTAAAAGCCGGTGGGGGAACTCAGGTACTACGCACCGTCATCACTCGCTAGCGTGCGTACTGATAAAGCTCGGCTAATTGTTTTGTTTGGGTCCCATTTATGGCACATTAATTATTAATTAATTTTGTACGACCTATTTTTTAATTTTTTTGGGTGTCTTTTAGAATTTTCCGGTGAGACAACAGTCACCTATATACAGGTGTATGAGATTCTTATTTAAACATTATAACTTGACCAATATTATTTAAATATAGATATAATATAATAATTTATCCGTCTCATAAAAATAATTTTTATATAGAAAAAAACGGTAAATGTTGATATATTTTTATATATATTGGTGAAGTTGAAAGATCTTAAATTTTTAATTTTTTTCAGTAAAAAAAATTAATTTAAAAAATAATTTAAGTAAAATAAAAATAAAATAGCAACTCATTTGAATTAATTCATATGAGTAATTCGATCAATTAAATTAACTCATTTCACTTAATGTCGTGTTTTTTAGATATAAAGATTGATGACACGTTACTTAAGAGTATCTAACCCGATGATTTCACTCGTTTGTGCTCCCACCCATGTTAAGTTTTTAGCTAGCATAGAACCGTTAATGATTCATTCGCCGCCACTTGGCCAACGAAAGGCCCTATTTTGATTCACCTTTTGCAATTATCAACTAGTATATATATATATACAACACTGATCCAGTCCGGGAGTCCGCATTTTATCAAATCACGCTCAAAACATTGTATTATGTAAAAATTTCAGTTCCATAATTATTTATTTATTTTTTTAGTTGTTTAAAAAAAACAAAAAAAAAAAGTCCGTATTTTAACAAAATCCGGGATCCCGGACTGGATCCCCTCTCTCTCTCTATATATATATATAGAGAGAGAGTTTTTAGCTAGCATACAACCGGTAAATGATTCATTTGCCGCCACTTGGCCAACGAAAGGCCCTATTTTGATTCACCTTTTGCAATTATCAACTATCAACTGGTATATATATCAGACGTTATAATGAAACTCTAATTCGCACTTTAATATTAAAAAGATCGCAGTTTAATTCTATAGATGGAGATCTACTGTATTAATATATAAAAGTATTTTTTAAAAGTAATTCTTATCCTCATAATTAAAATGTAGATTAGAGAAAAAAAATTTAACGTTAAATTGGCCGAAATTATTTTTTCTCTATTTCTAATAAAGTGGTCGGAAAAAAAAGATACTTATAAGAAATCTCATACTCTTGGGATAATAATTAATCTTCACATAACATCACATGTATGCCTATGACTGTGATAAATTTAATAATTCATTGTTAAACTATATAGAACTAACTATATTTATCTCTTTCGCTCTTTCTCTCTTTCTTATTTTCATTTTCTTTCTCGTTCATCTAATACTTTATAAGTATTTTTGAATCTAAACAAAAGTTCAATAAATTAAGCAAAATGAGTAGTTTAATACATAAACTAATAATGGAAATTTGCCGATCAACTAGGGTATATATATATTCTTTTGATTCACCTTTTGCAAGTATCAACCATCAACTAGTTATATAGTATATATTCTTGTAATTTGCCACTTGAAATATTTATTAAAAAGAAATGTATGGTCTGTATAAAGAGGTCGGAGAGCCAGTAATTTGGAATATGGGATTCGTCATGGGGTTGCCTGCCGAAAGTTTAAATTAGATGATGTGGGATGATGGCTATAAGTAGCGTTGGAAGAAAGATTCTACTCCCTCAGTTTTTTTTCAAAAATAAAAGTATATTGTTTTATTCAGCTTAAATTTCAAATCGAATCAAATTTATTGTGTAAATAATATATTATTAATAGTAAACCCACTTAAATATCATATGCAACGTACAAGTCGAGTTAGATTCACTGCCTTAATTGTGTGTTTTTTTGAATTATCTTAGGTTGTATTTATTTACATCTTAAAGGTTCTTAAGAGTCATATGTTTAATTCGATAAAACTTTTAAATTTTCTGGTAAAAAAAATTATCTTTCTTAATCCCTCTAAATCTATAAGAGAGAAAATCAAATTGAAACTATTAAGAACGGTCTCTTAACGAAAAATTAAAAATCTATGGACAAAAATAACTTAAATAAATATTGTACTCATTCCATTTTAAATTTTAAGATCATTTATGAAAAGTCAAAATTTCAATTTGAAATGTTTTCAAATTTAGAAGTGAAATAATTAAAAATTATAAAATAATAAATCTTGCAATTAGTGTGAGAATAAGGTTATTTTTACTTTTTATTTGATCTTGCAATTTTTCAGTGATATTTTTTGATATTTTTCTATGTTCATCATTGTATAAACTAAAATCAAAGAAATGTATGTCAACTATGAGTTTGAAAATATTTTAAATTGACTTTATGAAGTCAATAATGATTTTATATTTTGAAACGGAGGAAATATAATTCTTATCTTGAACTATTACGTTATGTCGTTGTTCTATTAAACTTTACATTTTTTTTATCTAATGTAATAGTCATCATATTATACATTGTTGTCATTTTTTTAGGTGATTTGTTTAATATTTATTCACTAGAGTATATAAATTTTTTTATATAAATACATTCAACAATATTATTCACTCGTTTTTTTATTAGACTGCATATTTAAAATGATCAAATAAATTTTTTAAATAATTCAGAGGGTTAAAATGGTAAAATAATATCATTCAGATATTAATTACTCAGGGTTATCAAATATCACCTTAGTCTACTACAAGCTTAGGTCATGACTGAAAGTATTATAAATAACAGTTTTGAACTTTATATACATATCAAAATATTTCACATGTTTTAATGTCGGACTACGGTGTTACATAAATTAACTAAAAGGTATTAATAATTTGTATATTTTGAATTTTAAATTTTTTTCAAATTAAGTTTAACAAATCAAGATATGTCTTTATTTTTAAAATTAATAAGTAATATATTTTCCTTAAAAAATTTAAGTATACAAATCCCTTATTGCATTCGACAAGGATACTGTATTCTTAGGTTCTCTGTCACCATCTTTCGGGCACCAGTTAATTGAGCAGTAACGCGTGGCCAATTATTATTCGTATGTACATATGCATTAATTGCATACATTCACAGATAACGATCTATCTATATCTATATTATAAAGTGTCCAAAGAGAAGATTCCTCCATAAGTTTAATATAATTGGGTCATTTTTTTTATTCTTTTATCTTTACAACTTTATAAATATTATTATTTTGTCTTTTTTTAATGTTAATTTTTTTATATCTTTCTATTTACTCCTTTAAATTTTATAAAATTTTTATTTTACCCCATATAATTTCACACGCAACACGTGTACAACGACAACTAGTATATATAAAGAGAGAGAGTTCCGACAATGGTAGGGTTTGGATTCATCCATAGCTGAAAATTTGATGTTTAAGTTGTCCACCTATATCAAAAGGTTGCAGTACTGCCTTAATAATAAATATATATATATATATATATATATATATATATATATATATCCTGGAGGCTTCCTTTACAAGTTTGGCATAATTAGGGTCATATTTTTTTTTTACTCTTTTGCTCTTACAATTTTAGATATATTACTATTTTGTCCTTTTTAATGTTAATTTTTTATATATTTCTATTTACTCTTCTAAATTTTATAAAAATTTTATTTTACCCCACATAATTTACACATGCAACGCGTGTGCAGTGGCGATTAGTATATATATACAGAGAGAGAGTTCCAGCGGTGATGGGGTTAGGATTCATCCATAGCTGAAAATTTAATGTTTAAGTTGTCCACTTATATCAAGAGGTTGCAGTACTGCTTCAATAATATATACAGGGTAATGATCTGTAGCCAGAAGGAGATGAAAACCCTCATCCTTCTAATCCAATCTTGGTCGTTGATGAGGTGATCCAATGGTATAATAGGTAGCCCATCCGCAAGATAGTTATTAGGAAGACAAACAACAATCATGTGGAGCCCGTGCCCACAAAAAAATGACAAAAAAGACATACTTTCATTACCTTAGCATTCGTAGGATAATTATACGGATGCTAATTTGTCCGCATACTAATCATGCGGTAGTTTTACCGTTCACAAGATTATTATACGGTGCTTGCATTCCCCCTAGATCGTGACTGTTCCATCTTCTTTATATTTGCATATTGCAAATCTTAAACAACTGACCTGAAAAAAATCATACAAGTCTCCGATACGAATTCTTCTCTTCAACTCCATTCAGATTGGTCTTTGATAATCTTTCACATCTAAACGGATTGTTCTTTTCAACTTCTTCAAGATCTATCAAAAAATTACAAGTATATCGCAGTAACAAGTAAGTATTTTGACTTTTTTGTCATACATTGAAGGCATTATATACGTGTGTGTGTGTATATATATACATATATATGTATGTTTTAGTAGTTAGAATTGGATCCAACGGTGGATACATCTTTTTGAGATTTCTTACTTTAATTTTAGATATTTTTAGGAATTAGAAAATGTGTAGATTGTGGATATAATGGATATTGATTTCGGATATATATGACAATGAAAGTTGATAAGTTATCATTTGTATGAGAAATTTATTTTTGAGAATATGAAAGTTTTTGAAATTTTATTTAATGTTGATGTATATTTTTTCAAATTTGGAAAATTATAAGTTTTTTAGTAATTTATTAGGCTCAATGTTGGTGGTTGTTCGTAAAATATGTTATGTAATTGATTGGTAAGGGTGGAGAAATTAATAATATTAGGTAATTTTGGAATTAGTTAGATATGTGTTATTTTGTGGTAATTTATAGTATTTTATTGGGATATATATTATGCATGTTGATTAATAATGTATTGAAATTTTGTGTTAAATTTATTAATACAAGGTATTGTTGGATAAATAATGGTTGTTATAAAATTTGGGAATATTCATTGTTGGATAATTTGTATACTTTTTATTTTATTATAGAATGGACTTCGATCCTGGACCAAATAATCCTATTGTACGTTGGGATCAAAGAGAACACCGGTCTGAAGAAGTTTGGAACAATCCGGAGGATAGTACTGATAGGTTGCGTATAAATAAGGGCGGTACAAAACTTGATATATTTAAGTTAACCAAAGCGCAAAAAAAATTATTAGAAGAATGAGGTTTTGGTGTATTTATTAATCATAGGATATCCAATAAGATGGATGCATCTTTAGTTTCTGCATTAATAGAATGATGGCGGAGTGAGACGAACTCCTTTCATTTTTCTATTAGAGAGATGACTATCACGTTAGAAGACGTATTTTATATCCTAGGCTTACATGTACTAGGAAAGCCCATTCCATGTGGGCTTTATGGACAACCAAAAAAGGAGTTGTGAAAAACATCTGAATTGTTTCCATTTACTCAAAAGGACGATAAGGCTTACGACCAAGGTGGTATAAGTACATCTTGGTTAGCTTATAGATTTGGGGAGTTACCCCGTTGTGTGACTCCCCGACTTGTTAGGATATCCACAAAGGCATATGTGTTGTATGTTATTGGTAGAATTTTATTTCTAACTCCTAGTTGGAACGCGTGTCACGCTCGATATTTGCTTTTTTTAGAAGATGTCACAATGATTGCCCAGTACGCATAGGGTGCGGCCATGTTGACATGCTTATACCGCAGTTTGCACAAAGCAACAAGGATTGGTGCAATTGTATTTAGTGACTGTATTACTTTGTTGCAGGTAATTTAAATATTTGCATTTACATATTTTTTGTCCGGCATATATGTTTCTTTATTAAAAGGGTACTATAACATTTGTGCTTTATTTTTTCTTATTCAGGTATGGACATATAAACGTCTAGCCATTGGGTGCCCAATTAATCCCAATAGTCGGAGGATTTTCTTACCACGTGCTTCTGTCTGAGTTTATCGTCATAAGGAAGATACATCACTGGGTAGACGACGCAAGTATCCCCACCACAACATCATGGCGTATAAGACAGAACTTGACACCATGAATGACCGCATGATCACATGGATGCCTTATGAACCGTACGAGGATTAGACTGGCCTTAAGTACGAACAAGCCATTTATGGGGGTCCGTCTAGAATCTCGCTAATATGATTCGATGTGATCAAGTTTCGGATGTCGGATAGGACACTGCATCAGTTTGGGGATCCACAAGATATCCTGATCGATGCACAGGATATGAATGCCCTTCGTGCACTAAATGAAAATATTGAAGCGTTATAATTCATTAGACTAAGACAACCATATGAGATCTTTGGAATTAGTGGCAAGATTTATTGGTTATCTTAGTGAAATTTACATGACAGGTTATCCCGATATCGCAATACCTCTAATGGTATACGAGGATAACAAAACTAAGGATTCAACGTCCGCATCTTATTGAAGGCGAAAAATATGCAGCACGTAGAATTTTTCCATAGTACGACGCAATGAACCTTATAAGTTTGCCATTTATTTATTTTTTTTCATTTTAGTTAGTTAAAGTATATACATACAGTTACTAGTTTGTATTTATATTTTTTGGTTATAGATTTACTATGCCATGGACTTCGTTGGAAAAATATTACAAAATCTTCCCGTTATGGAAGAAAGGGCAATGTACCTGGATTGGTACAAGAAAGTTGTGGGCTTAGACCAGAGAACTAGGGGGACTTTTGATGATAAAAGCCAATATGTACCACCTCCCTCCACAACTCAAGAGGAGCATACAGCAGGACCAGATTATCAGTTCAGCTGCGATGTTTCATTTGACTTTTTTGATGCGAGTTCACAAAGTTCGTATCGGCCTGAACTACCCGTGTTGATGGACGAACCAATGCAACAAAGTCCATATACGCCATATACATATGAAACCCTATTTGGCGAAGGGTTTACAACTTATATGGAGTAGGGGATGCAACTCACTCCTATTATGGAAAAGACCCCAATCAGTGTCAAAAGGCCTTATCAGTAGAGATTAGGAGAATTCACAGAGTTCCCCTTCTTTATAAACATTTATCGTAGTTTAAGGTGGAGATTCCATCCACTACACTCTTTGAAATGGGAGAAGGTTACGTGGATTAATCAAAACGTGTTCTTCGAGGATGTGGATCAATCTCTGTATCCAATTGTGCATCTGGAGCGCGTATACTCCTTGATGCCAAATCTGGTTTACACTTTACAACCTCAGCATGATGTGTATGATCAAATCGTCAACGCTTATATGAATTTATTAAAATTAATGGAGCGATATCTTCGATAGGATTACTTGGACCATCACAATTTCTTTTTCATGTCGTATGTGTTGTTTTAACTATTTAGAATATGGTGGTCAGACTGCGTTGCCCTCAAATCCATTGCAAAGAGGACTCTAAAGATAGATTAAATAACCCCTTTACTTTGAAAATCAAGGAGATCAGGGTAACTTTGTGGATAACGACATAACATTTCTTCCGATATGCTCAGGAAATCACTTCTTCTTTTTCGCGGTCCTTATTAAACAATGGAAAGTCATCCTCATTGATCCTGCTTTTAATGAACTAAAGGACTTAAGATGACCGCACGATATAAGATAGAGATTGCATATGTATTGGTAAGTTTTTTAATGAATTAAGTTATCCACAAATATATAATATATATTGATTGTACTAATTTTCTTTTCTTTTTTTATCTGCAGCGAGAATATATTGCAAATGCTCTGCGCATATATTGACCCACTTACAATTTTTCAAATAAAGTTATGTCGCTCCCAATAACGAAAGATCGCCCGAAGCAAAAGAATGGTACGAATTGTGGTATATACGTCATGAAATATGTGGACTACACTACGTGTGGAATAAGTCTAGTTGCGTTGGATTGGAGCATAGAAGACGTAATTTTATTTAGATATAAGATAGCACACGTGATCTGTGAATGTCAATCTCATGATATGTCCAATTTTGAATACGAGACAAAGGTTCAATTCTAATGTAATTGGTTACCGAACTCAATTTGTAACATAGTTTATCATTGATTTCTCTTGTAAAAATTATCTTTGTTCTTAGTGATTTACTATATAGTTCTTTTGTTGTCTCGCATTATGAAGGTGTATTAGTAGTTGCAATATAGTTGTTATTGTCGTTGTGGTTGAGATTTATTATATTATTGTGTTGCTGAAGGTTTTAATAAGTACTTAGAAGTTGAAAAAATTGACATACACAACACTTAGTGTTGTATGAATTACTGTGTTACAAGGGGTATATCCTACCCATTTTTTGTTCAATCAGCATGATAATTCTGCGGAAAGTCAAAATCATACTAGTTTGTTTTGTCCCCGTCCGCAGGATAATCTTGTGGAACGTTAAAATTAAAAGCAGTGCATACGGCTTTCTTTTTTGTGGTCCCCGTCCGCAGGATAATCATGCAGAAGGTGAAAATGAAATACAGTATAGTTCTAAGTGTTTTTGTAATCTAAGTGTTTATGTATTAAAAGAACACTTAAATTATTTATTTAATTTAATTAAAGAAAATATTTATTTACTTTTTACCTTTCGTAATTTAAGGAATTTATATTTTATTTTATTTTATTTTCAAGTAAACTTATATTCTATTTTATTTTATTCTAATAGTTAATTAAATTAAATTATTTTATGTAGTTTAATTGTTTTTGTAAAAATACTTACACTACGTATTTAATGTAATTTAATTAAATAAAATATCCATTATCCTAACTAAAATTAAGAAAATTAGTGATTTAATTTAATGCAACTTAATTTAATGAAGCGCAAATAAGACAAACATATTGATAACAATTTTAGCAATAGTCTCGGTTATATAATTGAAGATACAGTACGAATAACTACAACATTCAACAATCACTACTTAAACATAGATACCAAATTTAAGAAGAAAAAGTAATAAGTTCAAGTGAGTCATATGTTCAAAACATTTAAGAAATTGAAAATATTTGAAAGTTCAAAAACCAAAATATGTTCAAAATATAAAATTGCATCTACCCACTTTTTGGAAAAGAAATCACAATTGGTTAACGGATCACCCTCAGTCAAGCCAAACTGATGAGACATTTGTACTGAAAATAAAATATTAAAATCATTTCAACAATTACAAGTACTACAAATAATAAAATAAAGGTATGTCGCAAATAATACAAATTATTACAAAATGTAATGGCTCATCAAGGCCCAATGCTTTGTAATGATTTCTCTTGTCATGATTTATTAGTTTTTCACATATGGGGCACATTTCCTCAATGACTTTTGGGAAGTTTATTGCTCGATTCCGTTTTTGATCCGTGTGATCTTTTTACTTCCTTTTGTATTGGAACATATTGGTTCAAATAAGGCGTCGTCATCAATTTCAGCCTCCACAGTAGTCCCCTTATCCACTGTAACGGGTATTTTGTTATCGAACCTTGATTAGTTGTTTTCATCTGGTTTGTACTTAACAATTACGGACATCTCCCTTTTTATCATTTTCTCAACATAATTCGAAACATCTCGGGAACATGATGCATCCACAACAAACCTAAGAAGAAACTTAGCCAATCGAGCATAACGATCTAGCTGAGTGTCTCGATAGTCAACCTCTATTATGATAGAATACGAAGCTTCAGCCTTTGATTTGTTAGCATCTATGGTCTACCTTTTCACTATCATTCCACTTGGAATTTCCATGAATTTTTTTTAATCATAAACCGCAAAATATGACGACAAATCATACCCGAATGTTCCCACATTTTACAGTTGTACTTAATTAACTATGATTCCATAAAGTGGTTGATGGTGAGATATCTCCTACAATCTTCAGGGGGGACTGCGAATTTGTAAACGTGGTAAGTCTTGCACTCAACGTTTGACAACCCAGGAATTTTTGTGCTATTAATTTCAAAGATTTTGTCAGTTCAACTTGAAAACCCCTGAACATTTCTTTTGTGTAAATTTTTGCTGCAAAAAGCTCTAATGATTGCTCAAACACCAATTTCTCATCCTGTTAACTGTGATATAATCACAGTCCTTCTCCATAAGACACTGTTTGTCAAGTGCTTCTTGCGAATTGATAACAAATTATTTAAGACGCGTCGTACAGTTGTAGTATTCATCAAAAAAACTATTCATACCCTCACTCCTCGAGGTTGTGGTCATCCCAGCTGTAAAAAATCCTTTCGTATACACCCAACCCCATTTTTCTCTAATTTCATAAAGATTAACCAACCATTCGTGATCACGCAAATTGTAGTCCTCCATTAACAATTCCTAACGGTCCTCAAACTCTTATATACTCAAATACTTATACGCACATAATTTAAAATCTACTTTAAAAGTTGGATGTAAAGAATAAATCTATCCTACTTTTTCAGGGAATTTATTGCTTATATGCCATGTGCAAAGAAAGTGATGACTACTTAAAAAGCCCTAACTATTGCATTTGGCATTGTTCGATCTTGATCAGTGATGATAGTGATTGAGAACTTGTTATTCATTGTTTCTGGCCAATTCTCAAACAGCCATATAAATGTGTCTTCGGTCTCATCTCTCAATAATGCAAAACTAAATAAGATAGAATGGTAATGATGATTCACACTAGTGAATGGAGCAAATGGCATAGAGTACCTATTAGTTCTATATGTGGTATCAAAGGTAATTACATCCTCGAAATTTTCATACGCAATAATTTACCCACAATATGCTTACAATTCGATTTTCATCCTATTGTTTAATATGATAGAAAAACTTGGTGGGGCACTTATGTTCAAGTTTTTTCAAATACTTTATAGCAGCTCGAGCATCATTCGAATCTAAGGCATCGCCTCGTATGTCTTTGACTACAGTTCGAATATCTTTCTTTAAAACCTCACATTTTTCCTTCCACCGCCAATTAAACTAAGTATATTCATCATCCGGCTTGCCCCAACTCCGGCATTGTTTAACGTTTCAATCAAATTTTTAGCCACCCCACTTATATTCTTATGTGTTTGTATTTGAGAAGTTGTACTTGCTGACACAAATTCATGGTTGTGATTTAGCTCAAGTGTCGACACATACCAATTATCTGCCTTTTTATTATGAATAACGTATAATCTTGCTTTGCATTCAGTTATACTTACGGAATCCCTCATCATCTTTATCTTCTTATCATCATCACCATCATCCAGATTTTTTTTCTTCATTTTTTCTAACTTCATATCCCGCTTTTCTACACTGGTATAACCTAGAACAATACTCATTTGAGTTCACATGTTTCTTACTAGTTTTAATCCTAATTTAAAATCCAACACGTTGGGCATCTCTTCTATAAAAATTCTCAACTTCTTCTAAACGTAGCAAAAATTTGTCCACTATATGGAGTATTATCTTGAGCATACATCATTATTATCACAAATATTTTCACCAACAAGTGATATAGAATGACACGATTCAATATCAAATAAATCCATATCTAAGATGAAAATATAATTTGAATGATATATTACTTACCAATATTGTGAATTGCAAATGACTAAACCCTAGCTTTAAGAGACCTTCTACTTCACCGAAACAATGTTCTTCAATTAAGGCGGATACAACAATAGATCTAAGAAAAATGAGGACAAAGTTTTTGATAGGGGGAATACAAGCACCGTATAATAATCATGCGGATGGTAAAGTTAACGCATGATTATTATGCGGACGGGTTAGCATCCGCATAATTATCATGCGGATGCCATGGTAATGAAAGTAGGTTTTTTTTTATTTTCTTTGTAGTCTCAAGCTCTGCATGATTGTTGTTTGCCTTTCTAATAACTATCCTGCGAATGGGCTACCTATTACACCATTGGATCACCTCATCAACGACTAAGATTAGGTTGAAAGAATAGGGGTTCCTATCTCTCTTTAATTATAGATCATTGCCCATATATATGTGTGTATGTGTGTGTATATATATATATATTATATTATATTATCTGGTTATGAAATAAACAAATAGGTCATGTGATAATCCAAAAATATACACTATACATCAATATAAATTACATATCTCACCAATTCTTCAACACGTGAATGCTGAATAAAATGTCAGTATTAATCATCTCGCACCCAAATCACGTTGGAAGAGAATCAGAGAGTCTGCACGTCATGTGTGCATACTTAAGGCACTAACACACATGTTTGGTATTTAATTTGGCCCAAAAGCTTAAGTTAGTATCTTTTAAAGAGATTGTGCGGAATTTAATTACTGACACACATGTTTGGTATTCAATTTGACCCAAAGTTAGTATCTTTTGAAGAGACTGTCCAGAATTTAATTACTAACACACATGTTTGATATTCAATTTGACTCAAAAACTTAAGTTAGTATCTTTTAAAGAGACTGCGTAAGCTTTTGAAGAGGCTCACCAGCCCGGGATTAATTTTGGGAGAGAACCAGACATTAACACACATATTTGGTATCCAACTAAACCCAAAAGCTTAAGTCATTAGGTTTTATGCCCATTCATTTATATTAATTCTTATACTCTTTCATTAGTTCTCCGATGTTGGACTGCTACTCACTTATGATATCCTAACAAATTACTCATAAAAATATTATAAATAATTTTTTCATACAAATAAAAACAATTCTATACAATAAGAAAACAAGATCACTTAAGGGGTGAATAAAACACTTACCTAAAATAAAAATAATTCAATCAATTCAAGAGAAAATAAACTCTCACATAAAGAAAGTACACAAAATCATATAAAACAACAAAAATAAAAACAAAAAATAGATCTTTGGGAAAGTCTCTTAAAAAAAGAAAGGAACCTGAAAGTAGAAATCTAGAGTTTTTCTAACCTATAAAAAAGGGGAGAAAGGACGAAGTTTTACTAACTATTACCTTTATTTGAGTTTATTTTTTATTTATTTATTTTATGTTAAGTTTGTTTATCATGAGTTTATTTTCTCATTTGTGTGACATCGTTGTGTGAATTTATTGTAATTATGAATTTTATTTCTTCCTTATATAAAGTACCATAATATTAAAGGAATTAAGTCTGTATTCTGCTATTAAGTATGTGTTGTAAATAATTTGAATTGACAGCAAATCCCATAGATTAGGTAATTAGCTAGATTTAAAATATTTGATTGATCATTAATCAAGATTTGGAAAACAACCCAATCTCATCTTGTACTTGTATATATACCTCACCTTTATTCAATGAAAATTAAGCCATTGTTTTCTAATCTCTTCATGGTATCAGAGCTTCCACGTTCCTGACCTGTTTTTTCCTCCTTTTTTTCTCACACTTCTTCTCGTTCTTCTTCAACCATAATGGTTTTGAAGACACTTCTACATCTTCCATTGCTTATACCACCATTCAAAATACCCAAGACACAAATAATCCTCTTATGGATCAACACTTCAAATATAACAAAACTGACCACCACTAATTACATCACGTGGAACCTCCAAATCCGAAGTCTATTAGAAGGATATGATCTCTATGGCTTTCTTGACGGGTCTTATCCCAGTCCTACACCAACCGTCACTGTTAATGGTAAGTATGTTCTAAATCCGATTTACACAATATGGAAGCGTCAGGATCATCTTCTCTTTAGTGTACTCCTTGGTGTAGTCTTTCTACCTATCTAACCTCTTTTTGCCCGTACTACTACCTCTCAAGAAGCCTGGACCACCTTAGCTAATACCTATGCCAAACCTTCCCGTGGTCACATCGAACATATCAAGGACTAATTGAAGCATTATGCCAAAGGTTCCAAGACGATCTCCGAGTGTACTCCTTGATGCAGTCTCTCTACATATCTAACCTCTTTTTGCCCGCACTACCACCTCTCAAGAAGCCTGGACCACCTTAGCTAATACTTATGCCAACCCTTCCCGTGGTCACATCGAACAGATCAAGGACCAATTGAAGCACTATGTCAATGGTTCCAAGACGATCTTCGAGTATATGCAATTTATCAAGAATAGGATTAATGAACTTGCTCTTCATGCAAACCCTTTGATGAAGAAGATCTTATTGATAAGATTTTTGATGGCCTTGGCGAGGAACACAAAGGAATTGTTGACGCGGTTAATGCTCGTGAAACACCTATCTCGTTGTTGAAATTCATGAAAAACTCATTAACGAGGAGGCATTTACTATCAGTCCTTCCGGCCACCGCCAATCTTGTCAATAAACACAACAATCACTTTTGGCGACCATATTCTCCTTCTTGGCGTCCTTCCACAACCGCCTTTCACAATCAAGGACAACAATCCAATGTTCCTCCTAATAATCGAACTCCACCACGTCCATATCTTGGGTATTACTAAGGATGTGGTACTCAAGGACACACTGTCAAACGGTGCTCCCTTTATCGACTTGTTAACTCCCAATCCTTGTTGGCTCCATCGACATCATGTCCACAGGCTCCACGTCTTGCTACTCCATGGTAACCGCGTGCACACTTTGCATCTCTTTAGACCGATACTCCCACATGGCTACTTGATAGTGGGGCGTCATACCATGTTACCACAGACTTGAATAATCTTTCACTTCACACTCGTTATGCAGGGTCTGATGATGTTATGATCGGCGATGGCTCGGGTCTTCACATTACCCATACCGGTTCCACCACTCTTCTTAGGGACTCACACCTTTAATTTACATAATATCCCTTGCGTGCCTAACACGAAAAAGAACCTTATTTCTATCTATCAATTTTGAAATACTAATCATGTTTCTATTGAATTCTTACACACTGTTTTTTCATGTGAAGGACTTGAGCACGAGGGCAATTCTTTTAACGGGGAAGACTAAAGATGGCGTCTGTGAGTGGCCAACCTCCTCTCCAAAATTGTCTACTTCGCTCGTTGTCTTTTCCAGCGTCAAGACCACTTCCTCCGAGTGGCACTCTAGATTAGGTCATCCATCATCACATATTCTGCAGCATATTATGTCAACATTTTCTTTACCTTATTCTGTATCACACAACTCTCATTGTAATGCATGTTTGAGCAATAAAAGTCACAAACTTCCATTTTTAACATCAACAATTGTTTCCTTTCACCCTTTATAAATCATATTCTGTGATGTTTGGACCTCTCATGTTTATTCTGTTGATGATTTCAAGTATTATGTTATTTTCATTGATCACTTTACTCGTTATATATGTCATTACCCATTAAAAAAGAAATCTCATGTTTGTGATGTTTTTCTCCGTTTCAAAGCACTAGTGGAAAATTACTTCAAACACTCCATTGTCACTCTTTACTCCGATAATGGTAGGGAATATCGAGCTTTAGATCACTTTTTGTGCTTTCGTGGAATTTCTCATCTTACCTCTCCCCCACATACACCTGAACACAATGGTTTCTCCGAGCGCCAACATTGACATATTGTTGAAATTGGTTTTTCTCTACTCAATCATGTCTCGCTCTTGCTCACATACTGGAACTATGCCTTTGCCACCGCTGTGTATCTCATTAATCGTATGCCCACACCCACATTTTCCTTTTCCTCTCCTTATGAGTCACTTTTCTGCTCTCTACTAAACTACACAAATCTTCGTATTTTTGGTTGTTTATGTTATCCATAGCTTCTTCCCTATTCTAGTCACAAACTTGAGTCTCGATCCATTCATTGTGTGTTTGTTGGGTACTCCCTCACCCAAAGTGCCTATCTCTGTCTTAATCCTTTTACTTCCAAAATCTATACATCCCGTCATATTTGATTTGTGGAATTTATTTTTCCATTCGAAGTCATCTTAGTTGTCCAAGTCCAGAAACACTCCCAAATTGGTTTCCATTAGCGTCATTTCTTCCCACTAAGGTTGGACCACTCAGCACACCCCCTACAACCTCGCCCCCGGACTCAGATCCATCTCACAGGCAATCTCTGGTCGACCATTCCCCATCCTATCTACCGAAACATTCCCATGACCACTCGTGTTAAAAACAAAATCTATAAACTCATCTATAAACTTAATCTTATCGCTACATTGAACCATCAACTTGAGTCGCACATATTGAACCAAGCACTCAAAGATCCTAAATGGCGTCAGGCTATGTCCGAGGAGTATGATGCTCTTGTGCGGAATGACACATGGGAAATTGTCCCACCTGATTCAACGCAAAATCTTGTCGGTTGTAAATGGATTTTTAGAATTAAACGTTTACCTGATGGTTCCATTAGCAGGTATAAAGCGTGACTAATTGCTAAAGTGTTTCATCAATGCCCTAGTGTTAATTATCATGAAACATTCAGTCCAGTTGTTAAACCTACCACTATTCGCTTGGTACTCAATCTTGTTGTTAGTAGTGGGTGGTCTCTTCGACAACTTGATGTTAACAATGCCTTTCTACAAGGTCATCTCTCTGAAGATGATTTCATGGCACAACCATCAGGTTTTATTGATCGTGATACTCCCACACATGTTTGTAAGTTACATAAGGCTATATATAGTCTCAAACAAGCACCACGAGCCTGGTACCATGAGCTCCGACAATTTCTTGTAGCCTCTAGATTTACAAACTCTCATGCAGACACATCCCTATTTATCTTCAACACAAGTGGTAATCTAGTTTATCTTCTTGTGTATGTTGATGACATAATTATTACTGGATGCAATGCCACAACAGCTCAATATTTTATTGATCTTCTTGGCAAAAGATTTTCCATCAAAGATCTTGGGGATTTGAGTTACTTTCTTGGTGTTGAAGTTGCCACTACTTCTACTGGTTTACTTCTCTCTCAGCGGAAGTATATCATAGATCTTCTCGCTCGTACAAATATGACATGGCCAAATCTGTCACCACTCCTCTTGCCACCGAGCCCACATTTACAGTTCTTTTCGGCACTGCTTTGATAGATCCTTCTAAATACAGATCAATTGTTATAAGTCTCCAATATTTGTGCCTCACTCGCCTTGATATTACATATATTGTTAATAAGTTATCTCAATTCATGCTACGACCTACTATTGATCATTGGAATGTTGTCAAGCGCTTGTTTCGCTATCTTTCTGGTACAACTAATCATGGTCTTGCCTTGCATCGTCACACATCTCTATCTGTCCATGCCTTTTCAGATGCTGATTGGGCCGATAATAAAGACGACTACACATCCACCAGTGCTTATATTGTTTACCTCGGTCGCAATCTGATATCCTGGTCCTCCAAGAAATAACGCATAGTTGCACGCTCCTCCACTAAAGTCGAATATCGTTCTGTTACTGCTACAACTGTTGAGTTACGTTGGATTTGTTCTCTTCTATCTGAGCTTGGTGTTTGTATTCATGTTGTTCCGGTTATCTATTGTGACAATGTTGGTGCAACATCTCTATTCCAATCCTGTCTTCCATTCACGGCTGAAGCATGTTACGATTGATTATCATTTTATTCGGGATCAAGTATAAATTAGAGCTTTACGTCCCATGTGTCTCCAGAAGATCAATTAGCCAATGTCTTGACAAAACCTCTCCCACACACTCGCTTTCAATTTTTGAAGACCAAGATTGGACTCTCCACAAGAGTTCCATCTTGAGGGGGCATATTAGAGGAATTAAATCTGTATTCAACTATTAAGTATGTGTTGTAAATAATTTGAATTGACAACAAATCCCATAGATTAAATAATTAGCTAGATTTAGAATATTTGATTGATCATTAATTAAGATTGAAAAAACAACTCAATCTCATCTTGTACTTGTATATATATCTCACCTTTATTTAATGAAAATTAAGCCATTGTTTTCTAATCTCTTCACATAATGTGAATTTATTGATATTATAATTATGTACATGATTATGAAAACTCATTTTACTTGCATGGCAAAACCGGATCTGTAAGAATTTTCTTTTTTTAAAAGAAAAGATTATTAGATGACTATCTAAAAACAAGTCAATTGTTATGAAAAAGAAGAAGAAGAGAGAAATAGAGATGGAATGAATATGTAGTCCAATTGGCAAACGTAACTTCGTCTTTTTTGTCTCCGCTATATATAATGCCTAGTGGATGGCCATCCCTTCCTCCCTCTGACGGCAAGAAGAAAGTATAATGCAGTACACGACACTTTTTTTAAACTATAACATGAAATAATTCTCATCCACAGAATAATCGAATTCTTTGGTCTTAAATTGAAGTTTGAGAAACACATAACTTTTTAAAAGATAAATAAAAATAAATAAACTTAAACAGTTGTTCAAAAAGAGCAATAATGAAATAAGAGACCGTTGTGATAATTCTATTCCTAATTTTGAATAAATTTATTTTTATCGATTAATATAAATCAAACTTTTTTATAGAGAGTTTATAAATTTGAAAATAGATTTCATATAATGAAAATATCCTAAACTAAGAGGGAAAAAATCATAAATTAAAAAAATTTTAAACTAGGTGAAATAAAAAAGGGTAAAAACACCCATAAAAGAGAAAGAAAGAATAACCTTGTTAAAAGTTAAAAAAGTAACACAGTTTTAAAAGCACAGTTAAATTATTTCCCCTTCCCTAATAAAATAGATGCTTCTTTCGTGCAATAAAAAAAACTCCATTTGTCATTTTCTTACCTCACAAAAAGAATACATATAAATGACACTTGCACAATTCCTCATATTTATCATTATAACTTAATTATCACACGAAGTTATTATATGGAAAAAGAGTGTATGTTAGACACACATAAATCTGTGTATTCTATTATTTTAAGAGTTTTTATTAATAATAATTTTGACACTTTATCATTTTCATTAATGATTGTTTTAACATTTTATTATTTTATTAATTAAAATTGTGTGGTATTAAGTGCAAGACACACATAAATTTGTGTCTAAAACACATATTCTCTTTTCCCATATATATATATATATATATATATATATATATGAAAAAAGAGCGTGCGTCTTAAACACACATAACTTTATGTATATCCTATTATTTTAAAAGATTTTCATTAATAGTTGTTTCAACATTTTACTAATTTGTCAATTAAAATTATGTCATATTAGATGTAAAACACATAAACTTGTGTATGTCTAAGACACATGCTCCATATATATATATATATGAGTCATACTATGTATTACGATAAATTTATACCAACTTATAATTACAAAGCTTATCAATACATGATATTGATATGAATTATAGGAGGGTCTTGCTTATTACGCATCTCTCTAAAATAGTTACTACTAATACTTATTTACATAATTGACAATCAAATAGTCGACATAAATTTTCGTAATATATATCCAGCACCGGCCCTGGGCTAAAACCCAAGGTGCCTGGGCTTTAGGCCCACTAAAATTAACAAATTTTTAGGGCCCCCAAGAGGTATTTGTGTGATGTATATATATACCCAAACAAAAGAGTCCAGCCCATGCCAGTTTAAATTTAAAGGCCCACAAAAAATTTATCCACGTCAGTTTGGTATTCTTTCATATTGATGCTCTTTTGTTCAGGGAAAGTTCTTAGTTTTTTTTATGCCTATCTTAATAGCAATTCGAAAAATGCCCATTTTTTTGTTGTAGTTTTAAGCCCTTCAAAACTCAAGGCCGACCCTGTACATATCATGTTCATATATATATATATATATATATATATATATATATATATATATATAGAGAGAGAGAGAGAGAGAGAGAGAGAGAGAGGGGGGGGGTTGGAAAAGTAGTTGATTTACTTCAAATCCTTGAAATCTCTCCTCCTTTATTCTTTAACCATATTTTTATAACTTTTATTTAAATACTTAATTTTTTTTTCTTAATTGTACTTTTAAATACTTATTTTAATTATTTGATTTTATTATTTTTTATATATGTGTACAAGTTGCTGAACATACGTGAGTATCTAACTGCCGTTGCTATCGGGCTTCGGCCCATGCGTGATGTGACCGCCCACTGTTTTTCTGTTATGTGGACTACAATCCAGGCCGAAATGGAGAATATACTACCGGTCTACTAGTACTAAATACGGAAGGAGAAGTAATTTTTTAAGACTTGGATCGGGTGATGAAAATACTAATACTCCTACTTCTTTAGCGAATATAATAATAATAATTTGTTTTCTCAAATAATAATAAAGTTTTGTCTTTAAATATAAAATTCATGAATCAATTTGTGAAACATGCTTCCTGAGAACTCGTTAGAGTATATCATATGCTACTACTAGTTGTATAGTGCAAGTATATTCTATGAGAATTTTGTTATATATGGTAAAAATTTGTGACGAATTATAATTACGGAACAATATCGATTTATGAGATTGAGATAAAATAATAATAAATTTCATTTATTAGATATCTTTTTAAAAAAATTATCAATAATACTTATTCATATAACTGACAATTAAAAAGTCGACAATATGCAAGTATCATTTTCCATTTTACAAACTTACTACTCCTATTTTATATGAATTTGTTTTCCCGGCTGATCACACAAATTAATGGGACCTACATACCCGCATTCTATTTTTAATTATACAAACTCCTAAAATTATCAGTAATATTGATTGGTTAAAATAAATTTAATATATTTTAAATTTAAAATTAATATAAAGTACTTTTATTTTAAACAGTATAATTATGAAATTGTAAACTATCTAAATAGATTTATAGTTTAAAAATATTAATGAATCATATTAATTTTGAATTAAAAAAAATCTCAAATTAACTTTTAATTGTCAAATTTAATTTTTTATTTTGAAACGGAGAGAATACTATTTAGGGTGGACAACTTTTTTTTTTCCTATACTTTTATATATTTCTTAAATTAGTAGTAATAAATTTAAAAAATAATAATTATGGGTTGTCGATTGACCACCCTTGCCCAAGTGTGAATCCGTCAATGCTCCTACATAAATCTAAATAAAATCCTGTTACGTATTGCGAAAGTTTTTTGTTGAATTATAATTACAAAAATATGAGATTATAAGATTGGATATGATTTTTAATTTTTTTTAAAATTATCACTCATATTTATTCACATAATTTGATAACAAAAAAATTAATACATAAAATCGTAAAATATATCGTTTTCCATCTAAATATATGTACAATTATTTAGACTTTAAACAAACATCAATGACATCTACACATATTACTAACTTTTAATACTAATATAATTATGTCAATTCATTGTCTTGTCTCGTCTTGTCTTGATAAAGGCTCGAAAGGTTGTTGATTGTTGAGGGCACGTCCCCTCTATATTTATTATAATTGGAGCTTTATATTAAAGTAAATGCAATCAATGTTTAAGTATTCTCGAGAGGTATACGACTCTACTATTGGATTGGTTATTTACTAATTAATTAATTAATTAATTAAAAAACAGATTGACTTCCTTCTCTTATTAAACTATGCAAAGTCAGACATTACCATTCTTGAAGTTTTATAATGCAAAAAGTGTTTTTTTTAATGGTTTTATTGAGATCAATCTTGATGAAGAATATATATCTTCGAGGAATATCTGGTGTTTAATATGTGATTATTTGGATTTAATTTGTTCGTTCGTCTGTAGGGTCACATTCAGCAGGAATATCAGTCTAGTAGTTGATCCATTTTATTATTAATAATATAAATCACATAAGTATGTCGCTAATATTAAACTAACAACTTATTATTATTATTATTATTTATAATTATAACATTAATACTAAACTAACAACTCATTATTTTGAGATAAACATGAAATTAAAAAGTATTCTTAATATTTTTAGATATTGACTCATTTTGAGAAACGGGAGGACTAAACAATCATCTACGCCGATCAGAAGAATTGAATTGCATCCATCACTTCTAATATATCATCTACAACCTTCACAAACATCGTACCTCGAGAACAAGTGACCAAAAAATAAATAAAGGCTTAAAAAGAAGGTCATTTTTTCAACCGGTAAACTTGATTCTCGTAAAAAATGGACTACTTCCCTTCATTCCAAAGTATAAGATCAACTTTATTTTTTAAAATTAATTTGAAATGTTTTTATATTTTAAAGTTGATATGAAAATATTTAATTTGAGACAATACAATTAAGAAATTCGTAAACTATCTAATAATTATTCCTATTACAAGATTTATTGTTTTCAAAGATTAAGTAAATCACATCAATTATAACTTTAAAAATATCTCAAATTAACTTTAAAAAATTAAATTTAGTCTAATATTTTGGGGCAAATTATAACAATATTAAAAAATCCTTTAAACCTCAGCTAAATCTAAAATCATTTGTGTTATCCATCTTCATATGTTGGTCTATATATAAAATCATTTGTGTTATCCATCTTCATATGTTGGTCTATATATAAATATGTTGTTGCATTCATTTGTATTTTTCCAACACGATTGATCTAGCCAAGTCAGCTTCTTGTTTTTTTTCTTCTTTTTTTCTTTTCAATTATGGTGTTTTATCGTATGCTATAGCCTATAGGTATCCATCCTATTTGAAGACCAGTTCACTTCATTAGACATTCCAATTCTTAAAGAAAATTGGGAAGAACTGATTACAATTTCCTGGCTCAGAAACTCTAGTGTTCCTCCATAAATGGCTATAGTGATGGATATACAACATACTCTCTCCGTCCCAAATTAATTGCTCAATTTTAACTTTTTAAAGTCAAATTGATCATTTTTAAAACTAATCTTTTTAATATTTTTGCTAAAATATAGGTGAAGAGATTATAACCAAAAGAAAGTATATACAATTTATTACTAACCCCAATTTTTATAATTTTAGAAATATATTTATATATGCTTAATTATTAATTCTAAAAATAGTCAATTTGACTTAAAAAAGTCAAAACTGAGCAATTAATTTGGGCCGGAGGGAGTATACACTATCCATTGCTATGTTTGGCAACTCAATTCCTAACTTTCAAACTGAAATTAAAAGTACGATTTCTATTCCATATAATTGAAACCTAGTTAAAATTTAGCGCTCAACTCCAATTCTAAGACTCGGAGTTTCTGCAACCTTTGCCTTATAACTTGCTACCTCTACAAAAATTAAGCATATTTTTTGACTCATTTTTTGAAATCGTCTCCCTTCAGAATTCAAAGTTCTAGAAAAATTATAGGAGTTTTTTTTTTGTTTTGTTTATTATTTTTCAGCCTTTTCACCCATTGCATCTGAAAGTAATTTATTTGAATTCATACCCCCTAAATTTTCACATGAAATTTCATCCGCTCCAATGGCTCCCATCACAACATGATCCAGGGCAGCATTTATTGCCTTTTTGTTAAGAGTCATTGGCTCCCATCACCTAATGTCTTGAATTGTGTTATGGTCCACACGACAGCCCACGTCTTTCTTCTGCTGTGCTTATCCCTAATGCTTATATATATATATATATATACACACACACAATACACTCTTATTTATAGAACACCTTATAGCTTTGCTTGCACAAGCAATGGAGCTCCCCAATGAACTCAACAAGAAGAAGAGGAAGCAAAATTTGCTTAAAAACAGAGTGAGCTTTTCGGCTACATTGCCTGACGATGTTCGTGGGATTTATGCAGATAGTATTTGCGCGGTTAAGTACTCTTCGGATCCATTTTCGGATATAAGAGAATCGATACTAGAAATGATCCAGACTGTGGGAGTTCGGGATTGGAAGGAATTGGAGGAGTTAGTTTACTGTTACATTGTTCTCAACCCGTCGGAGGTTCATGAGTTTATTGAAGAAGCTTTTCTTAGTGTATGCTGCTCTCTTAATCAAATGGACTAAGTTTTAACATTTTCTGGTAGACTAATGTACTCGACGAATTTCAGATTTTTTTGCTAGAAAACTCGACTAATGTGCAATGCAACCTCCAATTCTATATTCCTAGCTTTCTTGATCTTATTATTGCCTCCATGTGCTCCATTAGGTGCTTACGTTTGCCAACTTTTCAAGCGTTGAGTTTCAAACACACTTGACAATCTTGTTCGTCTTACAAGCATCTTATTCTAAAGGCATCTAATTTAACTTACAAACGTAGTGTTTGGAGCTTAAATGCATCCCACCATTTTTGATGTGGTGGCTAAATGCATTAAACACTATTGTTGTAAACATTATAAATGTTGTAACCGAACATACCCTATGAAGAAATTTAACAGGAAGAGATAGAATAGTGAATTATATTCTCCATCTCACATGACATTGGAGGTTTTGCACAACAACTTCGAAATATATTCTACTACTTAGGCCATTAGAGGATAGGACAGAAGGTGGTATCCAAATTACTGTGGGCTCTGAGGGAATCATTATTCCATTACTATAACTACATGTCATTTAGCGTAGTATTCAATCTGTTGTTTGGCAAGTCTTCAAACTAACGCAAGAATATTACTTCAATTATCTCCAATCGCTTCCATTTACTTATCAACCATCCAGGCAGCCACCAAATTGACCTCTGGCTACCTGTATTCTACAGTGACTGAAAGATTTCACAAGTTCTGAGCTAAGCTAGGTCCTTAGTTTCTAAATATTTTCATAGGAAAAAGTTGCGTTTCTAAAAAGAGGGGTATCCAAAATAAGGGCATACACCATGCCTATACAAGTTCTTTGACCTCTACCAAACACCGGGTACCTTGCAATTGAAATATTCATCCCAAATTCCCCAGCTGGCATGACTGACAATCTACCAAATAATTAGCAAACCGTATGTTGCTTATCTAACAAACCAGCTATGTTACAACTAACAAGTGATCTGATCTAATATATCTCCCTCACGTATACATCTAGTTCCATATTTCTAAAGTTACTAGCATTCCCCATACATTATTTTTTCGCCTTTAACAAACAAAACTAATAACTTAAGACAACACTTCAAAATATACACTTTTATTTTATTTTTGACAAGTCAATATATACAATACAATTTTCCCATACGTCTTCTGCACTAATCCACATAGAGACGAAAGACATGTAACTCGATGGATTACAACTTTACCATGAAAACAGACAACATACCTACCTACTAGTGTGGCTTGCAAGAAGGCAAACCAATATGCGCGAGCAGGAACGGCGAAGTGGTAGTCAGAATGCTCTTTCCACCTAAGATGTCATATACCTGTTTTTTTAGACCAGGGAGTTGAAGCAAAAAATTATAAGTGTAAAATGCACAAGGTTTCTGATGCATACATGTTCTATGAGCGCACTGTCTCGTGATGTTGTCTATTTCTTACAATTAGATTCCCAACATAAAAGGATGGATATAATATAACTTAATTAAATCTCAGGACTTTTGAGCGTCCGAAAGACGTAAAAATTTACTATTTGTTCCTTCCTTTCCAATTTTTCTTTTGATAAATGACAGCTAAGACATGATCAATTAAACAAAAAACTGATAGGTTCCACTAATTAAAAGAATTGTCATATACTTCATGCAAATGACAAGTTACAAACTGGCAGCAGCGGTAGATTAACTCAAACAAATGGCATCCTTAGCATTCTTTAGTCTACATAACTTCACACAAAAAATAACTGCCAGTGTTCAACTATATTATAGTGAAAAGCATAAGGCCAGTAAAAGAACCTTATGATCATTAATCAAATGTATAACTTGAGTTCACAAAAGCCAATGTCAAACTTTCACATTCCCCCTTTGGAATTACCTTTCTCGTCTGCAAATCCCAACCGGGCAATGTGCATTGATCTCAGAAATGCCTGAATGAATTCTTGTAGCCAAAATTCTAAAGACCAAGGTCAATCACCAAAATCCAAAATGGAACTGCAACCCCTTCAATTCATTCGGTTCCTTACGAGAGAAACATACAGCCACAGGTCTGCTGCTGAACAAATGTTAGACATCAACACACAATTTGCCAGAATTGAGAAATTCAAGCTCAAAAAGTGGACTTGCGACCTTTTTTCCTAATATGTAGGCTGTAGCTTACACCCGATGATCCATTGGCTGATTTTCTGAGGCGTCCACCACCCCATTAAACCCTACCAATTGATGACCCGAATTTATTAGCTCTGCATTTCTGACTGAAGAAATCAAACTTATGGGGTTAATGGGCTTGGGGAATTGCCAGTAATCAAATTTATAAGTTTGATTTCTTCAATCAGACAAGCAGGAAACCAAGACGAGATATAAATTCGGGAAGGCGGTAGTTTGTTAAATGGGTGGGGAAATCCTTCAGAAAACCGGCCGGCCAGATCCTCGGCTGTATACCATGAGAGTCTGAGTGGGGTTTCTAAAATCAGGGAAGGACTATAATCAGGGCTCAGGGTTTTAGACAGACAAGTGTTGTTATGTCTGAAACTGAGACTGCCTTTGATTTGGACTTGCACAAACAATAGGCTGATAGTTGGGCCGAATATCAAATTATTAAGACTTCTTTACGGTAATATACAACAATTATAAAGTAATTACAAGAATAGAGCATCCACAAAATAATTTCAAAAAGAGTGCAAAACAATAAATACATTAGATTATTCTGTTTCACATAAATAAAGAATCTCTAAAATCAAGGAGAAGTAACTGCCTCATTCGACAGTTACCAAACCAAATCCGGCAACCATCTCTTTAATGTTGTATACAAAGAAATCAACATTCTTCTGCAAAAGTCAGGTAACGAAGAAATTAGACCCAACTTTGTGCTACAGAGAAATCCGGCAACGAAAAAAATAGAAATCTGGAACCAATCAAAGCTCCGGCAACGAAGAAATTAAAAACCGTCATTGACGAGAAGCTCCAAGAATCTGGAAACCAACTATCTACTACAAATTATTCAATCCCTCCCTCCTCCAGCTTCAACAAATCAAAAAAATTAGTGTGAATGACTTCTTGTTTATGTGAACCAGACACGAAGAAAGAAGAAGAAGAGTAGTCGAATCCGACAAAGAAGAGATCCAAAATTTTCATTTGCGAAAAAATTATTGATCCGTAGTTACTACACATTCAGAAATTGGTTACCTCCATACTAGTGTTTGATTACCTAAATTTACTTGTGCAGTCTTTAATTGGTCACCATGTTGAATTCAGAGCCGTAGTTACTGCACATTCAAGAAAAGTAACCAATTCTTGAATACAAAGGTAACCACTTGAATGGTTACCTAGATTTACTTGTACCAATTCTAGGTATGAAGGTAACCAATTCTTCATATTATTATTTGGTTACCTAGATTTACTTCTGTCATTGCTCCATATCAAAATGATTACCCACAAAAACTAAAGTATGAAGGTAACCAAACAATAGTGGGTAAAATTTTTGTTTATGTTCTGGTTACTAAGATCATGTAGTTTGGTTACTGTCTAATATTGATTTGGTTACTTTACAATGTTTATTCAGTTGTCAGACAATGGAGATGAGTTCAGTTGTGCTTTCTTTCAACGGAACATAAACAAAAAGAGTGTAAATACAGGAATATATAATTGTTTACTGTTAGTAACCATTAGCCACATGGTTGGTAACATTTTTGATTGTGTACAATAACCAAAATTGTTATTGATTAATATTTTGATTTTTGATTCCATCATGAGTTGTCAATATAAAGTAAACATATACATTAAACAATTGGTAACTGTTCTGAAACATTTTTATGTAACTTTGGTTACCCATCTAAAATAAAATGGTTACCTCTATATTCATATTTAGTTATCAACTGGACCATTTCTAAATAACTTTTATAACTATGTAATTTAAAAGTATCCATCAGCTAGATAAATGGGAACCCTCACATGTACATTAAACACTTGATAACCGTTATGATATAAGTTTTTAATTATTTGGTTACTAACAAAAACTAAAATGGTTACCCTTATATGCATGTTTGGTTACCAACTGCACCTCTCAAACTATTTTTATTTTAATATATGAGATCTATAAGTGACCATCATATATATAAATGGGAACTCTTAATTGGAGTTTCTTATTTCATCATGATGACAGGGTATAAATAAAACATATACATTTAACACTTTATAACAGTCCTGATACAAGTTTATAATTATCTGGTTACTAACACAAACAAAAATTGTTACCATATATGTAGGTTTGGATACTCATAAAAACATTTATGTAAATTTGATTACTCATAAAAAATAAAATGGTTACCTCTATATGCATATTTAAATACCAATTGTATAATTGTTATGAGTATGTAATTTATAAGTATACATCAGCTAAATAAATAAGACACTCTCATATGTACATTTAACACTTGATGTTTGTCTTGATACAAGCTTGTAACTATCTGGTTACTAATAACAGTAACCATAATGTAACATAATAAAACAGTAACCACATAATTATATGATAGTAACTATAACAGGTTTTAATGGTAACCAAAACAGAAATATCATGTAATGAAACCCAGTTTAGGCAATCCATATATACTAAACAATTATATATTAACCAGAATAAAAAATAAAAGTAACCAAAATCCCACATTGAGGGCGCAATAATAGTAGCCAAACCATAAGATAACAATAACCAAAACATAATAAAGAAGTAACCAAATAGTTATATGAAAGTAACCAAAACAGATTTTAATAATGATAACCAAAATAGAAACAACATGTATATCCAACCCAGTTTACATAAACTCCAATAAACATTACTGACTCACTAACCATAACAAATGGTTATGAATATCCAACAAAATCAAAGTACGAAATAGGGAAAATTTAGCGCAACTCCCGAAATTGTATTTGTACAAATTCATATGGGGAAGAGTTGTCCAGATGTGCTGCCATCTCTTTGACAATATGCAAGTTTGAACTGTCAATTTGGTGTGGGTGAAAGAGAGAATATGATGATTACCACTACAACAACAGGAACAAGAACAACTAACGGATGATTATAATTATGATAATCACATTTGGGATTCATGCGATACGAATTCGGGATCTGGGTATGATCCAAACCCGTTCTACGCCGACTCTTTTGTTGAGTGAAATATGAGAGCGCCATTGGAGATCATATACGAAGCTTATAAAGGTGAAGAAGGTGATCAGAACGACGATGTATTAATCGAGAATTAAGGGCGGAGAGAGAGAGAGACCGAACGAGAAAGAAATGTTTGAGAAAGATGGAAACTAATTTGCTATGTCAGCCCATTAATGTTAATCCCTTAATTTAAGGACTTTTAATTGTATTAGTATTGTAAATAAAAATGATGAACTGTAGTATTTTTGTAATTATTTTATGGATGTATGATTTTTGTAATTATTTTTAAAAAAAGTATTATAAAGTGTAAATGTCCCAATTAATAAACCCCAGATTAGTGAATGGAACTGGGCCGTTATATTGGTCCTAAACGCTATATTAACACCTTATAAGGCAACTGGGAATGCTAAATTTTGACTTTTACTGAGAAAAGGTCTTTAATACTATATTACTAGTATCATTTTTGGTGTTTGAATATGAGTTATATTTAAGGCTGTAAAATGAGCAAACAGTTCATGCTCGATTTGTACTCGCTCGACTAAAAGTTCGATTCGAGCTCGTCTCGAAATATAAATGATTCAAATATGAGCAAATTTAAAAGTTTGATAAATTATTCGAATCTACTCAAATTACAATTTTTTATTATATTCGGATCAAATTCGTTCGAAAAATTCAAATTGCTCAGGCTCGTTTTGATATCATGTTCAATTCGATAGCTAAACGAACCTCAATCAAATCTTATTTTATACTCGATAAATTTTATGAATCAAATCTAACTAAGTCAATACTTCTGTCATCACAAAATTTGGTGGGGGCGGGGGATATTATTGTTCATATTCAATTAATGGCTATTATTAGTTATGGTCTTGAAGGGTGGGCCTAACAATTTATTAGAATAGATTCCCTAGTCCCTACCAACTTTTGTAAATGTGACTTTTTGTTCATATGACTTCCATATGTTTGTGGACGTCATAGCGGGCCGCATATCCACTCCACTCCACATTTGACTGGAGAATCTCTCCAAAATACATCAACATTTTATATGTCACTTAAATTATTAATAAATAATTAAAAAGTTTATGTGAACTCTCCCAGTCCTTCAATTTCCCACTTGTTCTTACTGGGATCAATATTTTCCACATGAGTTAGATCTTTAGGAGAAGAAATAGTTGGAACCACTATTGCTGTGGATTGCATCCTTCTAGAACCAGAACCCACATTAATTTCTGCTAATTCAGTGGCGGCGGCGGCTGCTTCTGCTGCTAATTTCATGCTTCTAAACTCCTTGTTCTTTGCCCATAAGAATGAGTACAGCCCTACTATGATCAACACCATCCCAATCAAGCTGCATTTAATTATAATATCAGCAACACTAATATATATTGTTACAAAATTAATAAAATTAAACATACATGCACAAAATTAAGAATGGACTAATTAATTAGGTTGTTGATATTGTCAGGGTAAAAATGATGTTGCTAGAGCAAATATGTATTTAACGACAACACTCTCTTTAAACACGATACTTATTACGTACTTTGACAATATCAATCGTCATTAATTAGGTGAATTAACTGTATAGTTAATACCTTCCGACTGTTAAATCTTCACTCATAAACAGAGCTTCTATTATAGCTATACCGATGAGTGCCAATGGGTTGAACATAGAGGGATACGTCGGTCCTCTTTGTGCAACTGCCCAAGAAATCAAGCAGAATGTCGCAGCTGTAGCCAATGCTCCCTATACCATTACAAAATTAATCATAATCCGTAGTAACTATGGTTACTGATATTGTCAGAATAAAAATAATATTGTCAGAACAAATACATACTTAGCGACACTTATCGTTTTAAACAACACTTATTGTTCCGTCGACATCATTTTTGATCTGACAATATTAATTGACTTAATTATTAGTTAATACGATAAAATTCAAATTATGTATAGTTTGTATAAAATTGAGCGTAAAAGTTGTTAATTACCGAGTAAACAATGGTAATTAGTTGCAGATTCCAGCCTAATCTCCAAGCAGACTTTGATCTATCTATACATACGCCTAAAACTACTTGTTGAATCATTGCAATGATGCATATAAGCAGCGTTGCCGCATATTTGTACGGGAACACCTTGAACAACTTAACCTGTTTATTAACAACAATATTTATCAGCCAGGTAATTAATTTAGGTAAATTAAATTATTTGTTCGAAAATTATAAAGCTAATTTAACTATCAAGGAGAATACATATTATGCATTACCTGAGAGATGAACCAGAGACCGTAGGATAAGATGCTGCCGACCAAGAATAATGTGCCACGTGTCCGATGGACTTGAGTTTCCTTAATAATGGGATGTTGATTATGGTGGCTGATGACTGCTTTACCCTTGTAGAGACTAATAGTCAGTGCTCCTGCGAGGCATAACACTGCACCCATTGTTTTGATTTTGCCAGCCCTTGCATGCAGCCCTAGTTTCTCTATTCTACAATAGATATAATGAAACAAATTCAGCCACAATATTGAAAATAATCTATTAAGAGCAAATCAGCCACAATATTGAAAATAATCTATTAAGAGCAAATCAATGTGGTATCATTATTATTACTTGAGCATAAAAATAAAATAAAAAACCCTTAATTCCATTGATTTTTGCAAGTAGATACACTGACGTGATCTGTATATTAATACAGATACGATTAATGTATTTATTGAGAACAAAAATTAAAATACTACATAATTTACTTTCTAGTTGAGAGTTGACTATATATTACAATGTACCTCTGATAGTTTTACCTTAGAATTGTAGAGAAGAGAAAGGTCACAATTGGAATTAAGTTGAGAAAGTTTGTTGCGTATGTTGCTGAGGTGTCACGTAGGCCGAAGTAGAAAAGCCCCATGGCCACTGATATTCTGCAATGTACATGTAAGATATATATGCATGTCAGATTAGAATTAGGAAGCTTTTGAGAAATAAAGAAACTCTCAAAAAAAAAATCATAGTCCTTGAATGTAGGCTCATTCTTGCATGAAATATAGAAAGATGAAGTTAATATATCTGTTTTTCAAAATTTAAGATCAAGTTTAACTTCTTAAAATCTAATATGAGATATTTTTCAAACTCAAAGTTGAGGTAATTCATTTAACATTCCTTTCAAGATACGAAAATGGGCAAGACTTCTTACCTGGTTCTGGCTTAACAACTACTCGCCTTCTTTATCCATCAATTAAATTTATTCTTATATCTTGATATTGAAATTGAGAAAAAACACTAAATCTTGAATTTAGTAGTAATTTACAAGTATTTTATAATTTTTATAATCGTATTGTCTAATATTAAATGAATTCATGTGTCAATTTTAAATTTGAGAATGTTTCATTTTTTTCTTCAAAAAGATCAATATTGATATAATTTTATGTTTTGGAACTTTGGGAAGTATATCAAATGATCAATATTACATTAATTTATTTGCAAATTTGGGTTGAAATTGAAGAAATTGGGAATTGGGTTTGATGAATCAGAGAGAGGCTTGATGAAGATGAATGAGAATTTGGGGTGAATCAAGAGATACATAGAAAAGTACTATTATTGATTTTATTATTTATTTTAACTTAATTAGTCTAATTAATTATTTTATTCTAATTAACTATTTTATCTAGATTAATTAATAGGTTGATTATCCATGTGGGGACACGTGGCTACTTTTTGACCAAATAATTGGCCGAAATTCTAACTAGGGTCCATCATAGTAACTTAAGAGTACTTTGGGTAGCAGGATGAGAGTTTTTGAATCTGAGTATAAATGCAAAAGGGTCCATACTTCTGGAAGGGTTTGATACACAGTTAATCCATAAAAAAACTAACACCTGAACCAACTCCATACATGGTACTTGATTCGAATCGATCTAATAAGAGTTTTTGCATAAATTAAGCCTAACTAGAGCGATAATGCTGGCCGAATTGATGGTATGCTTCCCCAATTCCTACTGTTATAATTTGTGAGCAACTTGGTAGGCAGTCGGTACTGCACAAGGATATATTGACCGTATAAATTAATTGAGCAATTACCATCTTTTAACATAATTGTCATTTTGTCAATGCAGAATGTCAAGTCTACACAATATACAAGGAATATATATATGTGGCTCTAATAAACATCGTGGCCTAGCTACTATAACTTTGTTCGGTTATGATTAGACTAATTAGACCAAGACACATGAACCCTAAGGATATATATACATATTCTAGGATTCGATATGGACAGTAGGAAAAACTTCTATGTATAGATGGATAATACAAATACTATTGTCTATATTTAATTTTATCAATAATGTTAGAAATGGAAAAGGGAGGTTTATTTTGAAAACCTATTCTATTCCAATTCAATTTAGGGATACATTTCATCTTAGAAAATCAGGAGATATGAAAAAAAGGTTTAACGTTGAATTATGAGAAAACTTACCTATAATCTGTAACATATGTCGAAAATGTGAACTTGCACCACTAAGTTATCACATTTGGTCAAAACAATAAGAATTGAGTTGTCGCAACTAGATGAAGCCATTTTGATTAATATTTTTCATTCCTTTTCTGCATATAGTTTTCCTATGGTTTACATAAATGCTTCTTTTTGCCTCCTCCTTTTTCTTATCAAAAAAATAGAAAAACAAATAAATCGATCGCCTTCCTACCTAGTGAAAAAGTTAGTTTAGATTTCTTTTTATTGCCTTTTATCATTCATTCCATCTCTCCATTATCTCTCCTATCCACTCCCTACAGATATGGATATAGATATTGATAGATATCACGTGACATACTTTTTTCAAACTCAAAATATC
This sequence comes from Aralia elata, assembly GCA_034770075.1. NCBI lineage: Eukaryota > Viridiplantae > Streptophyta > Magnoliopsida > Apiales > Araliaceae > Aralia > Aralia elata. Next base: position 2,202,350 of record CM068385.1, on the reverse strand, counting down.
AATCGTAATTTAAGATGAGTGATTGGATGAAATGATTCGTGTGTTGATTATCCATTTCAATTTAACCATCGCATTTAGAATTCTAGACAAATGTTTAGGCAGAATTATCAGGGGATCGGATAAGTATAACTGACCCGGTTAATGCCACCATGAACAGCCAAAACAAAACAACCATAGTCAACTTCTTGAAATTACCTCTGCAACAAACCAAGATAAACATTATAAAGATTTATCCTTATCAACCTAAGATCAGTAATAGAGAAAACAAAAAAGATGAAGAGATTACAAAAAATAAGCAAAGAAAAAAAAAATAAAGAACGATCGAGTCTTTCCCTACCTTGGAAGAAGAATTAAGAAGACAACACGTTGATTCTTGTTGCGAGTAAATACAGATGCATGATACATATATAACTAATTTATTGTTGTGCGATTCTAGACACAATCGCATAATCTGTACTGTAAGTAATTTACAGATGCATGACCACAACAGAATGATGGACACAATAGAAGTGGACATGCGTCAATCTTTAGAAATCTTTAATTTCCGATAACAAAGTGAATTAATTAATTACCTGTCGAAGTAGAAAGCAAGAGGAGCGACGCAAATAGCGCCGACAAATTGACGATAGGTCATGAGGGCAAAGATGAAGGTGCCTTGAGTTAGTATAATTCTGGAGAGTAACTGGAGTCCCACTGCAAATACTTGAACCATTAACATCCCCATGGCTACTCTTGATTCGTTATACCATCTCTTCAAATCCCCCATCTCTCGCTATTACTTTACTCTCTCTTGATTCACATGTACAGCAAATTAACCAGATGAAAAGAAATATATAATCAAGAAAAACTATGATTATATATTATTTTTAATAATAATGATGATAATTAAAGAGGAATTAATTAAGAACATTACTCCGGTAATCACTGCCGAAGACGACGTACGTGCCTTAATTATATAACCTGTAGATATATAGAGGGAGATAGAGATAGAGAGAGAGAGAATCAGAGAATCATCTGGGTTTTCATGGTAGGAGTACTTATAAAGTGTAACCTAACAATGCATGTACGTAATATCAAGAAAAAAGTATATTATATACATGCGTATATATATATATGTATGTATGAATATGTTTTAATTAATTAGAGAAATTATATGGAGTTCTATTAGGTTAGGAAGACTAGTTTAAAATGCAAACGAATAGGTTGACTGTTGTCATCGCAGTCGTTTTCCATATGCCCTTATATTTTAAGGATGATTTTGTTAATTAATTTATTAATCTTATTAGTGATATATTTGTCATTTAATTAAATTAAGATTTGTTTTATAGTTAAGCAATATTTGGCAACTAAATTTCTAAGTTTTGAAATTAAATTGTGCATCAAATTTTAATTAAAATGTAGTTTTTGAAAAATTAAAAATATTTTTTAAATTTATTTTCTAACAGTACTAAATTTTGGAAAAAAGATTTTCTTTGAACTAGTTACTAAGTGTGGCATCCAATAAAAAAGATGTCAGTACTTGTGTTAATTTCTTTTCTCAATTCCTTTTTGTCCTCTTAATTTCTTTGCTTATTTCAAATCAGATTTATACTCCTTCTTATTAACTGGCTTAAATTATTGTATTAAAAAAGACAATATTTCAAATTAAGCTGGCTAGATGTGGGAAAGCTCATAGTTGGCTTAATTTGTATTGTAGTTACATGTTTAATCGTCTGTTAAAATTATTCCCACGCGTTGTATTCATTATTATTACTAGCACCCGGCGTTGTGTGCGTAAATTATGTGGAGTAAAATAAAAATTTTATAAAATTTAAAAAATTAAATAGAAAGATAAAAAAAATATTAATATAAAAAAGACAAAATAATAATATAATTAAAAAAAAAACGTGACACAGTTACACAAAATTAACTTCCCATGGAGACTTTATAATCCAGATTTGGATTTTAAGGATCCTTAGCAAAATATTTATTCAAAATGAGAGTTTTATTCGACCTTTTAGCAATTGTTTTTTTTCAGGAAGAGAGTCTCTACTTGACATCTTCAAAATTTTCTTTTATTAATGCGTATCAAGATTTCCCAATATTTTTTTTAACATATTCAAACATTTTTTTTTCAATGCTAATTACTTTAAAACTAATTATTCATCAAAAATCATTGAAAAATCTTATATATGCGTAAATTATCATAAGAAAACATTAATATATGAATAAAAAAATCATAGAAAACACCCATTTATGGACAGAAAGAATATTAATTACTAGTATTTTCTTTCTAGCTAGTGTTATTTAGACATATGCACTTCCCGGACATATATTTATTTAAAAAATAATAATCACAAGCTTGAATTCGTATTTTATATTAATTCATCCATGCGTGAACGTTCATTCTTTGCAAACACATATATCGTGTGACACGACACTAATGAAGGCATAATTATTGAATGAGCAATATCATATATCGATCTATCAAATTAATATTTAATTCAGCAAATTAAACAATATCCATGCTTGAAATACCTAAGCTTGCTTTTGATGAGCTCAGTTATAGAAGGCCATGCATCTTTAGTTATATTCCCAACTTCTTTCTCCCCGTGTATAATGGAATGACTTGCAGAAAACAGAAACTAATTGAGTGAGCAACATTTAATAGTAATGATCAAACTAAAATCAGGATTTGTCTCCTAATTAATTAACAAACTTTTGTAACTTCCTACTTCTTTTTTCTCACTTTCTATACGCTATACGGTGATTTTTTGCATTTAGAGTGTTTTAAATGTACTTAAAAATCTTTTTTGTCTAACAATAAAATATTTCGTATACTATTTATTTAACTCACAAACGTAGCGTATTGAGTCTAAACACAACGCACCAAAAAAGGACAGGAAGTTTTTGTGCATTTGGACCTCCAAGGACAAATAACGGTAGAAACTCATTTTTCTGGATTACTCTTAAACTTTTTTTTCAATCGATTTTAGTTCTTAATGTTTGTGATAACTAGACTGATAACTCGTGCAAGGTACAGGTTAGTATCGATAATACAATTTAAATTATGGTGTGTGGCATTTGATATTATAGTATGAGTATAGATAGTATTGCATGTATATCAAAATTATTGTATATATTTTTTAATATATGCATGTATATCCTTAAATAATAAAACAAATGATATGAGAAGTTTAATATAATTATGAATATAACATACATTATATCAACAAAGATGATGAAGTCGAAATTAACTTGTTAACCCAACCAACTTGACTCAATTAATTTACTAGTCGGCTTATATATAATAAAATAATAATAAGAATAAAAGATAATAGATTATTCTTATTTTATTTATTTATTTATTTTTAATAGCAAATAAATGATGTGTGAAAACTAGATAGATTAATTGTACGGGACCAATAGTGTGTTAGACTGTAATCGGAAATTAATAATGCATTTCTTTAATACAATAAAGTAATAGCACTAGAGAGTTATGTCACGGTCAGTATTGTGTTACGTCAGTATGTCACGGTCACTAATCAGTTAGTATGGATAATATAATTTAAAATTATGGCGAGTGCCATTTAATATTATAACTTGAATATAAATTATGAGTATGGATGGTAGCAATATATTGAACATGAAATTTAAGAGTTGTATGTATATCAAAATCATTGTATATATATATTTTAATACATGCATATACACCCTTGAATAATACAACAAAGGTTATGAAAATTTTGATACAATTATAAATATAACAGACATTATATCAACAAAAGTGATGAAATTGAGATTAACTAAAACGATTCAATTAATTTGTCTTGTCATATACAGTAAAGTAATAATAAAAATAAAAGATACTACCTTCATTTCATAATAATAATCGTTTTAGTTTAATGCACATGAATTAAAAAAGTCATTTAATAACTAAAATTTATGTGAAATTTCATCACTCTCTCTTTATTGGAAGTTAAAAACTATTAATATAAGGAAAAAAAATTATTAGGACAATAAGAGAAGTTAAGGATAATCTAGGAAAATAAATAATTTATTCTCCCAGACAGTTGTAAACGACAAATAAATTGAAATAAATTTTTTCTTTTAAAAAGTCTATTATTATAGAATGGAGGTAGCAACATATTATTCGTATTTTGTTTATTTATCTATTTTTAATCGCAAATAAATGATGTGTGAAAACTAGATAGATTAATTGTACAGGACCAATAGTGTGGTAGACTGTAACCGGAAATTAATAATGCATTTCTTAAATAATTGTACGAGAGAGTTAAGTCAGGGTCAGTATTGTATTGTTTGTTTGCTGGTTCGATATGAAATGGTACCAGGACGACCGATGATGGGGATGGTCCAGATTAGTCAACCTTGAGCACCTGTTTGGTTCACACTTTTTGACTTTTATGACCTCTTCTCTTCTGGTAGTCAAAAAAAGTGATGTGGTAGGAACTTTTCTAAGGGTCAATGTGGTGGTAACTTTTTTGAGGTTCAACTCTTTTTTACTGCGTGTTTCAAAACTACCCATAATTTTTACAGAATTTAGTATAAGTAAGTTTTATAAAATTAAAAAACACAAATTTGAAATGAAAGTATAATTTTATATGTTTTATTATGACCCTTTAGTTGAAATTTAAAATAACAAGCACGGTATACGGGTAAGTTTACGAAATAGTTAATAAAATGATATGAATTTATTTATCAATATATTAACTATCAATTTTATTTACCATGTTTCAAAAGTAATTTTAACCAAATAAAAAATCCAGTAAAACAAATTGACAATAAGGATTTTACTGTTAATAAATTAATGATATAATAGAAGACAGGTTAAAATACATACATATATGTGTATATACACACACACACATAGAGAGAGAGGGTGATAAAAAGATTTCGAATAAATCTCAATTTACGTAAAAAGAACGATAAGTCCTCTGGTCCTCAAGAAGAAGTCAATAGCATCGTTATGAGCTCCCTGATGGTGATTGCTGATCCAATATTGATATCTCACACAATTTCTTCGTTTTTTTTCTCTTTCTGCAACTGATTTTTTTTCCTCTTTTTCTCTTCTTCACATATAATAGATCTGATTGTATCTCTCTATATAGTTATATATATATATATTAAGATTTTGGTAATTATGACAGAGGAGTTTAGGCCTTGAGAATGCATAGGAATTCACACAGGACATTTGTAAGACCCCAACCTTTTATGAATAAGATTTATCTTTTCTTATTATTATTATTCTAAATTGTTAGGTGTTAAATTGATATAATGATAAGTTAAGAATGATATGTGCAATTATACAGTATGTCTGGAAATATTCGTTCTGTCGGGGAATATTATATTCGGTAAAGTACGACAACGCCGAAATAACCAATCATTGGTGGGCCCACAACGAAATAATTATCGGATATAAAAAGCAATAACTTTTTAAATGAACGGCAGGACTTTTACCATAAACTATTGAAATAGCCAATAATAAAAGAATAGTAAAACGCGTTATTCCACAGTAGCACGCTGATAATAACATAGTATTTTATCATTGACTTAATAATTATCACAGTATTTTATATTATTAAATCAATAATTATCATGGCACAGTAACTCATAGTATTGAAAGGATATTATTAGTTAGCATTATTAGCAATGTCTAGAAATTCTGTCGAGGAAAGGGGTTATTTAATTGCGCGCCATTTATACGGAAGACCCCCTCTTTCCTGGAATGATTTGGTTGCCAATATTGCGAGTATATGATATTTCTGATATTAATACATTTAACACAATAATACAGAAAATGAATATATTAATAATAATAATTTTTGATAATGAATTTATCTTTTTGATAATAGAGTTACTTTATTTGATAATGGATTAATCTTTTTGAAAAAAAATGGATAGATGATATAGATTAAAGAAAAAATGGATGGATGATATAGATTAAAGAAAAAAATAGATGGATGATATAGATTGAAGAAAAAATGGATGGACGATATAAAAAAAGTGTGATAATTGATGTGTGGTAGATATTGATTACATTTTACTATAAATAGGGGATTTAGCATAAGGAAAATCATAACTTCCTTACTTGCTTATATTTCCTTTCACTCTCTAAATTTCTTTGTGTAAGTTCTCTCTAAGTGTGCTGAACTATCTTGAGTAGTTGTAAAGATCAGTAAGAATACGAGTATTGTTCAAATAAGTTTTTCTATAAAGTTGGTCAAACACACACACACATCACACAGTGTTTATAATTCTTCCTTTATAAGAGTTATTTTGAAAAACTTCCTTTGAAATATTTTATTTTAAAATATTATTTTTGAAGTTTATTCTTTACACTACACAGAATATACTATATAATCACTTTTGATAATTTCATAATATACGAGTTAGTGTACACCATATGTGATAATTACTAATTATATTATAAATATATTTAGGTTGATAAACTTCATAGAAAGCAACATCCAGTCACTTGCTAATTGAGGTAAAGGATGTCATTTTTTTCATACTCATAAGTGGTATCATTTCTTTTGTACTCGTAAATGATATTATTTTCTTTCATACTCATAAAGGATATCATTTTCTTTTATACTCATCTATTTATGGAAAAAATTATTATTCGTTTCCATAACAATATTATTAAATGGTGAAAATTACTGGAATTAGTAGAATATATTTAATAGTTTATGTTTCATCTAGTATCTTTTCACCTGAATCTTTCTATTAATTTTTTTTCGTTATTATTGAAATATGAATCTTGAATATCATTCTTGAATTTGACTCCACATTTTGGTCATCATGTTGACAATTTAGAAATTTTTGATCTCTGGATAAATTTAATTACAAATCTCTAATATTTATCCTTAATCTCACTATATTTATTTTTATATCATTGTTATCATCCTCATACTTAAATTATGGTGATAGTTCTCTTTGACCCGTAGTGCAAAGATGAACTGGCGTGACATGATTATGACCAAACTGTGTATTGGTATAATCATGACTTTTGGTGTTACAGACAAAGGCTTGTGGTGAAAGTTTTCTTTGGCCCGTAGTGCAAAGATGAACTGGCGTTTGACATGATCATAACCGGTGGTGTTACAAATAAATATCTTTGGCCTGTAGTGCAAAGATAAACTGTTGATTTGGATGTTCATAAATAGGAACTGTTGATTGGTGTTACAGGGATAAAATATTTGTGGTGAACCTTTAACTTATAGAAGATGGTGGATATTATAATCTACTTGACTCTTCTAATGGATTATTTGTTCTGTTGCAGTTGTTGTTGAAACACTTATAATATCTTTAAATCTCTGATTTATTACTATTGAAGGCTAAAGATAATTTATTCTTCATTATCTTAGTCATGATATTCTTTACTGGGCTATTTGAGCTCACCCTTTTCAGTTTTGTCACATTGTTCTTCTCAAGAAAGGAAAGTGTAGTTGGGACTAGCCGGGGAGTGGAGTAATGGTCCGAGTTAGTGGTTGTCCTCATCAAGTTATAACATAGTATAATAATAATTGTACTGAGGACTTAAAACGTGTGTTGTCGTCTTTTTACGGCATTGTAATAATTTAGGTTTGGATATTATTGTACCATATGCGGTACGATATTTGTATTGAACTCACAACATGTGTGTTGTCGTATTTTGCACGACAGTTTAATAGTTGTAAATTGGAAAATTTGTATTTATAGTATGTATTTTGGCGACTCAAAATGGGTTGTGTGAACCGATTTTGGGGGCATCACAACATTTAGTGGAGGTCATTTAATGCAACTCTTCGATTCAACAATCCAAATTAGGGATAAGGATCCTTTCCATTTGAATCCCCTCTATTTCCATCCATTTCACAAATTATTTGGTCATAATAATTTTGTTAGTAATGATCCAAATATGTTAATACATAGTTAATGCTATTAAGATCAATTCTAAAAAAAATTAAAGTAATCCGACATTTTTTCACCGTTAAAAGTTTAAAAGAATTTTCATTCTTTGAAATTTTGATAAAAAAATCTACATGTTCATTTAACGGTGAAAAAGTGTCGGATTACTAATTTTTTTTAGAATTAATCTTAATATCATTAACTATCTATTAACATATTTGGATTATTACTAACAAAATCATTATGATTAAATAATTGGTAAAATGGATAGAAATGGAGGGGGTCCAAATGGAGAGGATCTTTTTCTCCAAATTAGAGCATGACTCATACAAATGAAATTAACTCGGTTGTATGTTTACGTACGAAAACTTAAGGTCAAACTCAATTTAGTTTATTTTTAACGATAACACGACACTAAAACTCAGTCAAATTAAAAAAAATATACTAGTTCGACGCATTAGCGTATCATTTATTGTTCAATCGAGGATCACACACGCACACGACAATATAGAATTAACACAGAGATTTACGTGGTTCCCCAAAACCTGGGTACGTCCACGGGCGGCTAGTTGTCTATTGATTCTCTTGATTAGGTTACATAGAGTTTTACAATAGATAGTATTTATAGCTACTAATCATATTCCAACCCTACTTCACATTATGTCTCAAATACCCATAATGTCCTATCCGAAATCAAATAGAAAAAACTGAGTTCGCCGAACGGCGCGCCCCGCGCCGTTCCTTGGCTTCCACTGGTGCGCCCCGCGCTAGTCCTCCAGAACTTGAAATCCGCCTATGGCGCGCCCCGCGCCGTTTCAAGCCTTGCCACGGCGCGCCCCGCGCTACTCTTGCAGAACGTCTCAAAAGCCTTAGCGAGCCCCGCGCCACTCTGATGTTGTGCAATAGCGCGCCCCGCGCCATATCTACAGTAACTCTGCATCATACCGCGAGGGGCTCCGCCCCCCCGCACCCCCCAAACCCTTCTGTTCAGTTCCAATGGGCCAGTGCGTCGCGAAGCTCTGCTCCGTTCGGTCGCTTCGCTCTGCACTAGGCCTTTTCCATAAACTTCTCAGTTATGAGCCACAAGTTCCAACAACCTTTATAGATAGGTATTGATGAGTCCCACTCCAACGAAAAAGATTTGGATATGTTATGCTTGGAGCTCTAGGTGTAATAGTTTTAATGTCTAATATTATGCTTTACCATTACCCAAAAAAAAAATTAATTTTAGAAACGTTTGAATAAATCAAAATTAAGATTTGTCCATATAAATATTAAAAAATTATATGTAAACGTTTACTATATAATTTTAATAATAAAAGTATTTCACGATACCCTTCAACAAGTTGTCATTTAAACTTTACTTTAATTCTGTTGAATTAATAAAATATCATATCAATATTTCGATAAACATAATTTGTCAGATATGAAGGTCAACAAATCTCATTCTATTTATTAGTATTTTCTTTGTTCATATTTAGGTCTATGAATCTGCTTTTAATTTTAATTTTAAGATTAAAAAAAGTACTTCAAAATTTATAAATTATTGATATATTTAAGGGCATTAAACAAATTATAATAAAAAGTGCAAAATATATAAACTAGAATGAGGAGCCCAAAAATGAGAAGCCCAAAGTTACAATATCACCTAGAAGGCTAGAACGCGTTTTAGTAAGTCTGATGAGACATGGGCCGCGCGGCTTCAGCTTATAGTGAAGAAGAAGCTTTGCAGGCAATCAATATATCAAGTTATTTCATTTAATGTTAGAATGAAAAGTATTTCTGGGCCTTTTTTCTAGTATCCCCTACATGTATTCATCGAATTGAATTTTAAAAAATTAGGTTTTCAGAAAAAAATATAATACCTAAACTAATTCCACTGCTAAGCACTAACACATATGCAAGGGAAAAAAAAGTCTAAATGAATTTATTGAAAAAGATATTATGAATTTTTATTTTGTAAATTAACATATTATGTAACTTCTAACAAAAGATCAAAGACATACGTGATTGATAATGTATGGTTTTCTTTTAATTAGACACATATTCAAGAAATTTTTTGTTCTTATTATGATACATTTATGTTTAATATTTAATAATTTTGATAATTAATAGTAAGTATTTGATATTTTATTTTAATCATTTAAATACTGCTGTGCTTTATCAGAATTAGTACAGCTAAAAATTTTGTATGATTTTGAACCAAAAATAAAAAGGATGTGGGGACCAATAGGACCGTAAATGGAGTTCGAAATATTCAATATTCGCTCTAAAAATTCGTATCCGTATTCATATCAAATTGCATATTATTCGTATGTGTCAAAACAAATATTATCCGTATTCGTATCTATCCAAAATAGATACGGATATATACATATTCATATCTGTTAATATCCGTATCTATAATGTATATGTATACACACACATGTATAAATCTTTCATTTAATATTGGTATACAATATATGAAAATATTAATATCAATTGATTATACATCTTTTATGGCTATTTTATGATATATTCCGTTTGTTCCAAAATTAGAGATACAAATTGACTTTTGAAGTCAAACGACAATATATTAAAATAAAATAAATTTTATGATTAATAGTTTTTGTTATATACTATTCAATTATAATAATTATATCAACTAAAATTAATAAATTCACATAACTTTGAAGTTTAATATACTGTCGTTTAACCTCAAAAGTCAAACTGTATTTCTCTAATTTTAGAACGGATGGAGTATTATATAAAAAAATCACTACCACCATCCACAAAAGGATGACTAAGGCACAATTTTTTTTTATCCAAAAGGATGAGATAAATTACATAAAGTAAAATATAATTAAATCATTTAGTGGGGTCTTTTAGTATAAAAAATAAAAATATTCATCATTTTATATAATTTTGTGGGGCTTTAGGGATAAATTTATAACCTTTTTACTATATTTCCTCTGCTTTTGAAGATAGAGAAAGTACATAGTATATATAATTTTATTATTATATTTGATTGATCATATATAATGATTAGTTAATTAAGTGAGTATTATTTTTTGTTATTAATTTAACATTGTACAATAATTAAAAGAAAATTTAAAACTTTTAAAATTTTATTTTGAACGGAAGCAAATACGAATATTTAAAATATTTATTTATATTATATTGTACAAAACATATATGAATGATATCCGCTTTCAAATATTATCCATTAGATACGAATACATATATTAAAATTTAGGATAATGATATATCTTGCGACTTAACATGTCAACTTTTAAGTTGCGAGTTATGTGAATAATTATAGTTTGTAATATTTTAACGATGTACTTCCTTTGTTCATTTTTACATTTCGTTTTAAAAAAGTATTTTTTTATCTTAATATTTGTTGTTTGAAAATTTCAATTAAGTATTAATTGTTTAGTTTCTAATATTATTCAAAATATTAAATATAATTTTGGTTCACTTATTATTTTTTATCCAATAACTAATACTCTTTTTTTTAATATAAGGACAATATTGACGTTTAAAATTATTTTTAACTAAAAAATATAATATTAATTATTTTTCTTAATACATGTGTTTACTTTTAAAAAGATGAATAATAAGAGATGAAAAGAATATATATGAAATAATAGACTAATTTTATAATTCTATAGATCGCAATCCACATAAAAATCTCATGCTCTAACTGTCCGTACATTAAAAAGGCTTGAAGAGAAAGAAACAAAAATCTCATGCTCTAACTGACCGTAAATTAAAAAGACTTGAAGAGAAAGAAAAAGTGCTGACTTGGGAAAGGGGCTTTACTTTTTTTCTCCGGTTGATCTTCATAAACCCCCACAGGCTCTAGCTAGTTAGCTTAAACCCCAAACTTAGACACATAGCAAAGAAGAAAAAAATAGGTAAGAGATTCTGAGATTTTTTCCCCCCCAATTCAAATATTTTTTTTCCTTAAAAAACAAACATTCAATCAATCATGAATCTCATGAAATCAAAAACCTCTTTGAAATTTCTCCGGCAATCGGCAATTTCCTATCGGCAACTCTCCAATTCACCTCTATCCCTCCTTCCTAAACAGTCCACTCACTTTGAATCGCTTCCTTTCTCATCTCCGTTTGCCTCCTCCGTTCGCCACTACAAAGCTTCCACTAATTACGGGTAAATTTATTGCTCCGGCGCCTATATATATATATATGTATATATGTATGTATCCACACTATGCAAAATTATATTATGAGTTTATCATTTTGTGGGGATATGATATCCTTTTATGATATAGCAAACGTGGTCCAATTAGTAGTTTAAAATCTTTTAGTTAGTTTTGCACACCTAATTATACACAATTTTGCACTACTAATTGCATAAGCGATTTGATATATTGTAAATTTGGATATCTCCACAGTGATATATTCAAGGTACAATTTTGTTTTTAAATAGATACTGCCTCCGTTCCAAAATTAGAGAGATACATGTTTTATATTTTAGAGTAAATTTGTTAAATTCTAAAAAATAACAAAGATGATAATTAATTAGTAGTATTTTAGTTTCAAGTTTTAAAAATAACAAAGATAATTAATAGTGTTTTAGGATTTCACAATTTTACTCTAAAAAATCAGAATGTATGTCAGCACGGAGGGAGTATATGTTTATTCTTACCTATAGATTATAGATAGATGGATACAATTTGATTGAATGTGGAAGTGGTGCCTGGGTGGATAGATATGAAATTCCAAAACCTCCGAAGAATTGGGGAATTCGAATTGTACCGGAGAGAAAAGCCTACGTAATTGAACGATTTGGAAGATATAGGAAGACGCTAACTCCTGGAATTCACCTATTGATTCCGTTTGTTGACCAAATCGCCTACGTGCATTCCTTGAAGGAAGAGGCAATTCAGATTCCAGACCAGTCCGCTATTACCAAGGACAATGTCAGCATCATGATTGATGGAGTGCTTTATGTAAAGGTATATATACAATATGAATGTCAGTTTTATTTTAATTTTTCTACGTACTAGCATTCGAGTTGTGCTGGTAATTTTTTGATTGTATATTGACTTGATGGACTCGGATTATAGATTGAGGATCCTAAATTGGCATCTTATGGGGTGGAGAATCCGCTATATGCAGTAATTAAGCTTGCACAGACCACTATGCGCAGTGAGCTTGGTAAGATTACTCTGGACAAGACTTTTGAGGAGAGAGACACCCTCAATGTCAAGATAGTGGTGAGTTTTCATATCATCTGAAGATGTTTGTATATATTTCTGTATTTTCCCTCCTACAATAGCATCAGCTTTACTGGATTTATTTATTGATGTTTATCAGAAGTTCGAGCCTATTAGGTTGTGAAGAAGTATTATTAGTAATCGGTTAAATTGCTCAGGAAACTTAATGTTACCTTGTGAAAAAAAGTATGATTTTTGCTATTAATTTTTGAAAGCAATCTACATGAAACTTCACTCTAGTTGGTTGTGGTTTGTTATCTTTAGGAAAAGAATAGTGTTTCTTTAAACATTTAAGGCTATGTATGTTACCAAGGATAATTCATATATGATTGGATTATATACACTCTGAATTATGGCCAAGGGTAAATTATATCCGAAGACACTAGACTTCTAGTGATGTTTCTCAGTTGAAGTATTTTGACAGAACAATCTTGTTTTTATCCTTTACACTAAAGCATTGTTTCCAGCTGTTCTGTACCTCAGAACAAGATATGGGTTTTCTGTTGAGATAAGGTCCACTTCCATGTGCCTTTAGAAGCTTTTATTGTTTATGAGTGTCGTTTCTTTGTAACTGCCTTCATAGATTCTTGTCTTCAAATTTGCTCACAATACATAAAATTTTTCTGTGTGCTGACTTGTTTATCTTTCATATATGTAGAATTAATAAGAACTTACTATGTAAACAGAGATATGCTAATTTAATGTTGCCTCTAATAGTTGGCCATCTGAAATCATAGTAGCCTTATTTGGCCGAAAAAATAGACAGAATCTTTACTAACATTCTTGTAATTAGATATCAACTCTTCAGTGGAGAAATTGGTATCACCACTTTATTTAATTCTATGCTATATATGATCAGCATGTCACAACTCGATATCATTCTGGTTACACTATCTTATAATATCTAAAAGTTTCATGCAAAAACAATTGTATTTTTGTTGCAGATGGCTATAAATGATGCTGCAAAAGATTGGGGCCTGAAATGTCTTCGTTATGAAATAAGTAAGGATCTTATTTTGCTGAACGTTTTTTCATAAACTATAATATACCCTTTCATCTTCTTATAAACCTCATATATTTTCTTCTTAAGGGGATATATCTCCTCCTCGTGGAGTAAGGGCAGCTATGGAGATGCAGGCAGAAGCAGAACGGAAGAAGAGAGCTCAAATTCTTGAGTCAGAAGGTAATGTCAAATTATTATTTTTTTTCCTTCTCAACTCCTGTTTAATTAGTTCATATACAGTTTCTGGTCTAATAATGTTCTGAAGAACTGTTGAATTTTGGGTGAGATGTTGCTTTTAGTTCGCCACATGTTAACTTTTAGCTTTTTCAACAAGTAAAATATAACACATGTAATTTGTATATATAATACTTCCTTCAGATTCATAACACAACAAAATGTGTTAATGATGGGCAGTTGCATCACTTACAAAAATACAGAATCCTAAATTGATTGAATGCAAGGAAAAGGAAGATATTGGTTTGGGAAAATTCAACTCTAAAAGGTTCAAGACAACTATGATTCTCATTTTAGAAAGAGCTTCAGTACTGCCCTTGGGTTGCATTTTGAATCTGGGTGGTAAAATTGTTTTCAAAAACATAACCAAAGAAAAAGGTTAATGGGTATATATTATTACTTTAAGGTATCAAACATAAAACTTATAATGTAAAAGAAAGAAAGAGCTCCAGACCTCCAGTACATATGCACCAGAAGTACAAAACTCATAGACATAGTTGTACCATATGACACCATACAAAAAACACAGCATGTTGATAAGATGAAATGAAGATTTGAAACTGGGCTATCCCAGTGAATGGAGCTACTATAAAGAAGCAATGATCTTCGAATTCGTTAGGAACAGATTTCTCCTAGAGCAAGTTATCAAAGCGCAACCTTAAAAAATTACTATTTAAGGTTGCATAGTTTTCCCGTTACTCTCATCTCTTAAATGCTATAGAGCCCATTTAGAAAGATTTTATAAAAAAACATGCTCTTCTTGCCTTGAATGTAGAGCATGAAAAGTTTGTTTTCCACTCTCATGTATTCTTGACATTGATGTGATTATTTTAACAGGAGAAAGGCAGGCACACATCAATATAGCTGATGGGAAGAAAAATTCAGTTATTCTTGCATCAGAAGCTGCAAAGATGGACCAAGTTAATAGAGCTCAAGGTTAGTTATCATATTCTCAAATCATCAATCATTCAATCAAGTTATGCTTCACCTCATTCTACCCTGACAGACATTATTAGTGTTGGCCATATTTTCTTTGTTGAAAAATTCATCTTATTTCATGTGTCCGTGTGTCCTCTTGAAAAGTTACATGGTATGTGCTTTAAGACAAGCAGATCGCACATTTATTTTTATTTTTTGATAGTTTTATTTTTCAAAGTTATAATTTAGCATCTGGAGTATAATTTAAAACAATATATAAATATATATTTTGTTTCTTTTTATTTTTTTGAAAAGAGGTTATTTTAAAATAGAATATCTTATTGTGTCGGTGAAGTGTTTCCCCTTGTATTTTATTGAAAGGAAGGACATAAAAGAGAATGCAGGGAGTTCTAGATTTCATTTATACCTATGATATCGGAAAACATTTTGCTCTTCTTTTTTTTCCCTTTTTATTATTTTTATTTTTTTGGTTTCTGAAATGGGAAACCTTGTGTCAATTTTATATATCAGCATCACTTGCAGTGTGAAGATTTTGCGAATGCAATAAAGTAAATTTCACAGATTTGCCTTCTCCGTTAGCTAAGGAGGTTCATATATGCTTTTTTGAATTCCTGCAATATCAAATTGGATTATTTCATGGTCAATGATGCTCTGGCCTCTCTTTTTTTGGCCGCACAACTATTCTCCTCCAAATGGCCCCAATCAACTTTTGATTTTGACGTCATTTCATCACTGCTCAGCTGAAATTATTTCTCTATGTTATATCAGGAGAAGCAGAAGCCATACTTGCTAGAGCACAATCAACAGCCAGGGGAATTGCTTTGGTGTCACAGTCTCTTAAAGAACATGGGGGCGTGGAGGTAAGGCTCTTCATTGCTCTGACTACATATAAGATGTTTATATTTTGGGAACCGTTAAATCCACACTATTTTTTGTTATTTCCGCACTGTGGTCCCCACATATTTGCCAAATTTATTTTGTATGTCCAATATACCCCTGCTTGAATCAAATCCCCAGTTGCTCAACTCAGTCTCCAAATATTGTTCAATCAAATCCAAATTCCTTCAATCAAACAAATCAATCCAAATTCAAAACAAACAAACCAAAAACATGTTCCGTTAGATTTTCTTCAATCTGTTTCAATCTAAATTGATTTTGTAGCCATGGATCCGATACCAGCACTCCAAAGTAAGCTGCCATTTTATAAAAAAATTTATGGTGATACAAAATATTTTAACAGACCCAAATCTGACCATGCCTATTACCAGATCAAATCTGAACCCAGATTTCGGCGAGCAAGAACAGAGCATTAGAAATCACTTCAGATAAACTAGATTAAACCTAAGATTTCACAGCCACAAAACAAAGGAGAAATAATACTAATCTGATTAATGGTCAAGATAAGCAATATTGCACATTCAACCGAATCTGAAGCAGATCCATCTTCCCACACATCACTGGACCCAGTTTGGACAAGCACGCGAATTGAGGACGATGGTGGAGCTGAAGTTGCCGTTGTTGATCCGGGCAACGGTAGGGTTGTGGTGGGAGAACTTCGATTGGAGTTCCGGCGGGTTGATGAGGGGAAGGATGGGTTTTTTGATGCCGTTGTGTAGGTGAGAAGCCATTTTGGAGGAGAGAGAAAATCATTGGATGAAAATCATTCAATTTCCACCATAAAAGATAAAACCCCACCCACCTAAATATCTAATCTAATCTCTCACAGAGATTTTCTGTACAAAAAAATCACATCAAATTTCTAAATAGCAGTGAGATGATATACGGAAACCCAAATCAGAAGATCTCTCAAAATAGCCTTGTCAATGATACACTAAGGAAGCAATCAACATTATGCACTTACTTTTTCCAACTGCTTTGCTTTAATGGCCGCCTGTTAATTTCACTCAGAAGAACAATCATAAGCTGAGACCCATTCGCCATCTGTCTCATTCTCAACTTTAAAACTTTGAGAAAAAAAGAAGGGTTGGAGGCGGTGAACTAGAGACTAGGTTTGTGCGAGAGGGAGAGACTGAGTTGGGAAAGTGAGGGTAAAATGGACATACAAAATAAATTTGGCAAATATGTGGGGACCACAGTGCGGAAATAACAAAAAAGGGTGTGGATTTAACAGTTCCCTATATTTTCCGTCTGTAAAGTGCAAATTTTATCCGCGTTATTTTTCAAACTAGTCTTTCATAGTAGTGATTCTCCTCGTGTTTTTCTTGGAAAAGAAGTGATAAGCGGTATGACATTGTGAATTTTAAAATGGGATGATAGTGTCGTTTTGGATATGAGCAACTTCTTTATATGGACACGCATAATATGCGTTAAGAAGTCTAAAATTTATTATAAATTTTCAGGCAGCAAGTTTGAGAATAGCTGAGCAGTATATCAGTGCCTTCAGTAAAGTGGCAAAGGAGGTAAGGCATTGGGCAACCAAAAATTTTAACCATTGTCTTTTGATGCTTTAATAATATAACCAATTTCAATTTTGTTCTGAATTTCATGTTTGCTTGTTTTCTTTTTTCTTGTCATCTTCTAGGGCACTACATTGTTGCTTCCGGCAAATGCTTCAGATCCTGCCAGCATGATGGGTCAAGCTTTAGGCATATACAAAAACCTAATTGGCAACGACTCTCAACTTGGGTTGACGGCACCAAACAAATGCACCAAGGCAAAATCCTGATTGTCCAACTAGATTTTGTGGTCTTTAATTTGTTGATAGTTAGTTCCTTGTAGGTTCAGAGACAAGTTTAGGAGACATTAGATTTCATTTCAAGAGGTTTATTCATCTTTCATTTGGTTTTGTTAATATATTGTCTTTCTGAAAACAGTTAACTGACAGCTTGTAAGATGAATTAAAATTATCTTTACACAATTGTGTATTTTCTTTGTTGTGTATTGCCCAGACAGACCAGGAGGGGTGTGTTGTCATAAGAATTTTTCTTAACAAGCAAGATAAGTTTTTGTTAAATATTAAGGTTGTTGAATCAAGATGGGTGTTTTGCCAAAAATGATATTATCCGAGTAAATATATATTTTGCATAACTGAACTTTTAAATGGCAATTCCAAAATATGTACATATTTCTATATCAAAATAAAGCTTAATTGTAGTATTTTGTAGACCAAAATGTTCTTTGGAAGAAATGCAGCTTGAACAGAAAGATTAACAAAAGAATAAAATAATCTGAAATTGTATATTTCGAGTATAGTAAATCTTCTTTTCACCCAAAAAAATAAAATAAAAATGGTGTCAGATCTGAACTCTCAACATTATTATTATACAAATACAAATACAAATAATAACAAAACCGAGGGAAAAAGGTCCAATTGTTCATAGAAGGCCGAACAAGACGAAGAAGCCAAGTAAAATGAGCCACACAATTTGAACCAACAGGAGCGCTTGACCAGAAACCAGCCCATTTCCCCCATTTCCCACCTCGCAAAACCCTAGCTTCGCGACACGTGTGCCAGCACAGAGCGCATCGGCGCAACCGCACCAGTATGTGACGCCGTCGACGCCGCAAACGGGGTCCGTCCGAAAGCACTTGACGGGACAAGATCCCGGAAACACCTCTCTTCCGCCGCAGAGGCCGCCGGCATTACCGTAATCGGAAGGTAACTGGAGAGGATTGTAATCAGATCGGACGGTGGGAGATGATAAACCAAATATAACAAAGGTAATGAGGAAAACAGATAATGGTAATGTGGATCCTGACATGATTGATAATGGCAGGCTAATTGCATCCCAGAAACCCTAATTCTTGAGGAGTTAGATACTTTGCTTGAACAAAGAATTGGGCTTCCTGAGGGAAGAAGAAAGGTTAAGGTTTCTTCTCCTTTGGTGATGACGGAAAAGTATATACAGTATTAGTAATAATAATAAAATAAAATATGGTTGATAAGAACTATACATAAATTAGCTGTTAACCACCTGCCAGGCTGCCAAATTTTTATTCTTTTTACTTCTCTTTCTTTCTCTCTTTCTTAGTATATTTAATTACTCCGTATCATTGTCCTAATCATTACTGTGTTTTTTGATTGTAATGCTTCATTTTCAAAATAAAGAATTAATATTGATTTTTTAAAATTATTTTCAAACTAGTAAAATTTATCTATTACTCTTCTTAAGGGAAAGGAAGAGTTTTAACCAATTCATTTCTAATCAAAGTTGTGTCATTTTTTAATAATTTAATTCTATTAATTATAAATTTAAATAAATTATATTAAATTTAAATTTAAAAATATCTTAAATTAATTTTGAATATGTCAAGGAGTGATGCTATGATTAAAAAGAGTTTTTACAAAAAAATAGTTTCTGATATGATGTTTTAAATTATAACAAAGGGAATACTTTCATTTTTGCTTCTGGGTCCTGGGTCCACGCATGTTGAGCATTTAAAATGTGAATGCCATTCATGAAATATAGTAGTATTTTATGATTGAAATTATTACAAAAGTAACATGGAACTGTCTTGTGTTTTGAAGTAGTACTAGTTATTATAGTTTCTGATATTTTGGTGGCCAAGAAAGATAACCATTTTAATAAAAATGAATTCATTTAAATTTACTTGTGTTATCATTTTCATATCAAAAATGAATCATACAAAGATATAAGTAATGTATTTTATTACATTTATAGAATATCAATATATATACATTAATATATTTTGCCAATTGAAACCTTAATTTTATGATGACAAATTGACAAGTATGTGCTGGGAAATATAGAAGATACAAGTGAATGGAGAGATATAAGAACCCTAATTTTATGGCCTCCCATTCCCAAAAATAGAAATGTACTAACCAAAAGTAGGGTGGTGTTCCTAGCTATGACAAGGTCATATGAAGATTTGTCCACAAATAAAAACACAGGTCTTCCATTTTCAACGCATAATTATAAGACATACCTCCTAATCCTTAATATTTGCAACAAACTCCACCTCTATATAAGCACTTATTTTTAGCAGCCTCATATCAAGTTTTTAGTTAAGCTCCCCCTTTTTGAATATCTCCCCACCTTCTCCTACTCGAACAGCCTATTCATTCTTGACAAACATGGGAGGCTGTGCGAGCAGACCTAAGGATTTGAACCTCAGTTCGGAGCCTCTCCCAGCCGAGGCCCCTGCCACCCCTAAGAAGCCTGAGGCCGAAGCCGAGGCCGAGCCTGTTCCCCAAGTAATCACCCTATAGCTAGCTTCCTCTTTATATTTCAATAGTGTTGCTAATGCTATATACGGCAACAAATTTATGTTGATATATGTAGATACATGGTGTAAGAGAGTGTAAACAAAGGACTCACATATTACTATTATATTTTATCGCTTCTGATTACACGTTAATCGCAATTCATATTCAACATAAAACTAGTCGACATATAATTCATTTTCCATTTCGATAACTAACATGCCCATTTGCTAAAAAAATGTCATTTTTCACTATACAGTCTTTGTAATTATCACTTTAGAGAATATATATGTATATACATGCATATATGTAAAAAAGTATATATGTTAATCTAGTTTTTCAATTTTGTTTGCAATATGCATAATGCAGGAGAGCAATGAAGCTGAGGAAACGAAGGAAGAGCCTTTGGTAGATATCTCTGAACCTGCCAAGGACGAGGTCCCCAAGGCTGATGAGTCAAAGATTTCTGAGGCAGAAATTGTTCCAGAGGTGACCAAGCCCTCGGAGGAGGTGAAGCCTGCAGAGCCCGAGCAGGTGGTGGCACCAATCGTGGAGAAAGCAGAGGAGAAGAAAGAGGTAGCAGCAGCTGTTGCTGAGAAACTTGAAACCAAGGGAGCTGCACCAAAATCCGAAGATAAAAAGGATGCTCCTCTTGTCATTGTGTGAGCATTATTAAATTTTATTGTATTTGACAGGGATTATTATCTGTGTAACAATGGACAAATTCAACAGGTTGATCTTGTTGAGTCATGTAACTCTTCCTTTAATTGTTTCTGTTCATTGTATTGTTATAGCATCCCTTGAACTTGTTTTGAACGAGTCTCACATTTTCTCTCATAACCAGTCTAACTAAAAACAAATCCATGGGTGTTTAGCTTAAAAAGATTCATATTGATCAAAAATGGGTGCTGTTAATAAAATCGTACTAACCTGACTGCATACCTTCTTCAAATTCAATAGTGCAGCTAACACTTTTGACAAAAATTTTGTTATACACCTGCATCTGCAAATTCACTGTTGCGCCATGCATGGCAACTAAATAACAATAACAGTCACCAACATTTGAGTGCAAAGTACTTCAGATTATACGGTTTACAATATAGTGCACGTAGTCAAAACTTACAACTATAAGCATTTTTCAACTTATTCCAGTCGACCAACATTTCACCAAAAGAAAGGTAGCTACACATGCATTATAATGGTATTATCGCTAACATTCAGAGTGTATGTAAAATGAGTACTTTCTGGATCTTGCAATGAAGCAATAATGGTATCTCATAATATCTTGCCTCAATTGACTCGTGTTGCAAACATAATCTGTTCTAAAACAATATGAATCGAGGAAAACAACTGTTACAGCAGAACTATTATTAATCTGCTGAGGACCATCTTGTGGAAGGCCAGGTTCCTACCATTAACCCAAAAGAATCTCATATCTCTTGGTCTGATTTGATTCTACAGTATCATTGAACTTGTTTTCCATAGCTAACATCTGTAGTATTCAAGGTGATTCTTTCACTAGTCCGGCTACATATATACTAAAGTTTTGCACTCAATCGCCTCCCCCAACCCATTTTTATATCTTACCAAGTCATTATTTGGATCCAGAATAGTAAATGCCAACAGTAGGATTGAGATTTAGTTCGAGAAACTGAGTCAAGCATGCACTACCTTACCAAGGTTGTTATCATCAGAGTTCCTGCGCAGCTGATGATAGGTAGAACTAAATAAGCAAAAAAGATGAGTTTGCCATTACAACATCAAACTATCAAGTGAGTCTCTAGCAAGTAAATAAGCAGAAGTCAAACGCAATTCTACCATTTTCCTTGACTCTAATGAAAGCAGATAAGCTTTGCCATGATTCAGATTTACCAAGAAGTGTAGTCAAGCATTTAGGTGCCAGCAACAAAATCCAGTTTTTCATTTCTTTAGCAATCAGTCACGGTGAGGTATAAGAGTACTCTCAACATCCTCACTATATCTTCTTAATATTGTATATTTTAGTTCTCAATGTAGGGAAATACAAAGGACTTCAGAATTAATTTGTTACAACTTAAAATTTCCCGTGACCTAACAGAAATCATATGTTGTGATTCTGAAAATAGAATACCAGAAGAATTTTACATTCAAACACAGTGAAAGAACATGAACAAACTTCTCTTGTTGAGGACAAGTCAGTAAACATATGGTTTAGGAAGAAACTTTTACACACAAGCGTTCAATCATCTATTGATGCTCTTGATACTAATGAAAAACTACATTTACATTTGAATTGAAAATACAAGTTTCAAACATATGAATTCTCTGTTAAGCAAAAAAAAAACCACTATCTATTTTAAGTTGACTTGCTAACCCCACCATTAGCGTCATCCATGGACTCTGGGATAGCCTCTGGAAGTGCAACCTCTTTAGAGGTTCCCTCTTCAACTTTGTTCTCATCTTTTACAGCCAATATTACTAGGACCGCCAACAATGGATAACTTATTGTACATAATACCCAATTCACAACAAGTTGGGACATGAATGACACCTTGTGTGTATCAACTTGCCAAGCAACTGCAGCCCCTGCACTCTGCACTCCCTTGTAGAATCCAGTATACCTGCAGCATATATGCCCCAAAAGAAATGTTAAACACAGTAAAATGCAAACAATAATTGAATGGCCTTGTTATTCAAGAACATGAAAATTTACCTGCTAAGGATAGCAGAATCATCAGCCAAAGCCCCAATAACCCAGTAAACCGTGCTCTGGAACATAGCATCTAATAATCCATAACCAAAATACAACACAAATGGCCCTGCAAAATCAGAACCAGAATCCTTAAAATCGAGTTTCTTAGGCTCATCACCGCGTTTATACCCAAGCTGATTGGCAAACCCTCCACCCCAAATCGCGGTTCCAAGAACTCCGACAACTGCAATACCAACTAATCCCCTGGTCCTTCTACTCTTAAAACTAAAATCCATTATATACCCAATCATAATAGACCCAACCATTTGAGCCCCCCAATAGAACACATTGTTCAATCCTCTAGTCCTCAAAGTGAACAAAATCCCATTCACATTATTGAACTGGTAACTATAAAAGAAGTTACTTGCCCAAGCTGCAGGTACCATCAACAACATCTTCCAATCCAAAAATAGTTTCAAAATTGCCACTGTTTCAATGGTAACATTAGAGTACTTCATATTAGTACAACGAGAACCATCATCTCTAATAACATTTCTAGGATGCAAAATTGCAAGTGCAAGAACTGTTCCAATTGCCATGAAAATCATGAACCCAATGTAGGTTCCATCATTCACAGAACTGGCCTCACTTCTATTATAATTTAGAATAAATGGAATCAAACCACCAATCACACCACCCATATTGAAAATACTCCAAAACATGGAAATATAAGTTCCCTTCCGATCTGGGGGTGGATATGAGGTCATAATAGCTCCCTGGCCGGCCCAGAGTAGTCCGGCGCCGATACCCAGAAGGGCGCCGGCGACAATAGCGAAGGCCTGGTGTTTGTGGTGGTTATAGTAGAGAAAAGAGCCGGCGTATAGAATGTAGGTGGAGCAGCCGGAGAAGAGGGTGAGCCGAGGGCCTAATATATTGTAGATTCCTCCACCCAACACTCCGAAAATGGCGAAGGTGGTGTAGAGGGCGGTGTTAGCGTTGTTAGCGGCGGTGGGATCGACCTGACCACCACCTCCCATGCCGGATAAGGCATTGAACATACCGGGGCAACAAAAACAGACCAATCCAATCAGACCCACTTGGACTAATGGGGAATTATAGCGAAAATAGGATGATTTTTGATCAATTTTTGGGTTTCCAGTTTCTTCATCAGCTTGAAAACCCATGGTTGGATTTGTTTGAAGAACAGAGAGAAATTGGGACAGAGGACAGTTAACTGAGGAGGAGGAGGAGGAGGAGGAGTGGTGAGATGTGGGACAGAAAGGGGAATGTATTTAAGGTGGTTTGGCATTCAAAGTCGCATAGTGCCACGCCTTAGCTTGATGACAACTGGATAAACCTGGGGGAATCACAATTTCTTAAGACCTTTCGAAAGAGATTAGGATCCCATGAGATTTATTTATTTACTTTGAATATCCTCTTGTCTTATCACATGCAATTTTATTTAGTACTATATTTGATTTGGATAGGTTTTCCATTGGGGGTTTAGCTTCATGGTTAAAATTAAAATTTTGAAAAATTGAAATTTTTATAAGTAAATTTTAATAGTTTAATAAATTCTCCCTCATATAAGTGTGAAACTCATTTACTAATCATCTGATAAAAACTTTGTAAAACTATCGTTTTTACTTATAAAATTAATTCTTGATTAAATAAATTCTCGCGTTGTATAAAAATTGTTCATGACGAAAAAATCAAATATTTAAGTAAGTTAAACCCGAATAATAATTCCTTCGTCGAAATATGTAGAATAATTTCTAATCATGCTCGTAAGTTGTAACACCTCATCCCAAACTCCCATAGTGAGTGTAACATCTCAGTTACACTTTTTTACATTTTTAATAAGTATTGTTTATGAAATTAATTTAAGCTAGTAAGGGAGTACATGTATCATTGCCAAGACATGGGTGAAATGTCCCTTTCATAGCTTTCGAAAACATGTATTAACAGAGACAATAGTATGGTATCTCATTAATTAGATTTCCGTGGAAGGTAATTAGTTTGTTATAGAAAATCTTTTTTTTTTCCTTTTTTTAAGACCTAGTGACATCTATTTTGTTGGAGAATTTGTTGCAATTAACAGGAAATCATCATAATTATTTAGAGCTATTATAGGTATTACTAACTAATTTGTTTGAAGGATTTATGGAAGTTTACAAAATTTATCGAATGACTGTATATTAAAAAAAATATGAGAACTTTAAATGATAATTTGTTTCTATAAGTTGCACCAAACATTATGTTGGACCAACTTATACAAACGAATTACGTACTATTTAATGTTATTATATAATTATAAGCAACTTACTTATTAAAGTTCTTTATTTCGAGTTGAGTCGACTTGGACTTTGACTTATCGAACTCAAATTTAACGAATTAAGATTTTAAACGACCGAGCCAGAGATTTGATGATGGTATAATAATTTTTTTTAAATTAAAGTCGACATGATTATAGTTTAGTTACCGTGCAATATTCAAAGTTTAGGCATGCAAGTTGATAAAATAGAAACATATCAAAAATGATACCAATGCATAGAAAAATACAATACATTATACATGCCTCAAAAGTCATCTGGTATAGAAAGTGATCGGTTCAATTATATGTTGATATTTCTTCATTTCAATTTGTGGGTGAATTATTTCTGCTAGTTTTATTTCATAATGGGAAAGTGATATGGCTTAGCCATTTGCCTTCAACTAATTAATGTAGGATTCGTATCTTGAAATTAAATGGAATTGAAATAGATAGATAGGTACGCACGCTTTGTTTTCTTTTCTTTTTGGATGCATTAGGCCAAGAATCAACCGGCCAGCCGGCAGCAAACAGCTTTCTCTCTTACAATTAATACTACTTCCATTCTCAAACTCGAGAGGAATAATAAATTTTACGACGAGTAATATTTTTTAAATGAATTATAATATTTTTTTATTATAATAATTAAAATTAACGAAATTTATGTGTCGATAAAGTCTTTGCCTAATAATTAAAACTGAAATAATATGACATTTAAATTTCAAATTCGATTATCACTTAAATGAGTGCGACCTTATGTATCAACTTCTTCTTTATAATCATACTCAATCTCGTGTATATGTCACAATCATGAATCTGCAATATTATGTTGAATTTGAAATGTTTTAAATTGACTCAAAAAGTCAATAATAATCTTATATTTTGAGAAAGAGAATGTACTTAACAACCATTTTAAGTTTATTAGGACGCGATTAAGGTTTTAGCATGTCCATGATATAACAATATTGTACGACTTTGTTACCGACTCTTTGTTGTGAGACTTTATTTTCTTTTTATTTGAGATTTTTTATTCCTTTTGTAATTAAGAGATTTTTGAGATAAATTATCAAATTTATTTGTACTTTTAGTTATATGAACTTATATCCGTCCAAAGTAGGAGTGTTAAAAAAAGATTTGCAAACTAAATTATTTTCAACAAATTTTTTTAGATTAAAGTTAATTAATAAATTAAATTATTATTTTTTTATATATTTAATTATGTTTTTAGCTGATCTTAATATTCCCAAAAGAAATTGATAAGACTATCATTTTCAAAAGAAGGAAGCATGGTTAAGTGCCGGACCGTGTTGAATTTGTCCAACTTGTTTTTAGCCCATATACATCTAGTCGACAAATTGACTGCATAAAAAATCTACTTTGATCAAATTAATGTTGGAAAGTTATCAAGCCAATAATTTGGTCAAAACTTTAAGGTGGTGTAGGAGAATCTTCGGTAATTAATCTACTATATCCTTTCCTTTAGAATAAGGAATCAGCCCCAACCGTCTATTTTTTTCAGCCTCTGTCCGTCCAATTCTTTCACTTTTTCTTTCTCCTTTTTTTTTGTTGAACCGTAAGAGTACTTTTAAGTCAGTTTACGCACCAATCGATATTAAATCTCTTCACGAATGATCATAAGGGTGCACCCCGACCTGATGCATTCAAGAAATTTTCTCTTAGGTGCTAACCCAAGGTTTGATTCAAGAAATTAAGTTAGGAAGCAAACCGCATTGACTATCAGACCAACCCTTTGGGGTTATATATATATACGGTCCGGCTCTAAAGCGAACTTTAAAGAGCGAACCAAAGACGAACCGTCGTCTTTGGTGTCTATGGCGACGGTTCGACCCGTCGCCAAAGACTACATGGCTATGGCGACGGGTCGAACTGTCACCATAAACACCAAAGACGACGATTCGTCTTTGGTTCGCTTTAGAGCCTCTCCGTGTATATATATATATATATATATATATATATATATATATATATATATATATATATATATATATATACATATATTTATAAGTTATTTTTTCATTTTTAAAATATATTGTAACATAAAATTTTAAAAATATTATTGTTTAGGTAGAGTGAATAATATTTTGTAATATAACGGATAATGTCAAAATAATAAGTATCGTTGAAAGTTTAAAATATTGTTAAAATAAGTATAAAAGTGTCGTTAAATATATATTTACTCTAACAATATAAATGTTGTTCTAACATTATCAAACGCATATAACAAACATTAAATATATTTCGTTTTAAAAATCCTCTGATTTTAGAGTGAAGTGAGCAATATCTATTCTCCAATTTAAACATGGTTCCAAGTTTTATTTTTTTTTATTTTTTTTTAAAGAAGATATGGTATGCCGGCTTCACCTAGAAATGGTAATCAGAAACAACAGGATAGGGCCAAAGCTGTCTTTCGGTTGATCTATCATTATACACTATTACACTTACTAATTTTTCACCATTATCATTTTAAGTTTAAGACGTACACATTCTATTTTATTTAGGGACTGCGAGTCTATATCTATATTTATATCTATATAAATATATATATATATATAAGACAAAACTTGATTTTTTTTAGTTTTCGTCTTTGGTTTTAGTATTTGATCTTTGGTATAAATCTAGAATTTAACTAAAAAAAATTATACTCCTATATAATGTTATGATTAATTTAACTAAAACTCTATTTATGGTCTTACAAACTTTAATATTAACTTATTATTCTGCAACAATTTTTTTTAAAGAGCCTTTTAGTTACTTAGTCATATAATAAATTTTAACTTAAAAATCATATTTAGAATTTTAGTTTAAGTTTGTACTCAACTTTAATCTCTAAATGATTATATATTAGAAATATTATGACTACATAATAATTAATATAAAAAATTATATTTTACAATATATATATATATATATATATATATATATATATTAATGATTACTTTAGTTAGCAATTCTATTATATATAAGAGACCTTTAGTTAATTAATGCTACAAAATAATTTTAACTCATATATTAGTTATTAAAATTTAGTTAGCTAGCTTTTAAAACTAAAATTATACTAACAATTCATTATTTACAGCAATTATATTCCTAAATAATTATATATTAAAAATATAGGAAAAATATCATGAGTAAATAATAATTAATATAAAATAAATGTAATGTATATTACAAAATATATTAACGATTAAAATTTAGAAAACAACTTTATTTCATATAGGAGACTTTAAGTCATTTTATGTTAAAAAAATCTTGACTTATATATTACTAATTAAAATTTAATTACCTTTTAAACTAAAATTATGATCGTAAATTATTATTTAATAATAATTTTATTTTTTATAAAATTTATTTAGTTAATTAATTATACAATAGAGTATAACTAAACAATATATTTAGGTTTTTACTCAACTTTGAACTCTAATTAAAAAGTGCATATGTAAATACAAATGATTGATTATAAAAACTAAATGTTAAATTTTGAAATTATATAAAAACTTAATATTAAATTAAAAATAACAAAAGAATCATATTAGTAACACTCAATTGTGAGTATTCGACAATTGTATGTGATCTATAGCCAGTTATTTTTTAATTAAAATAAATAGTAGTAAGTCAATTTAAAATTCAAAACTATATTTTTTAATCACTATATAAAATAAATTAAACATTAAAAATAATTTTATTTACAAAATAACACGTGCTTCACACACTTTTTATGTTACTATATAATGTTAGGATTAATTTAACTAAAACTAAAACTCTCTTTATGATCCTACAAACTTTAATATTAACTTATTATTCTGCAATAATTTTATTTTTTATAAGAGTTCTTTAGTTATTTAGTCATATAATAAATTTTAATTTAAAAATCATATTTATAATTTAAATTTAAATTTCTACTCAATATTTATAAAATTCATCATGATGACGACAAAAGGATACTTTCTACCACACTAAAGGAGATAGAGTTCAAACAAATGTTATCTACACAAAAATGAAAGTAAAATAAATAAATAAAAAATAAAATGTAAAAGCAGTTATCAAACATATTTAATATTATTAATATTGTGACGCCCCCAAAATAGGTCCATACAACCCATTTTGAGTCGCCAATAACATTCCACAAAATACAAATACAAATATGAATTTTCCCATTTACAACTAATAAGTGTTGTGCAAAATACGACAACACAATACAAATACATCTTAAATTCTCAATACACTTATGTCACACTAATATAAGGAATTGAACACTTCTAATAACCGTGTCCATCAACCATTCCCCGCTAGTCCCCCGCTACACTCCTTCCGAGAGAACAATGGAAACAAAAATGAAAAAGGTGGCACAAATAGCCCTTTAGAAGAAATATCATACTAAAGAATGAAGAATAAAAATTATCTTTATCTTCAACAGAATTAAAATTCATAGATTTAAAGATATTGTAATTGTTTAACAACAAAAATTGCACGGAACCAACAATTCCATTAGAAGAGTCAAGTAAATTATAATATCTACCATCATCTATAAATTAAAAGATCACCACCAATATTTTCTCCCTGTAACACCAATCAACAATTTCTGTTTATCAGAACATACCAAATCAACATTTATATTCAACAAGCCTCTCTATGCAACTACGTGCCAAAGATATTTATTGTAACATCACCGTCATGAATCATGCCAAACCAACGCCAAGTTCACTTGTCACTACGGGCCAAAAGAGAACATTCACCATACGCCTTTGTTTGAACACACCAAAAGTCATGATAATGACCAATAAAACAGTTTGGTCAAAATCACTCACGCCCATTCATCTTTGTACTACGGGTACAAGAGAACTATCACCACAATTTAAATATGAAGGGAGAGGATAGAGGAAATGACATTGATACATTGAATCAAGAATAAGAAAAGCTTATAAAATTAATCATATCAAAGATTGACCAAATGCCAACACGTTGCCTAAATTGTGGAGTCAAATTCAAGAATGATATTCAAGAAATTGTTTCAATGCTTCATCTATAACTATCAAAAATGAAATAGAAAGATTCAAGTGAGAAGATATTAAAGAAGCAACCAACTAATTAAAATATTCTTAAACTAATTTTTCAGGATTTTCCCATTTAAAAAAATAAAATAAAAAGTTTGGAAACAAACAAAGATTTCTTATCTTAAATGGAAATTAAAGAAAAAGATATCCCTTAAAATATCAAAAAAATGATTCAGTTATAACTACACTAGTATAACAGAAAAATATGAACCTGCAAATGATTCACCGTCACTGCGATAATTCGCGTAGAACAGATTATTCTTCACAACAGATTAATAATAATGAATACCAAGTTATTCACCAGGCATGCGTCAATCCGCATAGACATAGTTATACCCATCGATTAATAAGTAATAGATACAGAAGGAGTATTGCACCAGTACGACACCACGTACTTACAGTTAATCCCATAAATAATAAGGAATTTAAATAAAAAAGGATATTCACCAGCATGCGTCATAAAACCGCACGGCTATGTATCCCCACAAATTAATATAGAATGAAAATAACAACCTTTATAGTATAATATCACGTACAACATTAAAGCAAATGAATATTATAGTATAAAGCTATGAAAGTAATACTAATTCCCTAATTATTAACAAGTGACAGAATTTAACTTCTATGAAGTTACTAACTATCGGATAAACTAGTATTCTCACAAATACTCACATACCTATCACACTTAAAGAACTCAAGAAATTAGAAGAGAGAGGGGAAGTATAGAGCAATGAAGGTGTGAAATTTTTCCTTACGCAAACCCTCCCTATTTATTAGAAAATAGTGAGGGCATTTTAAGTCTTTTCCCCAAATTTTCTTGTTTATTACTCTTATACCCTTAGCCTATTCATTAATAATACATTATTCCATAGTAAGCTTCTTAAAAGAATCCTGCTTTTACTTAGGTTTTTAACCTTAAAGTAAAATAAAAACTGAATTAACTATTTACTGGGGTAATTACTATTGACTGACTAGTGGGGCCCACGGAAAAATAAAATCTAAGAAAATTATTCTACAAAAATAATTTGGTGGGTCCCACCGGTCAAATAGTTATGGTCCACGAAATAAAGTGAGGTACCCACAGAAAAAAATAAGGTAACTTACAACAAAACGCTTCACGTATTTTTAAATCAACACAATATTTAGACTTATAAAATCGACCAACCATATCATTCCTAGGAAAAGGGGCCTTCTATAAACGGCAGCGCAATTAAATAACCTTTTTCCTTGACAAGAATTTCTTCAAGACATTGTCAATAAATGCTAAATAATCAATATCAAATAATATAAGTTTTACAGTGTCATGACAAATAATAAAAATATTATGCAATGCTAGTTGTACAATATTAACAAAAATACGTGCAATAGCTACTTTATTTAATCAATTATGAAATCAATAATAAAAAATACTGTGCAACACCGTAGTGCTTGTGAAATACCGCGTACTACTGTGGAATAACCTTTTACTGTTCTTTTTATTACCGGGTATTTCAAAGTTGCCAAACAGGTGAAAATACTGTTGACAAATCCTGTCTTTTCAGTATCCGACAATGGGGCCCACTATCGTTACAATATTTCCAATTCGGCGCCGCGTACACGATACCGAATATAATATTCCCGACAAAAAAATATCCCACGACAAAAGAAATTTTCCCTCGCGACATGCACTGTTTAATCAATAATTTGCATATAACACTTCTTAACTATCATTTTATAACAATTAAGCACTTTACTATTTAGAAGAATAAATTCATAAAGAAAAATAATATACTTTTATGTCATAAAGTCGGGATATTACAAATATAAATTCCTTTTAAATTATCTAAATATATAATAGAACAAAACTGATTTTTTAGGTCTTATCATTGGGTCTTTAATCTAGGCCTATAATTTATCTACAATTAAAACCATATTTTATGCTACATAATAATATTTTAGATTAATTTAACAAGAACTAAAAACTCTTCTTTATGGTCCTATCAAACTTTAAAGTATTCAACTATAATTTTACAATAAATTTTTTTTTTTAAGAGTCATTTAGTTACTTGGAATTTAAACTAAATAAAACCCTTTTTATGCTTATATATAAATGTTGACATTAATTTAACAAGAACTAAAAAAAAAAAAAATAAAAAAAAAAAAGAAACAAACCAAAAAAAAAATCTAACAGAAAACAAAAAAAAAAAAAAAACTCTAAAAAAAAAAAAAAAATAAAAAAAAAAAAAAAAAAAAAAAAAAAACAAAAACTCTCTTTATGGTCCTACAAACTTTAGTATTAACTTATTATTCTGCAACAATTTTATTTTTTATAAGAGTCACTTAGTTACTTGGTCATATAATAAATTTTAACTTAAAAATCATATTAAGGATTTTAGTTTAAGTTTCTACTCAGCTTTAATCTCTAAATGACTATATATTATAAATATTATGAGTACATAATAATTAATATAAAAAATTATATTTTAATATATATATATATATATTAATGATTACTTTACTTACCAATTATATTACATATAGGAGACCTTTAGTTAATTAATGTTACAAAACAATTCTAACTTATATATTAGTTATTAAAATCTAGTTACCTAGCTTTTAAAACTAAAATCATAATGACAACTCATTATTTACAATAATTATATTCTTAAATAATTATATATTAAAAATATAAAAAAAATATAATGAGTAAATAATAATTAGTATAAAAAAAATATAATGTATAATACAAAATATATTAACGATTAAAATTTAGTAAACAATTTTATTTATAGGAGACCTTAAGTTAATTAATGTTTAAAAAAATCTTGAATAATATATTAGTAATTAAAATTTAATTATCTTTTAAAACTAAAATCATTATCGTAACTTATTATTTTACAATAATTTTAATTTTTATAAAATTTATTTAGTTAATTAATTATACAATAGAGTATGATTAAACACTATGTTTAGGGTTTTAAGTTTTCAGTCAACTTTGAACTCTAATTAAAATGCATATATAAAGACAAATTATTGATTATAAAAACTAAATATTAAATTTTGAAACTATATAAAAACTTAATATTAAATTAAAATTAACAAAAAAAATCACATTATTAACACTCAATTGTGAGTATTCAACAGTTGTATGTGATCTGTAGTCATTCGTTTTTAAAGCAAAATAAATAGTAGTAACTCAATTTAAAATTCAAAAAATATATTTTATAATCACTATATAAAATAAATTAAAAATAAATTTATTTAAAAAATAACATGTACTTCACACGAGTCACTTAGCTAGTAAATACTCCCTCCGTCACATGATAAAAGTCCTAGTTAACTTTTTGCGCATATTAAGAAAGAGGATAAAATGACAAAATTATCCATAATTAAATTCTCATTTAATTACATAGTTTTTTGCACATGACTAGTGATGCTCCATAAATATGCATTGAGAATAGAAATATGACAATTAATACTAAGGGTATTATGGGCAAATTATTGTAAAAAAATAGATTATTTAAGGTAGATAGACATTTAACTTGGGACTACCTAAAATAGTAATAAGGACTTTTATTCTGGGACGGAGAGAGTATATAATAAGACAAAATGTAGTTTTTTGGTTTTCGTCTCTAGTATTTGGTATTTGGTCTTTGGTCTTTGATCTTTGGTATTTGGTATATGTCTAAAATTTAATTATAAGTAAAACACCTTTTATACTTCTATATAGTACTTTGATTAATTTAACTAGAACTAAAACTCTCTTTATGGTCCTACAAACTTTAATATTAACTTATTATTGTGCAACAATTTTATTTTTTATAAGAGTCTTTTAATTACTTAGTCATATAATAAATTTTAACTTAAAAATCATATTTAGGATTTTAGTTTAAGTTTCTACTCAACTTTAGTCTCTAAATGACTATATATTAAAAATATTATGAATACAAATAATAATTAATATCAGAATTATATTAAAATTTTAATTGTTTTTTAAAATTAAATAAATCACATCATTTTTTAATTTAAAAATATTTTATATTAAATTTAAAAATCAAACTTAATCTTATATTTCAAATCAAAACAAAGAGTTCTCCATTTTGAAAACAACAATATTTTGAGTACATAATTCATAAACATACCCAAACAAAGCCATTGTCAAAAATTAATACTCCCTTAATTTAAAAATATAAGATAATTATTAACTTTCTGAAAGTTAATTAAATAATTTTAATCTCAAAATTGATATTAATTCATTTAATTTTAGCCAATACATGATGAGTATTATAAACTATTTAAAAAGTAATACTAATTACACTTTATAATTTTAAATGAATCATTGAATTAGAAAATATCTGAATTAATTTCTAAAAAGTTAGTAATGATTTTATACTTTAAAAAAGAAATAGTACCAAAAAAATAAAAAAAAAAGTTTTTAGCTGAATCAGAAAGGGATTCATGGTGGTAACTCAGTACCACTGTTTTGAAACCTGACCCGGATCGGCCGATTCAATCGGTTGAATTAGGAACCGGTTCTATATCCAGTCTAGTTTGACCCAGTTGAACCAGTTTGGTCAAAACACGAATTGACCGGTTGACCATCGATCGAACCGATAAAACGAGTTAAATTGACCCAGTGAATTGTTTTTTTTTTAAATATTTTTTTGTACTAATTTTTTTAATATTAAAATTAACCACTTTTAGTAATATTATAACTCAACTTTGTTATGAGCTCATAAAAAATGAGATTTTTTAAAATTTTATTAATTACTAATAATATATATTTTTATATATGTATGACGTCACCGGTTCATTAACGGTTCAACCACTGGTTGAACCAATGACTCATCCACTTGATAACTTTTTTCGGTTCGATAAGTGGTCAAGATCTGAAAACATTACTTAGTCCACACTCATGGTGTGTGGGGTTCAAATTCCATATTATACCAACCTAACTAATGCAAAACACCCACAAGGGAGCATGTATGTGCGTGGATAAATAGAAAGAGAGGTTATATAAAAATACAATATTATTTGAAAATAAAGATTTTTACTCATTTATTTTATTTTAAATTTCTTGATTACTAAAGTGGGTAAGGGGAATATAGAACTTAACATCGACCCTAGAACAATTAGATCTCTTATGAATTTATGAAAATAAAACACTTAAACTCGAACCTTACACCTCCTTATTAGGAGACAACAGAAGTATCACTATAGTTAGAGATCATTCATTAATTTATTTACTCCGTTAATGTTAAAAGTTATACAAGGCATGTACATGACCTTTTCTTTCTTTTTTTTAATAATACTTTAATTGTCTGTTTTGATATTTTTTTTATAAAAATAATTACATGTAAATAAAACTTAATTAAAAAAAGGGAAAATATACTAGACCATTAACAAATAGAGTATGGGCTTGGGCTTGGGCTTGGGCTTGGGAGACTAAATTGCTAGTAGAAGAATGTATTAGCCCATCCTCTTCCAATTTCCAAAGACACCCTCTTTCTCTTTTTGCAATGGATAACTCTACAATAAACACAACTCCATTCGTTTGTTCAGTCGTTTCCTCCCTCCAGTTTCTTCTCAAATAAAATGCTTTCAGTTGCTGTATTTGGCAACTCTTCTCCTTCTTCTTCTTCAATTAGTAGCTCTATCTCCATCGTTACAATATTCCCAATCTGGAATACTATTACATCTACCCAAGTCAGATTAAGTAGAAGAACCAGGAGGAGGAGTTCTGTTATTCAATTTCAGCTCAACCCTCAAGCATTTCTCAACAAACCCCAAATCCCAAAGGACATAATTATCGACCAACCCTCCGTTATTCATAACAGCCTGAGGGTCTTGGAGTGGGACAAAGTCTCCCACTCCATCGCTTCCTTTGCCGGCACCTCCCTGGGCCAAGAAGCTACCAAGGTTTCCCATTCTCTCTCTATATGTATGTTTATGTGTGTGTGTATATATATATATATATATATATATATATGCATATGAGTGTAATTTTGGAGTTTTATTTAAGGACTGGGCTGGCTTCTTTTTGGCAGGCACAGCTATGGTCTTTAAATAAGACATACGAAGAGAGTTTGAGACTCCTAGAGGAAACCAATGCTGCCGTTGAGATGCACAAGTATGGTTGTACCATGGATTTTAGTGGCATTGATGTCCAATTGGTTAGTTTGTTAGTTAATACATTTCCCATGTATTTTGTTTGTCTACATCTTTAGTTGTACGATTATGTTAGCATGATATACATTGTTGGGCTCTCCATCTAATAGCTTAAGCTTTTAGATGAGTTGGTTACTTAACATGGTATGAGAGCTCTGGGTTGTTAGCATGATATAAATTGTTGACCTTCCATCTAATAGCTTAAGCTGTCAGGGTGTTAATTATATGTCCTTGATTCATGTAATTTGGGTTATTAACTAGAACAATTTACAGTTAACTTTGTAAGTAAATACTAATAGTAGGGGTTATACACTTCTATGAGATTTTGCATCCCCACCTATTTGATTTAGCAAGGGCATGAGGGTTAGATAATATCTTGAAACCCATAAGTTCCCTTGCTATAGTGGTGAAACATAAGTTGGTTTCTATCCACTGTAGACTGATGCTGCTAAGGGATTTCATTAAGGCGACGACTCTTATGTGTGCAGCTTCGAATTCTATTATTAAGATACAATTGATACAAAAATTTTAAAGTTTCTGTTAGGGGTGTAAGTAGTTGACTCAAGCTAAGCATTCGGTTGCTCAAGCCTGCGTTTGCAATTTTCTCTTGCTTCAGTATGAAGTGTGATAGCTAAGCTCAACTGCCCTCCAGTGATCTCATCATAAGTCAAGCTGTGGTGGTATAATTATCATATTGTATTAGGATGCTACTAATATATCATCAGGTGCATACAAGCCATGTTCAACAGTTAATTATTTTGTGGCATTTTTTTTTTCATTCTCTTATTTCTTCTTATAACTAAAACAATGACTTCCCAAATGAAAATTATAACGCATGTTTAGGCACCCCTCTTAAACTTTATTGAGTTCCTCCTCTCTTGGCATTAATTAATGATAAATACTAAGATTTCCCTATACGTAATTATGTATAAGTAAAATAGATTGCTCTCTGGCTTGTCATTCCTGAAGGTTAAATCTGGTATCCAGCATGCCCGGAGGGGTTTGCATGTTCGTGGAAGTGAAGCAATAGCCCTTGTAGGTCTGCTTCAGTATGCAGAATTGTTGCAGTTTAACGTGAAAGCTGCTATTAAGGATGATGCAGACTGGTTACAACGTTTCATGCCCCTTGCAGAAATAGTATGTACATTATGACCTTTTCCTGAAAAACACATGTGCCCATGTTTTATATCTAATAGCCTTTTTCTTTTTATTGAGTTTACTTGCAGATCATGGGGTTGATCATAAGTGGATCCTTAGTAAAGTTCATCCAACAACTTATTGATGAAGATGGCTCAGTGAAAGATTCTGCGGTAGGATATTGATCACCTTATGAAGAGATTTCAGTTGTGGCTATTTACACATATATGTCTACTTGTCAGATGAAACGTCCTTATTCTCTGTATGTCAAAATCATGATTTTGAGTGAAACAATTTTTTTCTCAGTACCATCTTTTCTGTTTTCAGTTCTGACTTCTGAAAGACAACATGTTATTGATGTGGTGTCTCTTACCACCAGGAATTTATCATTTTTCCTTGACTGTGGTATTATTAGCCTTTTATCATTTTTAATATACTTATTTTATTTTTTGATTTTGGGTTTTGCATTTAAGAGTTCCGCCTTGAAACGATCTCGTGAGCAAGTACGGCTGCTTGAAAGAAAGGTAATTTGCAGATTCTTTTAATTTTATGTTTATGTCAGATCACCATTATTGATGGGAAAGTGAGCTACTTAAGCTATGGAAGTCTTTTTAACTTTTGATACCAGTTCCTTCGTTGGATATTTAATCATGATTCAATTAAATTAAGGCTGTTCATTATGTCATTACCTTGAATAATCAATCACCACATTCAGACACAAAAGAAAGTGCTCGCCAATTTTAGCTCAACTCAAATAAATACAACACTCCAAAATACAACAAATAAAAGAAGAAAGACCTCATTTCAATATTTTTTTATTCTTGCCATTAAATTACTCAAATCCTACTTGTATGTGAAGCAGCTTGCTTGATCAGTAATCAGAAACCAGCACACTTAATATCTAAAGAACTCAAGAACTCAATCCGAAAACCAACTATGAGTAAAGTTGGGGTTTCATTTGGTGAGTTGACCGGAAAACAATTTATATGGCTAATGCCAAGTAGTTGGAACTTAGACTTATTGAAATGAAAACATGATTGCTTATTTACATGCTTCAATAGGTTAATTCCACCCTGCAAGATTAGGTTTTATTAACTTTGCCAAATTTCTTTAAGGTGATTATTTATTCCCAGGGTTGATCTAATCTACTACAGCTTCGATTTTTTAGTACAAATTTTAAAGAGTTACTTTCCTTCTTCAAAAATTTTATATATGCAACCAGTTCTCCTGTATATGTAATATATTGGTACCTATCATTTGAAGCGAGCATTAATCTTCATTCTTATGCACTGTTGTCATCTGTATTCAGTTATACCAGTTAATGGAAGGCCTGATCAGGAAAGAAACAAATGAAACATCTTCTCTGGTAAGAAATTCTTAGCTGCATATACTTTCAGTTTCATGTGTATTTGCCCTTAATTATTATTCTCTTATGACTTCAGGAAGTAAGCAATATTGATGGAAGATGGTGTATAAAATCAGGAGCTGATCTGCGAAGAAATTTTGAGGGTCTATTGCTCTCAAGGTGCTTCAAACATCTTGCATACCTCTTGACTGTCATATCACATTTCAAGACACTTTGGACAGATTTTTAAAAGTACCAACTATGCATGATATCAAATTTTCTCCTTTTCTTCTTCTGAAGCAAGACAAGGAAGCAATTTCTAGAGCAGCTTCTGTAGTTATCAAAACACATTGATAGTGGTCTACTATGATGTTAAACATTCAGTAATATATTTGATCTAGTGA
Source organism: Aralia elata (assembly GCA_034770075.1). Taxonomy (NCBI): domain Eukaryota; kingdom Viridiplantae; phylum Streptophyta; class Magnoliopsida; order Apiales; family Araliaceae; genus Aralia; species Aralia elata. The sequence goes on along the minus strand of CM068385.1, from coordinate 2,162,785 downwards.
ATCAATGGTTGACATTTCAACTGTGAATAAAATTTTGTTTCTACAATATATACTTGTTTCTTAAAGTCGAAGCTTTACTTTTTAAGTATACCATTCCTGAGAGGTAATACTCTGTTGTAGTGGTTCAGGTGCAGAAAGCATTGTGGAGCCTCTCTTTGCTGTTCCATTAAATGATGAATTGCAACAAGCAAGGGCGTCCGTATCCAAGGCTGAGGACGATGTGCTGTTAAAGATAACAGAGAAGGTACTAAAAAGAAAGTAAGATAACCAAGAAGGTTTTTATGTAGTCATTCAAGTGACAACTATTTACGATTTTTAGAAGTGATCAATTTTTTCATGTTGTCTCAGATGTCTTATTATTTCTCTCTGCTCAGATGCAAGTGGATCTTGATGATATTGAAAATTTATTCAAGGATGTGATTCAACTAGATGCGGTAGGTGCCCATCACCGGACTTAGATTCTAATAGATCTCGACAGTGGTTTTTTTATCTTTTTGTCAAGATTTATTTTCCATGTGTTTGGAGTTCCAAAAGTTTTTGTTGATGTGCAAACAATTCCGTCTGGTACTTTCCTTTCAATCACGTTGTTTTAGACAGATTTCTAGTCATCAAAAGACTAAAAAAAAAAGTTATATCAACTCCATACATAGTAAGGAGCTTGTGTCTTTTAGATGAACACTGATGGGAAGCGACACACATTTCCTAACAACCAATCTTTTCTTACCTTATGGGGTTTTTCGTTTTCCACTCAATGTACTTTTGGAACACAGATAGAAGGGATTTTATACATTAGGAAATAGCACAGTGTTTTCCTTTCTGATATCACATCAGTTCATTGCTTAAATATTCTTCTTCTTTTTTTCCAAACTTTTATGTCAATTTTAATTACTTTGGTGTACTTCAATATTAGATAAATGCTCGGGCGACATATAGTCTTTCATTTGGAGGCACATGTCCTGATCTATTTTTCCCAGCCGACAAGACCATGGAAGGCTTATCAGGGGATGAAGCTACAACGGCATCACACCCTACTCAGATGAAATGGAAGTTGTATCTGCCAAAAGCTTTTCATCCTTTACTTCTTCAACGGCATCGGGAGAATCTGCAGAAAGCCATGAAGGATGTCAGTAATGCTAAGTCTGTAAGTTACACACTTGACAAGCCAAAAGAGATGTACTCTCTTAGTTTTAAGTGTTCTACAATTTAGCAATTAGAATACATGAGTTCGCATAAAATTACCTCTATATTGTTAATTCAACCCATCTCTTTTCTACTTTCGTGGGGAGGTTTGTGAAGGCTTGGGGGGGGGGGGGCTTTGTATTTGTTTACTGTTAGCAAGTTCCGTCAAGATCTTCACAAACATTACCAATTCACAACTCATTGATCAGTTTAACTAGTATATTATCCTCTTGGATTTATATGATTAACATGTCAACTTGTCATAAATATGGCCTGTTTAACCCATACAATTATGTATTGTTCTTTACATATATTTAAGAGAAGAAATGACTTTATTAACTAGGGCTGATTTATATAAGAAACAGATATGTCATGGCCAATCTCCTAGAGGCTTAAAAATATGCACAAGTGAGTACTTGCAATAAAATGGTTGATGTATAAGATTCCTATTCATGTCATAAGAATTTCCCTCTATAATTGTGTCGACATACAATGTCATACATGACTAATATAACTTTGTATCAAAATGGGTTGAATCAGCTGATTTCAACTTGGCATGTTCAGTAAACCTTACATGATCGTAGCTTAAGCTGAAGGGTCATCTTTGTAAGGTTGGGGGTTGTTTTGGGGTTTGCTCATGTTCAAAGAGGGGTTTGCAGTGATCACATAATTGATTTATTGTAGCCAAAAATAGAAACTTTTGTACTTTGTCACTCCACTGCTTAACCATTTATAAATTCTTATTACTATTAGTTTATCTCCCTTAGGAAATTAGGAGGAGGAAACAGCAAATGGGGAATATGACTCAAAAAGAAGGAGCAGATATAAGTCTTTCATCCTTGGAATTACAGGTAACCGTTTGACTATGTAGGTGTAACAGAAAAGTTAATTTTTCATGATTCCTCATGAATCTGATAGTATTATTATGCTTCACTTATGGTTAGGGTATTCTTAATTCTCAGGTCACAAATGTGGAACAAGCTATCCCTGTCCCAGTTGATATATTTATTGCTAAAAAAACTAGTGTTGTGATTATTACTGGCCCCAATACTGGTGGTAAAACCATTTGCTTAAAAACGGTTGGGTTGGCTGCTATGATGGCGAAATCAGGTTGGTTTCATGTTTTCCATTATCCATAGGTCATAATGACGTAGATTGTCAAAATTATCAAAAAAAGAAGCATGTATGGCTATATAAGTCGATTACATGGTAGAGGACCACTTAATAATTTTATAAAAGTCGAACAATACTGTGCTTTGCCAAGAATGTTTTGACATGGTTGGACACTTTCTCCCATAAACTTGTGTCATCTTATACATTTTGACAACCACCCATATGGCTCATGGGTGCTCCAAATGGTCTTAGCAATTTCCAAGTCACTGAAACTATATATTGTCATCTGGCACTCAGTTTTCTACTTTCTAAACTGACTTATCAAAAAAAGAGTTGTCTACTTTCTCTCTGCAGGAATCTTTCTTTACTACTTCATAACAGTTTCTTTAAATCTACAGGACTTTATGTATTATCATCTGAACCAGTGAAGATCCCTTGGTTTGATTCTGTATTTGCTGATATTGGTGATGAACAGTCCTTGTCCCAATCATTATCTACCTTCTCTGGGCATTTGAAGCAAACTAGTGTATGTTGCTTGCATAATTATCAAAAATTTAAACATCTATATGAAATAGTAGACCGATTAGGGTTTGGTGTTTCCTCTTTGCTTCAATAGAATAGTTACACAGAATTACTAGTTTGATCAAGTTCCTTTATTAGCCAATTTAATAGCTAATTGTTCTTGATATTTAAAGAAATAATGGTGTTATTTTTCTTAATTCTGCAGGAAATTCGGTCACATTCAACAAATCGATCATTAGTGCTATTGGATGAAGTATGTACATGAAGTCTTCTATAATCAGATATACAGAAACGTTATTGAGAGACCATGTTCAATAAAAGGAGAAGAAAATGAATGTTAAGAAGCTGACAATATTCTTCAAGGAATATGTAATACTGAGTCTCTGTGTTTGACTGTTAGGTTGGTGCAGGGACAAATCCCTTAGAAGGAGCTGCACTGGGAATGTCGCTTTTGGAATCATTTGCTGAATCTGGTGCTTTATTGACCATAGCTACAACACATCACGGGGAACTGAAAACTCTAAAGTACAGGTAGTTGATCAATAAGTTGAGATGGAACTTTTGTATTAGCCACACAACTCTGCATTGCTTCCTTTAGAGCCATGGGTTTTGTAATTTTGAGAATCTGACTTGAACAGTAATGAAGCCTTCGAAAACGCTTGTATGGAATTTGATGATGTGAACTTGAAGCCAACATATAGGATTCTCTGGGGAGTACCAGGTTTGTCTCATACATTTATAGCTACTTTCTACTTTTGTGATGCCATAATTTGGAGCAACCTGAGTATTTGTACAAGATCTGATTGATTACGCATATGAGCCAGGAATTTCTAAAATCTATTTTAGTTATCTTCTTGCTCAGCCTCCATTAAATTGTATAGGATATAGGTAAAATAATCTGAAGTGGAATCCAGTGATCATCCAGTTCATGTAGCTGTAATTGTGTTTGTGCTTGCGCCATGTTTTGGTGTGTATGTGCTTGTGCGGGTGCATGTTTCTGAGAGGGGAGGGAGGGCCACACAGAGAGACTCATGCTTTTATAAAACTTATAATGCTTCCTTCTCTAAAGGAACGCCTTCTATCTTTATTCTTTTGTTCATGTTGTATTTAACTTATTTAGTAAAGGTGGTTGTTTACTATCCTTCTTTCTTTTTTTTCCCTTGATTCTTGTGGCGCCTTCTCATCACAATACCAATTTGTATGAGGTATGACCAGAATTGTTAAACATCATCCAATGTAGGACGTTCCAATGCAATCAATATAGCTGAAAGGCTAGGACTGCCCAAGATAGTTTTAGATGATGCTCGAGGACGCTATGGACCAGCTAGTGCAGAGATCAATGAGGTAACTTACATAATCATGCTGTTAGGTTTTACTCGACTTTAGTGACCTGTTGAAGGCTTGAAGCTTTGCCCTGATATGTGAAATGTTTATGTCCATTAAACCAAACAATGTGGAGCAAATAGAAATATAAATATTTGTTTAAGTTTTATCTGCATATAGCCATACCAATATACATAACTAAAGAAACCTCCAATTACATAGTTTCCCTGATTTTCGGTGCTGTTTCTTTCTAATATATGACTCATGGTTGGTGTAAATAGTAAACAAAAAATAAGGCAATTATTTTCTATGCAAATAAGATGTAATGATCTGTTGCTTACTAGTTTTGAGGCTCCTTGTTGCATGTAGCTTATAGCATCTTTTGCAAATGATTATTACTCTTGTATGAAAAAATGCAATTATTGTTTAATGTGACCATGGCTTCTTATAACTTTTCCATGTTAAATCAATAATTCTCTTTTTTTCTATGTATTATCAAATGCAGGCAATAGTTGATATGGAGAGGTTTAAGCAGAATTTTCATGAGCATATTCATGAAGCACAACATTATCTGATGTGAGAATCTTCTATTAGTCAATATTTATTTACAGTATAAAAAAGTAGTGTCCCAATTAGCAGTGTTACCACTCCACAATTTGGGAATGACAGAGACTTGTGTGGCTATACTTCTTAGGCCCACAAAAAATTATTTATTAAAAATTGGATTAGCCTAATTTCCAAAGGGTTCAGTTATTTCATTAATATGTGTTTTGATTGGCGAGAAATGATTTCCTTCCAAAGTCCGTTATATCTTGACTTCTTCTTTTAACCATGGATATCTTTGGGCATGATTCATGAAGCATATTAATTAAGCCATACTTATGAGCGCTGCTATTTAGTTGATTGACTTATGTTAGTTACATGTTTCAGTCTTCCTCATATCAGAAGTCTATTGGTGTGCTCTCAAACCCAGTACAAACGCTAGAAATGATATGGTTGCTATCCCGTTAATTATATTTTTTGAAAAAGAAAATTAAAAAAAAAAGTTTTGTGGATTGGGCACGTTATGTCTAGCACAACTGTTTGCAAAAGCCTAAATCCTTTTGTGAATTTACTGAGTGAGCTAATTTTGGTTAATTATACCTTTTGCCTGAGCATGCAGACAACTCAAGACATATATGGTGTGCCATGAAAAACGCAATTTAAAATGTGTATCTATATATATTAAAAAAATTAATGATCTCTCTCAATTCTTCAGTCTTGCAACTTCCTTAAACTGGGAATGATGATACTTGTCACTGATAATGAGAATAAGTAGATATAACAAGTTGCTACCCTAGCATACACTATGCTCTAACTTGGTAATTGCTGTAACAATTAATACCAATTTTTCCCCCCTGAGCATGGACATAAATATGTTTATAACTATTTTAGGCTCTCAAGAGATCTTCATGAAAAACTTCTGGTGGCAAGAAGGAAGGTCATAGAACATGGCATCCATGAAAGATACAGGAAGAAACAAGAAATTTCTCAGGCTGCTGCAATAGCACGTTCTACTCTTCACAAGAAGCTGAGACAATTTCGTGCAACTGCAGCCCAACCTTCCAGGTTGACTACCACAGATATCAGCCAGCAGACATCTGCATCAGACAGTCAACGTATTACAGCAGAAAATAATAAAACTTCTGTTGCAACTAAAGCTACACACCCCATTAATAATACATCGCCTTCATCATCAGGTATAACATCATAAAGCGAGGGTTTTCTGCTATATTTATGTCTGCTTCCATTTCATTACTGCTAACAGGATAACACTATGACTTTTTTAATGCTCCTCTTCAAGATGTTTTGTCCTTTTTGGAAATTGATCTAAAGCCTATTAGTTCTTGTTTAGCTGCTTAATTTCATCTATGTATGCAAATTTGCAGGAAAGAGAGCAGAACTTCCTAAGGTTGGTGATATGGTGCATGTTTCTTCTCTTAACAAGAAAGCAAGAGTCTTAAAGGTGGAGCCTTCTAAAGGGGAATTAGTAGTTCAATCTGGTATGATGAAGTTGAAATTGAAACTAGAGGATGTCGTTAACTGACAAGGTAACTTTGCCGTCTTGTCTGCATAGAGCACAACAATTCGTCGTGCTTAATTTTCAAATCCTCTGTAGGCACTGTGATGGTTCAGGCTACATGCTTCCAGCTCTGATCAGAATTATTTATCTGCATTGGTTTGCCAAAATTGCATGAGCTTTTCTTGGTCTCAATCACATTCCCACCCATCCATGTTTTATGAAAAATAGTATTTCAGCAAACGAAAGATAGCTATAACTGTACATATCCATGTTATGTAATTGTAAGTTTTCTGAAATATGGATTCTGGAACTTCTCTTATATTAAATACTAAGTGGGAAAATTTGCTAGTGAAGTCGATATTATTTGGGTAAAGTTTAGAAAAGTTTGGATTGGGTACGGCTGCATACGAGCTAAGTCGAGATGAATACAAGGTTGGCTAGCTGAGCTTGCGCAAGTAACCAGATGCTCTGCGTGGTTGGTATGGACTGCTGAAGTTAGTCAATCCGTTGTTAGATAGGTAACATTTGGCTTATATATATATATATATGTATATGTATGTATGTAACAGAAATTTACATATTTAACAGAAGTTAGACCTGTCAACTTGTATAATTGTGACAAGGACTGTGCAATATTTGTTAATGCAAGCACGAGTGCTGCCTGATGATGTTCTATTATATGCATAGAAGAGTGTACTTTTCTCCAACAGCTACACACATTGCTCTAAGCCTCAAACACTAGATGGTATAAAAAAAAAAAAAAAAAACCCTTATATTTTCTGACAGATGAGAAATAATATTTAATGTTTTAACTTCTACTTGTATTTTGTATGTTACTAGCAACATTTATATACAAATGCTTCATGTTTTAACTGTCCTAGTTATACAGATACCAATTAAAAATGGACCTGTTTTGCCTCCACAATATGGTACATAGTTTAAGCTGAAGAATAATATACAACACTGTATCTGAGTTTTTTACTTGCGAGTTGAGACAAAGAAGTTCCGAGTAATTTATTTTAGCTGTAGTTGGCATAGAAACAAAACAATAAACATAAAAGGGGAAGACAAGAAATTAAGCTATTACAAACATCAAAGGGAGTAAATGAGATTCAACTTTGATTGAATATATATATATATATATATATATATATTCCAATTACTTCTCTTTATTTTTTTTATTTTTTTATCTCTCTAGCTCTTATTATCTAAATATATATGAATTTTGTCAAGGGGTCTCCACGTCGTCCATATGGCGGCCATTCTGGTGATGTTGTGATGAATCCGCAACCGAGGCAAAATCAAAGGTGAAATCCAGAAAATAAAGCAAGAAAACAAGAACACAGCAAGAGACAAACATGGGAATAGGTCCAAACAGCCAAAGAAACAGCGGCAAAGAGAAGTAAAAAGCTCTTAATCCCAATGACCAAAAATAACTCCCCCGATTCACAGTCCTTCCCACAAATTCTGCTGGCGCTGGCATAAGACAGGTACCATTATGATGCTGCTCGTCATAACAACAATTCAAAGACGAAATCTTCTTGTAAGGCACGTTGATGAGAATGCTGGCATGGCTATAGTACCTAATTGACTGCACATTCAGCAAGAATGCCACCAAGAAACACACCAGTATGGAGAAGAACTTGACGGAATACCCAAATGCGCTCCTGTCACCGTAGATGAAGAGGGTAGAGCGGTCGCCGCCGCCCGTGGAGGCTGTGGTTTTGCTAGTCATTAACATGGCAATGAGAGAGCTGAGGGTGATGGCCGTTGAGGCCAAGAGGGTGGATGCCATTATGTTGTTTCTCAGCGTCTGTACTGCCAATACCCCCTTTGACGGATCCTGCAACATGTATGCATGATTAATTAATTGGAAAATAATATATATATATATATATATATATATATATATGAAGTGTGGATTACTGATTAACGTGAAATTGTGAAATTATAAGCGACAAAATTGAATAATCTTCTTTTACACTCTCCTATCTTATGTATTCACATGTCTCAATATTTAATATCGACCTGAACTTGTTGTCATATATAACATGCACTCTAATTAATTAAGGTGAATCAACACCATTATTAGTAATAACATAACACGCACACGCACAATTATCATTCATTTATAAAAATTACACAATTCCTTTATCCAAAGAGAATAATGTTGGATTACTAGACGAAAATTACTTAGCATTACTCTTTTCAAAACTAACCATTTATGAGCAAAGTCACAAATGACTTTGTTACATGTATGTACCATAATTACAAGAATCTAAAATTATTAAGTAAACTAAGTCACAAATAATAGTATTACAAAATTAGCTAGCAAGAGATATGAATTCTATATTTCCTATATAATATATTATAAATATTAAATAAATTAGATGGCAGAATTAATGAGGAGATAAATATTAAATAAATTAGATGGCAGAATTAATGAGGAGAGAAATATTAAATAAATTAGATGGCAAAATTAAATGAGGAGAGTTCATTGAGAAGTAAATGATGGAAAAATAGCAGAGGAACAAACCAACAACTTATCCATGAAAGTAGGATCGGCTCAACAAATCTTTGAATATGAGCTTGGATATCATTTCAAGATTATCAACATATATTGCACTCATTGAGTTTGTAAAATAATAACAATAAAATGGTATGAGAAAAAATGAAATGGAATATATACGGAAAATTAAATGCATGCATAATGAAATGAAGGAAGGAACAATTTATATATATATATATATATATGTGTGTGTGTGTGTGTGTGTGTGTGTGTGTGTACCTCCATCATAGCATGAACCCAAAAACGCCTGTTGATGGCGTTGATGCCAATTACAGTTTTAGAGGGACGCTTGACAATCTGATAGAGAAGCCAGATATGATATGCCGCCATTATTAACACCCCTATCGGCACCAGAAAGCAGTCTAGTGTTTGTTTCTCCATCGTTCCCACCAGATATATAGTAGTATAACTCTCTCTCTCCGTCTCTCTCTATATATATGCGCGTATATATTATATATGTAATATATATATATATATATTTATCCAGGTGGCTGACTCTCCTGGTTTCTGTATTAATTCACATTCACAGTCACCACCGTTGTTGGGAAAGCAGAAGAGGAGAAGAAGAAGAGTTGTTGAGAGTAGAAGTATGAGACGTCACGGGTGTGTTTGCATTGGCTCTCTAGTTTTGTGGACTCGGTGATTTTCAGGGGTCTTATTTATAGAAATGCATAAAAAGCTAGTACTAATAGTAATCTACATTAAATATTAATCTCTAAACCTGACCATGTACCACTTTTGTAATTTGCCTCCAATATACTCCCTCCCTCCCTTCCATATAATAATAGACCTTTTAAGAAAAAAAATTATTTTAATTTATTTGTCGATGGTACTTTTTTAAGAGAATTAATTATTTATTTTTTTATATTATTTTTAGAATCTCTTCTCTTATATTAGTAGTTCTCAATTTTGCATAAAAGAATAAAGATAAAATTTTACACAAATTTTAATTATCAATGAATAGTACTCTAATTAAATAATTTTCTTAATTTGTGTACATAACTAAAATGATTATAATTATGAAATAAATGGAATACTTCAATATATATACAAGTTTTTTTTTCTTCTTCTTCAGCTGTATATTATTTTTATTCATTAAATTAAGTAAAAACTGTTCTTAATTATATTTTGAAATAGACTAAGTATCAATACATGGTGGAGGTCACTACAAAAAGGTACAACTGTCAAAAAATATACTTAGATCATTATTTACTTCTGACAGCCAATTTTAAACATTTCAAAACTCATTATTATTGAGAAGATTCATTAAAAAATTTGAAACAATAAATAAAATATTTTAAATAATTTATAATATTCATCATTATATTCAATAAAAAAAAAGAGTATTACCAAAATAGGTAAACATGAAAGTACAAATTAACTATAATAGCAAATAAAAAGAAGTAAATATATATTATTATCTACTATTATTTAAAGAAAGTTAAAACGAATGGAGCACATTGATACTCCAATTGCAAATAAAAGTGTAGTAGTAATAGCAATAATAGCCGTAGTATTTTACGATGAGGGGTTGAGTAATAAGAGGTAGGAACTTCAATGGAAATGGGGATCTGGTTTTACTTTTTAGGACCAAAAGTCAATACCCAAAAATAGACTGGTAGTAATCCATCTGGAGTAGTAGAATACGTCACCTTCTTTTCGTTTCTTTAATTTACACTTATGGAGTACTACTACTACTACTCAATAGTAGTACCAGTATATGATAGATTTCAGTTCATACCCAATATGTATAATCAAAAGTTAAGGAGGGAGGGAGGGATCAATTACTCCTGTGTTATAAATTAAATGTTCAATTTTAATTTTTTAAAGTTAAATTAATTATTTTTAAAATTCGTTTTTGTACTATTTTTTTCCTCAAAGTATAAGTGAAGAAATTATAGTATATGCAATTTACTATTAATATTAATTTTTATAATTTTAAAAATATATTTTTATATATTTTAAATTATTAATTTTAAAAATAATTAATTTGAATTAAAAAAGTCATATTTAATTTGGGAGGGAGCTATCTTTTTCATGCAGCCTCAATTTCCGTGTCACCGGGAATATGCCCCTTCATTAATTAGTATTATAACCCATGACTACTTGTTATGTTAGCTGAGACTCCACCAAGGAAAGGAAAAGGGAAATAGCATCAAATTTGAGGAAATAATAAATTTATCACCATCAACTTCTTCTTTTCGTAACAAAAGTCAAACACGGGGATGGCCTTTCATTCATTCATTTCTATTTCAACTTTTAAATTTTATTTAATAAAGAAATAATTATAACAAAATATTTTAATTTTCTACTTAGTTATGAAATTTGTTAACTTGCATTAATCGCATCAATAATAAATTTTAAGATTTTGCAAATAGATGATAAAAAATTAAAATGAGACTAGTTCTAATGGAACGTTAGGATTATTAAAATTTTGTCAGCTCTAAATTTTTTTTCTTTCGTTTCAAAATTAAAAATATAATTTAACTTTTGAGGTCAAACGACAACAGATTAAACTTCAAAAATAGTATGACTCATAAAAATTTAAAATGAAATAAATTTTATGATTAATAATTTTTATTATAAACTATACAATTATAATAATTATATCAACTAAAATGAAATAAATTCATAATAATTTGAAATTTAATATATTATCGTTTGATCTCAAAAATCAAATTATATCTCTAATTTTGAATAAAATTATATCTCTAATTTTGAAACAAAAGGAGTACAAATTTAGACCAACCGACCAATCAGACTGGGAATGTTGGGGTGGTCACCTTCTAACAAAGACACCGGACTATTCTAGTGGAGTGGTCTATATAAACCCTTTAGTGGGCTTAGCACAAGGCCCAAATGTGTTTGAACATAGTACTCATCATGGACCAAAATAATACTTCCTCCTACGTTTCAAAATATATTATCTCTATTGACTTTTTAAGACGCTCAAAATTAGCACCGATTCCTTTAATTTTTAATTAATACAAAAATAAATATTATAAACTATCTAAAAAATACTACTTATTATAATATTTATTGTTTTATTTTTTTTTAATGAATTATCTCAATTTTGAGTTTAAAAATATTTCACCTTGACTTTCAAAAGTCAACAATAATCTTATAAATTGGAACCTCGAGAGTCCTGTATTTCATTGGGCAGGGGAACTTGTGAGTTGTGACATAGACACCAGAAGATGACAGAAAGACTGATAAGATCACCAAGAAAACTCACAAATAAGTGTCAACCATACCCTCCCAAACCTTGGAGACCGGAGAGCTTATACAACTGTAAAATGCCATCAAATTGCTAATAACCCAAGGAGGATCTCCAGAGACGGTACACAGTTACCTTCGGCATCTCTACAGGTCAGAGGATGATCTGCAACTGATCTCTTTCCGCACTTTTTATAAATACGCCAATCAGAGATGGAGAGTCGGTGGTTAAAAGCTTCTCTCCTTCCACCTAAAACAAAAGTGCAAGGTGAATCTTGTAAGTAAACCCAATATATGAGAGCCAATTTCAATATTAGATGTAATTAATTTGGATACAGAAATACAATGTGGTTGCAAAATAGATGATAAGCATAAGTTACGCAAGGATATAAACAGGGAAATGAGAAAGAGGCAAGCTAAATGGAAGCGAAAAGTTAATATGATTCTCCAACAAACACCTCACTTAATAAAAGCATTCAAGCATATTAACTTACAGAGGACCCACCATGAATATATATATTCAGTGCTCTAAGAGTTTGATCTTCTCAAGACAATTCAGCATGTGTTGATTAATCTCAGGTGTGACGCGAGGTCCAGCCGTATTCTTGTACTGCTCGAATTTCAATTTGTCGCACTTCAAAGCTGCATCTTTGCAGGCCTTGATGCTTCCTAATGCAAAAGAACATGGATGTTAAACAACTTACACTTGTTAAGAAGATATAAAAAGCATTAGAGTATGGTGCATTGTTAAATGAGATGGTCCGCTTAATTGGTATGAGTTCTATTAGTAAATCAGATATGATATGAAAACACATTCAGCTGTTTTCAGGAGTCCGGACAACCTTTATTTGTTCTATACTGCAGGATAACCTCTTTCACATGCATTACATATTTATGGGGACTAATACATGACAAGTTTTTTTCCTACTAAAGGATCATAATTTTACTTTCTCACATATCAAACACACCATATTTATAAATTATTTTGAGTCCAAGAATTTAATCAAATCCAGTCAAAATACACTATTTTAAGAAACAGCCTAATTGTGCAAATCAATGAGAATAACACCTCTTACTAACCGAGAAACAAGTGTAAGAGAGTACTCATATATAGATCCACTTGTCATAAAGATGAAAGCATGGTTACCAAGAATGTGGATCAATTTGGTACGCAGAACGAAATCGGATACGGAGAACGCTACCTATTGATGAAATAAAAAATATATTTACATTCCCGTACCACGATTCGGAAATAGTTCCCGGTTAGCAAATCGTAGGGCGGATAGGGTTTCTTGGTATGAAAGTCAGGCACTTGAGCAGAAGAACATAGAAAGTGGAAGAAGGGGATGATGTATCATAAACTCATAGTGAGATATTATTAACATAAAAGATCTTCTCTCTTGAGATGACTGGTGAAATTTTGTATTCCAAAGGTTCTATGGAACATGCAGAATACGAAAACTAGTATCCAGTTTTAAAAAATACTATAAGACAGTAATACAATATAACACATTTGTGTGCTCTCGGCACGCTGCTGTTTGACTTACCACTCAGGTCCAGCAAGCTAAACATCACTGGACAGTTTCCAATACTCCTCACCATTGTAATTGCAGACCAGACTTTTTGATACTCGTCCCTTGAGGCTCTGATGATGCAAACTTTTGTAATGGGATTCACATATTTGACTACAAAAAAATATCCCGTTTAAAGATGCAAAAAATAGAAATCTGGTAGATGATATAAGTCTACTGGAAGTTACAAGCAATCTTAAACACAACAGACATTGAATAAGTCAGACCAGAGTTGTTATGTTGTGCTCACCTTGAAACGACCCAAGTGATGAGGCAAGGCCACACTCGCCAAAGTTTACAAGAATGCTGTCTTTGATTGCTTTCGTAACATTTAATTGGGTAATTATAATGGGATCATCTATGGCTAGATCTCTATTTGGATCCAAAAATACCTCCATCACCATGTACCTATTCTTAAATCCCACCATGCTTCTTTCCCTAGTGATCAACTATTTATATGTTAGATAAAGCAGATGCATAAAGGAGATTGTCTTAGGTGTTGAAGTTTAAGCATACAAAGAAGCAGAAGCTACACCATAAACCAGGTGTCCAGGATTCAAATGAAAAACAAGTTATGGCAAGTTAACAAAGATTGAAAGGGGTCCGACTACTATCCCAGATAATTATACTCCCTCTGTCCAAAAGAGAGTGTTTTACTTTCAAAAATCACATTTTATAACAATAAAAACATGTAAATTCTCAATATTATCCTTGCAAGTAAATATTAATTCTTCATTTTGCTGAATTATCAATTAATGCTATTACCAGAATCCCGCTGAACTAGTACATTTCCAGGAGAAAATCAAAATCTCAGATATTGTTTTTCATATGGTTCTTCATAATTATAAACAGAGAAAAAAAAGAGAATAGCCTTCATAACATGTCATCAACATAAATGTATCACAAGGTTTTAATATTACAAAAACAAAAAAAATAACCAAGGATAAATTTGGAACTCATCACTCATGTCATCTTGTAGCCTATTTTGAGAAATAGAGCTCTCATTTTCATACAAACTAGAAAGGAAAGTAGGACTCTCAGTTTCAGACAATGGGAATTCATGATTAGAAATATTGTGAACATTTGATATATTCACATACAAACTGGCATATAGCCATAAACAAGTTCATCATTGTAATACAGTCAATCAGTGTCGGTTTACCAAATAAATTGGATAAAAATTGAAACCGATTTATAATCAACAATATTACACTCTCACCCTTGTTCAGAGGGAAAACAAAACACCCAGTTAAGAAATGTCAAGAAGCATAGCCAGATTCATATTTGTATCACTGTAATATGTGATACCATGTAGACAATAAAAATAATAATCTAGGCATACATATATCATGTAAACAGAAAGTGAACAACCAACAAATTAACAAAAAAATAACGAAAAGTTTTAAGAAAAACAGACAATCACAACCTTATACATATATAACCATCAAGTTGACAGTTCCAAAAATGCATTTAAAAGTACAAAATCTAAATAAAAAGGCATTGATGATGATTATTGCACAGTTAGCGTTCAAATACAGCCTTAAAAACAAGCTGGTTAAATTGGTACAGATAATCGACTTAGATTATTCTATTGCACGTATCTAGGACCACAGTAGTAGTAGTAGTAGTATAACTATAAATCAGCTATTGTTCTTGCCTCGTGATTAGTTGAATCAAGAAGCTTCAATTTCCAGTTACAAAAGGCACATCATATCTGTTTGAAAAGAAGCAAAACGTGGTGTGTGTTCAATACTTTGCAATTAATTTCATCAATAGACATAGTCTTTGCCAAGTTTAATTGGATGGAATAACAACCTATTCCCCTCCACCAAAAATAAACTCCATTGAATTCAAGCCCAGAAACTGAATTTGATACCAGAAAAGAGAAACATTAATTTCATTTTATGGGATTTGAAAATTACTACTAAGAAAGACAAAATATAGGCTAGTACTGCAAAATCTTCCAAAATTTAGGGTTTTGGAACAATCACATCCACACAACTACCAAATTGACACTGAACACCTTAAATACATCAAAGCACTTCAAATTGTATTAAACATTCTATAAGATCAAATAAAATCAGTGCGAGTAGCAAAAAAATATATATATCCGTGACGTAAATAAGTCGAATAAATTACCCGAAAAGAGAACACTGAGATGAGAGCTTCCACGGTGGCGCAATGAGAGCTTCCACGGTGGCGCAATGCCGCTTTGTTCGTTGGGGGAGAACGCAGGGACATAGCTTATCATTATTATGGACTTATGGGCCTTTCTTATATGATCCATGTCCAATTAATACAGATCCTACAAGACAACCCAAAAGTTTTAAATACAATTAACGGCCCAATTTGTAAAAGAATAGATAAAAGACACCCATAATGTGATTAAGAATAATCTAAAAATTATATGAATAGATAATCTATTATTATTATTTTTTCATTAAATGTGTCGGTCTTTGAGAGTTTATAAATGATTCCAATATATATTTAGTTAAAATTGGTGAAATAAGACTTATTTAAATGTCTATTAAGATGGTCTATGACTATTTTTTTTTGTACGTACATATATAATGCAATTTCAAATGCAGGAGTATAATATGTAACCCTCTTTCATATTACGAGCTTTTCATTTTAATAGAGTAAATAATTGTAATACTTCAATACTTTATATACTTCATTTTGTAACCATGTGGATAAATAGACATGGGTAAAGAAGCCATAGTTCAAATTTGGGCCGAATCATGGGCCTTGCCCTTAAATATGAAAGCCAAAATTTGCATGGCATATTTGTACCTAACCACCTATCAGCTAATACTCCTTACATTCTAAAATTAAAAATACAATTTAATTTTTGATATTAAGCGATCTCATATTAAATTTTAAAATTAGTATATATCATAAAAATTTAAAATCAAATAATTTTTATTATATATTATACAATTATAATAATTGTATTAAGTAAAATTAAATAAATTCACATTAATTTTGAATTTAATATATTATCGTTTGACTTCAAAAATCAAATTATATCTCTAATTTTTGACCGGAAATGACAGTTAGTATAAATTATCGTTGATGGTTGACCGTCTTCAAGTAAACGTGTACTGACAAAAACAGAGTATCGCGTGATTCAAATAGAAAGTTTTTTACCGACGTCGTCAAACGATTGGCCATTAAAAGTCTAACCAATAGTAATACGTTTATACATTATTATAAATATCTAACCCAATATTTTTTAAAACAAAAAGAAGACATAAGAGTATCTTCAGCAGGTGAATTATCCCGTGGACTGTATTTAGTCCACATAATATCAGCAGATGTCCTTTAGTCTTCAATCCTCCCAGCATATAGACTATCCCGTGGACTATAATATAAAAAGATTAAAATAATCAATGAATTCTAAAAAAACTCCAACGACCATATTACAACGCCCATATTCTAACAGCTATATTTTAAAGAACAAACAACCTCTATAAATATAAGGTACATCCAGTCTCTCATATTCACTCATCTCAATTTCAGTCTTCTGGTCAAATAGGTTATTTTAAATATGTCTCATCAATTCAAATTAGATATGTTGCACATAGATGAAGAAGAATCATGTGGACAATTTTTAGGCATGACGACTATTGAAGAAGAATAACAAAATGTCAATATGCATACATCACGTCATCGTGGTTCTATGCAAGGTCGTATTACCATTGATTGTGGTAGACATGAAGGTCATAAATCGACTTTTTCGTGATTATTTTGTTGAACATCCTACATACCCCCGTATCTATTTCGGAGAAAGTTTCAAATGCGGCGCTCGCTTGTCCTCCGAATTCAAAGAGCAGTTGAAGCGTATGATTCATACTTCGTCCAAAAAATGAATGTTGCAGAACAACTCAGTTATCTTCTCTATCAGTTATCTTCTCTACAAAAGATAACTGCCTCAATGCTGATGCTTCCCTATAGTGTTAAAATGAAATAATTTGAAAACTTAAAAGAATATAATTGAAAAAATTAATACTTTAAGGTAAAAAGTAAAATTTATAGAATCATGAAGGACACTTTTACAATTAATCCTAAAAATATTCAATCTCACCTAAAATTGACTTTAGTTTCAAATACATTTACATTTGCTCCCCTAATTAACAGTACACGAAAATCGGATCACCTTATCTTTTTCTACAAGTACCGCTCTCTCTGCCTTCGTTAGACCAGCGTTCGGCTGTTTGGAGAGAGATAAAGGGTTGAAGAGAGAGAAAGCAGTGGGTCTCTTCTGGTGAGTCTTTTTGGTCTTTCTCCTTCTCTTTCGAAGTTCGGATTTTATTTTATATATTTAGTTCTGGGTAATTTTGAACTCTGTAACTAGTTAGAATCTTGTATGTAAACATCTGCTATTGTGGAGAGAGAAATCATACCGAGAGAGAAACAACAGAAAAAATGCAATCTCTGATCACCTCCTTAGCTCGAACCTTAAAATCCAATCACAGATCCACCCATCCTTCTCTTGTTTCTCTTTCCACCTTTCTATCTCCTCAGCCGTTTTCTTCATCGCCCTCCGTTGAATCCTCCAAGTCTCAATACCCCAAAACCCTGGAGGGACTCCGGCACCGGCTGGCAGCCGAATCGCCGACGTTGACTGACTTTGTTCGGCTCCAATCCAACGAGGAATACTCCGTGGAGGTCGGAACGAAGAAGAAGCCGCTGCCGAAGCCTAAATGGATGAAGGAATCGATTCCAGGAGGAGAGAAGTACACTCATATAAAGAAGAAGCTTCGAGAGTTGAAGCTGCACACGGTTTGTGAAGAGGCTAAGTGCCCTAATTTGGGGGAATGTTGGTCTGGTGGCGAAACAGGGACGGCCACGGCTACTATTATGATTCTTGGAGATACTTGTACTAGAGGTTGCAGGTGAGTGATCATTTAAATTCATATCATTTTCGTGGGATGGAGTATGGAGTTGGGTTTTGGATTTCTACTTAAAGAGAGTTTTAGTTTTTATCCATGTATAGATATAGATGTTTTTAGAGGGATGTTATAGATAGGTGATCTTAGTTTTCTATGTGATTTGATTCTAACTGTTGTTTGTAAGGCCTAGTGACTATATAAAGATGGCCCTCAATTGCAAAATCGTAGAAAGTAGTTGTAAACTTCTTTCAGTCTCTTGTTACTAAACAGGAAAAGAAGTTTTCAATTGCTAAATTTAATATTTCGGAACAAAAGTGTTTCATAATTTTGATTTCTTTTAATTGAGATTCTTACGATATTTGTTGACTAGTTACCATCACCGTCTCATGCATAAGTCCTCTGTATTAGACACCAACATGTCTTAGACTCTTTGTATACACATGTTTATCCCATCTCAGATGGATTCATGATATAGTCAAATAAGATCATTACTTAGACTAATGCATTTCACACTCAGGCAAAGATTTGAGCTTACTCTTCAAAGTGGTTGATACTCAATATTCTAATCGACGGAAACATCTTGACTTTCTTTTCTTTTAAACTCTCTTTTGGTATGTTTTCAAACTTTTGGATCTCAAGTATATTTCAGTCTTATTATATCACTAACAAACGTGTCTTCTGGAAACTGCTGGCAGTTGGGTAATATATATCTTTGACATTTTTGCTTCCTTTATTATTAATATGATCATGATTCGCGAGAGATTAGGAATGTAAAGATACTATTGCGAGCAGTCAAAAAGAGTGGGAGTTCATAACTCCATATATTGACCCCCTATCTTATCAACCAAAATCAAGCGACTGGTTTAAATTAAATAGTTACAACATTATGGTGAAGGTCTTTTTCATTACTTGGTGAAAAATGCAAATATTACATGTGGAAAGAAGCTGAAGTTAATGGTATAATACAATATTAATTAAGTATTAATATTGGAATGACTCTTCCACATGGGCCGTCAAGGTATTAAGGATGCGGGATGAAGCTGCAGTATTTATCAAAGAAAAGAAGAAAAAAGATGATGATGTATCGTTTTTGAAATTGTTCCAAACTGGCTGTTTTGCAAAGGAGGAGGGCATTGCAATGCGATTTTTTTCTCCTTTTCAATTAGTGTTTTTTATTTTTTGGGAAGGGGTAGGGTTGAAGATTTGCCAGAGTAGAATTTACATCTGCTGAACCTGTTTTGCTATATCATTAGGTTTTACTGATTTGTTGCTCCGTCTCTATGTTGAAGTTCTTAAGGGTCTGTTCCTTAGTTATAGATCACGTTTCCTTGTGCCTACATAGAAATCTGGTCCAATAAAGATTAATTTGAATTTTGATGTGCAATTATTGAAGCCTGAAATCATCGTTTCTGTAATTCATATGATCATTCATCAATTCTTTCTTTTATTTTATAAAAAGGATCATTCATTGTTTTGTCTTTTCAATTTGTAGATTCTGCAATGTGAAGACATCACGAACTCCACCACCTCCTGATCCAAATGAACCATCTAATGTGGCTGAGGCAATTGCATCATGGGGTTTGGATTATGTGGTGATTACTAGTGTTGACCGTGATGATCTTCCAGATCAAGGAAGTGGTCATTTTGCTGAGACCGTGCAGAAGTTGAAGATATTGAAGCCAAATATGCTGATAGAAGCCTTGGGTATGAATCATTCTATACCTAATAGTATTCCAGTTACTCGAATTAATCTTGGGTTTTGGAATGGTAACTGGATTTAGGAAAGTGTATTTCACACCTCTTAAATTTGAGGTGGTAATACAGTCCAAACTTCTGAGCAAAATAGGGGTACATGCCAAATATGCTGTACATGCTTAAAATTTAGGAACCTAATCTTTTTTTACAAGGATTGTACAACCCATAGTGTAACTTAAAAGCCAAGAAAAGTTCAAGGCTTTACATTCTCAAGATTCTTTGCTTAATGCTTGGCTTACTGAGAAGGATTGTGATAATTTCCGTGAGAATTTGATAGGGCTAGCTGATATGAAATGGTTTAAACAAGAATAAATTTCAATGCACAGCTAAATTCTAGACTTTTATATGCATCTCGCTTCCATTTTAGTTATGTTGCTTGCCTTATTGGATTGTGCAGTTCCTGATTTTCGAGGAGACCCTGGCTGTGTAGAGAAAGTTGCAAAATCTGGATTAGAAGTTTTAGCTCATAATATTGAAACAGTTGAAGAGCTTCAGAGTGTAGTGCGAGATCACCGTGCCAATTTTAAACAATCCATTGATGTTCTAATGATGGCCAAAGACTATGCTCCTGCTGGTACTCTTACCAAGACTTCAATAATGTTGGGGTGTGGTGAATCACCTGACCAAGTAGTGAGAACCATGGAGAAGGTGAGAGCTGCAGGTGTCGATGTAATTACATTTGGTCAGTACATGAGACCTTCCAAGCGCCACATGCCTGTATCTGAATACATAACTCCTGAGGCTTTTGAGAAGTATCGAATTCTTGGCATGGAAATGGTTTGTTTTCAATCCTTCAGTTTCAGAAATTATGGTTTTTTGGGTGTTCTGTGTATAATTTCTTTTGCATGACGTTCTTATTGTTCTCTTCTCGTGTGAAATATATGTTTTCTGGCTATGATTATAAATGGCTACTAGTTGATGTTTGGCTGGTATTCTTTTTTGGCTGGTAGAATATGAATTAACCATCCGAAGGCCTCCAACTCTCCTCCTTCATCGTTTCCTCTCTTGCTGCTGATGCTCCAGTTACCACATACTCGAATCATGCCATTCCGTCTATATAGGACTTTATTTTGTCCTAGAAGTACAAGAATGATGATATTGTCATGAGATTCTAATTTTATATTCTGAGCCTCTTCTGATTCAGAAGGTTTTTTCCCCTTTCTTTTAAAAAAAAGAAGTGAAAGACAGACCACATCCTAAGACAATTGCATTTTTCACATGCACTGCATGTGCATATCAGTAGTTCATATACATATGTTTTACACACTGCTGTCCCTAGCACCTAACTGATAAACTTGCACAATTCCTTGAAGTTGAAGGTGGTAGGTCAGTTGAGAAAGATTCACCCACCATGGGATATGGGTTTTACTCTCATCCTCCTCCCATGTAATGATTTTCGTAATGGAACCCAAAAAACCATTTCCTAGTTTATCTTTGCCCCTTTTATAAGTTATATCTTTTGCTCTGTATACCTTGTGTCAATTTTAACTTTTTAAATATGTATTTTTATTGATTTTGTGGTGATAACTTATTTTCCTCAACAACAAGCCCTTTAGCACTTTCAACTACCACTAGTCATATTGTGTGGTCATCTTTCACTCCTAATACACTTAAGTTAACACCATATGAGTACTAGCTACTGCCATGTACCTTAACAAATCTTCAGGGATTCCATATGAAACTCTCAGGTGTTGCAATTACAATCAACTTATCTAAGTATAGATTTTTCTTTTTCCCTTCGATTTCCGCCATCTCAGTTATCATTGTTCCTTTGCAGTTGGTCAACATTTTTGAGTAATTCATTGGAGGCTTTCTTTCCTATTCTTTTCTGTTTAATGGGTCTTTATTCTTTTTAAGTCTACAAGTAATCTTTTTTCTTAAGTTTTTTGATAGATTTACAAAGCTTTGTCTGTTCCGAGATATTGCAGTGGTCCGCCTAGATTTAATTTTTCTTATATATGCCCTTTTCTTGTATTTTGACTTATAGTGCAATATCTTTTTCCTTATATTAATCTTGTTTATGTGATATTCCATCAATTTATTTATGGAGCAATTGACAAAGTTATAAAGCTATTAGTGTCGTTATAAACGAATAACCATTTGCAAGGAGGGCCATTGGTTGAATTTTGAGAATGACCCTTCTTCCCATGAGAGAGCCTTGTGGACATGCTGACCAATTCATCTTCCTGTTATTCTTTGGTCTCAGCTACCTATCATCTGCTTATTTTAGTTTCCTTTTATGTCATTGGAGATGGATTTTTAAAAGATTTAGAATACATACTGTATTTCAACTCATAATGCATTACTGATGTTTTAGTACAGGCACATAAAGTCCATAATATTTTATGTTCAATCACATCTGCAACCATGTAGTATTATCCTATTACGGCTTGTTACTTAGCCATGTCTAATTATATAGGTTATTAAGATATTAAATATTACCTTGTTATAGTTTGTTTGTGACATCTAGTTGCAATACAACATAAAATCTCAAACCGTTTTTCCGGAAGCATGTATATCATGGACAAGTATTCAATTCATTTTTGGCGAGGCCAAAATTGATGATCTTTCATGCCTTTGGTAAGCTTAATCTTTGTTTTGGAATGTGTCAGGGATTCCGATATGTGGCATCTGGTCCCATGGTCAGGTCATCGTATAAGGCGGGTGAATTCTACATCAAATCCATGATAGAATCAGATCGGGCTGCATCTTCATCTTAATGGTCAGTCTTTTGGTAGCCAGATTTTTACATTTTTATCATGCATCAAATGTTTTTAAGGATGATTGGATGGGATTGAGCTATGAGACTTTGGCTTCTTCAAAGAGATCTTGTTCATACTAGAGAATATTGACCGATAGAGTATATATGTCAGAGAGCCAATCTAATCACGGGTTGTTCGTGCACAAATCAAGCTCGTTGATTAAATCTCTCATTCATTAATCATAATTTGTACCTGGGTGTATCCAGTTGTGTAATTTTCAAATTCTATCATGTGTTTGTACATTTTTTTACCTGATAAAGTTTGTGGTGCACATTTTAATAACAAGATCAACTTTCTTCAATGATATGTTCGCGCTGGACCTATTTGTTTGGATCTACTTCATGCAGTTGGCATGTGATGAACCTTGCTTCTCCGCTGGCATAACATAGCTGAGCCAGTTTAGTATAGGATCTATACTATAGGTGGTGGTTCTATATCTAGTTAACTTGTTGGATCATGGTTTTTGTGGTTGGCATCAAGTGCAAATAATTAGGTGCACATTGGTTCAAACACCTTTGAAGCTATTTAATGGGACCGTGGAGCCCTAGAATTTCAGGATGGAGAGACAAGTAGACACACCCTCATGGTGTGTAGTTTTGGACTTTCTGAGGATTCATAAATCTCCTTAAAGATCAACAAACATTCTTCTTACAATAAATCTAGGGCACTAGAAATTCAGGAAAAAGCAACGGATGTAACTTTTCTGTTTAGTAGTTTTTTCTATAGAAAAAAGATGCATATGGACTACAAGAACCATTTATCATCTCATACAATGCTCCAAGTATAACGTTTTTAATTGGAAATTTATAAAAAGGACAAAAAAGAAGAAGAAGAAGAAGTTGCATTTGTGTTTTTTTTTAGGGGAATTTTTATTTGACGCCCCTAGTTTTATCCTTGTTATAAGTTTCAATGGATCAAGATCCGAAGGATTTATAGGAAAGGATTTTTGTAAATCCTCTTCATTTGTAAAAATCTTTGGTGAGTGGTTATGCATAGTTTACTACTTCCTTTGTCCTAAAAAGAGGATTATAATAAGCCATATTTTGGGCAACAAATTATTTAAAACAAACATTTTGCCAAGTGCTTTTGAAACTAATTTTGATTTGATTTGATTAGGGCAATAGTTTCAATTCTCATATCCAAAGAAAATGAGTTGAACCTCCCAAGTCCCAACACCCTCTGCTCAACACTACGTATCAAAATACTTATTCCCATTTATATTATGGGGGTGGGGTGGGTTGCTGTATGAGCACAACTAAGTCCACTAAATCTAGGAACCCAAATGTCACCCACCCCATCAAACTACCCGGAATCTGATGTCAAAGGCAGATCTCTACCTCCGCCGCCAATTCTTGACGAAGAAACTGTAAAAGAAGTACTTTCGGAAACACCCATCTATAAACCACCCGCTCCCACCACTAAAAAACCCATCGAATAAATTACCCGAAAAGAGAACACTGAGATGAGAGCTTTCATGGTGGCGCAATGCTGAAGCCTGAAGCAGAGCCGATTTGTTCGTTGGGAGAAACGCAGGGACTTCTGGACCTTTCTTATATGATCCATGTCCAATTAATACAGATCCACCAAGATAACCCCCGAAAGTTTTAAGGGACAATTAACGGCCCAATTTGTAAAAGAAAAGATGAAAGACAACCATATTGTGATTAAGAATAATCTAGAAATTATATGAATTCATAATCTATTGTTATTATTTTTTCATTAAATGTGTCG
This sequence comes from Aralia elata, assembly GCA_034770075.1. Classification (NCBI taxonomy): domain Eukaryota; kingdom Viridiplantae; phylum Streptophyta; class Magnoliopsida; order Apiales; family Araliaceae; genus Aralia; species Aralia elata. The sequence continues at coordinate 2,138,087 of CM068385.1, read as the reverse complement.
GTCTCTGAGAGTTTATAAATGATTCCAATATATATTTAGTTAAAACTGGTAAAATAAGGCTCATCCAAATGTATATTAAGATAGTTCATAACTGTTTTATTCATAACTGTACGTACGTATATATTTAAACAAAAGGGTCCTCCTAACATGTGTCCTACATGTGCCATTAGGGCACATGCTAAGTACGAAAAATAAGAGATGGAGACCATTAAATATTATTTGTTTATGCATTTGTACCAAATTCAATGCATAGGGTCTACTAACATATTATTTTTTTATACATTGAATTCAGTGTAAATACATAAATAAATAATATTTAGTAGGTCTCTCATGTCTTGTTTTCTGTACTTAGCATGTACCCCTAAGGGCACGTGTTAAGAAAAGTCAATACTTTACTTACTCCATTTTGTAACCATATGTATAATAGACATGGGTAAAGAAGCCCTCGTTCAAATTTGGGCCGAATCATGGGCCTACCCCTTAAATATGAAAGCCGAGATTTGCATGGCATATTTGTACCTAATCACCACCTCTCAACTAATACTCCTCCCGTTCACATATTAAATTTTAAAATTAATATGTGTTAAAAAATAAAATATTTTTTAAATTAAAACAATTTTTATTAATTTATTATATAATTATAATAATTAAAATTAAATAAATTTACGTTAATTTAAAATTTAATATATGATATTTAATTTAGACAAATATAAATTACCGTGGATGGTTGACCGTCGTCAAGTAAACGTGTACCGACAAAAACAGAGTACCACGTGATTCAAAAAGAGAGTTTTTTTTTTCCGACGTCGTCAAACGATTGGCCATTAAAAAGTCTTACCAATAGTAATACGTTTATACACTATTCCAAATATCTAACCCAAGATTTTTAAAACAAAAAGAAGACATAAGCACATGAAGTTCAAAATGCACTAGCTTGGCTTAGCCTCACTCGCTCTTTCTCCGCATACACTTCACGCGACAGTTTTAGAAGGCAACATGAGGCTGGGCCCACTATAACAGACAAAAAAAAAGGAAAGGGGTTAACAGCAAAAGTGTACCTCAAAGTTTGACAAAATTTTATTTTGGGTCTTATCGTATTAATTTTGTCAATTGTGTTCTTTTTAAATTTTTACAAAACTGTTTTATTTTAACACTAATAAAACTATTAGTCAAAACTCATATATAAATTTTATACGGTTAACATTTAACTCATTTAAAACACATAAATACAATAATATGTATGTTATATAAAACATAAATAGTATAATTATTGATAATTTCATACGTGTATGTGAAGGATTCTTACCAATAATCTCGCTATGGTGTTAAAATGAAATAATTTGAAAACTTAAAAGAATATAATTGAAAAAAATAATACTTTCAGGTAAAAAGTAAAATTTATAGAATCGTGAGGGACTAAAAATATTCAATCTCACCTAAATTTGACTTTAATTTCAAATACATTTACATCTGCTCCCCTAATTAACAGTATACACGAGAATCGGATCACCTTATCTTTTTCTATAAATACCACTCTCTCCCCCTCATCTCTCCCCATTTTCGGCTTCATTAGACTAGGGCTCGGCTGTTTGGAGAGAGAGAGAGATAAAGGGTTGAAGAGAGAGAAAGTAGTGGGTCTCTTCTGGTGAGTCTTTTTGGTCTTTCTCCTTCTCTTTCAAAGTTCGGATTTTATTTTATATATTTAGTTCTGGGTAATTTTGGACTCTGTAACTAGTTAGAATCTTGTATGTATTAATCTGTTTATGGGATTTTATTATTTATTTGAATGATACTGTATGGTGTTAGCCAAGACATTTGACTTTGAATCATGTAGTAGACTTTGCCATTTTGACCTTCTAGGGTTTTTAGTTTTGATATATCTTGATGAATGTTGTTGTTGTTTGATTAGATTGTGCAATATAGCGGGCTGATCTATTTAATATGGTGTAATTAACTGTTTTACCCCTATGATTCTATTTATGATGCTATCTAGGATGTATCAACTATTAATAAGGTAGTAGTTCTTAGATGTGTTAGGGAAATATAAGAATTACATTGTTTAGAGGCCAAGTTTGTAAGTTGATTTGCATGTGTACTGGAATTGTGAATGATTAACCGAAATTTAGATTGCAATGATTAACCTTGGGTGCACTTTTACACTAATGAAGCACTTCCACTAATGAAATTTTCTTATCCTGGCATGATCTAAGTAGTTATGTGTAGAGAGAGACCATTAGTTTTTACGTTATGTCACTATTTTAGGTTTCAAACCTAAGAAAGAGAGTTATTGTTCTAATTTAACAAGGGATCTATGGCCAAATGAGCAAAAGAACTTTCAGGCACATCATTATTATCCTTAGCCCTGCATGTCGATCCCATCAAAATTGACAGTTTCTCGTGTTGTGTTGGGCCTGCAGAAGTTTGGGGCGAGTCATTAGGAGCGTGAAATCTTCATTAAGACTTTGAAGCTTGCTGATATGGAGGTATATGGAAAATCTATGGTTGAGGTGCCTACAAATGTTATTTATCTGTCGCATATTCTAGGCCAAGATGGGCCAAACTCTGTTCATAAGTGCGATTGGAAATGTGAAAACGAACATGTGTGTGGAAACATGTATCGCTGCAGATTAACAGGACTGACTCACATTTGTGACAAAAACTGTAACCAGAGAATTCTGTATGATAACCATAGCTCCCTTTGCAGAGTGAGCAGGCAGGTTTTCCCTCTAACACCGGCTGAGGAACAGGCTGTTAAAGGTGTGCGTAGGAAGCTTGATGCTGAGAGTTCCCCCTCTGATAGTTGCACTTTTAAGCGTAGAAGAAGTGCACAATTCCATCCCTCTCCTTTTGAGAGATCCTTCTCTGCTGTTGGTCCAATCTGCAGTCAAATTGGAGATGGCATGGACATGAGCTAAACATTATAACGTTAATTGCCAAACTCTTATGCTCTTTTCTTTTTTATTTTTATTTTTCTTTGTGAATCTTTCCCGTTCGGGAAAGTATGGATATTTGAGCTTAATTTGGGTAATTAAGAGGCGGATGTGATCGTCCTGCCCATCTGTAGGAACAACTTATATTTTGAATCGCGGATGTACTTTTGCGCTTCGAATAGCCTAACTATCCATAGGAGTTTGACAATTCTATATTAATATTAATTCTATTCTGAATGAGTTGCATTCAAGCTGCTCCGAAATCTGAGCTATGATAATTGCAGGGTGCTTTAGGCAACTTGACAAACTACAGGGTTCTTCTTTGTTTTGTCAATTTTATTGAACCCACTGCATTTGATAACTGTTTTGACACTAGTTCATTATTCTAGATGTGATGTTATTAATTTGTTCACTCATTATTTACTATATCGCCATGTTGATGATTTTCGAGGCTTATTATAACTTGATAAGTGCGTGGAATATTTTATATTTTTCATTGTTGGCTCATAATTTATAGTTTTTATCCAAGTTCATGTTTTTATCTTGTCTGACTTATCCTACTCTTTTTCAGGTTTAAGAAGGACAATTCAGTTCATCTCCTGTTTTTTGTTTGAACTTTCATTTTTATTTTCATTTTATTTTTTTCTCATCTTGCTGCTCTAATTTATGGGTCCTGAGATTAATGTTATTTTGCAGGGGGTGAAGTATATGCCACTCAGGAGAGTTGAATATAGCTTATTGCATTAAGAATAGTCATTACAGTCTGAAATCTTATTGTGGATGCAAGTACTTTCTGACAATTTTGTTCTTTTTTGTAGGAGAATATTTGAATTTTCCTTGTTTTGCTGTGCTCCGGGTACCTTAATGATGCTGAAGAATGGGAAAATTGCAAAAATTGCATATATTTCAGCTAAGGGCAATTTCAAATCATATATTCTGTGCCCGTTGAGAAATGGGAACTCTTAATGTACAAACAGTTCTTGAGGCCCTCTTTATGTCAATGGACATGTTTTAGATATGGACAGCACTTCCCTGTCATTTGATGGATACCGGCCAGAGTCCTGGTTATTACTGGGGTAAGCTGCTTTCGTTACCAACCTAAGAGCAGAAGCAGGTGCATGCAGCAACCAAGGAAGCAGCAATGAATGGGTTCAGCTGCTGTACCTACTCTAATGGAACAATACTTGGAGTGATTCTGCCAAGGCAAGAACCCTTATTACCTCTGAGCCAAATCTCTCAAAAGGAAAACATCGTTAATAATTAGGTTCCACTTACAAGTAGGTTCCTAGCCTCTTGGTGTTGAACAACTTTGAATAGCAATAAAACTACAAGAATCTGCTCGACTTTGTTATCTTTATCCAGATGGTTGGCTGCTTCATGCTGTAATTTGGCTCAAATCTGTTTATGCAGGTCATTTGTATAGTTCAAACTATCCTTGAAAAGTTACTTTTTTTTGCTTTTGTTTACTATTAGCCAGTAAGCAGATAGGGTCTTTCATCTGTGTAAACCCAATGAGCATAATTATTTATGAAAAGGTTATTCTTCTTAAAGGTTTTCTACTTTAGGTGGAACTAATTGATACTACACACTGTTTTGGTAGGATCTATTTGTAAATATTCTGGATTATTCAATTATTTAGTGCAATTCTTTTGCTCTCATTGTGTGTTCTATAGCATATAATGTTATTCTGGACTTTCTTATCAAAGGCATCTAATCGTGAAATGAATGTTTTCGTGATGAATATTGCAAAATGTAAGCATTAACTGAAGTTTCTTCCTGGCTGGAGAAAGAGATGATTGAAAAGCCTATATGGGATCCTTAGAGGGAATTTCGTTTACTGTTTTGGTTGTGAGACCTCATAGCATTGAGATTGAATTTGTACAGCTGAGATTGAATTAGGTGTTGACTTGCTTATTATGGAATTTGTTCTAGTTGAAGTTAGGTGCGACTTTCTTAGATTTCTTGTTTAGTTATTTTATTTCAGAGATTTTTCCTTTTATTGATGATACATTTAGGAATTAATTGATGAAAATAGTTGGAACTTATCTATCAAGCAGATTTGTTTAAGAAACTTTTATGCGACTCTCCACTCGTCTGACATGCCAAAATTCCTAGATATGATCATTGTTAAAAAAGGTAATGGAGTTGTTGGCTTTTAACAACTCTCAATCTAGAAAACCACCCAAGAAATAAAATATACCATAAAATCTTTGTTTTGTAAGGGGGTGATGGATGTTGGAGAAAAAAAGAATATCTTAATCTTGAAAATAACTATCTTGGAGTTCTGTCTTTTATTGTTGTCAGTTTTAAAATGTAGCTTTGGAATCCTTGGTCACCTTTATATCACTGTCTTTGGACATTACAACTTTATGACAAGACATGATTTAGATCTAAGATTTTAGTTGATATGTTGGTAGGAGCTACCTAATGATTCTCTCAGTACTTGTCTATGCTTAGCTTGCCTTTATTAGACATCCTCCATGAACTGCCAAAGAAAGGAATTGCTTCCAAGTGAATCTATCCCCAGTCTCGTATTAAAGAAATCTTATACCCAAAAGTCTGATCTTGCGGCTGATTCATTTAAAATAGCTACATAAATATGTGAAAAATGATATATATTGCGAATTTATGTACTGATTTTTTTGTTGTCAATTACGTGGATGAGTGTTAGTGTTAACTTTTGTAAAAAGAGATAATATGGTGGACCACCTTTATAATTCTATCAATTCACAAATTGTAATTCAGCAGAAATTTCGCAATATCAATCTATCTTTATTTCTATCTCACAATATATAAATATATGAAGATAGGCCATCCCCTGTGAGGACACCCCCTTGAGTCTTGAACAATAGGACATAAACCACTTAGTCTTAATAATATGCTGATCATAACATCCCAAAAGCTCACCACCAGTTTATTTCTGATCATTTCTTTATTCTTTTGTTATGGAGCCTGCACATTCACCATAACTAACTACTGTCCATACACAATATGGCCCGGTGCACTAGCCGGTGCAGGAACACCTCAACTTCCGATGACAGGATTTGAACTTGCCTCAGGCCAAAGCGTCCGCATCCCAAGTGCACCGGGATGGTCAGGTCGAATTTGGGCAAGAACAGGTTGCATATTTGATCCATCAGGTGCTGGTAAATGTCAAACAGGGGACTGCGGAGGGCGGCTGGAATGTGGCGGTATTGGCGCCACTCCACCTGTCTCGCTGTTCGAGATAACCCTCGGTCAAGGCAATGAGACTGATTTTTACGACGTCAGTTTTGTTGATGGTTACAATTTGCCGCTCATTGCCGCACCTCGCAGCATCTATGGTGGATGTAATGCCACAGGCTGTGCTACAGATATCAACATTGGTAAGATTTTAAAAACAATTACAATACATAAGCTGTGATGTACTATAATATATATCCCACCAACATTTTTTGTTCAGGGAAATGATACATAGCAAATTTATGTATCGACTTTCTTGTTGCCAGTTATGTTAGAAGGGATTAGTGGAAACTCTAATATGGTGGGCCACCTCTATAATCATATCCAATCCAACGTATCGATGTATTTCGCAGATGTATTTCGCAATTATAATTCGGCAGAAAACTTTCGTTTTTTATTTTTTTTGGGACTGATTGACCAAAGAATTTTGAAAATTGAACAGGTTGTCCTAAAGAACTGCAGGTGGCTGGTGAAGATGGTGGAGAGGTAAGGGGTGTGGTTGCATGCAGGAGTGCCTGTGATGCATTTAGACTTGACCAATATTGCTGCAGTGGGGAGTTTGCAAACCCAACAACTTGTCAGCCATCTTTCTATTCAACCATCTTTAAGAGAGCTTGTCCAAGAGCGTATAGTTATGCATTTGATGATGGCACCAGCATTTTCACATGCAAGGCCTATGAATATTCCATCATATTTTGCCCCAACATCAACGGGTAAAACTTTTCTTTTTGCTCATATTTCTTCTTTTCCGCAGCAAAAATGGATTGTTTTATAGTTTTCTGAAAATAAAAGAAGTGGCTTGGTATTGCAGGATGAAGGGATCAAACGGTACATCACTAGCATCGCCAATACAAAAGAGCAGCAATAAAGACTTCTCTGGGCTGCAGATTTCGTCCTCAAACATCCTCGTACCAGTTCCTATATTAGTCCTCCTCGTCTTTGCTATGGCATTGTAGATATTGCTGGTGGATCTCCAGCCTTGCATCTGTGTAATAGTCCAGCCAAAAGAATCCCTAAAGTGCCCGGAAACAAGAAGAATGGAAGGAAAGAAAAATGCTTCCGTACAAATACATTGAACTCCAATAACAAGTTTAGGTTCTACCAGGAATTTCCAGCTTAGACCATGGAAGATCATCAGCTCTAAAAATCACATGCAGATTTGTATTATAGTCCTGAGATGTTAGAACGATAAATTAGAAATGTTTACTGATTTATTTGTCATATTATGAGAATTTCCCGAGGCAATCTTTTGTTCTCCATTTTACAAAGAAAATAGTAATCAAGCCACTATCATTATTTGCGATAAAGTTCTTAGTTGAATTCCACTAGTACAATAAATTTAGAGAAATAAAAATTGGGACTGGATCCCTTGGAAGAGTGGCTCTAGTAATTTTTTGTATATGAACTTTTCTTCTATTTTCAGGAAGAAAAGGAAAAGCATATTAATAGCTCTTGCTCTACACCACAATACAAACTCTGAAGGTTCTATATCCGGCCGATCACCTACGAAATTGTTATCGGCCGGTACAAGTTGATGGTATAAAGATACAAATGAAGAAACTTGATATACATTCATCAATCATTTCTTTGCCTTGGTTTTCTTTGCGACTTGAGTTTTCTTTTTTACTTTCTTTGGAGCCTTTACTCCTGCAGATTTACTCTTTTTGCGTCCTGGAGCCTGAGTCCAAAACTCATTAATTAGCAACCATGGACAAAGACATGGTCTATGAAAGAGTATCAGTCGGTAGCAAAAAATATGCACTTCAAGATAAAAATTAAGTTACTTGACTTACAGATTTTTTCTCAGCTTTCCCTTTGCCTTTTCCATTGTGTTGTTCCTCAATACCCTCATTTTGGTCATTTTGATTGGTCGTTGCTTTAGGCAAATTGTCAGACTCATCTTCTGAATCAAATGAGAACCCGTCCAGTGTTCCTACTCATGCAGAATGACGGAATGTAAGTATAAGTAGACATGTCTATATAGATAACTAAACTTCCTAAAGTGCAACATATGTACCACATTAGAAAACTCAAAAGAGATCCCTACCTTCGACCATGGTTTCAGCCTCATAAACATTAGACTGTGGTTTCAGCTGAATAAAGTCATTCATGATTGCCTCTATCTATCAGGAAAAATACCACCAATAGAATGACTAGTCAATATTAACTTAAATCACATTTTCCTGTCCATAAATTAGAAATAATTGTGGAGCAATATCATCTAGGAAAAAGGGTGAGAAAGTATATAAAGTAGGGAAAAGAAAGGGAAAGTCGAAGTTAAAAACGAAGAACAAACAAGTAGACATTAAATAAGGTACGAACCTTTGCTTCTGACTGACCAAAGCTAACCTGAATGAGAAGAGAACTATGTGAACCCACAGCAACTGAATACAGAAATTACAAGCTAGTTGACTATGCAATTAAACATATACATATGTATTTTTGTGGAGGAAAAGAGAGAGAGAGAGATTAAAGTTTTCAATAGACATTTGAGAGAAAACATGGCTTGAGGATACAAAGTTTTAGCATGAAAATTTGAAGGACAATAACATACAACGCAGAATGTCCGGGAAGGGACAATGGTGGTCTTGTATATAGTTCCTGAAACACACACCAAATTAAAGAAATTAAATATGACATTCGTAATAAATAGCCAGGCGAATGAGACATCAAATTCAAGTTTCAACTGGACAACCACCCACCCATTTGTGTCAAAAAAAAAAATCTTTTCGAGATCAAGAAAAAATACAAAATAAAAGTACTGGTAGAAAACTAAGCATATCAATAAATTTCCGCAGAATATATAAATTTGGATGTACTAAAATTCCTCAATAACACATATCCATAATTGGCCAATAGATGCAATGGTGAGAAGAATAGTCTTGTATCAAGAGGCAGAAATAAGAAGAGGGAGAATTAGGCCACAAATTACTTGGAAGAAAGTTATACAAAAAGGCTTCAAGGAGCAAACTATAACTGACGACACGGATTGTGATAAGAGTGAGCAAATGAATGTAATCTGCATATCAGCGGGGTGTTTCACCTTTTTGTTGTGTTTTATGTTTCTCTCTTTAAGTTTCTTTTTTTTTCTCTTTGGTTCATTTTAACATTTTATATATATGTATGTCTATAGTTTCTGTATCAGGGTGCATTTTATTTTATTTAGCTCATTCTTCTCTATTCTTTTATTTTAGAATATTTATTTTTTCCTTTCAAATATAATTTAGTTTCATCTTTTTAGTATGTTTTGTTTATTGACTTTCTAATTTTACGCTTATATACAAGATTTATTTTCAGCCTTCACCACCAACTAGTTTGGGATAAAAGGCGTTGTTGAGACAGATGAGCTCATCATACCCACTTTGTTGCAAGGATAACACTCTTTATCAGCCATGCGAAAGAATTGATCTCTGGCTATATCAGATTATTAAAAATGCAGATTAAATTAAGTAATTGAGTGCACATTATTAACCCAAGAACCCCATGTGCACTATTAAAAAAGTAAGGCTTGCCTTTCAAATCTAAGAACATGTCATGATTTCCTGATGGGTTATCTGAAATAACTACGCGCCCAACAGCACCCACATCACCACTCAAATCTATTGATTCACCTTCACACTCCACAAGTGCCTGTGAAATACAGTAAACTGTTACTAACACAGGGCCCAATGCAAAGGCAATAGAACCATGGTAAATTTATTAGAATAAAAGAATAGTACTAAAGCAGCAATCAATATAAAGCAAAACTAAAACTACACAATTAGTTGGGCAATTATCCTGAATATTGATAATCTATGTAAGTATTTAGCAGGGACAGAAGCAAGTAAAGAAACAGTGATCTACAATTCCAGAATAATATTTTCCCACGTCCCCACAATATATCATATCCCTCTCACCCTAGAGGCGAGGAACGTAAGGCCACATAGTATAACTTTATAAGTTGTATTCGAATATACTCATCCTCCATTGTGAATTGCAAACAATAAAATGTAAAGATAAGGCTAATGACTAATCATAATACATTGATCTATCTATTGGTTGCATCTACCTTTGAACGTTGGACTTTTTCAGAGAGCACCAAGGGCAACCTTGAAGAGGAGACCTGCAATTCATATATAGAAAGGATTCACAAATACAATAGGTATAATAGTAATCTTTTAACAGCTACTAAAGCTCCTCACATAAGGTCCAGCAGGCTTTGCAGATATTTCTTCCTCTGGAACCTCCATGTCACCATCATTTCCTATATCATATCAGAAAGACAAACATAATATAAATGCAATTTAAAATATCACCGATCATTGCCTCAAAAATATCATCGAAAAGAAAGAGATGATGAAGTGGTCATTTGAGATTAGTTTGTGGTTTATGACTCATTCCTCAACTGCCATTGGACTTCAAAGCATTGTAGGAACATCATACATATGTACCCCAGGCTCCTTCATACCTCCGTTCACGTGGCTGTTTTGTTTCTTGTTCTTAGTGGGTATCTGATCCTCAGTTTTCCTCTTCTTTGGAGACTTCCTTTTGGGAGTTTCTTGAAGTTTATCATCACGAACTGTGACATTATCCTTCTCCTTATCTGAATATTGAGTAATTTCCTGTCTCGTCAATTCTTCGTGGTAGATGTTGTTCTCTCTTACAGGACTAACTTCAGGGCAAGACTCAGAATCTGATGACAACATCCAAATTGAATGATTTTGCTCCTGTTCAAATAAGTGTAATCTTGCAATTAGCTATTGCCAAAGTTGGGAGCACTAGGAACTTGCTTTATAGGAAATTTAAATCCTCTAAAATTATACCTCAGTTACTATTCTCAGGTATATGGCAGTCTTATTTATTGAAACTAGAGATATTTAAAAGTAACATTGAAGTACCAGAAGCTGGTAAACTTCAGTAGAGTGCTAGGGAATGAAAGATAAATCAACTTCAGTAACTTGCCACAGTGTATTACTGTCTTGGGCCAATATAGCAGAATGTTCATAATAAAGGCAACACTTACCACTAAAATAAGGTACCTAAAATCAGGACCAATCAACCTCTATCATATTTCTATTTTTTATTATTTATTTTTTTTGGTTTTTTTTTTGGGTAGTAATATTTCTATTTAAGTTTCTAAATCCCATCAAACTTACTCTTACATTCCATTCTGGCAATAACTTCTTCCCAAAAATGTTGTAAATACTTTGGCTAATTCCAGACCAACATTTATTGCATTTTAGGACCAAAAGCTCTCATGTAAGAAACCTCAATGATATTTGCTCTAGGTTCTTGTATCAGATGACACATTCTTTTCTTTTCTTTCTCTTGTTTTAATGGTTTTACGATTCTTTACCACACAATCCAACTCCAACCAATTCTTTTCTTAGTCTTTTCTACCCCTTTAAAATTCCAAATGTTCAACCTGTATCACCACCATTTTAACTTGAGCATCTTAAAAAAAACACTACTTCCTCCATTACTCCAACCCCAAAGAAACTGCTGAAAAGCATTATCAGCAATCTAATATGAAATAGGAAATTATGGACACAAACACAATATAATATATCCCAAGAGAACAAGTATCTAGGTTTGACTTCAGAACACAAGATAACTTAAAGTACATGATAATTTAATCTTGAGCATGATTTAATCACAAACAAAGAGTTAATGGCTTAATGCCCTTGAAGTCATATGCATGTTGATCCATCGATCTATACTAATGCTATTGCAAGCTACATTGAAGATTTATGAGGATGAGACCTACAATATTACATCTTTAGGATAATTCACCAACCCAAAGGATATTATAAACAAAATTGATGCATAGCTTCTTACTTGCTTTTTGATTGGCTTCTCAGATGTTTCTTGCTTTGCAGTTTTCCCATCACCCCTTTTCCCTATATCATTAACAAGAACAAACATTGCAAAAACAATTAATGAAATACCAAACAAAGCAAATAACTAGAGTTCAATTTCTTAGTTACATGAAATGATTTGTACACTATCTGGTAACATGGAAATCAGGAAATCCACCTACCTTTGCTTTTACCATGATTGTCCCTTTTCCTCTTTTTCTCACGTATGGGCTCGGGTTTCAGCTTTTTATCTGCAGATTTTGCCACTGAAGTTTTATTGAGTAGAGACACTTCATCATCTTGATCAATGTCTTTCTCGTCCTCACTTAATTGGCTGTCAGCTAAAGGAGGCTCAGAATCCGATGACAAGGTCAAAGCTGATTTAGTTGGTGTCTGTTTAACATATTGTACTTCCGCCATTAGCACTTACATAAATATGGCAGCAAAGTACATCGTAATTAATCAAGCACAAGGTACTTCAAAGCCTTTAACCAAACTCCTACATTTCACATTTTTTTCTAACAGCATCGACTCCAAGCATCAAAACTTTTTCTTTCTATTTTATGATAAGTTGCATAAAACACCGGAATAAGCTTAAAAACAATAATCTAGGATTCACGAACACTGTTTCCACTACAGTAAATGTTAGGCAATTTAGCATTAAAGCAGCCAAATACATATTACAATCAAAACATCTGTGCTTTCTTTAGTGAGAATTATGTGGTCGAAATTGTTTTTCAGCTTAACAGTCAACATTGTACTCGACTTTTATGGAGATTGCAACTAAAAATTCTAAGCTCAGAGTATGGGAAAATTTGAAAAATTATCAATTAATCAGATGCTTATATCATGTAAATTAACTAAGATTATATATTAAATAATGGGAAATTTAATAACAAATATGAAAAGTACCTGAAAACTGCGAAGCCAATCTGGAGATTCCTCTCGGGAGCTATTACTCATTTTAGTCTATTCCGACAAAAAAGAAAAAAGAAAAAAAAAATGAGACACAAATATTAAAACCCTAAACCCAATTCTAAGAGGTGACTCTCGCCGGGGACAGTTGCAGGTACAGGGAGTAAAAAGAAGGGGAAAGCAAATGAGGCCAGACATGTCTTTTCATTATTTGCTCGCATTTCCAGATATAGCCCCGGTCTGATGTTTATATTACTAGTACTTGCCAAATGGCTTCTTTTTCTTTTTCTTTTTTTTTTAAAATGAAATATATTATGATTTTATATGTCTGATTTTTCTATTGTCAATCACATGAATAAATTTAATAGGTAATAGTTTTATGATTTATTTGATACAGTGAACCATTTTATAATTTTATCAAATTTCATGTATTGATATATTTCACAATCGTAATTCAATAAAAAAAATTCTCAATATATAACTGAATTTTTTATAAAAAAAATTAATAATCCTTATTTCTTCATTAAAGTCAAATAAGGTTCACCTAATTGGGAATTTTGTTTTATTTTTTTGTCAATTTATCCGTTGGATGCTAATAAATAACTTGAGTCTACCGCCATCTTGTGAAATAAACCGAGATAAATGAACATTCAATAGTTTAGTATTTGAATATGGAGTAAGGATAACGTTATGATTCAAATGCAATCAAATCAAGAAGAAGTAAACATGTTGACATCTAGGGATGAGTAATGATGGGTTCAAATGGCACGTGATACCAAAAGTTTAATATTTACTTTCCTTTTAAATATGAGATTAAATTTAATTTTTAAAGTTAATACGAAATAATTTTAAATTCAAAATATTTTAATAGTAATGTGATAATAAAATTATGAGGACATTCTTAAAAATATTGTATCAATTTATATCGTTGATAGTCAAAAGAGTATTCTTTTTTACAAATTAAAAAATAATTATAAATAAAACTTTTATTCTGTAAAATATAGAAAATATCATTAACACCTTTAATATTACATGTCACTTGTGCAATTTAAGTATTGTTTGAATAAGAAAGAGAATACTCCTCGATGTACATCCAATCTAATTTAAATTTTTTTAGAAATTCTCAAACCTAAGGTGTATAAATAAAACATATACAGTAATTTTATATTTTATTTGTAAATAATTATATTTTCCATATTTTAGAATTGTTTATTCAAGATAAGAAGACTAATGACCTTTTTTTTTTTGGAGTTGTGTGATGCTACACATATAAAAAAATTGTAAATTATAATTTACAAAATAATGTGTTAAATTATAATTCGTTGAAGATACATAATACATGAATAAACTCAATAGTTAACCAACCAAACTATACACGTGGATATTAAATAATGTGTATGATTATGGTTTATTATAATTATTTGGTCTATCCATATATAACTGATTATCAACTAATTATAATTTAATACATCATTTTGTAAATTATTTTTGTAAAAAAAAATCATATAACATTACTTATCATAAAGACTATATGTGTGTGTGTGTATATATATATATATCTAAAAAAATGGTATTCACCAAAATAATATAATATAAATTAACTAATCAACAGTGCTTAACAACTGTAATTAAAGTTTTGATCACTATCAATATATACATAAGCGATGCTAGGTGGTGTTTATTTATGTCTGAATGTCTTTGTTTAACATAGCCTCTTTATCGGTAAGAGGATAATTAGACAAATTTTGATGCCTCTGTATGAATTTTTCTTCCTCCTTTTCGGTCAGACTTCAACTCAAGTCTAAATTATACAAAGGCAATCAAATTCCTTTGTTGTCCCTCACATCTCCTCCCTCGTCGACTCCGACCACTCTGCTTGCTCCCTCCCTCCCTCTCTCTCCAACTCTATTAACAAGTTTAACCAATAAGCACAATGAGATAAATTTGATGAATTTGGAGTTTTGTTTTGCAATAGAGAGAGATTTATAGAGAGAAAGAAGATAGATAAAAGTTGATAATGATAAAATTAGGGCGGATGGAATAGAGAAAATGTGTATAGATCTTCATATTAAATTTACAATTGGTGTATAAAGTTGTATAAAGTTTTAGATTATGAAAAGGACAATAGATCTGCATATTAGATATGTAATATATGTAACTGACTACAAATCTATAAGAGAAAGAAAGAGAAAGTACTTACCTCAATTAATTGATTGTCGAGAAATTGATGGTACAAATATATGAAACAGAGGGTTTCAATTTGAGGAATGAACAATTTTTATATTTTTGTATATATAATGTATGTAAAATTGTGTTTATATGATTTTTATTGAATTTATTAAAGCAAAAAGTAAAGTTTATATAGAGGGTATGTATAATTGCTTGTATGAATTTCAGAGGGTTAAAATGGTAAAATACTATTATTCAGATATTTTTAAAAAATTAATTATCAATCAATATTTTTTCATTCAGATACAATTCTAGACACATGCTCTACATTATTTAGATGTTTAAACTGTTCAGATCTTAACATTTAGTTTTATCAAACACTACCTTAGAATCATGACACTTCATCAATAAAGTATTTATGTTGAATATTTATTAATTTTATTTTAATAACTTATTATGATGCTAACATTGTTCGTATATATACTAATATTGTATCAAATTTTAACTCTAAAAACTAACAATAAATTTAATAAAAACATTTACTATAAGGAGATAGGGTACTCAAATATACTCCCACTTATTATTGACACTTTCTACTCACAGTTCCTCACTTATTTCTTTTAATTATCTTTATCTCTTTATCGTATTCATCTCAAGTTTCTTATTGACTTTGGAAAGATTCGGCATTTTTGAATTGGATATAAGCCCCGAAAGCATTTAGGACTTCGGTTTTTATTTCTAGAACTTTTTAAAGTCAAATTGATTATTTTTAAAACTAATCTTTTTACTATTTTTGTTAACATATAAGTGAAGATATTATAACCAAACGAAAGTATATACAATTTATTACTAATTTCAATTTTTATAATTTTAAAAATATATTTATATATGCTTAATTATTAATTTTAAAAATAGTCAATTTGACTTTAAAAAATTCTAGAAAAATAATTAATTTGGGACGGAGGGAGTAACTTTTATTTATTAATATTAAAAAAAAATTAGCACACGCCATAAGTGTGTCCTGAAAATTAGTAAAAATAAATGTAAAGTAGAAAGAAACAAATGTAGTTAGCCCTAGACATCACAATTTGTCACCCTCGGGCTTTTAGCTGCAGCCCAGGAAGGAAGTTGAGGGGTAAAACGGGGAAAGCAAAAAATATAAAACATGTTATCCATCCCAACTCGACACTTCTTCCTTCATATACAACAGAGGTTTCCAAATTGAAGCTAAAGGAGAAGAAAGAGGAGAGAGAATGGGGGACGGAAAGCAAGTGGTGACGGTGGAGATGACAAAGGGGACTCCGGGTCAGAACCCAATAACTCAACTGCAAGCTAAATTCAAGGAATTGGAGACTGGGTTTAAGGTTTGGTTGGAGAAACAGTCTTTGCCCGTTGAAACCGCCGTTGTCACCGCCACCAGCGCTGTCCAGGGCGCCGCCATCGGTGGCTTTATGGGGACCCTTACCAGCGACATCTCCTCCGGTTTTCCCCCTCCTCCACCTAACGCCGCCCTCAATTCCCAAACCATGGCTTCGCTCCAGCAAGCACAGGTTTAATCCCTCTTCAATGTCCTTTATTTTGAGCTGGATAGACGTTGCTTGTTTCTTCAAAATTAGATGCTGTTTATGGGTTTAGGATTTTTGTTTTAGTTGTTCTGTTTTACTACTGTATTAGTTATGTTAATACCCAGAACAACCTTCAATTCATTTTATGAAAGAGAATGAGAGAGAGATAAAATACCCAGATCAGGCTTTACATTTACTGCTCTTTTATCTCGTGTTGTTGGGTTGGTATTTTAGATAAAAGAAAATTGGTGAACGCACCTTCAGGGACGAAGCCAGATTTTTTTATTTTTTTTGGGGGGGGGGGGGGTGGGGTTGGCAAGACATAATATGACACCATAGAAAATTTATTACTAGAGATTTATATAAGATAAATTAGCATTACAAAAATTCTCTTAGGTAGAAATTAAGTAATAAAAAAAAGATCTTTATGATAAGTGTGCAAATTATATAAATCTTGGGGGGCCTAAAGTAAGAAGTATCAAAACTTCAAGGCTATAAAATAAACTTTTGGGGGGTAACCTTGGCCCCCCTAGACCTAGGCTAGCTCCGTCCTGCGCACCTTATGTAGATTTGGCTTAAACACTGGTAACCATATATTGGAATCAGAATTCAATATGGACATAATTAGACAAAATTGTGTCTGCTGAGAGTTAAATAATGCTTGCGGGATAAAAGACTCATTCCACTATCAAGTGCTTTTGTCTGGAATAACATTTGAACTAGGAACTTTTGATTTTACTGTTCAAAGTTATGGATTTACGATACATATAGAAAAGTCGAGCATCTAAGTGGAAATGTGGAAGTAAGTTATCCCGTTCCAATTAGAGTCATGTTACGTATTGCAAAAATTTTCTGTTGAAGTACAATTGCGAAATACATGGGATTGGTTAGGATAACAATGGTGACCCACCATATTATCTCTCTCTTTAAAAAAGCTACTAATAATACTTGTCTAAATAATTGACAACAAAAAAGTCGATAGAGAACTTCGCATTATGTATCATTTCCCTTCCAATTATTGGCTCCAAATTGTGCCAGTAGATGCACCTTTTCCAAATACCGGAACTGTAACTTTGTGCAGAATTTTCTCTGTTTTCTAACTAGTGGTTTAACATGCTTACAGGCTCTTTCAGGGGGTCCTTTGATACAAGCCCGTAATTTTGCTGTCATGACAGGCGTTAATGCTGGCATAACTTGTGTCATGAAAAGAATACGAGGCAAGGAGGATATCCAATCCAAGTAAGCTTTCTGCAAAAACTCTCCATTAGCTTTTGCTGCCCCCTCCCACAAAATATTTCCTCTTTCTTTTCCCCTCCTCCTTTGATTTAAAATATCCCCATTATTAGATAGAGATTATTCTTCTTTTTGTTGCCAAAAGGTAGAGATTGTTTGTGTTGTGAATACTCATTTTGCTGAAGAGGCCTACTTGGGGTTTGATCTACTTTGGTTACTTGATTATTAACTTTTGCCATTAGGAATCTGGGCTGATAATTGTGCAGTGATCAAGTTTGCAGCATTATGTTATTTTCAGTTTTTTGAAAGTTCAATTGAGTCATGTCATGTTCCAGAATATGTTTCAGGTACTAGAATGTGGTTTCATAAGTATGATATTTGAGACTGGATTAAGTACCACTTATTGTCCAATTACCTATATATATATATATATGTCTAAAATGTTCTCTAAAGGTGATCTTTGTGCTGCTCATGCGTCATTGAATATTAAGCAAAGTAATCAGGCTATATAAGATGGCTTCAAGCTTTCAGTAAATTACTCTATATATATTCAACATATTTAAGGAGAATATGCGTGTTTATAAAATTTGTGTTTACGGAGTTGAGTTTTCTTCATACTTAGCTGTTCTTGGAGATATTTAAATATCTGTTACTGAAAGAAGTGACGAACCAGACAAAGATTGTAGCACTACGTCAAGAATTTGCGACTAAGTTTGCCTAATGCGTAACAGTGAATCACTATTATTGGACATAGCTCAAACTTCACCCATACGGTGTTGACTTTAATTAGAAAATTATGATGTGATCCAGGTTAACAATCCATAATATTTTGTAAAATCTACTATTCTGCTTTTGTATCTTGTTGGTTAAAATTTGTGAGTTATTTATTATCCTATCGGTATATCCTTATTAATCTACATGTGCACTCATCTAAGATTATGAATTTATATCATTGCAGTATGGTGGCAGCTTTTGGTTCTGGAGCCATGTTTTCATTGGTGAGTGGATTTGGTGGTCCTAATCAGGCTGCGAACGTAGTCACATCTGGCCTTTTCTTTGCACTTATCCAGGGTGGAATTTTCAAGGTAATTTTTTGAATGGGAGAAAAACCATCCTTCGTTTGTAGTCCTTATGTGTGTTTTGTTGAGTTAGTACTTTAACTTCAACCATATGTTTCTTCTGATGGCAAGTATTTGTAACTGCAATGCATGCTAGGCTTGCTAGCAAGTGATAGAATGTACATTGCCATCTGCATGATGGATGGTTAATATCCAATGCATGAATTTGGAGTATCTAGGTATAATTTGTATTATATTTAATACCCTCTTTAAAGTGGTATATGTAATCATAGATGTGGAAATATTTGAAATTTGCAATGTAAAGGTACATAGAAGCAATTGAAACTGAAGGTACAAATGTCATCATTTGGATAGTTGATGCTTCTCACTTTTAAAAAAATCATGTGTATATTTTGGATACTTGATTACACTCACAGTTGTAGAAGAACTAGTGAAATTCTCACTTGTTCAACAATGACTATCTTTATCAAAAGTGTCTAAAAAGCCCACCAAGACCTAGAAACACAAATGAAGCCGTGCCAATTACCCATAGAGTCAGGACCTGCCCTATTTGACTACAAATCTGTGTTTATAATACTAAAAATTCAAAATAGCATGTTATTAGCAAGAATAATGCCATGGGTCCCAAATTTGGCAGTAAGATTTGAGGTATCTAATGATGTTCATTGTTTTTTTTCTGATAGGTGCATCTAAATGATTTTCACCATTACAATTTGTTGACACAATCATGGGTTTTATATATATATATATATATATATATATATATATATATATATATATATATATATGGAAAATGATCCATAACATGTATTTGCTATGGATCCTTATAGGGCATACACCATCTATACCATTGAAAACAAGAAGGAACGACCAGAATTAGAAATTGAAAATTGACGTATTTAGGGTTTATTAACCAAGGTTTATTAACTAGGGTTTAGAGTTTATTAACCAAGATTTAGGGTTTATTAATAAGGATAACAAACCCTAAACTCTAATTAATAAATCATAAGTCCTGGTTAATAAACCCGATTTATAAACCCTACTTTATAAACCCTAAACTCTAGTCTCTGGTTAATAAGCTCTAAACATTTATTGGTAAACTCAAACCCTTTTCTGATTAGCGTCCGCTACTATCCCTTTTATGATTAGCGTCCGCTACTAATAGTAGCGGACGTCGATTTTCAGTTTCTAATCCTGACCGTTCTTTTTTGTTTTTAATAGTATAGATGGTGTATGCCCTATAAGGATCCATAGTAAATACATGCTGTGGATCATTCCCATATATATATACACACACACACGTGGATTAACAAAAATGCGAAAACTCATTTGGGACCCCAAAATTTGGTGTCCCTAGTATATTACTCTATTAGCAGCCTGGTACTGTGCTTATAAGTTCATTTCCGTCTCATTATTTGAGACTTGTTGTGACATATAATTGAATGTGTACATGTGTTCACCATTCACGTGCTGTAATACTTGAAGGTATTTGGAAATGTTTAACTTCAACTTTAACTATGTTCCTGTTGGTGTTCTGGTGCTAAAAATACTGTCCATGTGGTGATGCAGATAGGGCAGAAGTTTAATAAGCCCCCAGTTGAAGATGTGTTCTATAACAAAACTAGAAGCTTGTTGACAAGCCTTGGCCTACAGGATTACGAGAAAAATTTTAAGAAAGGCTTGTTAACAGACAATACTTTGCCTTTGCTTACCGATAGGCAAGTAGTTGGACTTGACTAATTTCTTTTAGCCGTTTTCTGTAAGTATGAGCTAATGTGTATTTTCTTGTGTTCTCATGTCCTTCCATTTGCTTTAATACAAAACAGTGCTCTTCGAGATGTGAGAATCCCTCCCGGACCAAGGCTTCTCATTCTTGATCGCATCCAGAGGTATGACCCCTGCACCAATCTATTATAAGTTTGTATTCAGTTTTTAACTAAAGCATCCCATTGTGACTGAATTTCTGTCTGAAGGGACCCTGAGCTCAAAGAAAGGCGAGGATGATGTAGTTGATGTGCTGGCGATTGACTGATCCATTGCCAATATAGATTTTATTGTATGAGCAAAAGGATTAATCTGCATTATATGTAGATATAATGGCAATTCTATGTCGGTTTCTCTTGTATTTCGATTCATATTAATCCCGAGAAACTCTGTAATGTTGTATCCTGAGACTAATTGGTGGCTCTAAAATGCCTACAATATTGAGGTTTTGTCTGGCTTTTCTTCTTCTTACATGTGAAGTGGCAAGTTGTTTGTTTCAGACTGCTACAAGCCCTACTGAATATACATTTTGGAATATGAATTTAAGTCCAGAAAAGGCTTGCTTGGTGTATATTGCCACAGGATGCAGCTACTTTTTTGAAGAAAAATAAACTCTGCTTTTTATGCCCACTTTTTGAAAGGATTGTTTGGCCCCTATTTTTCTTGGCCTAAGAAATTTTACCGGAGTACCTATATATTCAACAAACTATTGATTGGGCATGGGATGCACTTCTATACTCTTTAGTCTTTTCACGGCTAAATTTTCTATCCAGTGCAATATTGACACGTATACTCCTTCAGTATCCAGCTAATGAGTAATTGACAGCGTAGCATAATAGATTGCATTGAAGGGCATATTTGTCAGTTACAGTGTTGTATGGGAAGATGTGGGTTAGAGACATCACCTCCCCTTATTTAATCCTCCCCCATATTTTCTTTGTAGTAATCATATTTTCCCTATAGTAATCATTGAATATGTAATCCTCCCCCATATTTTCTTGACATCGATTGCTTGACAGAGGAGTATTTATTTAATTTTCAATTGTATCACATTGTTTCATTCTCATTATTTAGTCAAAAATAAGCAATTACAGTTTGACCCCCATTGTTTACATTACTTACATCCACCTCAAAGACTTTAAACTTATTTTCACAAGTCTCTGTCTCAGTCTTTTCGTTGTTCCCAACTGGCATAACCAAAACAGGCTCTGCTGGCAGTTCCGATTATTGCAACAGCCAAAAGCTCTTGATTTACATCAAATTTAATGTCAAAGCTGTGAAATATTAAAATTGATATGAACTGATCTGATATTAATTAGTACAACGGTAATTTTTATATTTTATATGAAAATTGTTACTCCTCCCTCCATCATATCACATGTAAGGTTGTAAAACAAGCAAACGGGTTCGATTCGTAGTCGTTCAACTAAAAGTTTGATTCGAGCTCAACTCAAAATATAAATGATTCAAATGTGAGCAAATTTTAAAATTTGATAAATTACTCGAATTTCCTCAAATTATAATTTTTTTTATTAATATTCGGATCTTATTCGTTCGAAAAGTTCAAACTGTCCGGGCTCTATTTAAGATCGTGTTCGATTCAGTAGCTAAACGAGCCTCAATCAAATCTTATTTTATACTCGATAAATTTTGTGAACCAAATCTGAGCAACTCAATACTCGACTCGATTCGGTTCATTTACACCCTTAATCCTATGCATTGAGTCATGTAATTTTATGTCGATTAACGATTGTGATATACATTAATATATGAAATTAGATAAAATTATAATGTTGACATACTATATTAAATATATCGTTAAAATATTATTATCAATAATTATCTACGTAAGTCACCAATTCACAGTAAAAAAGTCGATATACAAAATCATAACCTATATCATTTTACGTAAAATAAATTCATTTCAAACGTAAACGTTTTTATATTTAAACCATGAAGTAATATGCAATTTATACAATTAGATTCCATACAATATGTACAAGATTAACTGTCAACTGCTTCAGTGGATCTTTTATCTTAACCAAAGGAGAAACTATAAAACACATGGTATTTCTTCACGTTTGACACCAATGCAATTATTCTTTTTTAATTTGCGAGGGGAAGATTTTTATTTTAATATAAGATGAAGCGAATTCTCTGTACGAATATATATTAAGTAATAATTTAATATTTTAAAATATTAAATTATGTATGGAGCTAGAAGGGTTATTTCCGAATTTTTTGGACTAATTTATTTTTTTTATTTTTTATTTTTTTCTCTCGCACCGGGACTCTTAACAATATTTATACACATGCACCATGAATTTAGACTTTAAAGAATTTAACAAAAGTTTACAAATCACTAAATAAAATTTATTTTTACAACAGAGACAATCCAGGAGAAACAAAATGGTCGTGCACATCTAATTACCTCTTTACCCTCGTCCCATCTCCAATGCAATTACTTCCGGGAAGACATGCACCAATAAAAAATAAAAATAAATACACTATATCTCAATTTTACAACCCAATAATTCTGCAATATTCTACACACCCACAATGGTCAAGAACACAAAAAAATAATCAAAAATTAAATAAATTACAAATCTAGCCAGTTCAGCCAAGCATATACTAATATATATATATATATATATATATGTATGTATGAAA
This sequence comes from Aralia elata, assembly GCA_034770075.1. Lineage (NCBI taxonomy): Eukaryota > Viridiplantae > Streptophyta > Magnoliopsida > Apiales > Araliaceae > Aralia > Aralia elata. Next base: position 2,114,703 of record CM068385.1, on the reverse strand, counting down.
TTCAGTTATGATCATTGAGAAGTGGGAATAGAAATGGAAGCTGATTCGAGAAGCTTCTGCGCCATGGAGAGCTGATCCATTAACGACAACATTCGAGTTCTGTAACTTCTAGCCTGGTCGACGGCTTCGGCTTCAAACTCACCGAGCTGTGAGCAAAGCCGCTCCTCGGCTTCCTCAGCCACCCGGAGTCTATGCCATGTTTTGCGGAGCTCCTGCTTCATCATCTCTTCTCTCTCCAAACTTTCCTTCAATGCTCTCTCCAGCTCCTCGTTCCTCTTCCTCAGCGCCTCCTGCTCCTCCGCCGAAGACGCATCGGTTTCTGATCGCCGGAGCGACTTTGATTTGACCGACGGCACGGCTACGTTGGGAGCCATATAAATTGGAGATTTAAATAAATAATTAATTAATAGTACGTACGTACGGAGTATTAGATAAATCTGAAACAGCCAGCGAGCGAGCGCCAAGCAAGCAGTAATTGTTGTGATTTCTGAATGCTGGGGGAGGTTTTTATAAGCAGAGAATGGGGTTGTCCAGGTTCACTGTATCTTGAAAGATACTCGATTCGAGAAGTTTTGGGTACTTGGCTTGTTATTTTGGTTTTGTTGACATTTTTGGATGGACTAATTGGTAGGAGTAGTAAATTACTAGTTATTAAATGTATCATTTTTTTTTTTTTTTTTTTTTTTTTTTTTTTTCTTTTTCTTTTTTTTTTTTTTTTGTTAACCGTGGGTTTCCGGGTCGCAACCCGACTAAATCCCCCGAGCCCGAGCCAGCCTTTGCGTACAGGCTCCGCCTAAGACATGGCGTCACCCTGAAATGTACGGCCCGTGGCCACAGCGGAGCATTATTAGTGCCCCTCCAAATGTTGCTAGTGGGAGTCGATCTTGAGTCGTCCGGGTTTACGGTTCGTTCCCAGGGCGGCTTGCACCACTGCGCCACTTGTTGTGGTTATGTATCATTTCGTCATCGCTTGCCTACCTCCTTCTTTCAATTTACTGACTTTTTATTGGCTTCCTGGTAACGTAACTAACTGGGCCCTTTTTTCTAAATATGGGGTCAATGATTAACTCTAAATTTCTGGCGCTTAATGCGGCTTATTCACACACACATATATATGGCTTATTCACATATATATGGAATAATTTATCTATAACAAGGCAAGTAATCATTTTGGTCAACCTTGAGTTAACTCTGTAATTTAATTTTGGTGATTTATAACTTAAAAAAATTATTTATTTATTTTAATTTTCATGTTTTTTAATTGGTCATGAATTTTGATATTTTCAAAAGTCAACTCAAAAACTCACAAGTTATGTTTTTTTTCACAAAATTTTAGTACACATTTATTATTAAAGATATAATATACGATTTGTCACTAAGAATTGAGTAAAGATGAAAAAATAAAATAAAGAAAAAGAAAATATTTCTGAGCTATCAAGTCACCAAATTTGGGCTGCTGAGTTGACTTGGGATCAGTTAAAATGTCGTTCAAAAGTGTTATATATAAAATTTATATGATTATACGTTTTTAAGTTTATATGTGCTTTGTTCAAAAGGTTATTAAGCTTGTGTTATTGACACAAAATTGTACACAAAATGAAATGTAATATAATGTGTAAGCATTGGATTGATTGTTGTGGTGAACTTGTTGCGGGTAGTACAATTAAATGGATCCACCTAGTACGTGCACATTATATGTCATGTCATACACCATAATTATTACTCCGTAAGTTTCAAAGAGTCTCATTATTAAAAAAAAAAAAAATCTCTTAATTTTTTTAGTGAGTCTTTAATTTAATAATACGACCACATGATAATAAAATTGTGATGTTAAATTTAAAGACATTGTGTCAGTTTATATTATCATCATTAAAAAAATAAAAATTAAGATTTTTAGTTTTGAAGGAATTAAAATTATTATTTTATATTAAATAAATTAAAAGAAAAGTATATTTTTAATTTTGAACTGAATGGGTTACTAGTAAGTTGTTTTATTGAAACAAGTACTCCACTCCATTAGTAATTACTATTACCAAGTGTGTGAATTACTACTATTATTTGGATAGATTGGGGATTGTGTGGCGTGTTGGTTTTTATCATAAAGTTGGCATATAGGTTAGTTTGTTCTAAATTCTAATACCAAGAGACCCACCACAATTACAAGGACGTTGAAATATACAATGGCCACGCCTATTGGCTATTCACACTCGATAATCGGTATGACCGTATGATGAAGAGACAGACAATAAAGGAGTGTTTATATAAGCAAAAAATAAACACGTTTTCCTCTATTACTTTGGTTTTATTACAATTTTATCATACTTTATTTTATTTTATTTTAATCTCAAACTATAATAAAATTAATATTATATTTTTAAAATAATTACACACACAACCATGTACCACTCAGACTTAATTAACTAAATGATTAAACACAGTCCCGTGAGTTGTGGCTTTGCAATGGACAGACCATATTGACATGAGTACATGACTGGTGAATGCTGATCGAGCTGATCTAATGCAATTGAAATGTTTAAAAATAGAAGGCCTATATGAGATTGAGAGCTAACCCATCTTCCCTTTAAAAGTCTTTTTTTTTTGTGTGCAAACCCTTTGAAAGCCAGGTAATGTACGTTAGAGTCATATTATGTATTGCGATAAATTTATGTCGAATTATAATTATGAAACTAACAGGACTGTTTGTTGAACGAGTTAAACTCGAATAAGTTATTTAATTAAACAAATTAAATTTGAACAGTAAGTGATTGAGTTTGAGTTCAGTTCGTCCAGATTCAACTCGAGTAAATTCGATTTTATTTGACTCATTTACAACTTTAATTCTTAATAAATATGAAGAAAAGTTTTATTTTTAAATGTATAAAATATATTTTGTTCCTTAATATATATATATATATATACTTCTAATCTTGATGGGCTAAGTTAGGAAAGTTCTACCACTGTTTGAATTATTATTTGGATTTGAATTTGAATTTGTATATTGGCGTGTTGATTTGTATCAAAAGGTTGAACGTGAAGTTGGCAAATGGCAACCCACACTTACAATTTACAAGGACGTTGAAATATTCAATCACGGGTTAGGTCAATGGCCACACGGCCCGGCCCACACCTATGGACATTCGGTATCATGAAGAGACAATAAAGGAAAGTTCATAACTTATAAGCAAAACAAAAAGACATTTGTGGCATTTCACCCTATCATCAACTTAAATAGTGATCATCGAGTAGAAGAGTAGATAAGATAGGAATTCAACAACTTATATAAAAATATTATTTCCGGCCTATGACAAGGATATCGTTTAAAGGATATTCGGAGATTGCTTATAAATTTAGCAAAAAAAAAAAAGAGATTGCTTATAAATAATTAAATATGTTTATAATAAAAGTGTTTGGTAATCTAATTTAAAAACGATTTATAATAATTTTTTATGAAAATAATCAGAAACTCTAATAAACAATAATCACGGTTGATCAAATATATTATTAATTTATCCATATTTATATTAGTAATTTCATCCATTTCTCATCTTTACTTCTATAAATATTCTCTTTTTTTTAATAAATTACACTTGCTTTAAGTGATTAACAATTTTTTTTATACCAAAAAATACTTTTTACTTTTTAATAGTTCTTTTTAGTTACCAAATACAAACTATTTTTTTAAAATTGATTATAAGTAAAAGCAGTAATCAAAATTAGTAATCATGTTTTTTAAGCAATCCCAAACATACTCTTAGAACGACTTAAATTCAACTTGCAAGATTCATGTAAGATTTAAATAACAACTTTTTAATTATTAGTATTTTATACTTTTTAAATTGTTTAAAATCATTACATATGTATTAATTGTAAATAAATGAATGAATGTTACATATAAATTTAGATTTCTTAAAATAAGATTAGAAATTCAAATTAAGATTCTTTTGTGGGATAGAAATAGCGTTAAATAATGCTCTATAGTGTAACTCTACATGAAAGAATTAATTTTACCCATACCCAAATTGTTTGGTTTAATTTTTAACCCTACCCAAGTTCCTTTCTTTTTTTGGTTCTCATCTCTCGATATTGGTCAACCATTAAAGCTCGACTATTATGGAATCGAGCTACTACGGTCGGACCCACAAGGAGGAAAGCTTTCTCTAACATCATTTTTTTTATTTACAAGACTCAAACTCGAGACCTTACTTAAGGGGCATCAAACTTTTTCCACTCGGGCCAACAGATGTTGGTCTCAAGTTCCTTTCTAGACCTTATAATTAACTAATGTTTCACATTCTCGCGAGTTGATGGACAAACCAAATTGATATGAGTGGTAATTGATTGAGCTGATCCAATGTCATTGATATCTTTATTGTTATAAAATACAATGCCTATATTAGAGCTAACCCACCTTCCCTTAAAAGCCTGGTAACATACAGTCTATTCGGGAAAAGCCCACTATGTTATAAAAGAGCCCACTGTTGCAAGTAGAAGGCCTCTTCAAACATTTCTTCATTCTTAACCCAACTTCCAATGGACTTTTGTAATGATCTTCATTCTTAACCCAACTTCCAATGGACTTTTGTAATGATCAAGGCCCAAGGGTTGTGCCCCCTTTTACCAAGCTATCTATGTAACTTCACTACCCTATATCTTTTTAAGGCGCTTTTTATTGCGTTCATCACCACAGTGACTTACTACTAAAGAAAAAAGTATAGAATACTTTTTATTTGAATTGACTTTTTATCTTTTTAATGCACTTTTTATTGCGATTATCACCACAATGACTTACTTTTTATTTGAATTAACTGTTTAGATTTGATTAAGAAAAATATACACTCACACTCTCTTTGAATAATTATAATAACACTTATTATTTTTATAATTTTAAAATAACTGTCAGTACTCATCTAGTCTACAATATGTAACATTCACTACTCCTAATGTGATTGACCAACTAATATCCACAAATATTTTTAATATAATGTCCAATACACCCTTCAATTATAATGATTAATATATCCACTAAATATAAATATGTATATTATCATTTTCACCTAACTTGATATAATTAATTAAATTATAAACTTGTGCAATAAATAACATAAATGTCAAAAAATAACAAATATTCATTTGATAAATTTATACACTTTTTGTTAATTAAATTCCTCAAATATTAAATTTACATAATATACATTCAAAAATAATTTTCTTAATTAAAAAGTAAAATTTTAATACCCATAAAAACTGCAAATTAACACAAAAAAAATTATAATTATTTTTTTTCAAATATTAAAATTTACATAAAACAAATTTAGATAAAATTTGTTACAGAACGAATCTTATAATTCATATAAAAAGTATTAAAATTTATGTTAATTATTTTTCTCAAATATTAAACTAAACGTAAACATAATTATTTATAGCAAAAATGACAAATATTGTTACTTAAAATAATATATTAAAAGAATATTTTTTTTACAAGATAAAAGTAGTAGTAAATATTATTTCATTTTCTTTTATTCAACATTGCCACAAAACAACACCAACTATATACTAAAAATTTTAATCAAAATCATAAACATCTCAAATTTTGACATATACTCAAGAAAAATTAACATGTGACAATTATAATATGAAACTAAAAATTCAAATAATATTTTTTTGTTATTAAACACTAAAAACTAAACTATCAACATACTCAATTCACTCTAATTAAAACAGCTCCATTAATAATTTAATTTAAAATTCTTAATATTTATATCATTTATCTAAAAATATGTGTTAATTAAACTAAATTAGTTTTTTTATAAGTTACAAACAATTTGAATGAGATGATTTTATTTACAAATAAAACTCTAATTAAAATGTGTTATATTAATATAGGATAATTTTGTCATTAAAAAATATATTATTCGTGAATTAAAATTTGATAATATATAAGGACAAATATGTAACTTTATCTATTTAGTCAACCCTAAAAACTTACAGTGGTACTAACTGTTACTTCAAAAACTAAAGGGAGGTGAATGTTATTATGGTTATTTAGAGGGAAAGTCACTATATTTTACTCTTGAATTAATATTGTAAAGTATTAGAAATAAAAAGTATTAACTTTTTTAGGGACTATAATAAGATTTGTCTAAAATATAAATACTATTTTTGATTCTTTAATTCTATATTTTGAGTATTTAATAAATATTACTTCGTTTTGCATTCGCAAAATTATAAATTTTGAGGATGTATTTTGTTCAATATTTACTCTTAATATAATTAGTATTTATTTAAGTAGTAATAGCACATGATAGTGATTAAGCTTGTGAATTTGAGAATATTGTGTTATTTTGTATTATTATTATTTAGATAAGTAATTTTTTTAATATTTTTTTTTGTAAGAAACAATTTGACAAATGAAAACCTTAGTGATACAGATAGAGTAGTAAGCAGTTTACAATAATTAATTTATATTAATTTAAACTTTTGAAAATATTTTAAAACGTACTGAGTAATTAAAAAGGTAAACAGAAAAATAAGTATGACAGTCTACTGACAAGATTATTTATTTATTTATTATTATTATATAAAGTTACACGTTCGAATTTATTTACTAACAAAGTTAGACTAAATAGACGCTACATATTAATAATAAATTTCTATTTAATTTTTCTAATCACTTCTGTAATTGAAATGTTATCCCTAAAATACGACGACACAAATAGTTATAAGTTTGTAACAAAAATTGGGTTCTAATATTCTACACTTTGGATGGGAATAAAAAGAATTGTTGGAAACGAGTCTTTCACGTATTCACAAATGACATCCCACCTGGACAAATTAGACAATTTACTACCTTTTTATCCTATCTATAGTCGGTGGAAATACGAGAATATACATTTAAATATTGAAATTCTCATTATTGAAACTAATAATATAATTATCACTCTGTCCCATAATTATTAAAACACATTTTTTTTAAAATAATTACGATATCCTATTTTTAATACTTTTTGTAATGTTAAATAATTAATTTATTCATAATTTTATCATTTAAATATACAGTGAGTCATACCATTAAATAAAGATTTTGTCATTTGTGGTTCACATCTTTAGAATATTTCTAAGTACGCATTTTATACGAATCAATAAAAAAATCAAATGAAATGTTCAGAATTTTTTAAAATTTGAGCAAAAAATTACTCCATCCGTCCCAAATTAATTGTTTTTCTAGGACTTTTTTAAGTCAAATTGACTATTTTTAAAATTAATAATTGAGCATATATAAATATATTTCTAAAATTATAAAAATTGAAATTAGTAATAAATTGTATATATTTTCTTTTGGTTATAATATTTTCACTTATATGTTAGCAAAAATAATAAAAAAATTAATTTTAAAAATAGTCAATTTGACTTTAAAAACTTTTAGAAATGTAATTAATTTGGGACGGAGGGAATATATTACAATAACTGTAATAGGGAGGGAATATATTATTATTATTATTCACCATTTAAATAGTTGATCGACTTGGAATTGGGCATATAGCATTATAACCTAGCGCGCCTAAACGAAAAAACAAATTATTTAAATATTATAATTTATTTAAAAATTCGATTAATTAATCTGAAATTTAGAAACACTACGCAATCTCAATCGCTTGTGTTTTATTTTATTAGTCCCACCTCTCTTTCTAATTACGTTGCTCAACGCATCTCTTCTCTCGAGTAAGTTTTTTCCTTATCAAATCTCATCATCAACATTTCGATCTTCATTTGATAATTAGTTTCGTACGGATTTGTTTATTTATGTTAATTTATCTGTTTTATGTATGATTATTTGAAATCACGGTAGTTTAATTCAGAATCATATTCTTCAATTTCGCTTGAATTTCAGATTGATCTGTTGTTCTGTTAACCTTTTAGGGTTCTTTGAATCTTGGTGATAATACTTGTATCTATATTTTATTGTAATTGTCGATGAAATGATATGTAGTACTTCTTTGTTTGTTTTGTGCGTGTCAATCTCCCAAACATGGATAAATATATATAATTATTGATATGAAGATCGAAAATTCATATGCTCATTTTTTATATTTCATTTCAGGTATATTTACATTCCATTTTGTGTATATACTGAGAGCAAGAATTAGGGAATTTGCTATCAATTAAGACCTAGACCTGAGGATTGCTTATTCCAGTAGGATATTAATAGTGTCGAGAGTTGTTTGTTGAAACACATGGATGTACAGGGTAGTAGTCCTCATGGTGAATATGGGAGATTTGAACAAATCCTTTCTCAGTTTCTTCTGAAAAGCTTGCACATGATATTGGACTCGAGAGTTCCTTCTATTCATCCTTATGATCGCCAAAGTGACTCATTGTCAGCTAATCAAGTCAAAAAGTGCGACAAATGGTTCAGTTTAGTATTGGGGGACCGCCCTGCTGCTTTGGATAATTTGAGTTTCTGGCACAGAAATTTAATGGACCCAATGATAATTGACATTATACTTGTTTCAGAAATGTCGAATTCTTTATCTGGTCCGGGATTGGGAACACCAGAGGAGACTGTTATAGAGAGGTGGGTAGTTCAATATGAGTATGCGAGAACAATGGCTCCTCAGGTTGGAGATTCTTCTGCCGCTTACAAGAAAACTTATAAGAAATTAATCATCCTTCTACGTTCCCTGTTTTCAATGATGAGGCTTCTTCCAGCACATAGGGCATTCCGAAAGTTGTGTTCATCAAGTAAGAGTTGTGATTTTGATATAAATTACAAGGTTTCCTCGTTTAGTGCACCATTCTCAAGGGCAGAGGAAGAAATGATGAAACGATATAGTTTTAGTCCAGTTGATTTCCAACAAGGTAGCCTTTCAATTTCTGTGAAATATCGTGAAAGTCTGTCTGATTTTAACCTGGAGACTTCCACGTTATTCCCACCACAGATTATTACAGATTATGTTGGTAGCCCTGCCACGGACCCTTTGAGGGCTTTCCCTTCAAATGGAAAGGGTGTCTGTGCTACATCCTTTCCGTCTAGAGGGATTCAACCACCTTTATCAACACCATATCAACGCCCACACAGCTGGACAAGTGGCATCCACCGGGGAGCTTCTTTAGTGCAGAATCAACCCGTAGGTGGATATCCACCACAATATTGCTCATCTACAGGTCGACATGATATTTCTTCTTCCCCAACTGATATATATGGTCAGAAGATTCCAAACTATAGACTGCCAAATCACTACAAAAATAACAGCTTTGATGATTACCAACTTTCACCTCCATTCTCACCATCTCCTTCCCCATCTCCCCCCACATACCTTACTAGTGGGAACCTTATGCAAAGTCGTTTGCGATCAGATACGGCCCCTGTGAGTATTCCACATCCAATGTTGGGCAGAAGTCCCAGATACCTCTCTCCCAATATGTCTGACCCGAATAGACATTCTCTTCCACCTCTTTCCCCTAGAAGCATTAAGCATGATTCTTCGTCACAGGAGTCCCCTTCTGGAATGAGGTCATTGAAAAAATTAGAATCATCAAGGGCCGGGGAGTTGAATTATGGAATAACTGGTCCAAATTCTGGCCAAAAGGTAGGCATATTTTCTGATCCAGTTGAGTTTTTTTTTCCTACACTTGATTTTTGTTGGTTGCAGCTCTACCCTTTAATACTGCACCTGATGAGGTTCACTTGTATTTATTTGCAGGTGTCAAGAGACAGTAAAGATGATTCAGGGAGGTTCTCAGGTTTGCTATCTTCAAGTGGGTCACCACGTATTGGATTCTCAAGAAGCTCTAGTAGATTATCTTTCCAAGATGATTTGGATGATTGTGACTTCTCATGTCCTTTTATTGTGGATGATGTTGATGATCCCCAAGCCAGGTACTTATATTTCTTCTTTCTGCCTTACTCTGTGTGTAAAATTAAAATTTGTGATTCCCAAGCCAGATACTCCATGTTTCATGTAACATTTACATTTTGTTCTCTAAAAGAACTTTCACCCCATCCTACTGCAACACTTTGCGGGGTAGACGGGGGGAGGGGGGGAACGAGTTTAAAGAATTGTCACCAAAGGAAAATGAACAAAAAATAAAGAAGAAATTATGTAATAGCCTGGTGGATAAAACTATTAGGTCTATGTATTGGTTTTTTTCCTCTAGTCCTTAGTTCAAGGGTGTTATTTCTCTAGTCAAAATCAGTTTGAAACAGCCCAAGCAAATGAGTACAGTTTTGCTGTGTTTTTGGCCTTTGATCAGAAACTGCAGTAAATAGAAAGCTTACTTTAGTGGCAACCTCCCAGTGATTTTCAACTTGGCCTCATTCAGCGTGAACATACAATAAAATCTATTCTGAATCCTCCTCTGTCACCTATAAAAACTGAATTGTGGTTGAAAAGTGGTTGCCGTGGAAAAATCAACAAGGTAGTTTAAAAACAACTACTATGCCTGTATTATTTCATTGAGGTATTGCATATGTTATTCAGCACAAGGTCTTCAACCTAGGGGTGAAAATAATCTTGAGTCGAGTCGAACAGTACCTTGCTCAGATTCTACTTGAAACTTTTGTAAGGTACTTGGATTCGTACTAGGATTCAAATACAATTTTGCAATCTTTGTTCAGATTCAAATTTGATTCGTTTTATTATACTCGAGTTCGACTCGAATCGTTTTTTAGTCTAGCTACTCGCGAGCATTTGAGACATACACAAATCAGAACTGAATCATTTATATTATAATAATTTAGATAAAATTAACTATTTGGAATACTCTAAATTTGAACTCTTCAAATTAGATCTTGGGTCTTGTAAAAAATCAATGTGATGATTTTATCACTCTTGAATTAATAGATGAACATGTACGGGAAACCCCTTCCGCTTCTCAAAGTATGCGGAGAATTTAATTGCTAAATACTATATGTTATATAGATCGAGTATACTCGATACTGTTTACGAATAAGTATCAACGAATATTTATGGAGTATAGATTAGTGAGGTAAAAAAATTTTGATACTCTAAATGAGCGAACAGTAAGCAACTCATATTCGACTCGTATAAGTATCCGAGTATCAAAATGGATTCGAATTCAACTCGTTTAAGTATCGAATCCAGGTCTCGCTCGAATTTTTTGAGTCGATCTTGAACTGGGTTTTGAACCAATCGGGTTCATTTTCAGCCCTACTCCAACCTAACAATACCCCGAGTTCACTCCTCCATCAGTTACCCTAACAATCCCTGTTGCATGGGAAGAAATAAGAGAAGCAATCCAAGGCTGCTGCTTCTACCCTCAATATTGCTCTTGACATTTCTGTGGTGGTATTACTTGGCTGAAAATTCCTAAATAGCCATGCAACAATGTGGGGAACGAAATTATATTGTTCAATAATTTGTTCTGCCAACTGGAAGAGAAATATGAAATAAGTTGGTTCACAGATCAGAGACGAGTGAAGTTATTTGTAATTGGAATCTGATTTTAAGATTTTCTCTTTAAGCTTCTCCTTGTCTACCATTCAACCAGTTGCATAGTCTACTTGGGGCCATTTGTTCATCACGAATGACTGTTTGATTTTTGAGACTCATTGCTGATCTTCCAGTACGTCTGCAGACATCGGCAGTCTGCAAATTTACTCCTGAAGACCTTTGGATCTATATGATAAGGAAATATTATTAATACCATTACACCCAACATACATGTTGATGGTCCATTTTGTTGCTATAAATTGGCTTTGCTCCAACAATTATCTTGATAAGAAAATGCGCTGTATTCCCTGCCTTAATCGAGTCTCCCTGATCATTCAATCTGACATGTTGCCAATATTTGATTCACTTGGCAGGGTTAGCAGCAATAATGAAGTGTTATGCTTGTCTCTTTGTTTGCTATGCTGCTGTATTTCCGATGACTCATTGCATGCACTCCATCTGAATGATGGTCAGATCTTCATATGAAATTTGTGATCTCTTTTTTGTTAGTTATTAAAAATTAAATTGTGACTCGAGCTTTATTAATTGAAATTCATTTGAATTTAAAACCATGCCTAGACTAGACTACATTATCTTAAAGTCAATTTGTGTTGAACCTGCTTCCTCCTCATTTTCAGAACTAGAGATAAGTTGGCTAGTTTTCTTTTCCAACATAGTTCTCTCTGTATGTGTTTGTGTCTGTCTGTCTGGTATTATTTTATTTTTTTCTCTCTATATGTTTACTTCACCCTTCTCCATTTTAATAATCATCTGCAACTGATAAACATGTTTTGAACCTTTTTGTACAGTAATCTTGATGTGACAAAAGCATCAGAAGTAAGTTCTCGGGCAATTTTGACGGCTAGAAAATCGCAAGATGCTGCTGTTGGTGCCCTTGTTCACATGTTTCGAACAGCTCCTCCCCTGCGCCAAGATTCTAGTTGCTACTCCTCTCGTTCCTCCTCGAGGAATGAACTTGAACAACAACAAGCTGGCACTACATCTGAGTTCTTCTTGCCTAGAAAGACATCAGATGCACTGGAGGAGCTCAGGGCTTACAAAGATATCAAGGACCTCCTCCTTTCTAAGAGCGCAACTCAATTGGTCAGCAAGGAAGCAGCTTAATTCTGCCTGCTGATTTTGTGGGAAAATCTCCAAGGATAAACTCCCAAGTTATAGGATCTCTCCTAAAGTAGAATCTTGGTATCTATTGTTTTTAATAAGTAACACTAGTTCAAATGAAGAACTAACAGATTGTACTTGTATTACCAAAAATGAGTTGCAGCCACTAAACCAAATTACCTGAAATTGACCACCCTGTGAACCCATGTATATATATAATCTGAAGTTGTTAATTGTTTCTTTATCTTCTCTAATTTGTTTATATTGGACTCTTTCTACTCTTATGTGGTTAATTAATTGAATTTCTAAGTATATATAAAAATAAAAAAAATAAAAATAAAAAAGGTTACATTAAAATCAAATTGGACCCGACTCTCTCAAGTAAATAATTATTCCCTCCGTCCTAAAAAAAATGATTAAATACATAATTTTCTTTGTCCACAAAAGAATAAGTTAAGATACATTAAGTGAAGAAAAAAAAAGATATTTAATGGGATCTATTAATAAAATTAAAATAAAAGTACTAATTATTTTATATAATTTTGTAGGGTTTCTAAGGATAATTTGAAATTTTTTTACTTTTTTTTTTAATTTTATTATTTACTTAATATATGTGAAAAATATACTTTATTCATTTTTAAGGAAGGATACAGTAAATACATGTTTCAAAAAGTAAAAAGAAAATAGAGTAAAATTTGGAATTTTGGGCGAGAGTATTAATATACTCCATATTTATAAGAGTAATGCACTAACGCTAAATATTGAAATCCCGCTTACGGGATTGAAGTTCCCTCCTTAATCATTTTAAGCCTGACCGTTTGCGTTTGATCTCGCGATGCCCTTTTCTTTTTACAGTTTTATTTAATATTTCATGATTTTATTTTAGGGCAATTCAAAGCTTAGATCATGAATTTTGAATCGATTTCTGTAATCTGTACTACCATGTACAGTAATCAGCGGCGATGTAGAAATTTAGTCCTGTAAGAGACAGGAGAGGAAGAAACACTTTGATATAGTCCGATAGTCGTAAAATGGATCAAATGTCGACTTGCCCCTTCTGTCAGCTGTCTGTTCCTTCTTCTGAGCTCGAAAGGTATATGCCTAGTGCTTACTGCTGTTTATTTCATCTTTCTGTTTGTTTATTAATGCTCGTTTTGGCTTCTGGTATGTATGTATATATATATATATATATATATATATATATATATATATATAGGGTACCAATCCACAGCAAACGGTTGCTGGGGCAACCAATTTCTTCCTTGCCGCTACAAGCTGTAGCGGCAGTAGTTGGCTTATGTTTGGCTTATCTGCCGCTACAGGCTGTAGCGGCAGGGAAGAATTTTTTTTGCGGCAAAGGGCTTATAATACGTATTAGTTTTTTGATCTCCTTATCCTCTTATGTACTTCCATACCCTTGTCTCCTTATTCTCCTTATTCTTATGTATTTTCATACCCAACCCAATTGTCATTTATTATCATAACATACAAAATTTTAGTTTCCTCCAATATATTAAAAACTTATAGATATATTTTATTTTTAAGTTAATTTATGAAATACTAAAATATAAAATATTAAAAATTTAAAATTAACAAATATAATAATAAATAGTATATAATTATTAATTAATATGATACTATTTATTATTATATTTGTTAATTTTAAATTTTTAATATTTTATATTTTAGTATTTCATAAATTAACTTAAAAATAAAATATATCTATAAGTTTTTAATATATTGAAGGAAATATAATAATAAATAGTATATAATTATTAATTAATATGATACTATTTATTATTATATTTGTTAATTTTAATTTTTTAATATTTTATATTTTAGTATTTCATAAATTAACTTAAAAATAAAATATATCTATAAGTTTTTAATATATCGGAGGAAACTAAAATTTTGTATGTTTTTATAATATACTTTATGATATTAACAATTGGGTTGGGTATGGAAGTATATAAGAATAAGGAGGATAAGGAGACCAAAAAACTAATACGTATTATAAGCCCTTTGCCGCAAAAAAATTCTTCCCTGCCGCTACAGGCTGTAGCGGCAGATAAGCCTAACATAAGCCAACCACTGCCGCTACAGCTTGTAGCGGCAAGGAAGAAATTGGTTGCCCCAGCAACCGTTTGCTGTGGATTGGTACCCATATATATATATATATATATATATGTATGTGAAAACTTGGTTTCAAATATAATTGATGCGGACAGGCATGCGAATAGTCATTTTGAGGATGAACAAGTCGAGAGGGACATCGATTTGGCCAAACAAATATCCCTTGCCTCATCAATTTCACCTCTTCATGCGGTATTCTCTCTCCCTCTCTCTCTCTATATATATATATGTTTTTTTAATAATAATATTTTTTAATTTATCCAATCTCTTGCTTTTATTTATATGTTACTGTAGCTAGCATTTAGCTCTTCCCCTGGCCACTGAATGTGGAGCCAATTTTTGTTTCTCTCATATTTACTTATGTCACTCAACCAACACAGTAAACGTTTGTTATGCTAATTCTTACGGGTAATTAGTACTTAGACGAGTCTTATGTGGACAAGTTTGAAAGCAAATAACACATTCCAAACAATTTCTTTTCTCTTAGTTTTTTGTAAAAATTCAAAAATTATCATCTATAAATATTCTGCCCTTCTTGCTTGTTTGTGTTGCACCATTATAGGTTGACACTGGCATGGCGTCTGGAAATAATTATTGGAATATATCATCAAGGTGTGGAAGCAGCAGTGGTGGTGGACGGATTGATATTGATGAAAAAATCGGTTATTTACTCAGTCTGCAGATAAAGGAGAACTTCTACAAGGTTAATGATGGTTTGATGGCCTTATTGCAGAATTGTTTGGAATTAGACTCTAACAACTCAACCAGTATATTGTCAGGTTATGTCGATCATTTTCAGAGCATTGAATCCGAGGACGTTGGATGGGGCTGTGGTTGGCGTAATATTCAGATGCTTAGCTCGCACTTGCTTAAGCAGAGACAAGAAGCGAGGGGAGTTCTCTTTGGCGGATCTGGTTTTGTCCCTGATATTGCGTCACTCCAAAGATGGCTTGAAGTTTCTTGGGAGAGGGGATTTGATGCACTTGGCTCAAATGATTTTGATAGCGAGATTTATGGAAAAAGAAATTGGATTGGGACTACCGAGTGTGCTGCACTTTTTCGATCTTTCGGGATTCGTGCGAGAATAGTGGATTTCTCTAGTAAGGAAATGTCAAAATGTTCCACTCCTGGTTACAATCATGGAGGAGGAAGAGCTGAAGTAAGTGCAGGCAAAAGGATGGCAACACAAGTTTATGGACCAATGGATAAATTTCTGTCTAGAGGGCATTGTAGTACTCCCCCAGTAGGTTCCAGTGGATATGGAAAGCTTAACGATTCTAGTACCCACCTTGGGAAGGTGAAGGGTCGTCAGATTCTTATTGATTGGGTCTGGAATTACTTTTCTGCTAATAAATCCATCGAATTAAACAAACATCAAGTTATTGTCAGTGAGAAACCGTAAGTAAATTTTAATTTGTAAATATTGCGGGCTTTGCTTTTGTTTTGTGATGCATTAATGTTAGTACATAATTGAATATATCTCTGATTGCATTTTGATAAGTGGAAGCATTATGGAGCAGGCCCTTGTACTTTCAGCACGATGGCCATTCAAGAACAATTGTTGGAATTCAAGTCAAATCTCTGCTGAAGGGAATGCCGCAATATACCCTTTTAATTTTAGACCCTGGTCATGTAAGTATATGCTTATCTGTTTTTATGAACTAGCTATTTAGTAGGTTATATATCATAATTTCTTATATGATATAAGTATATTAGTGATTAGTGGTACATTGTCTGGATATGCCAGCCTTAGACTAGTGACTGAGTGTTAATGTTGATGTTCCGTGATGTCAAGAAATTTCTCACTTTGACTAGGATAACCTTGTTGCCTTTCCTTACAAAGTTTTAAAAAGTAGTTCTCTGTTTTGGCTTAGCCATTTATTTGGCTATTTTCTGGATTTTCGTTTATCATTTAATAGTGTCTCTCAACTTTCTGGTTGCTGATAATATGCAAATCAGGATCACATACAAACAGGCCATAATAGCTGACTGGTGTTTCAGCCCCTAAATGGGCAGTTGAGTTCATTGTACCTCTATAAAAATGTCTCGAGTTTCTAGCTCTTGTAAGCACTATCTAGATTTGGCTTAAGTCTGAACTCCCTCTGTCCTGCAAATGTATGTCTTCCTCTTTGTGGTTGTGTTCAACACGGAGTGACATGCCGAAAACATAATTATCAATATATTTTTACATATCTTAATATGTTTCTACTTTGTACATTGTATTTTCAACTATATTAAAGATTATGGAAAAAATATAAGGGATAGTATAATTTCATAAACCTTAAAATTTGTTTACAACCAAGCAAGCTGCAAAGGGCGGAGGTAGTATCAGTTTTTCTCATTTGCTTGTCACTTTTTTCTTCATTTATATTTACGGGGTATTGGGGTAATATGTCTGTTTGATTACTTAGTTATGGTTTTCTTCTACACCATCGTTAATGTTAAAGGTCATTGAATCATAGATTTTTGGCTTAATTAGTTTATTGGTCAGTACTAGGATTTGCTATCTATCTAATCAGTGCCTCAGTGTCTTAACAAATTGATTCTTACTTTATATCCACTTGATGCTTTTACTTTATATTCACTAGTGGCACTCCTTGATCCCAATAAATCCGAAAGCAAAGAACTGTTTGTTGTTACTGTCTTCAGACGTTTCAAGAAATGTTACCTTACACTTCTGGATATCTGGATAACTCATTAGTCCTAGATGTGTTGTTTAAGCACAACTCAATTATTTAAAAAGTCATCATCCTATTTAAGTAGCTGCCAGTTAAAAAAATGTATAATGGGGCAAAATTGGTTGCAATTTTGATTCTTTTTTTGGGGATACGTGAAATTCCGAAATCTTACATGTCTTATCTTTTGATCATCATAATGGTGTCAAGTTATCACAAATTTTTTTTTGTTCTTTGTTGGATTTAATTCCAATTCGGGGACAATAAAACTCTTTAAATATATTTCTCTATATCACCACTTGCCAAAGATTTTTATGTATTAGCGTCAATAACATCATGTTGCTTAGGATTTTTGTTTGTTGCATACACTTGTAGAAAAGTCGAGCTCTTGAGAGATCACTCAAAGACAATAATGGATGGCAAATGCTAATAAAAAGAGGAGTTCACACATTAAAGAAGCTGCAGTATCAGGTAAAATTGTTGTCGTCTTCATTTGCCACTTGTCTCTTTGTAGTAATTTGATTACTTTCTTGACGTAGTTTATGTTTCAGTTGTGTTATATTGATCCTGGAATTGCTGGTGTGGAGGAGATGGAGAAGCTTAAGACCTTAGACAGTGATCGTTTTGAATTTTAGATCAACATTGGACGTCAGTAATTCCCTTCGGTATATTGGTCGTGTTCTAAAAGATTGCATCTTCTTGAGGAGTTATGGCTAAACATCAGCTCAAGGTGAAGTGGTAATAGTGACGCTGATTTTCCCAGTATTTTAAAAATCTCCACCTAGGCGCTAGACGATCCTCTACCGCCTTGATTTGACTGGGCGACTTGGTCCTGCCTAGCTAGAATCAGACTTTTACTTTGAAGTTCTACAATACTTAAATAAATTTGTCCAGTCTTAAAAGATTATTTTTTGATAATGTTTTATGTAAAATTTTAAAAAATTACTTATATTATATGATTTGTATTGTATAACAAGTATATATAATAAAATAAATAAATGTGATCGACTAAGAAAATGCTTAATCCGTCTAAAAAAATGTTTAGCCACGGTCTAGGCGCTTACTTGACTGTTTAAGTCTGTCTAACGATTTTTAGAACATTGAATTTTTCTAATTGTGCTTCTTAATTTACATTTCCGAGAGGTCCAAAATGTCAAGAGTAATATTAGAGTCTCAAACTTATAATATTAAATGATATTAAATGATGCGTAATCATTAATTTTTTGTTAAATTGAGATTAGAATTTTGAGAACCCTGCCTTTATCTTACGGCCATGTTTGTTTGGAGTTCCCCATTTGTTTAAAAATTGGACTTGGACTGTTAGTTCAAAAATAGTTGGAATAAGGGACTATTTAATACCATCTCTTTGTTATTATTGGCCCAAAAGATAAGTTTTTATCTAATTTTTTAAATAATTGCAAACAATACAAACGTAACATGTAATTATTTTAAATTATCTCATAAATAATCTCATTTTAAGTAAACATTTGACTAAGATTATTTAATCCTAAAATTAATAATCTTGAAATTATAATCCATGAAAATATAGTTCTTAAATTATAATATTTACAAATAAATATGACCTAAAAGTTAGCTTAGGCTTTGAACACACTAAGTTATTAATACTCTCCATTTCTCAAAAAAAAAAAATACAAAACAAAACAAAACAAATCTAGCTTAGACTTTGAACACACTAAGTTATTTATACTCTCCATTTCTCAAAAAAAACAAATACAAAACAAAACAAAACAAATTGCACTTAAGAATATATTTTTATTTCATGAATACTCCTAAATTAACTTAATAAGTTATTAGCTTTGTAGAGAGGTATGCTGATAAAATTATGATAACAACAAACTGGATAATATTGTGTCATTATTTTTTGGAATGAAACTCTTTTTGTATAGAGCATCAAAACTAGAACGAGACAAAGAATATAGATAGATTGAAGAACATGACGTAAACATAACGTCTGCACAACTGCACAAAAATATAACTATTACAGTTGCAGTGCAAAGAAAAGACTAGATTCTAGGATACAAAGCAGAAAAGACAAACTTTTGGTTCAACTGTGCGTGACTAATACAAAACTCTCTTTCCTTTCAATCCAAGATCTCTCACAAACATTGCCAGATACCTAGGCATATATATATGCGAGAGTGCTGCCACAAGTAGGAATGGGTTGAGAAATAAATGATCATATCATCCCTTCATCTTACGCTTAACTCCATTATCAAAATGCCCTTCCCAATTACAGATCCTTGTTATGAATCTCTGATTTAATGCTTACTTGTTTTTACCTTTCTTCATTTTTGCCTTAAACCGAGACTTTGTCAAGAGAGTCTGCACTGTGTTGACAAAATTCCCAGCTGCCATAATTATCAGAAGGATTCCACATGTAATTACCTATCAAAAGGAATTAATAGAGTTCATTAAGGTCAATATTAGGATGCTGAGGAATAAAGAAATCAATTAACTGTTATCAAATTCATATTCAAGATTCTATGTTAAGATTAAGGCTGCCAACTTTTCTCACCTGCCACTCAGAAACAACACCAACAAAAGCAGTTTTAAGCAACAATACTCCAACATATGCTTCAAAGCCCTGAAATTAAGAAACACAACCATGTCTCATAAGAAATAAAAATAAACCATCAATGTTACACAAGATTAACTAGTACAGCTAGAGTATCAAATACAATGCTGTTTGAACTCACCCATAAACTACATAGCTTTTATTCATGAAATTTGCGGAAATGGGTAGAAAAACTACTAGGAATGTGCAAAGTATGTATCATGTGTTTTGTATGGATGCTTGTAAAGACCAGACAATATAGTTTCATTTAAAATTAGCTAGTCACTCACAAGAACTTCAAATCTATAAACTTGTAGGCAAGTCTTGGTCAACATTGTATTGAGTTTATGAAATTTTCTATTTGCTTGCTCATATTTATGGTTCATTTGGTACCGTTTTAGTATGAAGGCAAGAAGGAAACAAAGAAATGATCCTAGTTAATGTACATAAATACATAATACCCTTCTAATTAAAGGAGGAGTTATTTTAGGGACAAAAAGGTCAAGTTGGAAAACAATAGAAAGAGTATCCATCTTTATTCCTCCGACGAAACAAAGAACTTCCTCTATCCCGTCAACACACCTTTTACCTTGCGTCCACTTCTCCCTCCTACAAAATAAGACCATTGTATCCAATGGAGAGAATTTTTTTATTACAAAACATAGATGAACTATGATCACTACATGCCAAACTGGAAGAGATATTTATAGAACTACAAGCTTCACAAGTATGATAATGATAATTATAGGTGGTTGATCCTACATGCCATTTTAAAACAAGATATGCACAATATATAAAATCAACTCCATTCATTTGAACATCATAACATCAAGACTTGAGCAAACGTGTATCCATTATCTACAAATTAACCGTTTGTGCAGTTTGAATCACCTGTAATGTGAACAGGATAGGGAATAACAACAATAGTTGACCATCTACTCCGGAAGTTTCTCCCCACACAACATCCATTCTCTTAGCCTACAATAAAAAAGTTTAATTTATTAGTGGTTGCATCTTAAAAGAGAGTATGTTCACATCCTGCAAAGAGATTGAGATAATAACAGTTTGCATTATTTGCCACCAGCCCCCCCAAAAAAAGAAAAAGTTCTACATATACTTTGAGAGCCATAAACTGATAAGAGATTAGGACAAAAAACAAATCTATATCACAACTTGGCTAGTTATACATGGATTTGATCATCAACAGAAGCACAACATCTTATAGTCCCAAGAAGATATGTTTTTTAAAGAAAATAAAAAAGGTGCAAGGATGCATAAGGAATTGATAGACTGATTACAGCATGCCCAAATAAGTTGGTGAAGATGCGGTAACTGCACCTTGCCCAGCGCAATACGAGTATAGAGTCTTTGCCTTTGATATCTATTTTGCAGAAGCATTGCAACTCCTTGCATGATCGCCCATTGCAGGAATAGTTGTACACCTCTCTGTAAACAGAATTGTTTTAGTTATAAAGACAAAAACACCAAGGCCGTTATAAAAAACTAATATTCTAATAGTTCTTACCTGCTTCTGGGAACAGTCAGATTGCCTTTCTATCTCCCAAGTTAGACTGATGAGCGCCATAGCCATTGCACAATAGTGATGATATATCCACCTGCAAATGCAGAGATATATTTGATGCAACATTCAAGGTGAAATACAAAAAACTAATAGGCATTTCAGATTTAGAAATCAAAAAACATATAACAATGTCAACACAAGATTGTTGGTGTAATTTTTACACGAACAATGTAATGTTGCTTGAGAACGTAAGAGAATGTGCTTGTCAGCTGAGTGGAAAAGGGATATGTTGCTTGAGAATGTAAGAGAATGTGTTTAACAGCTGAGAGGAAGGGATATTATACATTCTTAAGTGTTTGAAGTAGCAAAAACAATCATTACTTTTCAACATTCAAAGCCATAACCACAATTTCCTAATACTCATTGTTCTCATCTGCAGCTAAAGTATCTATAGCACATAGGTTTTTATGCCTGTAATATAATATTACATTTTTATGCATAGACTTGCAAAATCCATCTGCAATGAATACAAGTCGTTCCCATAGAATTACATAACTTACACCTAGAAGGTGAAGGAGAGTAATACTATCTCTTATTCCACGGCAAACCAAAAACTACCCACATATTCTTTTTGAAAAAGTAAAGTACTAATAACTATGAGGAACTAAACTATTGGCTTGAACAATCTATAGACTACAGTTAAATTACCATGGACGAATATCGCTTCCATTTACTCTCAGAATATTCTCTCGCAAGGCCAAACCTGTGTACAGAAAGAGCAACCAGGCCTGCAAAAGCCATGCTCAGTATGCTTCGTTATGATAAATTCATTGGTTTAGACGAAAAGGTTTAAATATGTCCACATATGTAGTACCTGGTATAGCTGAACTGGCAATGCAGGTAAGCATCCATCCGAAGTAAATGACCTTAACAAAAGTAGCAATGATGGGAAAACAAGAAAGAGCAATGCAGTTCTATCCTGTCAATAAAAGATAGTAGAAGTAGTCAACAATAACAACTTACTTTCACAACCTTATATAACAAATCCACTGTCCGAACAAATAATGTCTCAAAAAAAGTGTAGATTCATATGTTACAAACTTCTATCTAGATCTGATTTGAGAATATAGTTGTTAAATGTTAATTCATCCCATGTTTAACTTCAAGTTTTATGTAGACTAAACATAGACTAGGGTTGCATATTTCAAGGAACTTCTAGGCTCACAACCAGGATTACATAATCAATCTGTGAAAACACAAGCCAACAAATTAATCTAGAGTTTCACCTACCACGTCATTATCTCAATTGTCATATTGAGTAAAGCTTTTATGGACGCATAGAGTTTACGCTCCATAATCCATGATTCACTAAGAACGCAGTAATGCACATCATGTCATGGTGAATCAATTTCTTGAGAATCGAAATCCTCAAGGTGTAAATCTTTTGTTGGAATGCCCAATTAGATTGCTGTAGTTTAATTTGCAGAGAACTGAGAAAAAGCTTGAATCCTTCTTCCAAACTCCAATCGTAATCATTTATTAAATAGAGAGAGTAAAATTACAATTATACAAGAGCAATGGCTAGTAAATTCCAGAGCAGGAAAATCTCATCAGCTACTAGCAAGATACGATCAGATTAGATAAGAAAACAAGTATGAGGAGCCAGTGGAAGCTTACTCTGAAACTATTGTATTCCTCTTTCATTTTCAATTGGACATCCTTTCGAGTAGCACGAACATTAATGGGACCAATAAACATCCTCAAGAAGCTTCCTACAGACAATCAACACAACGAACAATCAGTCAATTATCATACCCTAAAAATTTAGAAACTACAACCATAAACTGCAGAAGATTAAACACACTACCTTCAGATTTGCTCGGAAGGAAAGAGGCCGCATCTCCTTCAGTCAATAAATAACTAGCTCTAAATAACTCTTCTTCCAACTGTGAGCACAAAATTATAAGCAAACACAAAACCACAACAATATAAACACAAATTCATGGATGCCAAATTTTACTTTTTGGGCTTCTTGGGAACCTAGGGTTCCTTTCTTGACTGAGGAGGCAATGGAAGAACGGAGATTTTTTATACTGGAATCAAGAGATATGGCTCGCTGGCGGAGAGAGGCTTCTTCCTGCGACGAGCGAGAAATTAAGGAAGCAGCGGCATCCTGCAACTCTTTTGACAGCTCTGCAATTCTAGAAACTTCTTCCACCGCATTCTGCGGCGGATTCTCACCGGCGGTGGAATCAGCCATGGCCGATCGATCCTAATTGCAATTCAAAAACACTGGATCGATTTGATTTAATTTTCGCTAATTCTAGCTACTTGTAATTATGAAATAAATAACGAGTAAACGAGTAGCGCAGGAGTGGAGCGGTAGCCGGAGAAGAGGGTGGCGTTTAAACGAGGATAACGTATTTGGGGTTTTATTGTGGACGGGATTTGTGTGACCCTGGCCCAGTGGCCCGCCCTTCTGAAAAAAATGGCTCCTGTACTCTCCAAACAACTTCCAGCCACGCAGGTGTGTGCTGACATGCATGTATTCCTTTCCTCTTCAAGTGGGTTTGATGTAGGTGATTAGGCAAGAAATAATGGAGTTTTATTATATACATTTAAATTACATTATATTACAAATTAAGTTATATATTAGGGTGTAACAATGGCGAGATTAATAAATAAAAATATTAAAATGATATCTTTTAGTGTCTAAATCTTTATAATGTGTAGTCTATACTCTTGAGGGTAGCTAATCAATTATAGGATGAATTTTATGTTGTTTTGTAATGTTTTTATACATAAATGTACTAATATAAAATCAAATAGATATGTTGTTTTGAAAATATTGAGAGAAAACAAAAATAAAATTAAAAGATATGTATATTGTTTATTTGTTTAGCTTTTCTTATAACGGGTTTTAATTTTGGATATAGAAGATTGAGTTTAAATTTGATAAATTAATAATGTATATATTAATAATGTTAATATCATGACATGTTATTAAAATAAAAATAATTTCATCTAATATAAGAATTTTATTAACAATGTGTCATAATCTTAAAACTGCTTGTGTATGTATTTTAATCAATTAGTGTGTTGTTGTATATGAAGACAAATTTATATTAAATACATAAAATATGAGAAAATAAAGAAAGAAAATACATTGTTATTATATAGTATTACTTAAAATTATAATATAATTGCAATTCAAATCCGACTTTCTCTCTTTTTTCTTTAGCCAAAAATCATATTTTCCATTGAGTCTCGCTATATATTGCTGTAAATGTAAGACCCCGAATTTATGAAATAAAAATTTATTTTTTTCTTTATGAATATTTGTCTAAATAGTGAAGTGCTTAATTGTTATAAATGATAGTTAAGGGTATTATATGCAAATTATCTGATAAATAGTATGTCGGGGAATATTCCTTTTGTCGGGAAATAGTCTTTCTGTCGGAAAATATTATATTCGGTACCGTACGACGGCGCCGAAATGGCAATATTGTCAATGATAGTGGGCCCCACAACGGGTTAACTGTCGGATATAAAAAGTGATAGAAATTGGCGGCAAAACTTTAACCGATAACTGTTAAAATACCCGGTGATAAAAAGAACAGTAAAACGCGTTATTCCATAGTAGTACACGGTATTTCACAGTAACTCACGATGTTGCACACTGTTTTATATTATTGATTCGATAATTGATAAAGTAGCAATTGTATAGTATCTTGATTCAATAATTGTTAATTAGCATCTGCATAATATATTTTACTATTTGTCACGACATTGTAACTTATATCATTTGATAGGATATTTTAGCATTATCGACAATGTCTAGAAATTCTGTCAAGGAAAGGGGTTATTTAATTGCGCGTCATTTTTTTATGGAAGGCCCCCTTTTTCCTGGGAATAATCTGGTTGTCAATATTGCGAGTATATGCTATCTATGATATTAATACATTTAACACAATAATACAGAAAAAGGGATTTATTTTGATAATAGAGTTATTTTTATAATGGTTTTATCTTTTTAATAATCGAATTATCTTTTAATAATGGAAGAAAAAATGGATGGATTATATAAATGGAAGAAAAAATGGATGGATGATATAAATGGAAGAAAAAATAGATGGATGATACTAAAAGATTATGCCAAGGGTATAAGAGTAATAAACCAAGAAAATTTAGGGAAAAGACTATAATGCCCTCACCTTGATTTTCCTATAAACAGGGAGGGTTTGCTTAAGAAATTTTCACACCTTCATTGCTTATACTTCCCCTCTCTCTCTAAATTTCTGAAGTTCTCTTAGTGTGCTAGGCTATTGTGAGTATTTGTGAGAATACTAGTATTATCCGAAGTTAGTAAACTTCATAGAAAGTAACATCCAGTCACTTGTTAACTAAGGTAAGGAATATCATTTCTTTCATACTCATATATAATATCATTTGCTTTCATGTTCGTAAGTGATATTATACTCATAAAGGTTGTTATTCATTATGTATTAATTTGTGGGGATAACCTGTCCGTGCGGTATGACGCATGCCTGGTGAATATCCTTTTATATTAATTCCTTATTATTCTGTGGGAATAACCTGTATGTACGAGTGTCGTACCTGGTGAATACCCTTTGTATTCATTTCTTATTATTCTGTGGGAATAACCTATATGTACGAGTGTCGTACATGGTGAATGCCCTTTGTATTCATTCCTTATTATTCTGTGGGAATAACCTGTATGTACGAGTGTCGTACCTGGTGAATAACCCTTTGTATTCATTACTTATTAATCTCTTGTGGAAATAACTTGTTTACGCGAATTATCGCATGACGGGTGAAAATCCATTTGCAGTTTCATATATTCTGTTATACTCGTATAACGTATCATTTCTTTCGTACTCTTTAAGGAATATCTTTTTCTTTCACATTTCTCCATTTATGATAAGAAATATTTGTTTGTTTCCAAAACCTTATTTTTAAATGGAGAAAATCCCTGAAAATTAGTAGAATATCCTTAATAGTTTGTGCTTCATCTAATATCTTTTCACTTGAATCTTTCTATTTCATTTTATACGTTATAGTTGAAGCATGAAATAATTTCTTGAATATCATTCTTGAATTTGACTCCACAATTTGGTCATCGTGTTGACAATTTGGTCAATCTTTGATACTGATTAAATTATAGAGTTTTTTTTTTCTTATCCTTAATCTCAGTGTATCATTGTCATCATCCTCATCCTCATACTTAAATTGTGGTATTAGTTCTCTTTGGCCCGTAGTGCAAAGATGAACTGGCGTGACATGATTTTGACCAAACTGTGTATTGGTATAATCATGACTTTTTGTGTTACAAACAAAGGCGTATGGTGAAAGTTCTCTTTGGCCGGTAGTGCAAAGATGAACTGACGTTTGGCATGATCATGACCGGTGATGTTACAAATTAATATCTTTGGCACGTAGTGCAAAGAGAGGCTGTTGAATATAAACTGTTGATTTGGATGTTCATAAACAGGAATTGTTGATTGGTGTTACAGGGATAAAATATTGGTGGTGATCCTTTAATTTATAGAAGATGGTAGATATTATAATCTACTTGACTCTTCTAATGGATTGTTTGTTCCGCTGCAATTGTTGTTGTTGAACAATTAAAATATCTTTAAATCTCTGATTTAATTCTGTTGAAGACTAAAGATAAATTTTATTCTTCATTATCTTAGTCATGATATTTATTACTAGGCTATTTGAGTTCACCCTTTTCAGTTTTGTTCCATTGTTCTTCTCAGGAAAGGAAAATGTAGCTGGGACTAGCCGGGGAGTGGAGTGATGGTCCGAGTTAGTGGTTGTCCTTATCAAGTTATGACATAGTTTAATAATGATTGTACTAGAGACTTAAAACATGTGTTGTCGGCTTTTTACGGCATTGTAATAATTTGGGTTTGGATACCGTGGTACCATATGGTACGATATTTGTATGGAAAGTCACAGTATGTGTGTGGTCGTATTTTGCACGACCAATATTAGTTGTAAATGGAAAAATTCGTATTTGTATTTGTATTTTGTAGAATGTTATTGGCGACTCAGAATGGGTTGTGTGGACCTATTTTGGGGACGTCACAGTAAATTTATATCAAATTACAATTGCGAAGTTTATCAATACATGTGATTGGTAAAAAATATAGGAGGGTCCCATTTATTACATATATCTCTCAAAAAATTACTAGTAATATTTATCCACATAACTGATAATCAAATAATCGATTTTGTGAAGTTTATTTTTACCTTCTTAAGACTTGGTTTTCTTCATGAGATGTTTGCTTTATTTATCTTTTTGTGATATAGTTTCATTCTATCATAAGATTTTGTTTTTTTCGTTTGGAGATTACTCTCTCTGTCTTTAAGAGGATGACTACAGGTATAAGTTTCTTTTTGTCCCCAAAAGAATGAACAAAAGTGCATAAAAGTAAATAATAAATATGTCATTTAGTGTGATCTATTAATATAAATACTTATGTTAGATGAAATAAAAACAATTTCATATAACATAAGTATTTTATTAATAATGTGTCATAATCTTAAAACTGCTTGTGTATGTATTTTAATCAATTAGTGTGTTGTTGTATACGAAGACAAATTTATATTAAATACATAAAATATGAGAAAATAAAGAAAGAAGATACATTGTTATTATATAGTATTACTTAAAGAAGATACATTGTTAATCACAATTCAAATATGATTTTCTCTCTTTTTTCTCTAGCCAAAAATCATATTTGTCATTGAGTCTCGCTATATATTGCTATAAATTTATATCAAATTACAATTGCGAAGTTTTATCAATACATGAAATTGGTAAAAAATATATAAGGGTCTCGTTTATTACATATCTCTCTCAAAAAATTACTAGTAATATTTATTCACATAACTGATAATCAAATAATCGAAATAAACATTCACAATATATATCATTTATGTTTTCTATTTTAAATATGGGAAGAGCTCTCAAATTTGTGGAGAGACCCTTCCTTTTATATATATATATATATAATTTTATTTATAACTTAATAATAAGTTATTATCTTTTTTGTGAAGCTTATTTTTACCTTTTTAAGACTTGGTTTTCTTTATTAGATGTTTACTTTATTTATCTTTTTGTGATAGAGTTTCATTATATCACAAGATTTTGTTTTTTTTCGTTTAGAGATTACTCTCTCCGTCCTTAAGAGGGTGACTACAGGTATAGTTTTTTTTTTGTCCCTAAAAGGATGAACAAAGGTACATAAAAGTAAATAATAAATATGTCATTTATTGTGATCTATTAATATAAAAAAATGAAAATAGTCACCACTTTATATAATTTGGTATGACTAGTAAGGATGAGTTTATTTATTTTTTCATTATTTTATCTCTACTCTACTTTTTTTTAAGGTGTGAAAAAATTATTTTGTTTATTATTTCGAGGATGGGCGGAGTATGTTTTTTCGCCTGTGACAATTTTTTTGGTGCACAAATCAATGAAGATAGATTATTCAATTTTAATCGTGGTGTTAACATAATGCTTATTTTTTTGTTATTTACGTTGAAGGACTGTTTAGATATACATATTATATTATTATTTTTGTAAATATAAGTGGCTTTTGGTATAATTGGTCATCTCTAAATTATATATTATTTTATTTGAAAGATTACCATTTTAAATATGTTTATTATAATTTTTTTTATCTTTTATAACGGTTCATAATTTTAATATATTTCAGTTTTTAAGATTATTTGATAAAAAAATTACTTATTATAATAGCACAAACAATATTTTATTATATAAATCAATTGAAATATTTTGATTAACCATAACTGAGTTGACTTATAAAATTATATTTTTTTCTTTTTTAATTACTTGTCTTTCTTTTATTTTTTTTGTCTTGATGAGCCAAGCACTAAAACGAATATTTATACCATTATAAGATAAAATTATATGTTTAATTATTTTAATAAATAATAATTAAAATAACATTTTAAAGTCATTATATATATACACACACACTTAAAATTACACAATTATAAATATCGTGCGGAACACCGAGATAGTAAAATAAAATAACAAGCTAGCCACCCCTGTAAAAAATATCAATTTTCTACTCCCACCCTATTCATTGGGCTAAAGGAAAGAAATGCTAGCACCATCTTCTCCAACCTTCTAATCTCCTCTGCAACACTTATTTGTTCTCTTCGTAGTCATGGCGACGAGCCTGCCATGGCACCCATTACAACCTTCAAACTCTCAAAGACTCCGCCACACAAACAAACACCTCGTTGCTTCGCGCCACCTGGTGAGGATTCAAGCGTTCAGGCGCAGCGATTTCGATGGTTTTGCTAGTGGAATTGCCTCCGGCGAGGTTTGGAGGAACGTGTGGCGCAGCGCCAACAATGGTTTCGAGCTGCTCGTCTACGAAACTAAGAAGACGGCTGAGCGCATCGACCGTCGATACTCTGTCTCTCGTCGGCTATCCGCCGTTGCCGATTCCGCCGCCTACCGTGCCCGGGAGCTCGACCGTGATTTCGAAATCACGCAGCGGTGGCGGACTTTTACTCTTGATTTCAGCCGAGACTGGCCAAGGGTGAGTCTTGCTCTGTGTTTGGCAACTCAATTTCAAGCTTGGATTAGAATTGAGCACCAAGTTTTTACTAAATTAATGTGCTTTTTGTTTTAATTCAAAGCTTACGATTATTTACGTTTGCAATTATTCAATTGTTTCGTGGTCGTCATTTCAATTTATATCAATACAAAAATTTGCCTAAATTTACTTATCCAAATGTTATTGGCTAAAATTAGCTAAATTCTTTATAAAGTGCAGCCTTTTTTAAATAACTTTAGAAACAATAATGCCATTTTCTTATTTTCTTATCCTTGCAGTACAGGATGCAGCTCAAAAACTTTTTGAATACTCCAGTAGGAAGAAGTTTTGCTGTGAGTTCTCTCTTAAATTTACGTGCTGTTGCATCTTGCCGTGTGTATCACTTAAGTTTTACTAGAACATGAAACCTGTGACCTATGCTTGGTAAATTCTTTGGAAATAGGTAAAATTATGTTTGCTGAAATGTTGAACAAAAGTCCATATATTTAGATAACATGACTGACACATAGTGATCTTATGTTGTAGTTGTTGAATGAGATAGACTCATTTATTCTGATTAATATCACGTTAATAAAAAAATAATTCGTATATGCTATAGCATATGCCTAAAACTTTTTTCATGGCCTCAAGTTACGTATACTGTGTAATCTCTCGTTTCTATCTACTGAATGATAGAATTTTAAAGCTTATAATTTTGTGTATCTCTATCTCATGCAAATCGGTGCAATGTTTATGATTGCACTTGCAAGTAATGTCAAACTAAATATTTGGTGGTATAGTGATACTCCACATACGAATGACACGAAGCATATGATGTTTAATAAAAACTCGATACTCTTACTTTAAAAAAAAAAAATTAAGAAAGACAGAAGGGCGGCGTGTAGCATTTTATTGCTTAATATTAAGGGGTTTACCTTCTACTTATTTGAGATGTTTGTTTAAGAAAACTTTACCTAGATCCATATATCAGGTAAATGGCCATAATATTTTTGTAGTTTACTTACTCTTAACTATGTTGGTGTGTGTAGACGATCTTTTTCCTGTGGTTTGCACTATCAGGGTGGTTATTTCGGATTGTAATATTTGCAACATGTGTGCTGCCATTTGCTGGTCCTCTTCTCATTGGGGCTGTTGCTAATAATCTTGTCATTAAGGTAAAACTGCTTGCTGTTATTTTCATTCTTTGTAAATGTTAATTTGGTTTTAATATTTGTTGAGCTATTTGCTTGGGTAATTATCAGGCTATATATAACTTTCATTATTGTACAACCTCTGAAATTATGATTTATGTCATATAATCCAATATTGCCTCTGTTTTCATATATATCGTTTGTCCTGTTGATAGCTTGTGCCCCTATAATTTCCTTTGTTGATTATTGATCTTTATCATCAATAATCTACACTGATAGCATAATTACTTTACTTCAGACTCAAGTCAACCTATAATGTTCATGCTTCTTGAGCAGAATTCCAAATAAATCTTAGGATCTGGAATCACTTTCATTTCTTCAGATATATTGTTATGGTTTTTAAAAGTCAGAAAGTTTGCAACTGGTGGACATTGCTTCCAGTTGACATCTTTTATCATGTGGAGAAACTAGTGGTTATATTCCTCACATATGATAAGTATTTTGTTTTTTTTTTTTAAATCCTGCGTCTTTTTTCCCCTTGCATGTTGTGGTTTGGCATGGGATGGCCCTTTTAAACTTAACTAGACTCATTCTTCCATGTCCAACCAAGTCTTTTACATTATCAAAATATTGCTTTGATAATAAAGATTGTCAGTTTTCAGTTTTATTTTGTTTTAAAATGATTGTCAAGTGAATCTAAGTGCCAAAGACCATACTACCTTTTTAGTACTAAATTGAGATGTGATGTGCAGGTAATTTTAACAGGGGCTGCTATTACAATCACTTTTCCATGTTGGATTAGGATAATATTGGAAACTTTTGCATAAACTCATATTTTGCTAAAATAATAATTTACTTTCTTATTTTGCATGAAATCACCAAAAAGTGACAATCTTTGGGAAATGGAGGTAGTACCTATTATTATTTAGTTAACGTCAATTCTTGCTACGATTTCTGTGTTAGTATGAATCATGAAACCTTAGATGCAGGCTAGCTGGCTGTTTGGCAGGCATCTCTTTTGTATTGTCTCATGTTCCTTCAGGACTTTCCAACTTTGACTCCTTAATTTTAAGTTATCATCCTGCAAACTAACTTTCCAAATTAGATAGATTTAGAAGTCCATGGTCCTCTAAGGTAACCCTAATCTAAACACTTATGGTCAACAATGTGAGAAAATGTTCTTTGCTTCTATAGATTGGGTTGAAAGCCTTTCTCATGTTTTTATGGTTAGCAAAGCTAATTACAAGATTGTTGATTACTGTTAGCAACAAGGCCCATACATTCCCATCTGTAGCCCCATCTTGACCCACAGCTTTAAAAAATTGTAGAGTTCACCGTGTAATTCCACCCCCCCTCAGTTTTATGATATATATCCCCCTTGTATTATGCCTGTATTGTTATGAATTTCCTACATATTCAAAGTTTTGAATCATTTGCATCATTTATATATTATTTGAATTTGATAACCTCCTCACTCTTACGTACTTCATTCTCTTCAACTGAGCTTGTATTGATTCTTTCCCATTTAAATTTATAAATTATACATAGTGCTGCTCTGCCGAAGATGTGAACCATGAGAATTTCGGAAATTTAACTGCATGTATTAGTTTGGTAGAATTGGCCAAGACATTACCATTTTTCGACTCTTGGCCACGCATAAAATTCACGCTATATGCTTTTTAGAATGAGCGACATGTACAGTCATGGTTCTAATAGGTTTAAAGCATCACCATCAGTGCTTAAATTGCTTTTAACAATAATTATCTATATATTGATAAATTGATTGATATTTGTCAACTAACTTGAGCAGGGGTCCTGTCCTGCTTGCAAGAGGCAGTTTGTCGGATATAAAAACCAAGTAATCCGCTGTGCAGGCTGCAGTAACATTGTGTGGCAGCCTCAAGGAGATTTCTTTTCAAGAGGCAGCGGAGGTACCCCTAGCTCTTCAAAGTCAGAACCGGATATCATTGATGTTGAGTTCGAGGAGAAATGAGCATACTGGTGTGAGTTTGTGAAATGCTCGACAAGCAGCTACAGTGGTAGTAAATCCCTCACAAAATTTGGTTATGAGGTGTCATGAACACACAAAAAAGAAAGACAGTGCGAGAGCCGAACTGTTTATACTGTGACAATAATTCCGGTTTTTTAAATTTATTTTGTAGCATGCCTTAGCTTGCTCCTCCTGTATCTAGTTTGGTTTTGTAGGGCCAACTCAGTTGTGTTAATTTGTAAAATATATTATTAATGAAGTTCAGAAACTAATTTATAGCAATGGGAACCTTGTACCGAAATGTTCAGCTATTTGTAGACTAACCTTTTATTGCTCGCACAGTTGATAATTAGCTCACTTGGCTCTACTATACACCTGACAGTATTTCATCCACGTGGATGGTGCATTTGATGTAGCACTCAAATCCAGGTATTTAACAACTGTGATATTTCACTGAATAATTTTTGGGCGAGGGTTTAGTTTCTCTTCCTATTTCTTTTTTCAGTCAAATACCTCGCCAGTTGAACTTGTTCTTCCGTAGGAAGGCACTTGGGTTCCCTGTCCTTTGGACTACAACAATATGAGAATCTAATTTCACTATGGATCGGAGAATAGTACCAATCGAAGTCGGTTCACAACCTGGGATAGTTATCGCTACCTTACCTGAAGACATGAAATTGCAATAGAAGTCACATGCTAAGCAAGAACTTACTTTGATAGTTATTGCTACCTTACCTGAAGACATGAAATTGCAATAGAAGTCACATGCTAAGCAAGAACTTACTTTTACTTCCCCAGCTCTAGATCAAGCAGGGCGTATTATTACAATATCTCTACACTACTCAACTAGCTATGGCAATTATAATCATAATTTTTTTCATTGTATATAAAAAAATATATACGGGTCAAATTTCTCTAATATATACAATGACGCTGGTGCATAATTAAGAGTATGTTTCTTAAAAATATTGTTAGTTCAAAATTATATGATCTAATTAAGAATATTATGTACGTAATGTTCTTCAAGTATATATTGACGATTCTTTGTCAAGTATGGATCATAATTTTTTTCAAATTATATATGCAAATTTATAAACATTAAGAATATTTTAAGAAACGTTTAGCTGGCATCTAATTTAATTAATCTATATAAGAATTATATTCCCTTTGTTGTAAACTATAGGATCAAGTTTGATTTTTTAAGTTAATTTTAGATATTTTTAGTTTCAAAATTGATAAATTTATTGAGTTTAGGCAATACATTATGAAAATGGAAAACTATCTAAAAAATATACTAAAGACAAAAAATTATTGTTTCTAACTATTAAATAAAAAATAAGGTTATTTTTGAATTTAAAAATAACTTCAAAAAATTAATGAATTGTCTCAATCACTTTCATTAATTTATTGAATAAGAATTAATAATATGTAAATTATTGAGAATATGAAATTACTTATGTATCAAACATGGACTAAAGGTTATATAGTATTGGTTATCGAAAAAAACATTGTGTAACTTTAGTTACCGGACAGAAATGTTTTACTTTTACGGTTTTTACGGTGTCTCTTTTGTAGTTAAAACAAAGTGCATACAGGTGTGGTGTCTCAGGTGATGCAGCTGGGGTTTCCGCTATAAAGACCATAAACCCTAATACCACCGCTTCTCTTTCTGCAAAAACCCTTGAATCCCAAACCACACACAGTTGAGCTTCCTTTTTATGCTCCAACCAACAAAGCGCAAAGAGGAAGATACAAATGGGGATACCAGCATTTTACCGTTGGCTGGTATCTAGATATCCCAAAGCAGCTGTCGACGTTATTGAAGAAAAATCTACTTTCGTCAATGGCGTTCGGGTCCCAATCGATACCACCCAACCAAACCCTAATGGCTACGAAATTGACAATCTTTATCTCGATATGAACGGAATCGTTCATCCATGCTTCCATCCCGAAGACCTGGTATAATTATGTATACACACATATTCTTATGTTTTGATATATATATATATATATTTGTGTTTTCTCAATTTTTTTGTTCATAATTGTATGCATTTATTTTATAAATTTTGTGATAGACTGCTCCCAAGACGTACGATGAGGTTTTCAAGGCGGTCTTCAAATACATTGATAGGATCTTTTCCATTGTTAGACCCCGAAAACTTCTATATCTGGCAATTGGTGGGTGATTCTCTTTACAATAAATCAACTTCATTTCCAATTTCAAATCATAATTTTATCACTCCAAGATCAAGTGTTTTTTGTTTATCTTTTTTAATAAAAAAAAATCAATTTTACAAATTCTATTATAATCTATATGTTTACAGAATTTCTCATGGTGCAACAGGACTTAGTGAAGATTTAAGTATCTATCCAAAAAACTGAAAATCCTTATTTCTTTTTTGTTCCTTACATTTTAAGTTCTTATTTTTTAAGGAATATTCAAACCCGAGGAAAAAAAAACATTACAAATTTGAGATTGAGGATTCGGGGACTTGGTTAATAATTTGGGCAGGTGCTAGGCACCGAATTCTCCCTACGAAATTGTATGTCTCATTAGTTTGCTTAATTTTGCTCTATCATTCATGCAAGCACCCAAAATTTTCAGCTATACTAACAGTCTAAATTTTGATTTTTAATAGGGACCAAAGTGCTAAATTCATCAAAAATTTGATTAAAATCATTCAAAGACAAAAAGGAAAATGATCCAATCAAATAAAATCAGAACTAAGATGTATCAATGTGAAAACCAATTTCAGAATCAGCATATAGTTATGCGGAAACCCAAAATGAGTCATCAATATTCTACCAGTGGGCTAGCAGATAACTTAATCCTTTCCGCCAGTTAGCTGGCAGATAAAGCTTGGAATTACCAAGCTTCTGCTGCTGTCTGGCTACTTCCTATTGTATCCCCTCCTCCCCCTTGGCCATAAATAAGGAGAGCAGCTTCTAGCATTAAAAAGAGCAGAAGTTTGAGAGTTTTTAGAGAAAAAATAGCATTGAGGAGAAAATTTTAGAAATGGAAAAGATAGAAAATACCAAATTTCAAAGGAAAAGAAGCTTTGCAAGGTCAACCTCCGACTAATATGATTTTTGGTTTTTCTTTTTGTTTATTGAATTTTCAAGTAGTGTATTGTGCAGTTAATATATAACTTCTGAAACAGTTTCTTATCAACCAATGCTAATATCTCCGGAATGGTCTGAAAAACGATATATATCTTCACACTGTATAGGCCCCATTACTCTAGTTTTCTCCATTTTGTTTATGAGGAAGTAAGGAACTAAGCATTATAAAAGTCAAAGTCACTTGAACTATGCCTACTAGTCGTATACTCGTATAACTAATAGTATAGGCTCAAACACTAGGTTTTTGGGTGGTGGTGTAGCTTTGATGCTTACTACTTATAAACTTCTTTAGATCATATCCTTTAGCATAGTGTTTGACAAAAGTAACGTGAGAGTCATCAAGACCTAAAAACATGCTAAACAGTTTATGGAACACGACTAATCAGGCGACTTTGGGAAGTGAGGGACTTTTTTCACTTAAGATTGCACATGCCTTTTAAGATTCCCTTCACTTTGGGAGTATTTCAACAAAACGTTTTGAAAATCGGACTGAATCGACTGATTCAACTGGTTGAACGGGGAACATGTCTTATGTCTGGTCCAGTTTGGCTCGGTTAAACTAGTTTGGTCAAATCCGGATTCAACTGGTCGAACTGGTAAAACCAGTCAAATTGACCCAATGAACCAGTTTTTTTAATATTTTTTTGGTACCAATTTTTTTAATGTTAAGATTACATTTTTAGCAATATTGTAACACAATTTCATTATATTTTAGTTTATCAAAAAGAAATGTTTTTTTATTAAATATTAATTATATATTTTTATATGTATTTATGATGTCATTGGTTTAAAAATGCTTTGGCCATTGGTAGAATCAGTGATCCATTCGCCCGATAACTTTTTCGGTTCGATTACCGATCCGAGTCCGAAAACATTGTTTCAATTTAATGTTTCTACTATAAAATGTAATTAAAGTTGTAAGAAAATAGATCATGAAATAGGAAAATAATTTGCAAGAAACTAAATGAATTAAATTGCTATTGAACTGTAAAAGTAAAAAGGATAGAGTGAGAGATCCAAAATGTTCACATAGGGCAACAAAAAGAGCAAAATTCACAACAATGTCTTTATGAGAGAGCCTTCTTTTGATGGTCTTCAGACAATTTCTACATAGAAGAAGATAGCTGTTGCATACCAAATTCAACAGCTGTAAAACACATTTTTGAAACATATCAATATGATAATTGGATAACTACTCATTATCTACAATTTATTATGCCTTTTCTCCTTACATGCTTTATCTTTTCATGAATGAAATAATGGATGGCTATGGCTTTGATTAGCATCGGCCATGGACCAAATTGCAAGCACATATCTTAGCCTAAGCTCTACATATTTTTATGTGACAAAAAAAGTACTTGGCTTATTTCTCATTCCTGTGTATGTAGACGGTGTTGCACCACGTGCCAAGATGAATCAACAGCGTGCAAGGCGTTTCAGAGCTGCTAAAGATGCAGCTGACGAAGTGAGTCTTATGGTTTTGATAATTGCAGCTATATCATGTTGCAAATAACAAAATTTACGCGTCTTGCAAATTTTTTATTTTTTCAAAAAACTTTTTCCTCCCTCCTTGTACCTATATATTATTTATGAAAACTTTGCCACCAGGCCTCTGAAACAGAGACACCAAGTGGAATCCATGAGCCTGAAGTGGGAAACGTGGGTACTGAAAAGCTGGATTCAAATGTAATCACGCCTGGTACTGAGTTCATGGAGATGTTGTCATCAGCTCTTCGTTATTATATGCACTTGAAAATGAACGAGGATCCTGGGTGGCAGGGTATCAAGGTAATAGAAACTTTTTAAGAACTGGGTATAATATGCTCCGTTTTATTGGTTGATGTAAGATTTCTCTCTCTCTCTCTCTCCCCCTCCTTTTTCTAACGACTACATGAGGTTCATTCTAGGTGATTCTTTCTGATGCCACTGTGCCTGGTGAGGGGGAGCATAAGATAATGTCTTATATCCGCCTGCAAAGGAATTTACCGGGATTTAATC
Organism: Aralia elata; assembly: GCA_034770075.1. NCBI lineage: Eukaryota > Viridiplantae > Streptophyta > Magnoliopsida > Apiales > Araliaceae > Aralia > Aralia elata. The sequence goes on along the minus strand of CM068385.1, from coordinate 2,076,355 downwards.
CAAATACGCGCCATTGTTTGTATGGATTGGTAAATGCTTTTGAACTTTTTTGGTGTATAGTTTCAGTCGCTGTTTACACACAGTTTTGTAATATGGAATTTCATGTTGTGGATTGTAGTCATGCAGTATGTACTTACATCTTTGATGTTGTTTTTCTTTTAGGATGCAGACTTGATAATGCTTGCATTGGCTACTCATGAAATACACTTCTCTATTCTGAGAGAGGTCTGTAGGTTTTTCGATTTAGATGTGGTTTCTCTTAATTGCATTAGTTGGATGATTCAACTGCATTAGTATTGAAAGGAAAGTACGATCTCAATTATCTTTTATTTCCTAATGTAGGATATCCGCAAGGTACAAACGAACAGTAAAAGGGTGAAAAAAGGGGAAGATCCTTTGCCATTCAGTGAGAATGTGGACAATGTTATTTCAAGGCAGAAGTTTCAGGTGGGTATTGTATTTATTCATTAGTTGTTTTGATCTATCCTTATTCTTTTTCTGTTTTGTTAAGATTGACGTGTATATAGTTACTTCGGTTGGTTATCCTTTGTAATTAAAATCAAATTTTCACCTGTGGCAAGGATGCTGCTACAACCAATACATGTAGAAGTTAGTCAATCATAGCAAGAACTAGTGATGTTGGACTATATTTGCAAGCTGAGAGTAGTTGTTACTTGTTAGACTTAAAAGCACCACGTAGCTCAAACATATATATTCTACGTGATAATGTAATTCAAACTAATTTCAATCCAGTTGATACCAGTGTTCTAAAAGGCGCTAGGCGGGCGGCCGGGGGCCTAACGCCTAGGGGGCCTTGGCGGGATTTTTTATTTTAAGCTAATTTTAATATTTTATATTATATTTATCCAAACAAAACAATAATATAAAGCAAAACAATCTATAATAAAGATAATAAAGGCCTTTGCTTAAAGTTCAAACACATATCCTTATTGCTAATGTCAAAGTTCAAACACAAACATGCAATTGTTCAAAGTTCAAACATATCTTTATCGTATTAGTTTTATTCATAAACAAGATTGCTATTAAATAATAAAATTTAAAATTTCAAGAATTCAATTCAATATTAAAACTTAAGAAACTAAACATAAATTTAAGAATTATATTGAATTAAACTAAATATTACAAATGTATCATCATTTATATAATTTGAAGTTGGTACAAGTTCAAAAAATTACAATTACAATAAAATTATTCATTTTGACTTAATCTTGTTCACTTCTTGTTGTGATTTGATATGCTACAACCTGCATTATGAATATGGTAAATCATTTGAAAAATAAATATATCAAGATCTGGTTTGGCTAGTTATTAAAATATAAAAAAAACTTCTTCGTCTAGGCCCCGTCTAATTTCCTGGAGGGATTTTTTTGCCGCCTTGGGCCTAGGCGGGGATTAATCGGACCTAGGCGGGGATTTTTAGAACACTGGCTGGTACTGAATTCTTGCCTGCCTTAATGCTTCAAAATTAATGCAAGATATAAAATGATCTCCAAGCTTCCCTTCAATCCGAAATGATCTCTAGTCCCTTCAAGCTTTCCTGACAAGAAACAAAATGATAACATCTTTTACAAGAGAATTTCAACAAGTGATTAACTTGCTCCTATTCAGCCAAATTAGACCTTTGTCGAATTAATAGTGAAGGCATATGACCCATGGCATAATAAAAGTTTAGTCCTTCCAATTTCCAACATAATGAAGTTAATTAAATCAACTAATAAGTAATAATGTATTAATTGAATGAATAACTAAGTTCATAAATTAGGAGTGCCAAAGGATGGAAATTCAAGAGCCAAGTCTTTTGCACTTCCACCTCTACAGGGGGTACCAATTGGTTACAGTTCCCTGTACTAGAATGTACCTGATTAATTTTCTTTATTTATCTCATTACCCAAATGTTATGGCATTTATTTTATTTAATAATTTCCTTTATATCCACAAAAAGCTAACAGTATTGCGGGTTACAATTGCTTTAATAGCGAGGGTTACAATTGCTTTAACAGTAAAGAATGTAAACATTGCAAATTTCAAGGGTTTGGATTGGGTTGGGTTTTTAGAAGTACGAGTCACTGTAATTTAAGAAATTAGTTTCTGATTATTCTGGCAGCGATTAGCAGAAGGCTACAGTTGCTTAGGTGTTTTTGTGGTAAGCTTTGGGAGTTAATTAAGGTCCACCAAACTTAATTCAATCCTCATCGAGGCTAGGGTGCATTTCAATGCTGTCACTATTATTTTGTCTACTTAATGCAAGATAGAGGACCATCTGTCTCATGTTGCTGTAAATCTATTAACTATTAAGCGGTTTACTAAAATTTCTGCCCTAATTCCTTTTTTCAGTTTCTGAACATATGGGTACTGAGGGACTATTTAGCTCATGACTTGAGAGTACCAGATCCAACAGTGAACTCAGATTTGGAGCGTTTGATTGATGATTTTGTCTTCATGTGTTTGTTTGTTGGAAACGATTTTCTTCCCCATGTGCCATCATTGGAGATATCAGAGGTGTGGGTTTTTGAAATGCTTATAGTATCTTTTGTTATTTGTAATATGTGTAATTTTAATTTCAGAATCCGCACCTTGTGTCAAATCAATAAATTTAAACATTGTATTGTGGCACTTCATTCTACAGCCTATTATTTTACTTGTACTGGTTCTAATTTATGTATTTTTACTTAGTGGTTTGGCTAATTTCTTATGTCTTAAATTTCTTGTAGGGGGCTATTGACTTGCTCATGTTTGTCTACAAAAAGGAATTTGTTCAAATGGGTGGTTATTTGACTAATTCTTTTGAGGTATATATTTAAATTTTTGTCTATTTCATGCTATCTTATCATAATGAGAACTTAGTTATCATAAATCCAATGGTTCAGCAAATAACTTTCTTTCTCACTAGATGCATCCTTCTATCCAAGTATCAAAACATTCTTATTGGTCGGACTAAAAAAGAATAAGGAAACAAGAAAGGAAAGAAAATCTTGGATTACTGTTTTTGCATGGGCGCACTGCATTAGGGAGTAATCTGGAGACCACCTCACCTATGTCTTTGTTAGTTTAAATCACCTGGTATGCGTTGTATTATTTATAGAACTTTTTGTGGATCGGAACAAGTGGAATCATGGAATGGACAAGAAATTATTAGTAAATTATTTTATATTATTTTTTATGGATAAATTGATTGTAATTTGGTTATTTTGGTCCGCTAATAATAATCTATAAGTTAATTATAGTAGGTAGTAGTTAAGAGTTTATATCTTTGTTAAATATGCTTATTGTGTTATTATGGTTTTCTATGTCCTATATAAAGTGATGTAAGCTCTATCTCTATCGTTGGGATACATTGTTGAATATTAATTTGAGTTTGAGGTTTTGTGCCATCGTGGCCTTCAAGCATAGTGTTCTTGTTACATAAGATGATGTGGGTTAGCCTAGGTAAGTGGTGCAATTTCTTATGCTTGGAAGAAGGTTAGGATTCATCTGGCAACTAGGGTGAGGTGGGATATGATTCCACATGGGCTTTAGTGGACTGTTTGGAGCTAGAGAACTTTAGAGAGGCCAACACTACTCACTAGATTCATGTTCTTGAACTTGTTTTTCTGGTAGGACATTGTGTTCTCCTTAATTAGCTTTTGGGTCAGTTTTGTTCGAGTTTGAGGCTTTGTGCCATTCTGCTCTTTGAGCATGGTGTTCTCGTTGCATAAGATGATGTGGTTTATGCCTAGAACAGTGGTGCAGGTTAGGATTCATCAGAGGAGTAAGGCGAGGTGGGCTTGGTGGACTGTTTGGCGCAAGAGGAACAATCTGTGCTTCGGGTATGTAGGGAGGCCAGAGCTACACATTAGATTTCTGTTCTTGAGCTTGTTTTTCTGGCAGAATGAGGTTTATCTGGATTCTGTTGTCTCCTTTATTGACTTCTTGGAACTTGGGAGAGTTTAGTTTTCAGACTTTTTGAAGGAGGGTGATGCCCTTGTTGTACAGGGTTTGTTTTTTTTTTCTTTTTTGCAGGCAGTGCTTTTAAATATTTTTGGATCCGCCTGCTTTTTGTACTCAATGTTACCGGGATGGTGCCCCTTTTGGCACCTTGTGAATACTAATTTTGGTTAACCAAAAACCATCAGCATGAATGTCTTATAGTTGTAGCATGGAAAATCTTATGTATAATGTTCTAAAATATTTGCTTCTGAGATTTGTTTAGTGAAACTATAAGCAACTTTAATTTATGTGCTTCTATTTCTTTTTTGTTGGTTTCTCTCTCTTCAAACTTTTAGGTGAATTTGGATCGTGTGGAGCAGTTTGTACAAGCTGTGGGATTGCATGAGAATGCAATCTTTAGGAAGCGTAGTGAGGTTTCATCTATGTCTTTATGCCTTATTATTCTGCTTACCTTAGTTTAAATTTCAGCCATTTGCCTTGTTGTGGGTTCTTTGTATCATTTTAGAAAGCATACTTTAAATTTCTTTTTTTATCAAATGTGGTGATAGTATTCTCTTGGTTTCCAGCACACTTTAATTTATTATGGATTACGGAAATTGTGGTATTTGCCGGACTTGGAATGGTGGTTTAGTCAGTTATTGTAACATATGGATTATTAGTAAGCTTGTCCTAGCTTGTGAAATGTTTACAGTTCACTTTGAAAGACAAACGAAGATGTTAGAACAAACTATGGCAAACTTAGAAATCAATGAAGGACATTAAAGACGAGAACACAAGACTTGCATGGAAAACTCTAATCAGAAAAACCCACGGGCGAGAGGTAGAAGGTATTACTATGTTAGAGTGTGAAGTATACAAGCTGTGTGCTGTGAGTCTCTCATTGAAAGCGACAAAAACTGAGAAAGAAAAGAAATACCGAAACCTAGCTATAATAACATATAGTCGGAATAAAACCATAATGGCCCCAAATAACATAACAGGTTAAAAGTGGATCCCAAACAAGAATTTGAGACGCATAATTTTGGCAGCCACACAAATAACTATGATAGGGTCAAAAGCTGGATCCTGAACAAGAATTCGAGGCACACATAACAGAAGAATTTTCTTGAAATTGTGCCACCGACATATAATTCCATCATTAAAAAAGGTAGAACCCTTTAATGTACAAATTAACTTCAGTTACTAAAATAATGGTAGAATCTAATTTATTCTACATATGAGGAAGACCTTAGGGGGAAAATTTGATTTTAGTTTATTATTTGTTCCTTTAGCATTGCGAACAACATAAATGTCTTTATCACATCTAAATAATTTTCCTACAGAAGTTCAGCAATCGACACACATCAAACACATAACCACCCCAAGACACGGCTAGGAAATTGCGAACCTTGTCTTGATAAATACAATTTTACTCCCTCCATCCTAAAAATGACGTCTTAAGTACACTTCTCAAACAAATTAAGAAAAGCAAGGTAGAGGAGACATTATAAAATAAATTTCAATTTTACCCATAGTGGACCCTACGCGAGTACACTAATAATTCTCTCTTTTTTAAAAACTAGTGGACTCCACTTAAGTACACTTGTGAGTTTAACATACTCTTTATATAAAATTTTGCGTTTGACTACTTAAAACATCTTTTGGTGGATATTTTTTTGGGGTACTTTAAGATCTTTTGTGGGATAGAGAGAGTATTTATTTTATTTTTTATAAATTGCTTGCTATTGAAAACTCAATTTAAAATCATTTTTGTTTAGTAGCTGTATGGGAACCTATATTTAGTTTGAAAACTCATTGTTTTTTCTTTTTAATTTACTAATCAATGTTAGATGGGAACTCTTTTAATCAATAGAGTGCACTACTATTCTTATGCTGACCTAGAGTTGCAAATAGAATATAATAATGTCACTGATTCAGGTAAATAAGCAAATGGAAATTCGCTTTCGACGTTCTTTGACAAATGTAAGTGTTATTCTTAATTTCATATGAATTTGTTTTGGTAGATGTCCATTGGTGAAATTTTTTACCTTGAAGGAAAGTGTACCAGTTATCATTTCTGAGTTATTAAATAATCTAATATTGAACTGATATGTATAGAGGTTCTGTCAGTAAAATGAGGCTATATTTATTATACAATGGTATGATGTCTTGGCTTGAAAACTAGAACATCAGATAACTTTGTCATTTTTACAGCCACGGAAGGAGAGGGCAACTAGCTTTCGAGGTTCTGCTAGTAATGTAAGTTTCATGTGAACAACTTCTCAATTCCTGATTACATAATTTTCTTGAAATGATTCTGATGACTATGAGTGTTCACACTATGGCTAATGCAGTCCAATAAGAAAAAAATTTGGAAATCACCCAGCAACATGGTTGATAACGGAAGTTCTGCCATCGACAAGGTTGTGTGGATTTATGCAGGATCTTCCTCTTAGAAAATGGTCTACAAATATTCACTGCAGAAATATTGAATATGAGCCTTGCTTTGTCAGGTCAAACTAGGAGAAGAGGGTTACAAGGAAAGATACTATACTGAGAAGTTTGAGGTTAAAACAGATGCTGACATTGAAAAAATTCAAAGGCATGCGGTAAGGAAAACTAACAGTTATGGGTGTTATGCTAGCTGTATAGTTTTCTGAATGCTTCTTCTCTGGTCTTTCATGCAATGAACAATAAGTTTTACATTTGGAACCTATCATGCAAAATTAGTTGCAGTTTTATAGATTATAAAGTGGGTACATTTGCATTACTTTTATTATATTTCTTATTACTCAAACTGTTTTGAGGATATCCTTTTCGTTATGTTGTCCTTATTTATTTGATTCTTGTGCTTGCATATACTGCTGTTTAGAAATCTGTTTTGCTAGCTATTGAATCAGTTTTGTAGTTTGTCTTATTTCTCGTTTATTCATGATGTGCTTGGCTTTTGAATGTGTTTTATTTTGTATAGGTTATGATATACATTGAAGGGATTTGTTGGGTCATGCACTATTACTATCAAGGAGTGTGCTCTTGGCAATGGTTAGTGTTTGCGTTCTATTTATTCATTATTAATTGTTGTGATTCTGATAAGCCCACCCCTGCTTACTGTGATTATAAATAGATATTTTTTTTGGGGTAAAAGAAGATTATGTGAAGAAGAAAAGAATGAGTACTGCTTAGAGATTTTAATTTTTGAGATTTCAAAGAGCTTTTTTTTAAAATTCTACCATTCTACTCTCTAACTTTTAATTTTTTTTTATTGACATTTTTAGATTGTAGCTTGTATTTTCCCCCCTTCACAGGAATTTATGATTGAGTATTTGAAATTTCTATTTTGAAAAGGAACCATGCAATAATGCTAGTTTCTTTTTTTACATACTTAACGTAAAATTAATGAACGATGGTATTTGGTGAGGAGAATAAACTTCTTACGGATGTCCTATAACATCGTCCAATTAAAGTTAGCTGAATCAAAATTTTTAGGAGAAAAATAAGGAGCATATTTAAGGCTGGTTAGGGTTAAGAATATAATTACAGTTTAAAAAATAAAATATCAAAAACCGGCAAGAGTTAAAACTCGAAAGGCTTCAACTGATTTTCGCAATTTACGGCTCCATCTTCTTCTTTTTAAGTTATCCATCCATCTTCAAAACTCATCTTCTCTGGCCGTCTCATAATTGAAGTCTTCACAACATCACATTATATGAGGTGAAAAAAACATTCAAATGTAATTTCTTGGTCTCAAGAAGTTTTAATAATCATGCTAATCTTCTTGCGCTAATGACCTCCAGTTTTGTGCCTTCTAACTATTTCATGACACTTTCAAAATTCTAAAGCTTTTAAAATATCGATCCAAATTAAGCAGATGCCCTTATTTTATGTAGTTACTGAAGTTGTTGAAAGGGGCTGAGAATTAAGGAATATTGTGGAGTTAATTTATCGATTCAGCATATTAAAATCCAACAACAATTGTGGTGGGATTGAAAGTATTTTGAAGGTCCACCAGTATGAAAAAAAATGAAAAAATCAATTTAAAAATATAGAGAAATGGTGAAAAGCAATGCTAGAAAACTGCCAAAGAAACATCAGCGTTGTCTAGTGGATGGCAATGAGCTATTAAGATTTTGTGGATCTTCTAGCCTATGTTCATGTAATTATGTGACGGCAAGAAAGGAAAAGAGTGAGTGACAACAGAGTTTAAATTTTGTGTGCCGGCCGGAGAAGATGTTTTGGAAAAGATAGCCGGAAAAGATGAAGGATGAAGATGAATTTTGAAGATTGTCGGAGAACTTGAAAGGGAGAAGATGAAGTCGTTAGCTCTTGTCCATTTTTTTTAATCGTAATTATCTCCTTAAACTCTAGCTAACCGACCTTGGTTAGGAAGAGTTAACCGTGAATTGTGGAATATCTGTTGATGGGGATATGTTTACTATTTTTCTCCTAAAACTTTGATTTGGCTAACTTTAATTGGATGCTGTAAATTACTACATTTACAGACATCTGTAAGAAATTTATTCTCATTTGGTGAGATGGGTATAGATCAATATGTTCTGGAGGTAATGTATTTAGGTTCAATGCCCTCAGTGGACGTCAGGTTTTGGACAGCAAGGAAAGAGCTTGGGGCAAATTTTATTTCTTTTATTATCCTTACTTTTATTTTTTTGGGATGCATGAGGCATTCCCAGGTGTACATCTTGTTGATTTTTTGGGAAATTCATGTTAGGAGCCTAGTAGCTATATTTTTGGGAGGCTCTATGTATAGGCTACGTGCGTACTTGGGTTCATCCCCTTTTGGCTCTTTTAGTGGATTATTTACTTGTCAAAAAAAGTGATTACTAGATTATTTAGATAATTATAAGTTTATCTGTATACAAATTTAAAATAAAAAATTAATACTCTACATGGACCGTTATACTTGTAGTACAATCTAGTTTCCTGTGCATAATGCATAGTGGTGCAACTTTAAGAAATTTTGTAGTGCCAAATCTATACATTTATATAGACTTCCTAAATATTGTAGATAGAAAAAAATAAAATAAAAAACCTCACGAGGGCAGCTGCCCCTACCTGCCACTTACTAGATAGGTCCCTTTCCTCCCTCCCCCCAAGTTGATATTGGTCAACATTCTTCAAATATCACCAAGACATTTTAAAAAGATGACAAAAAGTAAATATTTTCATCATTGGTGCATGAATTTGTACAGATGTATAATCAGAAAAATGCGAAAAAGGTAAAGCATTGCTCCATGCTATGGGTGCATGAATATTGAAAAACTGTTGTGTAGGTGTGTAATTAATATATTCATTGTTTAACAATCTTTGTCTCGCAGGTTTTATCCTTATCACTATGCTCCATTTGCTTCGGATTTTTATGGTCTTAATCATCTGGAAATTCACTTCACACTTGGGAAACCTTTCAAGCCATTTGATCAGTTAATGGGTGTCTTACCTGCTGCAAGGTCTCTATCTGGATTTCTTTACCTCTTTTAATGTTATTTAAATGACCAGGAATTAATCAAACTGGTGCACATGTAGTGCACAAGCACTTCCTCTGTCATACAGGAAATTGATGACAGATCCATCATCAGCGATTTTGGACTTTTATCCAAGCGGTAGGCTTTTTTATTTATATTTATTTATTATTATTTTTCATTTGAGTGGTTTAAATTCCAGCAGAACTGGTTTAACTGATTATATTCCTTTTATGGTATTTATTTGCAAAATTTTCTGGCAGACTTTGAGCTTGATATGAATGGAAAACGTCTTGCATGGCAGGTACTGGTTTCGGTGTAGTCTATCTATTATCTTAATTGGCTGCTTATTTATTTTTGAGGAAGTATTCTTCCAACAAGGTTCAGTGTCGGTATGATTAAAGATTTAACTAATCTCCTTTCTGGCTCGATTACAATTTTTTGCTATATGATTCTGACAGTTGTTTTTGGCTAATTGAGCATCTGTCCATGCAATGGCTGAGCCAATTGGAGGCAAGTTGGGGGGTGGGGGGAAGTTGCCCCTACTGAATTTTCACAATATACTGTGCATATATAGATAATATTAATAATAATGTGAAAATAATTAGATGAGTTTGTTTACCAAAAAAAGAGAGAATATATAATACAAAAATAAATATGTATTCCTTCCATTTCAAAATTAGAGATTCATTTTACTTTTGAAGTAGATTTATAAAGTCCTAATTGATATAAATTCATTTAAATTTCGAAAGCAACACATGCAAATTAGTAGTACTTTTTACTTGGTTCACAATTGTTATAGTTGTTGGTAATTTTTAAAGGGACGGAGTATTAGAATTGCTTGTATCATATATATATATGTGTGTGTGTGTGTATATATATCTTTTGTATTTCCACTATATTATTTAACTATTTAATTCACTTTTGTGTTATTAGTTTATGATAAATTGTAAAGTATCAAACCAAAAACCAAGTATTGATATTAAAAAGTGATGTGTCCTTTTACAATTTTTGGGGTAAGATCGTCCTTGTCTTAGTGGTATAACAATTAAAGTATTAACAAAATGGATATATTACATATAGCTAGTTTCCACAAATTAACCTTTTTGTATCCTGTGTGCAGTTGTATAATTAGTTTTATTAGAGTATATATGTTTAATACTGCTAGTATAGTTATTTTTAAAATAAATTCACTATTTTTTTTATTATTCTTGGGATTTTTTTTTTTAAAATAAAAAACAATCTAGTGTATTTGCACCACCAGTGGTGCATAATCCTCGCTCCACTACTTAGGCGTGTATGCATGTTTTACTCGTACACCTTTTCGATTAGCTCTTACAATTTTAATCATACACCTTTGTAATTTTACTGTTCTGTTGTAATGAACCTCTCCCCTTCCATTATTTTGTGTTTTAAAGGCTATCTTCGTTTCTGGTGATACTTATCAGAAACAACATAAAAAATCGTCCTTCATGGTGATGCACAAGCCTCTGATACTTGTCTTTACTTATCGAATTAGAAAATTGTTATAAAGTATAAACAATGAAAATTTTCGTCTTGAAATTTTAGGGACACAATAGTGTTAATATTGGTCGACCTTATTTAAGACAACCTCGACTTATTTGATTTGTGAATGATTATGCCTTCTTTAACCATTAACTAAGAAAGCTAAGTTTTATTTATTCTTTGAATTGACAGGCTATTTGCAAATTGCCATTTATCGACGAGTCTCGCCTTTTATCAGAAATTGCAAAAGTGGAATCGACATTAACAGTAATCCTTGACACACATTCTCATGCATAGTTATAGAGATTCCATACATATTCTTTCTATTTTTTTTTATAAAAAAATTTATATCCCTCTCGCTTGAATGGTGTTTCCTTGATTTAGGATGAAGAAAAGCAAAGAAACAGTTTGGGCTTGGATATACTGTTTGTTCACATTACACATCCTTTAGCAGTGAAAATCTTTTCCTTCTACGAGCGGAATAAAGATAATCCAAAGTTGTTTAAGGCTAAAGTCAAAAAGAAAATCAACCCTAAATTCAGGTGCGTATCATCATGGGAAAGAGCTAATGAAGTAGGATTATTTTATTTTGTTTTTATTTTTTGTTATTATTGCAACTTGTTCCCTTGTTCATTTGGTTGTTAATTGACCAAGGGTCTTGAGATGAGTTTATGTCTTCTGTTTTCTTTTAGAAAGAATTAGGTTGAATATCGCGTATAGGCCTCGGGGAAAAATGCTTATCAGAACATTGAATATTTAAAACTTGCATGTTTAAATATGTAAATCTTGAGTTCTAAAGGGATTTAGATGCTATTTGATAAAACTGAATGAAAAGTTCTGAATGTATAAGAAAATCTAAATGAGCTGAATGAAGTAAAAACTCTGAATATTTAATGAAATGATGTGTTTGATATCTGTCTGTCTAAAACATCTGAATACGTGTATTTTTCTATTTTAACCTTTTGTACTATTATGAACAAATTAATTATGTAATTATAAATAAACAATGTTATCTAAGAAAAATTAAATATAAACTTGTGAACAATCTTTGATGAAGTATACTATTAGTAATATAATTTTAGGAATAAACACTAATTTTTTTTATTTTATAATATTCTATTAGTCCATAAAACCAAAACAAAAGACTACAACATTCATTAAATTGATTATTGACCAATTTGTAAAAGAAAAAAAATCAAAAAAAAATTTGTGAACAACAAAATTTATTTACAATAGTAAAAAAAATGGATATTAAATGTAATTTTTAATTGTCTATGAGGGTAGGTAGGTAAACATATCATTCAACACTACTTTTTATTGATTCAGCTATAATTTTTTTTCTGGATAAATCGTTCAGACACATTCAGACATATTCGGAGTTTAAAAATTATAAAACAAACGGTCTGAATGACTTAATAGGTCAGATTCAGACTTATTCAGATGTAAACAAACAACCCCTTAGTTGAACTTGGAAGGGTTCAATTTGTAAACTCAAGTGTAAAGTGTTCATTATTTAGGCCAAAGTTCTCCTAAAGTGTTGTTGGATATAAGTATGTGTTGGAGAGCCTGCTTATGTGTTCTACTACTGGTTTGATTTATCTTTCGTGGCCCACAATATCCGCTATTGCCAAAATAAATTGGTGTTACTTTGTTCATTGCTGGTGATAGAAGAGTTCTGATCCATCATCAAGCTATTTTTGTACTATTATAAACTGATAAATGCATCTCACAAAGTCAAAATATGGTCCAAACTGAAATTTAATATTTGTTGTGTTTTGAAATCTTGGTTAATGCTAACAAATTGTGGTTGAAAGAAAGGGAGAGGGGGCGAGGACATCTAGGATAATCAAGGGTGTTATTTGTACAACTATGTAGTATGGCAAAAATGAGAAATACCCCCACTGTAGTTTGCAGTTTTTATGCATTTGGCTATTGAACTTTGAAAATATATTTTTGACCAACTAAAGAAATTAAAACTTCTTAAGTCTATTTTGTTAAATTTTAGTGATGGCCGTCAAATTGATTAAAAAAATTTCATACGTGTCGGCGGCCAAAAAAGAAGTGAAAATAAATAAAAAAATAAATTGGCCAATCAACAACAATGACACGGACAAATAAAAAAGACCTACGTCTTACAAAGGCTTAATGATAACTTTGAAGTCTTAGTTTCTTTCTCGAGTGTTGCCATATATGACAACAAATTCATGCTGATAGTAGAAAGTGTCGTAACGTACATTTGACATAAAATTAGTTGACATATAATCATTTTCCTTATTTCTTTACAAAGCTATTTATTGGTTGCATTTGGGCTAATTACCTTAGAATCTTTACAAGAGCATATATATGTGTGTGTGTGTGTGTATGTATATATTCGCTCTTTCCCTCTCTGGGGTCTTTTGGCATGTCATCTACATTACCCAAGCTATATTATGTCAAAGTTAAAAAGTACCTTCTACTTTTGTAAACGAATTACGGCTCCTGGTCAGTAAAGTGAATTTATAAGATGAATGTTAAACAAAAAAATGAAAGAGGGCCATCTCAGCGGAAGGAGAAGGACCTGCAAATGTTTAAATTTTTCTGAAAGCTTTATGAGTTGCGTTTCTAGGAAAGTCTAATCCAATGATTGGATTTACTATCAAGAGTACCATCTTTGTTTTCATTGTTAAGAGATACTCAGAGGCAGATTTCTGTTCGTCAATGTGCTTTTATGCCTATGGCTTTGAAGTTTTATTTTCAAATGCAGTGATGTTAAACGATCAATTATCTTCCTCTTTGCGTTTTATCATCCACTTGTTAATGTTGTCATGCAGTGATGGAATGAATGGATTCATATACATAACTGATAAACCGGTGTCGCCCATGGAGATCTTTTCACCAGTTGATGACATGGAGATTATAACAAATAATAAAGTGATGTATGCTTTCTGTGACTTGTTATTTTTGCTTCAATAAGAGTCTGGCTATCCGAAGGACACTGGGTGCCAGTGCCTCATTTTCTATTAACAGTTGACTCTTCACCATCTACTTTTTCAGATCTGTACTGTATCAATATCCATCTTTTCATTCTCACATACCAAAACCACCAGAAGGAGTAATAATACCTGAAAAGGTACATTACAGTTTAACTTTCATATGATCCTTTAACTTTTGTATAATTCTAAAATGTGTCTTAGTGATTTGGACGCATCAAAAAGCCCTGGGTATCATCAAATGTGATCGTAAGTACTACCAAGTATAATTCCAGTTAGTATCAAGTATGAAACCACTTGCTACCTTAATAATTCAGATATACTTTAATATAAGTTTACTTGTCAACTGTATATACATCCAAATCAAGGAAGTTTAATCCCAACTCACGTGATTTATATAAAATTTTATGGAAAAAGATGTTTCAAAAGCTCACTAGAACATGGCAGATTAAATATGTATTTACTTGCGGTGGATGGTGATATGTGCAACAGTACAAGTCAGTACAACTTGCATCTTATTTCGAACCATCTTTGTCAATGATTTTTTCTTAGGGGTCAAGTGCAATAAATATACGTTGAAGAGGGTCAAGCGCAATAAATATATGCATGTAATTTTTTGGGGAATGATGCATGTACTCCAGTTGCGCTCCATTCTAAGAGTAAAAATGGTACACAGTAGACAACTGTGTAATTTTGCTGTTTTTAATTGTCATGGCGTCACCAAGGCGACGCCTTGGACGCTGAGCTGCCAAGGCTCACGCCTTGGTAGCTGGCCCAAGTTAAGTGATGAAGTCATTTTTTACCATGACTTATTGACTCATCGTAACCCATGTATTTACTATGTCGTGTCATTTTATTACTTATTATACTTGTAATGAGTGATGAGCAAGTCATCATTTTTTTTCTTCTACGTGGTGTTTATTGACTTGTTCTACTAGTTTTTAATATCAAGTATTTTATTTTTGAATTTTTATTGTGAAGTATTCATATAATTGTGTTTATAATTGTATTCCATAGTGTTAGTTATTATGTTTGGATATTAATGGATATAAAACTTTATTGTTCAATATACTTTTGACGTAAAATAATAATGTATAAATTGCACATTGTTAACGACTTGTCGCCATACGGACGCCATGACGGGCGCCTTATAGCCTAGGTGTCCTGGCGGTCAACTGCCGCATCTCGTCATAGCGCCGTGACAACTATGGTACACCATTGTGAAAAGCTAAGTGTCTTGTTGTAAAACAACTATATAACTCTGTAGCGAAGAAAACTAGGGCAAAAGAACAAAGAAAGAGAAATGAAAGAACTAGTTTTCTTCAAATTGGATTTAGATATTTTTCAAAGTTGTGCCTTGTAGAAATTATGAATAGAAATGACTATCCTAGAATGTTGTCGTCTAACGAAAACTTGTGATTTTCTTTCAAAATATATCATGCTTAACTGTATGTGATACTGTTATTCAGTTTGTTAGCGAGCAGGATCTCCTTCCTCAACCTATTTTGTGGCATGAGAAATCTGCTATTTTTGGACGCAAATTCTCTGAAAGGTGAGAACTTTTAAATTAATTTTTTTTCTTTTCTTTTTCCTTCTCTTTTCTGGTTAGTGTGTACATGCGTTGTTTAGTTTTTCTTTTCTTTTTTTTTTGTGTGAGAGAGAGAGAGAAGAATTTTCTAGGTTTTAGTAGTTGTATTAGAGCTACGGATTTCTAACTCGAGGCAAAATAAAGGAAGTCTTTCACTAATTTTTTAACATATGTTTTTTGCGGTTGTTTAACTGTATTGCTTTCAATAAACATAATAAGTTTAACTGAGAGCCTGTTCACGAGGAGTTGACTATAAATTGGTGACCCTGGCCATAACTTAGTTATGAGTATTTAACAGAAATTATCAGTTAGTATATCAGTTCCATGGCATGTCATTTCACAAGAGAGAAGTTATTAACTTCACTTGAATTAAGCTGAATCCAAGCTCATAGGACATTGTAGCTTGACTAGTAATCTATGGTGGGGTATTCTGAACTTGATATTGTGCACTGTGCATTTCTTCCTCATAGCTTTATTTAGTATGCAGTGGGTAATATGTTCTCTTAAAATATCAACCCTTGCATTTGTTCTCATTCGCTCTTTTTCTCTCCTTAAACTCCTGCAGGCCACCCAACCCCAAGTCTATCTGGGGACCTAGCCTAGCAAAGTTGGCCCACCGGCTTGTGTCTGAGTATTATTTTGCAAAACAGCAACAAACAATGGACGGAATCAATTCAAGCTGCATAAATGGTGAAGATAGGATGTGGAAATGTGGTAAAGATTGGGATGAACCAACGGATAACAAAATAAAGAAGAAGAACAACAGGAAGAATCGTAAGAGAACAAAGCCGCGAGCAATAAAGGATGTATGTACTGAAGGCTATTTTGATTGGAAAGAAAGAATGGTGCAACAAAGTAATGGTTGTGATGGACCAATGGACACCAAAGATGATGACCAAACGGAAAACAAAATCCAGAAGAAGAGGGAAAAGTGTTACAAAAGTAATTTTGCAGAGCAGCAAGCAACAACGGATGGAACTGGTAACTACATAAACGGTGAAGACAGAATGAAGCAACAATGTAATGATTGTGATGGACCAATGGACACCAAAGGTGATGACCAAACAGAAAACAAAATCCAGAAGAAAAGGAAAAAGCGTCGCAAAAGTAATTTTGCAGAGCAGCAAGCAACAACGAATGGAATTGTTGGTAACTACATAAATGGTGAAGACAGAATGAAACAACGAAGTAACGATTGTGATGACCCTAAGTTTGCAGAGCAACAAAAAACAACAGATGGAGTTTGTAAAAAATCCATAAATGATGAAGACAGAATGAAGCCACAAAGGAACGATTGCGATGACCCTAAGTTTGCAGAGCAACAAAACACAACAGATGGAGTTGGTGAAAAATCCATGAATGGTGAAGACAGAATGAAGCCACAAAGTAACAATTGTAATGATCCAACAGATAACATAATTGGGAATAAAAAGAGGAGGAAGCGTCGTGGAAGTGAATTTGCAGAGCAGCAAGCAACGACGGATGGAGTTAGTGAAACTCACATAAATTGTGAAGACAGAATGAAGCCACAAGGTGACAATTGCGGGTCATCGGCAGATAACAAAACCGAGAAGAAAAAAAGGAAGAAGCGTCGACGTAAATTTGAAGAGAAGCAATCAGTGGTGGACGGAGTTGGTGAAAACTGCATAAATGGTGAAGAAAAAATGAAGCAGCTAAGTAATAATTGTGATGATCCAACTGATAACAAAATCGAGAAGAAGAGGAAAAAGCGTAGAAGTAAAAAGAGAAAGATTGAAGGTAAGTAACAAGGTTTAGGGTACATTTATCTAATGTTGCATGTTTGAATTGTGATATTTGCTTTGCAGAGGGTGGTTCTTTTTTCCTGTCTTTTCAAATAATTAAAGCGTATATCCTAAGGGTTATTATTTGTTATTTTTGTAGCAAACGTAGAAAAAGGAAACGAAGCTGAGGTTATGGAGTCCCTTTTAACGGGCTCGGCTACTTTAACCCTTTCAGCAGACTCAAGCAGCAGAAAGTTTTGTCTGCAAGACATTATGGAAGGAGGTACCATTAATCAACAAAAATGCTTAGAAGCATAGAAGTTGGTAGATTCTCGTGTAGGATTGTTCAGCCATGTATGCGGGAGCTCTTATTACTTATCATCCCTTATTACAGGTAGATAATAGAGTAAATGATGCTGCAGAAATTTTGTGATTTATATACATATATTGATGTTTTAATGTTTCAAATTAGTAGGAGAAAACTAAGATATGGTGGAGCACGAAGGTCCAAACCATTTCCCAGTTCGTCTGTAAAATGCAAGTTTACGTTGGTACGAGCACCTTCAGACAGGCTAAAAGTCAACACAGTTAACACATTGGTACTATTTGCTTAATGAATAAAGACCTCATTGTTGTTTTATGTCTTGCCGTTGGTTTAGCAAGAATGTGAGGGTCTTTGGCTTCTATCTGGTGTTTTGAAGGTTGAAAATCAATAGTCGTGGTTTGAATCAGTTGGGCTCTTTGGTGCTGCAGAAGATTTATGACAATAACATTATTACCAATTAAATTATTTAGGATTTCACAAACTTTCAATAAATTTGTTTTAGAATTTTTGTAGAATTTCAGACAGTGTCCTACAAGCTGTAACTTCATTAACACTTGTAGGTTATTCATCTGCCAAATACTACCGTACTGTTATAATTGTTTCGTTTTCTTGCTTGATTTTTAGGCAAGGAGGCCCATTCTATAGCATGTTCTTAATTTATATTAATTTTAGATACCATAGTGTATTCACTAAAGAATAAATTATATTTTTAGTACATAAATTATACTACCTCCATACCAAAACATAACATTAAATTTGATTTTTCAAAGTCAATATGAGATATTTTTAAATTTACACTTAATGTGATTTATTTAATTTTTGGACACAATAAAACTTGTATTTATTAATACTTATTGGATTATAACTGTATTGTTTAGAATTAAATGAATTTATTTTAATTTTGAGTAAAAATATCTTGAATTGATTTTAAAAGTTTAAAATTGATCGAATATTTTGGAATGGATGGAGTAAACAATCCAGATTCTGCTTTAACCAGAAGTCCACTTGATCTGATCAGCAATAACTAATTAGGTAGTTCCCCAAATCTAGGTTTTGCTTTGCTGATACTCCCACTCCTAGATAGTAGGCAGTTCTTAAAGCTACCTTACATGAGAAAAGCTTTAAAGCAAATCAACAGAAGGAACAATGAAATGTTGCAAATTCTGACAATTGGAATAATATTATATTCCTACTGTAATAATGGGAGCCCTACAATAAAGAACATAATAATTAGAGTCATGAAAATTTTCTGCTAAACTACAATTGTGAAAGACATCGCTCGTTGTCACTCATATTTATTCACGTAATTGACAATAAAAAATTTGATACATAAAGTCGTAAGATACATTATTTGTCTAATTCAAAATCTCACATGGGTTTCTATAAAAATGACAATCCCAAAAAATATCATATGGGTTCACTAAATCTTTCCACATTGTATCATAAAATTCTTCAAGAGCCGAGACGAATAAAAGGTCACCCTCCATTTCTTCCAGAAATTTTGGCTATGCTGATTGTAGCACAAAAAGGAAAGATATAAGAATTATATTTTGAAGGAGTAATAATCAAGAAAGAGAGAGAAAAACAAACCTCTAGTTCTTGATTAAGTTGAGGAAGATTTTCATCAGCTGAAGCTCCTGAGCTGCTGGTGCTGGTGCTGGTGCTGGTACTGGTACAGGAACACTTCACAGAAGCAGATGATTTTAATTGTTGAATTGTTAAGTTGTTGAAATTGGGGATTTGTTGAAGCACAAGCAATTAAGAATACTATTATTACTTGAGGGGGGTAATTTTGTAGCCCACGATTGTGGCAAAACAGCCGTCCTCATTTCTCATCCCCCAGCACAAATGGAGTAGCTTAAGCTGGAAGAGGCTGAAACAACCAGGGGTGGATTTGGTATTCTATCATCATTTCAAAACCCATTGGGAATTAATATTTCCAAGCCAGGATTTGATATATTTCTACGGGAATAGTAAATAGAATCCCATATTTACGTGAGTAAGATTACGTAAAAATATTAAAATTTTCTTGTAAAAATAATAATCCCGGAAGCATCCTTTATAGTTTTGGGTAATGGGCACATATTTTTTGACGTGTTGAAATTTGAAAACAAATGTGTGCATTATAGTTTTAATGTCTTTATATTGTTTTGTTAGTATTGTGTATTTAACTGTATTAAAATTTGAGATAAAAAGTGTAATTGAGTTGAGAATATATGCAACTATATTAAGAAAGTATAGAATAATGTGATATATTAATGTATATTTGGAGCGTCTTAAAATCTCTGTCAAAAGCTACAAAAAGGGATGGATAAAAATGGGAAGGGGCACAACACCAAACTGTGCTGAAACAGGATTACCAGCAAAAGTTAAGTATATGTTGCAAAAAACAAGAAAAATTGAAGGAAAATAATACAAGTATTGGACAAGTTTCTTTGTCTCATCAATTTATAAATCACATATCCTAGAATATCCGATAAAAGAATTAAGAAAAATAAAAGAAACCCATAATACAAATATATTCAGGATAAAGGATGCAATCTAGTGGGACTTGATTCTTTTTCCTTTCCTCCATGTAGGCTGTATAAGCTTTCACAGTCCACAGCTAAAAGCTGGATGTCCACCATGAGCTGAAGAAGCAGATGGCTTGCTTATTTACATTGAAGCCGGAATAATAATTTTCAGAAGCAACGGTTGGTCACCTCTATTGCATGAGTTGCAACTATTTCCATTGAGACCAAGTACGACTCAATCAAGCCAAACACTGCTTAGAGCAAACAGTCTTTTAAGTAATGATCAACCTGCAAGAAAAATAGGAAGGAAGCTAATCCTTACAGCAGATCCAATTGTACAGCCTAGTCCAGCAACCAACCGACTCTGTAGTTGCTGTTGGATCTAGAGGCTCCCTAAATTTTGCCTTCTCGCTAAGTTCTTCAAATGAGTTCACAAGGTTTTGAAGCCTTGCAACAAACTCCATCAACAAGGAAGTAAAGGTCGCCAATGACAATGCACTTGCACTTTCGTATGTCCTTACTTCGCGTTCATTAATAATGGTGTCACCGAAAATAGATAGACGTGAAGGCCAATGTGTCTGCTGCTTGAAAACATCTTCAGATGAACCCAATTGTGCAACAGAGGGATTGCAGCTCATGTTCGGATTCTGAGTATCCCAGTTCCTTAATGTGTGAGCTGATTTTAAGTGAAGAGCTACTTCACTGAGTGAGTTTATCACCAAATTTTTGTTTTCACTATCCTTTAGTTCTTGGAACTGATCAGGATCTTGAAATTCCTTAGGCATTTTGCTGCTTGCCCAGCTCTCAGCTTTAATCAGAAGATATGATTTTTCATCTATCATCATTTGCAACTCTTCCGCAGCCTCGTGCACTTCCTCAAGCAAATCTCCAGGGCTTAATTTTTCCATCTTTTCTACTTTGTTCCCAAGCTCACGCAACACTTTAGCTCCTTCAGTGCCAACCCTCTGAATCTCGCGGCTGAATACCTGTCGTAATTCAGCTGCTGCCTACAAAATTTAAATAATTTAAGCCAACAACACAAAGAAATAATTCATGCAAAGGCTGTGTAAACTTTGAATCTCAAGTCCAGAATTCTGTGATTTTCATATAGACGTGAAGACCTGAAGTGGAAGAAAATATAACTATATTAGAATTCAGGTTCAGAACTGGTGGTGCATGCCTTTACATTTTCTTTTAGTTCCCTGATGTTTATAAGGATATAATGTGAAGTGCTGAAGGGAAAGGAGAACAACTAGAATATTTCTTGAAGTCCGCAAGCAATTCTTTATATGCAAAACAGTAAAGTCTAATGCAAATATTAGATTGACCTCTGAAGATTCATGAAAGGTGGGAGTTTACGCAATGAAATTTTGCAAGTGATACAGGATGAATGATCCAGATATTGTAATTCAGTTCATGTTCTATCATGATAAGTTGTGTTACTCAGATTAAAGCATGGCATTTTTGAAATGCATAGGCTCACACGCACAAACTTGCAGAAGTTAAGATGGTGGAAGCATCCCAGAATCTTATATCGAACCAACAAAAGCCAATGGCACTTAATCTAGACACTTTTCTGGTCCACCAAATACTTTAATGTTTATCTCATTGAGAAATAGTGTTTCTAAACTCAGGCTTACAGAATTTATATCATTGAGTGCTCTGCCCAAAAAAAACAATTGAGAAGTATCTCACCTCTATAAAACTAGCATTACATACTTGTGCATTTTAAGTTTTCAATTAAAGAAAATGGTCTCATCCTTCACTCATCAATCAGCCATCCAGCTTTATTTACTTAATTGGGGAGATGAAAGGAAAACATTATTAACCTATCAAGTTCACATAAACAATTTGATAATAGTGTCTGCAGACTCTGCAACCATTGTTAAATCATGAAGCACGTAAAAGAGTGCATGCACGAGGAGGGGGGAGGTACTAGGAGCTATGATTAGTGAAACAAAAGGTAAAGAACATCAACAGCATACCATTTTCCAGCATACCAGCAGACATACTAATTTAATTGTCATGCACCAACAGACATACTAAGACCTAGAAATACAAATGTTTGGGTTGGTTTGAGGACCCATTGGACAAAGGAAAGGGGAGATCCAAGTGCTAGAGCACGAAAGCCCCATTACCTTAACAGCATATCATTTTCCATTTAATACACATCCTTTAGATAACTCCTACCATTTTATTTTTTTATGACAGTGGAACCCACAACCTGGATTGTGCACTAGATAAACCACCAGGTGCATGCAATACCCCATCAACCATGCACACCGGGTAATCTCATGTTAAACTATGTATGGGTGACCCCAAAAGGATCTTCATTGCAGCGATATAATGATCAAATTGGAGAAAGATAAATTCATGTTTGAGTTGCAATAATAAGATCACGGAAGTAAATTTATCTCCAAAGTTGTCCATTAGTACCATATCTTATAACAAAATGCCAATTTTCCTATTATTGGCAAGGACTGCCGAGACAGTAAATAAAGAACAAGGAAGTGACAACATCATGGACAGACTAGAAAAGCAATTGATGAACTTCACCTGTATTTCAGCAAGTATACACCCATGCATTGCCATGAGCATAAATGCACAATGCCTCAATGCACCACTAACTTTAACATAGTCACTCCAAGGATAGCTGAACATATTGTAACGGCCATGAGGTGGTTCCCATATAGCAAAGCCTAACTGCAAAAGGGATAAAACAAAGGTAAAAACATGATAATCACTTTCTGGTCTGGGTTCTATCAAATGCACTTAAGGTATACAGCATACCAGAGATTCCTCTTGGCTAGTAGACTGTACAACAGATCTATATCCACTGTACAGTGGATCATCAGAAGCTTGATATGTAAGAATTTTGGAAGGGATTCTCTCGTATTCAACACATTGCAGGTACCCGTTAACACAGCCTATACCAACATTCAGAAGAAAGAATCAAGCAACTGAAGTCAATAGCGGAAATAACCCCAAATGAAAATGTTAAAAACCTACATATAATCTTAATCTAACCTTCCAAGGAAGTAGCGACACCCTTAAAGTTTTTCACAACCAATTTGTGCAAATCCTCACCCGCCCAAATGGGGAACACACATACATTTACAAGCAAACAAACACCAGCTCCAACACCAATTAGCAGCAATCGAGAAACAGCTGTGTGGACAAAATTTGAAGTCCCAGACACCAGTACAATACAATAAGTCAACAAGAATACCCGGAACCCATATTCGTATTGCTTCATTGCCGGATGCAGTTTCAAATAGCTTGCACAAAATCCTTATAAAAAAAAAAACATACCAAAAACAATTGTTATGCAAAAGAAATTATGGTATAAAGTCATTTATTTTTGCCACAAATCAGACCTGCAATAAAGATGCTAATTACAATTACAACTTCTTGCAACTCTCCAGCCAATTTAGAAAGTTCAGCAATACCGAGAGACAGTCCTCCAGCTAAAAATGTCCCCAAAGCACGGTTAAATCCTTTGTTAAGTGTAGCTCCTATATATTTAAACAAAACCCAAAAGACGAACAAATCAACCAAAGTAGTAATAAAGCTTAATAACAATGAACTACAATTAAACATAAATTGAATTATACCTATGCTGAATTCGAATACAACAACCACAGTGAGAATTGCCCAGATGGAATTTTTGCTTATATAACTAAGTGGTTCCTTAAAAAATATGAGAATCGAAACAAAAGAGAGAGCCAACCCCATTTTAGCTGCAAAAATAACTTTTCTCGGATCGGAGCGACCCATTTCGTAGGCTTTGATAATACCATCTTGTAAATCATTTTTATACTCTGTGAATTTCTCTTGCAAAGAACTAAAACATACAAATCGAGAACCTTCATCATCAGCAGAATTGGATCTGCCAAATCCCAATTCTGAATAGTTTTTTCGTGACAGCAGCCTTTCTTTGCTTCTTTCTGCAAAACTATGCTTTAATGATCCAATATTGGCTGCCATTTCTTTGTCTAATCTTCGAGAAAAATACTAGAAGTATTCATAAACATTGATATATATATATATATATTATCTATATAATATATATGTCGATAGAGAAAAAGTGATGAGATTGAGATTGAGATTGAGGTTGATGAAATGTATGGTGTTTCTGATCTGAGACTTATACAATGATTGAAGTTTAGAAAGTGAAAAACCGTTGATGTTTAAACGTGAGAAAAGTGAAGTCGGATGGATACGTGGACCAGATGGGCCAGATGTTTAGATTGGACCCGGAACTGTGGGCAATGGATCCTTTTCTTTCAATTCCATGGATCGTTCCGTCCAAATTTCGTATTTGTACACCATCTAAAATTTACAATCTTTCTAAAAGGTTGCGGGCAATGGATCCGAAAATGATATATGGTCCGTCCTTACTTTATTTTGTGGGTCAACACCAAAATATTATTCTCTCTCCACCTAAAAAGAGTATTATTAATTTGTATAAAATATAATTATATGTAATTTATTTATGGCGGTCGATAATGTTATAGCATTAATTTTGTTTTGTTGCCAGAGCAAATATGTATTTATCGATATTTTTACATTTGTTTTAACAATACTTTAATATAAAATTACTTATAATAGAAAAAATCTATGTCAAAAAAGGTGTTATATGAAATCTTCATATTCAGATTGTTATAACTTATATTTTGATTAATTTCATGATACCTCAAGTCATAATATAGAATAATAATGTGTGAGTCGTTTTTTTATTTTCTATCTCCAATCTCAGATATCCACATGTCAGTATTTAATATTAAAATAAATTTATCAGTCATATGTTGCAACACTTTTATTAAAAATGATAGTCTTTTTTATAGCATACGGAGGATTTGTAGGAATTATTTTTTAAAAAGTTATTGTAAATAAATGAAAATGACAATATTTAGTGGTAAGAGTACTAAGTTGTCAAAAAAAAAATGGGGAAGGGAAGGGGGGTTAAAGTTCTAAATGCAATTTTTAAAAAAATAAATAACATAATGACATGTAATTCTATTAATGGTGTGATTGAGATTCAGTAAATATTCAAATCCATTGTACTACTATTAAATATTAATGATCAAAATATCCTAAACATGATTCATTTATCTAGTCAATCCCTAATGAATAAGTAATGAATATATATTTTTCTGAACAAAAGGCTGTCTCTCATTCATTCATAGTTTCCCTTTCTTTTTCTTTTCTTTTTTAATTAATAATTTAATATATATTTTTTTACTTTCCCTTTTTAATTAATTAATATTTTAATCTTTTTGGATAAGGTCGGTCATGCTCATCATGTCGTAACCCAAAGCCAAAGGACATTTGCTGTGAATATATATATATATATATATATATATCTCCCCCTCACTTTTTCACCCTCTTTACTGTTGATGCGGTGCATAAGTAAACGTGGAACCATAAAACCATGTGGTCTGAAAAACAAGAAACTCACGTGTAGTACGAGAAACTGAAATAAACACCGCATAATCAATAAAGTTTCAAATTTAATACCAACCTCCCTCCAGCTGACACGATATTACTGGTTGGGTGGTTGTATCACTTTTGTGATAACAAGAACTTAAAAGCACCGCAAATAAAAAAATAATAATAATACCAAACTTTTAAATTGATCTCTCTACAGTATTTATTAAAATGTCATAAATTTAATAAGATTCTCATTTAGAGATAGTGTATAATAATACTTCTCATAGTTCTTATTGTGTATGCATGGTTACTCAAAAGTATTGAAAAATTTTGTTGGTCTAGTAGCAACTTATTGTAAATCCAGCTTATTTAACTTCAAACATAACATTTGGGTCTTAAACACAACACATTAAAATCAGTACAGTGCGTTTAAAAATCCAAACGCTATAAATATTACCGCTGCAAATGTAGGTTGCCGAATAAACCTTTTTGAGAACATTTTAGATGGGCTTTGTAATTGGGATACTTTCTGTATGTTCTTAATCTTGTTGTCCAACTTGGAACACTCATCAACTTACTGAACTTGAAGATATTGACACCATATTAAAAATTCATCTGATAGATAAAATTCAAGCTCATGTTATAAACCAACGAATGTTGGGAATTAAATCACGCAAAATAAACAATAACACTTAAGAAAGAAAAATAATACAATATTTAACATGGTTTGATTCTCAATGACCTAATCTACAAAATCAACTTTTAATATATTAATCTCCGCGGTACAACTTTTTTGCACGGAATAAAAGCTGGAAAAAAAAATCTCCCTCACACAACAACCCAAGATTCAATTACATCATTTCTTAACTCTCTAGAATGTTACTACTTCTTGGTTGTGTTCTACCTCTCTAAACACAAGAATTTATTTATAGAGTATCCACGACTTTTCTTTCCTAATTTAATTAGAACACTCTCACATAATAAATATACCTACTACAAATAGGACTACTTCCAAAATAATATTCCTACTACAAATAGATTCCTCTCCAAAATAATATTTCTACCAAAAATAAGATTCCTTCTCATAATATGATTCGAGGAGTTACTTAACAATTCCTCCCTCGACTCGAATCCCCAAACACTTCAACTTCGTCTCTGAACTTCATGCCCTTCTTAGTCTTCTTTCCACGTATAGACTGTTCATCTATTACACAAATTAATTTTTCATTATTCCTACCTGGAAGAATTAATTTGTCTTCCTTGAACACTTTACACGAATCTCCTTGACCCACATATGTATATCCACGTGAGGATAATTCTCCCAAAAAAATTATATTCTCACCACAACCAGGGACATAACATACCTTCTCAAGTCTTCACAGAACCATCATGAAGTTTGAAACAAACACTTCCAACACCTTCAATCTTCACTCTCACTTTATTCACCGCATTAACGTATTCAAATTCTCAATCTTTCTTCAAACTCTCAAAGCGATCTCTCTTTTTGCATATATGCATAGAAACCGCAGAGTCCAATACCCATCTATCTTCATTATAATCACTCTTAACCGTTAAAATAACTTCTTCTTCAGTTTCACTAAAAAAATTAGCATTTTCAACTTTCTCTTTATCTTTCAATTTTTCTTGATATTTCCTTAAACTCTTCATGTCCTTCTTTAATATTTTACATTGGTATTGAATGTGACTCTTCTCTCCATAATAGTAGCACTCTCTATCACTGTAATCTCTTGGTCTGAATCTTGATCTTCCTATACTATTATCTCTCTATTTATTTCTTCTCATCTTCTAATTTTTCATCTGTATTCAACAATTGAGATACTAACCTGTTAAAAGCATGTAGATGATCATGGAGATTCGTCCCTTCATCCATCTTCAAGTAATACAATTCCATCTTCAAGCACAATCTGTTGGTTAGTGACTTCGAAACATAACTCTTCTCGAACTTTTTTCACAATTATTTCGGATCAGTCTCTTCAAACACATTATACTTTATCTCAGGTGTTAACGACAAACGTATTGTGCTTACCGCCTTCTTGTGAATTGTCTGCTAATTTGCATCTCACTTTGTTTGGTTTTTTCTCCTCCAAAGCTTGATCAAGTCCTTGCAACACCAAAAGATTTTGCACGTTACTCTGTCACAATGTGAAATTTATTTTTCCATTAAAAATTAAAAACTCAAATTTACCCAAATTCACCACCATAATATTACGCGAAATAATTCCCGCTACTTCGGATCTAATCAACCTAGCTCTGATACCACTTGTTGGGAATTAAATCATGTAAAATAAATAATAACACTAAGAAAAACACATA
Organism: Aralia elata; assembly: GCA_034770075.1. NCBI lineage: Eukaryota > Viridiplantae > Streptophyta > Magnoliopsida > Apiales > Araliaceae > Aralia > Aralia elata. The sequence goes on along the minus strand of CM068385.1, from coordinate 2,048,544 downwards.
ATATTTAACGTAGTTTGATTCTCAATGACCTAATCTTTAAAATCAACTTTTAATTTATTAATCTCCACATTAAAACTTTTTTGTACGAAATAAAAGCTAAAAAAAATCCTCTTCACACAACAACCTAAAACCCAATTACACCCTTTTTCAATTCTCTAAGATACCTCTTGATTGTATTCTACCTCTCTCTAAACACAAGACTCTATTTATAGAGTACCCACAACTTTCTTTTCCTAATCTAGTTAGAACATTCTCACATAATAAATATATCTACTACAAATAAAATTACTAAAATAATATTCCTACTACAAATAGATTTCTTTACAAAATAATATTTCTACTAAAAATAAAATTCCTTTCCATAATAGGATTCTAGGAGTTACTAACAACGACCATTCGAGTTTGTATTCAACTTGGCTCACTTAACTATCAGCAGATTTCTAGCCTCGGTTCATTTAAATATTAGTCAATTTCGAACTTCAAAATAATAAGCAATTTTAGGCATCAAGGTATAATATCTTTTCCATAAAATCTATATAATAAAACACAATTCATTTTGAATATTTTTTTTATTATAAGCACAAGAACGGTTCAGATTTCATCTCAATTTTTTTAATTTAATCTAAAGGCTCACATTTCATCTCATACAAAAAAAAATTCGCCCAAATTTCTCTCTTCCTTCTCTTTCTCTCTCCTTTTCTCATTCTCTTTCTCTCTCCTCTACTCCTCCTTTTCTCTCTCCTCTCTTCTCTCTCCTATTTTTTCCACCTTCTCTCTTTCTCTCTCCTCTTATTCTTACTCATTTTCTTTCTCTATTCTCTTCATGAGTCTCTCTTCTCATCTTTTTTTATTTACTTAATTAATTGTTATTTTAATATTTTATTTTAAATTGTAATAATTTTTTGGAGTGTATATATATGCATACATTTAAAATATATAATACATAAAAAAACTTCAATAGTAAAAAGATAAAATTAAAAACAAGATCATAACTTACTTATAAAAAAAATCAATTACAAAATAAATTCTTTTTTTTTTCTAGACAAGGAACAAATAAAAAAGATTGTCAACTGGTATCACTTTTAATCATATTCTTTTCTCTCTGTTTTTACAATGGATCTCGCCCAAATTATATTGGGTTAATGACAAAGTTTGAGAATATTCAATCAATACCTCTAAGTATTTTGAAACAACAAATGTGTCCTTTTTGACCGGACCAACTAATTTTTCGCCAAATATTGCCACGTGTCAAGGAGATGGGAAAGAGAAGAGAGAAAAGGAAGAGCAGAAATAAAAAAAAAACATTCTATTTTTTCTTTTTTCTTATTTTTTTTCTTTTTTATCAATTTTCTCTCTCATCTGCTCCTCCTTTTCTCTCTCCTTTCTCCTATTTTCTTCGCATTCTCTTTTTTCTCCTCTTATTCCTGTTCCTCCTTTTCTTTCTCTCTTCTCTTTCCTCTTTCTCTCTCTCCTCTTCTTGGGTCTCTCTCTTCCCCTCTTCCTCCATTTAATTAATTAATTATTATTTTAATATTTTATTTTAAATTGTAATAATTTTTTGGAGTGTATATATATATATGCATATATTTAAAATGTATAATACATAAAAAAACATCAATAGTAAGTAGACAAAATTAAAAACAAGATCATAACTTACTTATAAAAAAAAACAATTACAAAATAACTACAAAATCAAAAAATTAAATAGATTTTTTTTTCTTTTTTCTAGACAAGAAACAAATAAAAAAGATTGCCAACTAGTATCACTTTTAATCCTATTCTTTTCTCTCTATTTTAACAATGGATTTGGATGATATTGATTTTAAAAAATTTTAAGTTTCGTTTTATGTATAACGTTTGATTTGTCAACATGTTTTTTGTTTGTCTAATTTAATATTACTTATTTATTTTTATAGTGTGATTCTGTGTATACAATTGAATTACTGAGGAACTATGATTTTTTATTTTTGTTTACCAGTTTTGTTGTTGAGAGTTTTAGTTTTTTAATCTCAATGTTGCTTTGTAGCCTTTAAGCTTTTGTTCTGACATATAATTTGAATCTTTTGTTGGGTCTCATTTTTTAAAACTCTAAATTTGTTTGAACATTCCATAATTTGAAGCATCGATCAATATTGAAATCTCAACATTTTCCAGTTATTTGAAACATATTTTGATTTTTCTTATAGCATACCTTTCAAGTTGTTAAATTCAATATGCTATTGATCGAGCATATTATTATAGAACAATGTGTTGGATGCAACTGTTGCTATGATATTTTATTTTTGCATCAAGCAAAAACTTTATTATAATTATAATGTTGATAAATGGTTGGGTAGATAGTTATGTTAATGAAACACTTTATTGTCATGTTACCTCACGTTGTTATATATACAAAGTAAAAAACGATACGATATACGTTAAATCAATAAAATAATAATTAATTGTTTATGAGTTTGTAAAGTTAACTACTTATACATGATTATAATAATTTTGGATATAGAATGATGGTTGTTTTGGTGGTGTGGATATGTATTGATGATTGCAAGTTTTGTAAATGGTTTTTAGATTTCTCTGGATATCTATTGTTAAAAGAAACTCTGCCGAAATTTTTTGGAATTAGTAGCAACTAGCTTAATGTTTTGATGGTTGAATATATGTTGATGACTGAATATGTATTATTTATTTTGATGGTATGATAACTTATGATAATTGTTATGTCTAATTGTAAATTATTTCAAGTTACAATGAGTTTTTAGATAATGTAATATTTTTGAATTTTAATCTAATTTTTCGTTACTCCACAATTACTAGTAGACTAATATCATATGACATCGAAGTGTGATTCCATGAAAAACATTTGTGCAAGTATTTGCAAATCAAAACTTACCTTTCAATAGCAATTAATAAAGAAAGAAAAATACACAAAATCCTCAGACATCACCAGAAAGTCTTGAGCTTCATTACTGACAATATATAAAAGGCTAGTCCTAATGAATCAAAAGCAAGTCAAGTAATTAAAACAGATCCTCCTTGGGGCATAAAAAAGAACATTTGGGTATCGCCACGGTAAGAACACCCTACTTCTTCTCTTCCTTCTCAGCCTCTGCCGCTCTCTTCAATCTAGCGCCAAGATGACGCTCATTTGTCCTCTCCGCACGAAGCTTGGCATAGGCATTGAATGACTTCATCTCTTCTGTCACCTTGACAAGCTCCACAGCTGGTTTCTCACGTACAATAGGCAAGTAAGGGCCTTGGACTTGAGTTGCTGTTGCCAGCTCCTCAGGTGCAGAATCACCAGCCTGCAGTAGAATGTGTTAACAGGAGTTTGACAATAACAGATTAACGGCCATCTTTTTGATAATTTGCAAACCAACTTCAACAATACAAACCTTGAACTTCCGAGCACGTCTGGGAAAGACAACTAACTTAGCCTTGTATGTCTTCAGGCGCTGCACATTAGTCTGGAGACCCTCCAGTGAACGATTCCTGCGGCGATGATCAACTGATATACCAATGGTTGGGGCTAGTTTCTTTGGAATACCTGCAGCCTAGTAGATATAAAATCACAATTTATTAAGCATATACACAAAACAAAAAAGAGAATCATATGTAAAAGCTTAATGCTTGACAGCCCTAAACATAATAAATTACTGTTTTGACCAAATGAGAACTTGTAAACAAGTCCTGCCAGCATGAAAAAAGAACATTTCAGGTTTGCCAATTAACATGAAAGCAATTTATTAATTTTATAGCAACTAGAATTTGCTGTTTTGACCAAATGAGAACTTATACACAGGTCCTGACAGCATGAAAATGAACATTTCAGGTTTGCCAATGAACATTTCAGGTTTGCCAATGAACATGATAGCAATTGAGCCACACGTACTAGTATTTCAGTAAATACCCCTAACCGCTTGTTAAGGAGCCAGTGGATGGAACTGATAAAGAACCAAATGCAGTTGATATTCATATAACTCATCATAAGCTCTTTCTAGCATGAGTCAAAGTTCATTAACAAAGGAATTTGGCTACCAAAGTTTTGATACTAACAAGCCATGCCTATGGATTTGGCATCTTCACAGGTGGATTTTAAAATGATTAGGTTTGAAAAATTATTTGAAATCAATCTACCAAGGATTCTAGGAAGCAACATGAGTCTAGTTAAGAGTGAACTTCCTACCCATGTTCAGTAATGTGCTTGTACATATTTTTTTAACAAGTATTAGATTGCACATAATGCATAAATCTTACAAGAACTGATGTAAAAAAGGATACTTATCATGCTTATATAAACTGCATATCAACATATGAAGAAAAAATTGGCTCTGTTTGGGCCTTTAATTTAAAGGATGAGATGAATAAATAATTATGTCTGACACAATCTTGACATTAATCAGTTTCTTCTGCCTCTTTTAAGCAATTAGCTTATGTACTAAGCTGTGTAAGCTATGCATCAAGGATTAACAAAGCAACTCACCTTGAGCTCCTCAAGAGAAAATCCTCTGCCAGCCCTAACTTTCATGTTGTACTTCAGTGTCTGACCATGAACAATGGGACGAAGTGGTCCAGCTGTCGGACGAGGGAAAGTCTTCACAGCCTTCTTTTGTCTAGCTGGATTATTCAAAGAATATAGTATCAAAGGTAATAAAAAGACAGGTATCCAAATCGCATTAGTGAATACCATTTAAGTTACACTACAAGATCTAATTGCAAGAACTGAAATACAGTCATGAGACAAAGAGGAAGGACTCATACCGATTCTTCTCCTTGTCTTGCGGGCTGGCTGGTTAAACCAGGTCCTCACATAGTTCTGCCAGTGCTTCTTAAAGTGCCCATTGGGAATAACATTGTTATGCTTCATATCTTACCTATAAAGTCACCGAACATAATATTAATACAAACAGAGAAGGCTAACTGTTTAGCTAACTGTTTAGCTACATGTAATAAATTTGAATGTGGAGAATCCAAGCCTGGAGCTAATACATCTTTTATGTTAATAATAATTCATGATTTAATTATCCATGAGTACCTACTGATGCTAACAAATCATAATTTTAATATGAAAAAAAAAACAATTGATAACTTTGCAACCTAGAGTTTATTGGTTTTCTGAAAACACATACACTATGATATTACTTTAGAAGAGAGTAGACAAATATATCAACCACATTCAATCTTTCCTAAACATAAGATACTACTATTTAGACATTAATGCGTGAAAATTTTCATATAAAAAGTGCAAATCAATAAACAAACATAATTTTTTCAGTACAAACGATGTAATGAGAAATTGAAATGAAAATGGAACACTTTCAAATGCAAACACTCATATGAACAAATAAATCCAAATTGTAATCTAAGCAAATCAAAGTTGTATAATCATTTTTACAAAATAAAACCTTAGCATTTGAATAGATGAGATCACCTCAATCAAAAAAAAACCATAAACCAGATAATATATACAAAATACAGATAAACTAAAACTACATGAAATTCATAAATCAAACCGTTTAATCTGACACGACGGCGAGGAATCCAGAGATGGAGCTCTCCCTCCCGCTGCTGCAACTTCTATGAGATACGGCGTCTGTGTGTGCTTTATAGGTAGTGAATATGAAAAACCCTACTTTCTATACGGGTTTAGGGTTTGTTGGGCCGGGCTTTTTGAGAGTTACACTTACAGATTCGGATTTCTTAGACAGGTATGGGCTTCCAGCCTAAATTATTCTTTATAAAAGGATATATATATTATATATATATACACACAAATTCTTTTCTTTCTTAAAATTTTTGTTTTGTTTAGCAGGGGCTTGACAAAAAAATTTAGCTGTAGGGGAAGGTTTAAAAGGGTACACAAAATACACACAGAAGTGAGCTACTAAGTTATTAATATTTCTCATTGAAAAATGATATATATTATGAATGTTTAGTCGATTTTTTAATTGTCAGGAATAAGTATGAGTCCTATTATACATTGCGAAAATTTTAAGCCGAATTATGATTGCGACGTATATGCACACATGAGATGTGTAAAAATTAAGAAAGGTCCCAATTCAATTTATTCTATCTTATCGTATACACTTCCACGTTGATCACAATTCAATTTGATCAAATATTTGTGGACATGTATATCATTTTCAATAAGTATTAGTGGTGATCTTTTTGGAGACATGTGTAATAAATAAGACATTCCTATAATTAATACCAATTTCGTGTCAAACCAAAATACCCAACAAACATTAGCTCTATCTGAAAAAGAGGTGATCCAGTTGCACCTTCCAGTACAGCTACCTTGTTACGACTTTACTCCAGTCACTAGTCCTGCCTTCGGCATCCCCCTCATTGCGGTTAAGGCAACGACTTAGGGTATGGACAATTCTCATAGTGTGACGGGCGGTGTGTACAAGGCCCGAGAACGAATTCACCGCCGTATGACTGACCGACGTTCACTAGTGATTCTGGTTTCATGCAGGCGAGTTGCAACCTGTAATCCGAACTGAGGACAGATTTTTGAAGTTAGCTCACCCTCGGGGGATCGAAACCATATTACTTAAATATTTAATCCAAAAGGTATGGATTAAGGATTAAAACCGGTACAATACATCACAACCTAAACTTTCTTAAAAACCCATTACAAGCTCCTCCGATCCATACTTGGGATAAGAAAATAAACACAAATACAAGAACACATATTTGCCACTCCCTGAGGATTCTTCTGAAAGATAATTTCCAAGATCCCTCATCTTTCTTCATTGTTGACTTCAAAAGCCTCACACAAATTTACATCCCCTTATTAAGGGCAAGCAGATACTACAATTTTTTAAATTTGTTGCACAAGGCACCGTGATCACACCATTTGTCCTCCCATAACCTTATGCAACTACCATTTCCAATCCTCCACCTCCATTTTGTTAGAGTTTATGCCCTAGAGGCCAATTATTTAATGTAATTGCTTAACATTTCTTTTGATATTTGATTGAATAAATGAATTATTTTATTATGGTTTCATTTTCTGTGTTATATAAATGTTAGCATAATAAAAGTCCTTAGAATAATGATACAAATTATATAGCTTCAAGTATGTGACTTGAACATGAGATTATATATAATTACAATAAATATCATTACTCTTAAATGTCCCTAGTCGAGTATCATTGAGAATGGGACAACAATGATACATTGAGACTAGTATGTGGATTGACTGATGGCCAAATCTCATTGGTCATTAATATTTGAGATATTAAGTCAATGCATAGGTACATGTTAGAGAACAATGTACTGGACAGACCCAACATGAGAATTCTACGTGGAGCATTATGCAAAGTGTCATAAGCAATTCTCATAGTGACAATGATGTAATGGTCCTCCGACCTAAAATCACTATATTACTATACGAGAATTTATGTACTTTGATATCATCAAAGGTCACCTTTAATAGAGTGGACAATAAAGGTGATTATTGGGTACATCATGAATCGTGTGAGGAATATGAGTGATCTAGATGGAATTTAACCTTCCTATATATTAGGAGTGATATCCATAGGCCTCTTGATTGAGTAAGACTATAAAATGCATGGCCATGCTCAAATAGTGATTTGTTTCATATAGTCTACTCATTGATCAATAAAACTCAGATTAAATTATGAAGAGTATGACACATTCCATGGCTCGAGTTTAATCTAGGATGTCAAGGTTAAAAGGATTAAATTACATTGAAACATTGGTCACAAAAAAGGTTGCATCGAATCATCGATCTTATTATTATTTGGGTAGCAGTGATGCATTACTAGATGCCACTCACTGTTTATAATTTTATAATATGATTTTAAAATTATTGCCAATATAATAATAACCTATAGGGTCACACACTTATAACGTAATTAAAAGAGAATTAATTTAAATTGTAAGGATTTAAATATATCAATATGATTGATAGTATTTAAATTACGAATTTAAATTAACAAGATAATTTGTATATATATATGTATATTAATTAAGTAAGACTTAATTAAAATATAATATATATATATATATATATATATATAAATTCGGATTTTACTTTTCTAATAGGATTAGGGGTTTGCTTAACCTTTTGGACTCTATATATATCAGATATATCAGCAGTCTTGTTTACGTGAAAACTAAAAGAAAAACCCTAGCCGTTTTAGAAAAGAGAGTTGAGAGCAACACTTGAGAAAATCCAGATCTTGGCGGCTAGTACCGGAGTTCTTTTTACTGCAGATCGTGTGACGATTTGTGGGACGTTCGTGTGGATACCGTAGAGACGCAGTTCCGTTGGATTGCGTTGGAGATTCGAAGCCGTTCCAGAATTTCATCGTTGCATTCAAGCTCGGATAATCGGTAAAGCAAATCTAAATCTCTGAATTAATTTGTTTTCGCATGGATCCTGTTTTAGGGTTTCGGAAAAATTGTTTTAAAATTTTTAAATTCCGCTGCGTTTATGGAATGATATAAACCTTATTCCTTTGACCCACCTTGAAAAGCTAGCTACTCAAGTAGTATTTTAATTCGGCCACTCACCTTACAAAGTCGGCGTCCTCGCCACCCACCTTGCAAAGTTGGCGTCCTCGTCGGTCCATTTACCCAGCTATGACGGTTTCATCCTAACGACACTGACTCGACGCCCTTTGCATCTATCAGTATTTTAATCCGGCCTCTAGATAGTCATTTCCACATGTTGCCCCTTTTACGATCCAATGACACAAACCTTAGCCCTTTTGACTCACTTTAAAAAGCTAGCTACTCAAGAGGAGAAGTTAAGGTCTATATCAACTTAGACCAAGTTACATTTATAAATTATAATCGACGTGGAACTATTTCTTACTATCTAATATGTAGTTTGCGTTATGGAATTTAACCCTTCTGTTCATGAAGTGACGACATATCCCTCCATACAACTGACCCCCTTCTTAAAGAAGGTTGATTTCCCATCAACATTATCTCTTCTCCCCATTTATATTTTGAACAAATAACCTTCTTCCACATTGTATTTTCCTGTGTTAAACCTTCACCACCACCTGCATAACATAGCCAAGTTTTTTTCTTTTTAAGGATATCACCCCTAACCCCGCATACCTTTTACTGACCTACACACTCTTGCCCAACTGACCTTAAGACAACTTTTCCGCAAATAAATCATGGGGAATTTGCCCCTTTCGCAACCGAATTTATTCGCCATCGTATCACTGATTTCTTCATCCAACTCCAAAGGTAAACATTTTGCACTTCTTCACATTCCTGAAGCTTTTTGAAAGAACCAAAGTAAATTTCTGTAACTTTCCACCTCCTCAAGACATCCCTCCCCAAAATACCCATATATTAATAATACTTTTTATAGTTTTAACTTTTAGTTATAACATGCCTCATATCATAAATGCCAATAAACTGGGAAAATTCAAAAGCCCACAATCAATCTGCTGAAGCCCACAACCAAACTATTGGGTGGAGTCATCTTAACCCGCACGCGCCAGCTAAAGTTGAAGAACTCTGGTATTATCTCATTCAGCTCATGCTAATTGCTGCCACAACTGTGAGAGCTTGAAGCAGCCAATTTTTGAACTTTCCGCTGTGCAAGTATGTTTTTTTTTGTTGTTGAATAAACATACTTTATGGGTATTATTTGGCAACCGAGGAAATTGAGGAAAATTAAAAGAGGGAAAAAAGAAAGCAATAAATCTGTTATCTTTTTGGTACCTAATCAGTATAGCTCGTATGAATTTGTACACATTTTTCACAATTTTATATCAGTCAAAATTTTATTTTTAAAGTTTTCACATACAAATTGGCAATAACTGAACAAGGGTGTTGATTATCGATGGTTAAATCGAAGGTGAATTATAGTTCTGAGCTTAATTATGATAGTCTTATAGGTGTGGAATTGGTTTTCTAATTCTTGAAGGATTTCCAGAATAGGATAGCATTGTCAAATCCAGTTGAAAATTTGATTTTGAAAACATAGTACTTGTGCTGGAATTATAATTTTTATATTATTACACTGCAGCAAAGGTGAGGATTTTGACGATTGGGTGGTGATGAATCTCAAATTGTCTTTAGGGTTGCGTTCAGTTTCATTTCCTCATGGCGTCTCGATTCTGTTCCCTGCTTGTCTTCAACCCTGCAATGGTCACCTAAAATTCAAGAAAGTAAATTTATTCTGTTGTTCAATGCAGCAGAAAATAGTTGAAGATTTTGGTATAAATGTCGCTGATAGCAGCCCTAATACCATCAAGAAATCTATTAGTGAGTACCCAAGTAAATGTGAAAATGGAATGGAAATTTCTTTTGAGTTATACAATGATAACATATGTAGCTTCTGCAGAGAAGGGGATGTCGATGATGCTATGGAAGTTCTTTCTGAGATGGAAGCTCTAGGCTTTCACCCAAACTCCATGTCTTATTCTTGCTTGATAACAGCTCTTGGAAGTGTAGGCAGGACTTCGGAAGCTGAGGCAATCTTCCAAGAAATGATATGTTCTGGGTTTAAACCAAGACTAAAACTATACAATTTATTGCTCAGATGTTTCTTAAGAAAAGGTCTCTTAGGACTTGCAGATCAAGTTCTAGCAGCAATGGTTGATTTGGGTATGAAGAAGAATCGTGAAACATATGAGATCCTTCTTGATTATTATGTTCATGCTGGGCGGTTGGAAGATACCTGGTCAATTATTGCTAAGATGAGGCAGGAGGGGTTTCAACTGAATTCATTTGTTTATAGTAAGGTTATTGGTCTTTATAGGGACAATGGCATGTGGAAGAAGGCAATAGGCATTGTGACAGAGATAAGGGAGATGGGAGTGCCACTAGATAAGCGGATATATAATAGTATCATTGATACATTTGGGAAATATGGTGACCTAGGAGAAGCCTTGGAAGTGTTTGATAAAATGCAACAGGAAGGAATAAGGCCAGACATCATGACATGGAATTCTTTGATCCAGTGGCATTGCAAGTACGGGGAACTTGCTAATGCTCTTGACCTGTTTACTAAGATGCAACAGCAAGGGCTATATCCTGATCCAAAGATCTTCATCACCATAATTAGCCGTTTGGGGGAACAGGGTAAGTGGGATGTAATAAAGAAAAACTTTGAGAATTTGAAATTCCGAGGACATCAAAGAAGTGGGGCTATATATGCGGTTTTAGTTGATATTTATGGGCAGTATGGGAGATTTCAGGATGCAGAATATTGCGTAAATGCTTTGAAGTTCGAAGGTATTCAACTTTCAGCTAGCCTGTTTTGTGTGCTAGCAAATGCCTATGCGCAACAGGTGAGTTAGTCCTTTTTCTAGTGTTAACTGTTGAGTTCCCTTGGCTATCAGATTTTTATCATTCTTAATCATCATATCTTTTATCTAAAACTTTTTTTTTTTTTTGTTATTCTCTATGAAGTCTGGATGATGCTTTAATTTTTATTTTAAATAAGAAGTTTAGATAGAAGTATCCAGTCTAGTACTTCTTGCATCGACGTAAGTGTGGCTAGCATCGGCCCTTTGTTTTTTTCGTATACTCCCCATGTACATGGGCACCGTCCCCTTTTTGGCAGTCTCTTCTAATATATCTTTTACTTATTAAAAGAAGGGATGAATTCTCAAGACTTCAAGTAAGAAATTAATTAGCTTCAGATGGACAAGAACTTTCAAGTGATTTGGCTGCACAAGGATCACGCGTCTCTTTGAAATATTCACCCTTAATTTCTATTGTTCAAATAAGAAACTAAAGTGATACTTTTTAATGTGGGGGAAGTGTGTTTCACACTTTCACAGAAAAATTCTCCCGAAGCATGTCTAATCACGTTTCAAAGCAGGGGCAGAGCTATTAGTATATATTTATTTCTTACAATCTAAGAGCTTCCCCCCCCTCTCTCGACATGATTTTCTGGCTCCGCTCATGCTTCAAAGTGTGCTTGTGGTTGCACTTTCTAAGCAGAAAGATAATAGGTGCTATCAACTTTGTGTTTATAGTTAGGGACTTTTCTACTTGTTTATGTGTTTGCTTCCGAGATAAAAAAGAAATATGCTCACCTATCTGGTCAATCTGTATATGAGGTTTTTTGGGCTTTAGCAGCTCCTCTTTTTCTCTCTATTCCTCTATCTCTCATAAAGGATAAGGAGACGAATTATAAATGGTGGTGTAAATTAGACAGATCTCAATGAAGGAACCAGGCCTTTCCACCTGGTCGTTATTTGAAGAGAATACAGTATACAATTCCATGAACACTAGAAAGCTTTAAGAAGGGAAATGCACCCAATAGCTGAGAGAGATCTAGCTAGAATTGGTCATGATGGAGTTTGCCATTGAGTTTTATGTATATATAAGAAGACCAGAAAATGTATGATGAGCAAAACTCACAGCATGAGGAGGTTGTGGAGGCTAAACTCTTTGCATAAACGATGGTAAGAATTGCATGAGCTAGTAGGTCATTTAAAGCCAGACCTCTCCACTCAGTATTCTTCATCTCTGACATGACACAATTCATGTAACTCTTGTTTGCTTGCTATATTGTTTATTGTGATCAATAGAGGTAATTTCAATCTTTCACATGGAGCAGCCCTGTGGTGCTTCTAAGTCACACACAAGATTTGCAAAAGATCTTGGATGGTTATCCAGAATAGAGAGGCTAATGAATCATGTAGTATCGGCAACATAGGGACAATTGCATGAGCTAGTTGGTCAATCATATCATCTAGAACTACAATATCAGTAATCTTGATTGTAACAATTGCACAAGCTATTAGGTCATTGAATGCCGAAAACTCCTCAGAAGTGTTCTTTACCTCTGAAAATGACAGTGGAAACTAGTTTATGTGGAAATATATATATATATATATATATATATATTTTCTGATCAGTAGAGGTATTCAAGAACAGAGGGACTGATAACTCATTCAGTACTGGGAAAACAGAGACCATATTGAGGGGGAGTCTAATCAGTTTTGCCAATGAAGGTTATTCAGTTATTGTACTCCTAGATGTTGTTGAATGTAGATAAAGATTGTTTGACAAGGAGGGTAGTGCATGCAAGTAATTACGGGGCATTTATAAAGATAAAAAAAATAAATTTATGCTTATTGATTGTTTGACAGACCATATTTTTCTTTAAAAAAGACTCAGAATCATTAAATGAACTACGTGTCTTGTTCGTACCTTGGTGTATAATTCCGAGTTACTCGCACGTAACACTTTACCATAACCAAGTAGGATACGTTATGTGACCCTAAAGCAAGTGTATTGCATAAGTAGTGTTTTTGCTCCTTTTCCTAGAATAGTGATGACTAGCCGTTCTGTTTGCTAAGCATGAGGAATACGATATGCTTCATAATATTCTTTCTTTTGCAGGGATTATGTGAACAGACAGTTAAGGTTCTTCAGCTCATGGAAGCAGAGGGAATCGAACCAAATCTTATAATGTTGAATGTGTTGATCAATGCATTTGGTATTGCTCAAAGGCATTTGGAGGCGCTGTCAGTTTATCACCACATAAAAGAAAGTGTAGGAACTTCTCGTGTACTTCATAGTTACAATAGTTTTTTTTCTCCATCCTTGAATAATGTTGGTTTTATTGCTTCTGAAGGGTGTTAGTCCTGATGTGGTTACCTTCAGTACACTTATGAAGGCATTTATAAGGTCAAGGAAGTATGACCAGGTATGCAACATCTTACTCCGAAACCAGAATCTATAATTTTGGGCAACTTCTCTGAAGTCAAATATTGCATGAGTGCCACATTTGATATATCACGGTCTCCAAGGGAAAATGCATTTGAATATATAATACTATATCCACATTGCTAATTCGCTCCAATTTATGTATCAAAGTAATAGTTGAAGACATCAGCGTACTGCATAAGAGATTGATAGATCACAAAGAATGTTTTTCCTTTTAATTGTTTGGAGGTGCATATTCTACTAAAGACGTGCCACAAAGATCTCGTACCCATACATATTCTTTTCTTTGATAAGTCATTTCTCACACCAGAAACTGATATGATCACTCATTTAGTAACTCCGCAAATAGCTTTGTATTCCCTTTTCTTTAGCTCTTTCATTAATGCACTCAACCGGATTGCTACCAGGTACCTATAGTATATGGAGAAATGGAATCAGCTGGATGTACACCAGATAGGAAGGCTAGAGAATTGTTGCAAACTGCACTAATGGCCCTCGAACAACAACATTTTTAATATTATATCTGTATGTTACCATGGCAAAAACACATTTAGTCCTTGTACTCTTACTCTAGTTTCAATTTAATCCTTGTACAATTTTTTTTTTTTTGCATAATTATCCGTGTACAATTTTGTAGGTGTCCAATGTGATCCATAGTGTGTGAGAGGTAATGACGTGGAATTAAAAAAAAAAGAGAAAAGAAATCCAGATGGCTAACTACTCCACATCTACATGGGATGAAGGGTAAAAGACACTTTCACAATTTCTTTCCAATTTCTTCTTATTTCCTATAAAACTCATATAGATACACAAGGAAGAAAACAAAAATTAGTACGAAATATATAATTTTAAAAAATAAATTATAATAAACAAGAAAAATTATAAAAAAATAAAATTATATTATAAAATATATGATTATAATAAAATAATATAATTTAATAAAAAAATAATAAACATAATAGTTTTAATAATTATAATAATTATTATAATAATTTAATTATTATTATTATTTTCTATTAATTATATTATTTCCTATTTTATTATATTATAATTTTATGTAATTATATTATAACAATATGTAGTTATTATTTTATTTTATTTTTTAAAAAAATTCCTATTTATTTTATTGTTTATTTTTTCCTATAAATAAACAAGAAAGCACAAATATTTTATTGTTCAATGTTTACTAATTATTGCAGAAATGGGAAGGAAATAGGGAGGAAATAAGAGGGAAAATGAAAGACTTCTTTGCCCCTCATTTACCACATAGATCTGGAGCTTTTGGCCGCATGGAATTTTCCTTTTTCTTTTTTTTCCACATCATTACCTCTCACACACACCAGGGATTACATTGGGCACCTACAAAATTGTACACGGAGAATTATGCAAATAAAATGTACAAGGATTAAATTGAAACTAGAGTAAAAGTACAGGGACTAAATAGGTGTTTTTGCCTGTTACCATTGGTCTTGTGGCAGTAATTCCTTGCTTCTCCGTGCAACAAACTGGTAAACATATTCATGACTCTGACACATAATCATGATTCACTCAGGATATGGATTTCTGGATCTCAGTTTAGACATAATTGTAAACACCTTCGTGACGGTTAGTGTCTCATTTGTATATTGTCGTTTCTGATATATGCCTCTCCCGAGTTATTTTAATCCTTTTAAAATCCAGTACTATATTATTTGTTGACCTGAAAATGTGCCTCATGCTTGTGTCTTCTATGTGCTGGGATTACAACTTACAGCCCCCTGAAATCAGCCTTGACAAGTCTAATTTGCATTTGGGTGTGGTTGGTCTATTTGTGCCAAGTAGCTGTGAAGTTTGATAAAGCTTTTGGTGCTAAGGTCCTAGTGATTAGTGCATCCCCTAACAAAAAGCAGGAAGCTCCTTTCAATTTAAGTGCTGATTCTTTCTTGGTTTGCCGTGATCCATAACAGATGCAGGTACCCATTTTCTTGATATAATACCGCTCTTTACCATATCAATAAGCTGATCTTTTTACGAGTTTTGTCCTAATTGCAGTTCCCGTATGCTGAAAATGCATGGTTTGGTACAGGTACCATGGATGGTGTCGTTGATATGGTTTCTGCTGATATGTTTCTACCATTGATTGGTGTATAGAAGTCTCTCCTGCAGCTTCTTCTGGTTGGCCAAACAAGCCGCCTGAGCTCACTGAGAAATTTTTTTTTCCTTTATTTTTTTTTGAAAAATGCTTCATACAATATAGTTGGCTATTCAAGTCCTCTTTTGTCCTGTGGACCTTTGTTCATCTCTTGGTATAAAGCTCAAACAAACTTTACCATTAAGATGTAAGTTTTGCCAATTGCAATGTTATTGACAAGCTTACATTTTTTTTCTTTTAACAACTGGAAACTGTGAATTAATTTATAATGATTTATGAGGAATGACAGGGAGGATGGTAGTGACTGGCAGCATATTTCTTTTTTCTTTTTTTTTTCCTCTCTTTTTTGGGTTGGGTGTGGGGTAATGTGGATGATTGGTGGTAGACTGTTGGCAACATATGAGGAGGTTTATCTTTTGCAAAAGTTGGTTCTTTTTAGTGTCATTGGATGTACTAATTTGTTTCTTCTTGATTGTGATTGCAATAGGACTTGAATTGTTGTCTTAAAAATTTAAACGAAATCATATCAATTTTTAAATTTTAAAAATTTGCAAATTGAATTAAAAAAAAATTAAAAAATATCTCTAGTTTCTTTTTTGAGAACATGTATAATTTTGAAATGGAGTGATTGCACGTGTATGTGACTGTACATGGTATTAGTATATGACTAGTAGACATCTAATTCTGAGTCTCTGCCATTGCGGTTCCAACTTGCCCTATCTAATAGTAAGAAGATGAGGACCACTGATAACTTATTTTGCTGAGTGGATAACAAGCTGTGCATCTCTTATGCTACTGGTAGACGCCACGCCATTCCCACCTTTAATTTCCTTTTCCTCTTCTTTTATCACATTATATATATATATATATATATATATATATATATATATATATATAGATAGATAGATGGATAGATAGATGTTGGGGCCAGTGGGCCACCAAATCTGAATATAAAACGTGCAAAATCACAAGCCTACGGGGATAATTGCTGCCTATTTGGCCCTATAACATGCCTCTGTTGGGTCTTGTACTGTTCTCTTGTAATTGCATGTGATAAGCACAAACTTGAACCGCCAAATTCTTTCGGTACTTCATCCGTTCCAAAATTCTAAAATTAAATTCTATTTAAAACTTGGGTTAAGTGATCCGACAAAATTGTGAGATATAAAAATACATCAGCAGAAAAGCATTCCATCTTACGTCCTTGAACTGATAACCATCTTTCCACCAACCTGGCCTCCTCTGTCCCTCAGGACCAACAGGTATAAAATAACATAAAAATTCGCTCAGAACTAACAAGTATAAAATAACGTAAAAATTTGTAACATTTAGTTACCTTTATTCTTGATTAATTGAATATTATCTTATCACCGTTAATACATTTATAGTTAATATTAGAGATACAATTAGAAAAATAATTTTTTTTCCTTGAAATTCACGATTTTTAAAACCTATAGATGAATTATTAGGAGTTCATGTGTACTACTCGAACCTTTTTTCCCGGATCATGCTGGTGTTGTGATAGAGCAGAGGGTAGATGATTTTTGAGGACATGGGAGTATTATTTATCGCAGTGAAGATAATCAACTCTAGTCCTATATTAATACTCCTATTCCTTCACAAAAGAAAGGAACCTAGAAACTCCAGATTCTCAATAATACTCTCACATACATGCAGTGAAATATACAAAATACTTCCATTTTTTCATAGCAAAGAACTGCAACAAAACGACATCCATCCATACGTAAATAACCAGATAGTATGAGATCTGTAGCATCTACCTCACTCAATACCACCATACTAAGCATATTATGGACATAAAAACCAGTCTTACACTACTGCACTCGATATAATATATAACATACTACATCAAACACCTTCACTAGACTGTTATTATCAAGTAGTTCTTTGACCATCCTCTATTAACAATATCCCTTGTATGTGGATGGTCTTCAGCCTGCTTATACGCTTCAGGGCAGGGGCTTCTCCAAATCCTCGAGTGGACGGAAGAAGGCCTTCTGCTCCAACACAGATTCTTCACTAGCATTGGCAGGAGAGGAGTGGAAGCCTGCAGCTGAATCTTCCTCGCTAGCTGGTCCAAAGACTCCAGTTTTTGGGTGTGGAGCCCAGTACTTGTCAGATTGGGGGTGGATAAATTCGTCTGGGACTACCGTCGGTCGAACATGATCCTCAGGGTTCTTATCATACACGGACTCGTGCACCGCCCTCCTACATTTATAATCGTACACACCCAATACTAAGTAAAAAAATTTAATGATAAGTAAGGACATATGCTATCATTCCCAACAAGAAAAAGTTTAACAAATAGGTTTATATTTAAATAATGCAAGACAAATGAAAGTAATGGAAAATTTAGACATGAGGTAGGTGGTAGGTATTTGTTCACATCAAGTTACAGGCGCACATAGTATTGAGAGTCACAGTATTAATATCTCCACCTAATCTGATAAGCATTTGCTATCAACCAAACTCCTTATATCAATTACAATAATAGTTTCGTTTCTTTTGGCCTCATTTTGGATTCTTTTCTTTTGGCTACAGGGCATAAATTTTTTGGAAGAGTTTGCTTCGAGAGCATGGTTTAGGTATTTTTGGGAGGCTCGCATGCATAGGGTGGGGTTTGGTGTGCTTGGGGCAAAAGAGTGTTTTTTCGTATGCTTTGTATAGTGCGTGTACTTGGGTTTGCCTCTTTTTTTGGCACTTTTATTTTATTTTCTTTATAAGTTTTAAAAAAAATAAAATATTAGAGTTACAGTTAAACCCGTGTCCCCTTCCACCAAACTTTAACACATACATGATATTAGGATTTTGATAGTTTTATAATTACAGTAAATACATAAGATTAGGATTTTGTTAGTTTTAAAATTACACTAACAAGTAAATACTCCTAGTCTGGGATACACTTGCGACCTTGAAGGATGAATTGATATAAAGGAAAAGAAGCATAAAAAGCAAGAACGTCTAAGCATGTTATCATAAAATATATGCAGTCACATTCAGATGTCCACTATCCCATGATATATGATCAACAATAGCAGTCACAGTCTGAATGAATGAATCGCATTGACTCTGGATTTTTAAAGATTGTGAAGTTGTAATTAAGGAATTATAATAATTGGGACCAAACCAAAAGCTTGTTCTAAGAAATTTAATAACAAAAAGAGTCAAGGGACTAAACATGACTACATGAGGCACGCATTATCAACTTTATTCTCTTGACAAGTCATTAATACAGTTGGGTTCTGTGGAATTAATAAATAGTAAAAAATAGGTGCTTGTATTAAGTTCAAAAATTGTTTTTTCTTCTAAACCCAATAAAAAGTCCTAGTCTTGAACATTTATTATGGTAGTCATAATTCAAAAGTAGACTGAAAGACCAAATTTGGTAAAAACTGCCAAATTAACCATCATCCGTTAATAAATTAGGCATGTTAAGAAACTAAAGGCAAGGAGATAAGGGAACAGAAACAGAACATAGCATCAGCAAGCGTTTTTCTTTCCAATAATTCTACGGAGCCCGGGAATGGTGAGTGGTGACAGAGAATTTTTTTTTTGTTTTTTTTTTTGTTTTGACTCCCAAATAATTTATGTGATTTATTGGAACTGAAATTTTGAAAAAAAAAAACAGTGATTTGGGTGTAATTTGAATACATATAAAAAATAATTTCCCGGTCGCCAACCCCGGTCACTATTCGGTCACTATTCCCGAGGACTCTTTTCTTTCATATACTTACTGTTAAACATATCAATAATTAATGAAATCCATTAAAAAATATTTTTGGGTATGAAAAGTTTTCTGTCTGTGTAACCCTGTTTTTGATATGTATCCAAATCACTGTTTTTTTTTTTTTAAATTTCAGTTCCAATAAATCACATAAATTATTTGGGAGTCAAAACAAAAAAAATAAAAATTTACCGGTCGCCAACCCCGGTCACCATTCTCGGGCTCCCTGGAAGGACTCTTTTCTTTCATATACTTACTGTTAAACATATCAATAATTAATGAAATCCATTAAAAAATATTTTTGGGTATGAAAAGCTTTCTGGCTTTCTCAACTGAAGCTGGTTAATCAACTTAACAATTGATGGTAATGAAGCAACCAAAAAAGTAAGCACGTTATTTTTAAATTTAATGACCTGCAAAGTCCAAACAATACACATGCATCCTGTTCCCCAGTATTAGGAGATAAATTAATAAAAATATTAAGAGATAAATTCAACCAATCAGAGTCATTTTTGTTGCTTTAGATAACAGGAAAATGACTAGCCCAAAAGATCAGTACACCTTACTTACTTTTGGGTTGCGTTAGGGCCTACCACCTAATTTACCAAAATGACCAAACCCTTATCCAACTACACACGCGTCAGCAAGAAGGATTAAAGAGGCACAGAATTCCAAAAATATCCTTAATGTAAGTATGTAGCCGCTCCATCTTGATTATCGAGAGGCTAAATTTGTCATATACATTGCTCAGGCACCGAGTAAGGAAAAACCATAACTCCTATTAAACTAGTATTATTAAGACGGAACTACCAAGACTAAGCACAGTGTTCGAAGCCGCAAAATGACAGTTAACTTAAACTCGCCGGAAAAAACAAATAACACAAACATCATAAATTTTGCCATCAGGATGAATGATTCAGATTTGCCTTGTAGTTTGTTTCTTCAGAAAATGCTACTCCACCATCAAGTTTATACAGAATTACAGATCACTCTAAACAAAAATCAAAACAAAAAAATCTAAAAAATATATACTCTATTAATATCGGCAAAAATGATACTATTATAACTCTCGGAGTCTGAAATCGATATAGTACTCCAAATAATATTGGAAAACTGATACTACTATTACTCTCAGAGCAAATTATACACAGGTTATATATGCATCATATCTAAATGTAATACTTTTGTATTTTCAGACTAGACATTTCCTCAATAAAAAGCCATAAACATCGCAAACTCTGGAGATCATATGTACACTGAAATAATCATCATCATCACTCCAATTATAAAAATATTACCTGAAGAAGAGAGAAAGAGGCTGAATTGGATCGGAAGAAGTTCCGATGCGGATCTGATTGACGAATCGCTTCCCGAAACCGACGAGTCCCCGACTGTACGAATTAGCGGCCATACAAATGTGTATATTTTCTAGAGAGGGAAAGCAGGGAGAGAAAATTAGAAACGGAGTTTACTCTTATCCTTCTTAGAAGACTTTACTAAATTCTCTCCTATTTATAGCAGATTAGCAGTAAAGGGGAGATCTTGCTCTTTATCCACCTCACCTGTCTCTCTTTTCCCCTGTATACACCTACCCCGTACAGTACTAAGTACTACTTCCGTTTAAACAATCCTTTTTTAACGTTTGCCGTCAACTCACGGCATGCTTATTTAGAAGATGGTTAGTTACGGCGTTATTCTGTCCTAAGTCAAACAAAGAGGATATAATTTGGGGAATATCCGGGTATCTTATGGAAATCCGTAACAAACTTGACTGTTTACAAAACTGTTGCTCCAAATTTAAGTATTTTAATTACGATTACTTCTATTAAACTTATTTTTTAATTTCTCATATTACATAATTAATGATATAAATATTAGGGAAAAAATGTAGGTAGAGTAGTGCACAGTAAGTTATTGCGACGATTTTTTAGGACTATAGCGACGGTTTGTCCGCCGCTATAGTCAGAATATCTATGACGACAGACAAACCGTCGCTGTAACCTACTGTGTAGTTACTAAGTTGTGTAGCTACATATAGCCCAAATATTATATTTAATGATAAAAAAGAATTCGTCGTAATAATTTGTCACACAATAAAATTTATTATAAATAATTTTGTCGCTAAAAATGTCATTAAATATGATATTTGTGTCGTTAAATATATTTTGGAGGAAATTGGAAGATAAGTATAATGAAAGGGATTTTAATCCAGTATTTTTGTTTAAAAATGATATATCTTGTGATTTTAGATATCAATTTTTATTTTTTTGTAATTTTATACATTGAACCTTTTTTGTTATATAAATATAAATAATATTTTTTTTAAAAATAAACATGTAAATAATGATATATATTGTGTTTGTACATCAATATTTTATTATTAATTATGTAAATAATTGTAATAATTATATTTAATTTCATCATGTATTGATATACATTTTAATTGTTCATTGGCAAAAAAAAAAAATCTATACATAACAGAACTTTATGTAATATACCGAATTAATTTCATAATGATATCCTATTAGCCATAAACTTTTCGTAATACAAACATGACACTTTTTGTTTAGTTGGTTTTTTCTGGCTTTCTTTTTCAGTCATGAATATTTTTCTTTTTTCTTTTTGAAACAACAGTCGTGAAGATTAGCACATCGGATTGGAATAGAAAAGATTTAAATAACATGTCATGAAGATCATATGAATTTGAAGATGACCGTTTTGTCCCTGTTAGGTGGAAATTTGTACTAATTTGCCATTATTGGACACGCTACAAACGCGGATTCCTTCAAGGGAAAAATCCCATGAGGTTGTACCCGCATTTGTGGTGGATATCATCTATATCTTCTATATCATCTACGTCTATATTATATCTATATATCTATATCTATTAATCTATGTCTATATCTTCTATATTATAAAATTTCCGTGAGACATCTTTTACATGTTTAGTGTATTTGTGTTATACTTTTTTTTTTATTACTCTTTTGCTCATAATCTTTTCATTTCTGAAACTGAAATCATGGGCCGATTTTGTTTTATTGAGCAATCCTTTGGTTACTTTCCTCCTTTGACATTTTTGACGGGTTTATTTTTTTATTTTTTTTGACGGTTAATATTTTTATAAGATTTCATTCACATAAATATTGATCACATTTACTATTTAATGTGAGGACATAGTTGTAAAAATATCAATTTTTTATGACATATTCAAGTTAATAGATGATATATTACGGTGTGATTTTTAATGATAATTTTTTTAATATGTCAACTGTTATTTTTCAGAGGCACAATAGAGATCTAGAAGGATGATTGAATAGATCTTTAAAACTTTTCAGTTTATTAAAAAAATATTACCAAGTAGATCATTTAATCACAATTAAACTTGCACAGCGAAATATAAGTTTGTAAACTCCCCTTAAAAATTTGTTGAGATCTCAATTCTGAATTTCATGTTGAAGTTAACCATTTATCACATGCATTCAAACACATTAAATAAATGACAGAATGTAAAAGACATAAAATAAATAACACATGAGAGTTTAAAGTGGTTCGGAGACTGAACAACTCCTACTCCACTCTTCTACTTCAACAAGTAGGAAATCCACTATAAATTTGGTCACACAGACTAGGATACTCTTGCCCACTTCAAACTCAGCAGACTTGGATATTTAGTCCCTCAGACAAGGACACTTTTACCCTCTTCAAGCTCAGTAGACTTGGATATTTAGTCCCTCAGACAAGGACACTCTTGCCCTCTTTAAGTCCAGCAGACTTGGTATTTTAGTCACTAAGACAATAACATTTTTGCCCTCTTCAAGCCCCGCAGACTTGTAACATCCTTAGTACACTAAGTACTTCAAGTCCATCAGACTTGGAATTAGGTTTGTCATTAATAGATGTTGGAGGTGCTGCTGAGATGTCATTTAAGCTTCGTTGTCTTTAGGTACTCAACAGCTTGAAATGATCATCCTTGATATATGATTGAGTATTACAGAGATGTGGTTAAGTGTTACAGTGATGCTCAGCTTTTTCAGATACTCAATATCTATTTATGATCATCTGTTGTGCAACTAAGATTGACAATTCAGCTCTTTCTTATCCATGGTACTTGACAACTGCTCATGATGGACTCCTGAGATGACAATGAAGTTTTTTCCTTTTGGTACTCAGTAGTTTCTCATGATTGATGTCAAGTTAGCATTTATGTTCCTCTTCTTTTTGTGCTTAGCAGCTCTGAACACTTCTCTTGTAATAGAGTTATCTTCTCTACTTCTTTATCCGTTCAGCTCTTTGTGTTCTTGGTAGATCGTAGAGTGTACTTCTGCATGTTTTTCTTTGATCTTTTACTTTATAATTTTCTGTGTCTGTCTACCATCTCTCCAACAACTTTTTATGTTTGAAAACTGGTGCTCTTATATAGTCGATTGTTAATTTTTCCATTGGAAAGTGTCCGTTGGAAGCATTTAATATGCAGATTCTTTGATATCTTTGATGTTGACTTTTTGAAACTGTTGTGTCAGCGTACTCTTTTTAGCCCATGACCTGTCACATCAACTTGTAACTTTACCTGTTCATTTGACAGGTCGCCTTTTCTAAACTAGCCGTTAGACACATCTTTGCTTTCCATCAGGGGTATATGACTGAATACTTTGTGATCTTCTGATTTGCAACGTTTCTCTGTCAGATTCCCTTGTCAAACCTGACTTTACTCTACGATCTTATTGTCTTGGTAGAGTAATAAGAGTCGTAGAGTTGAGTTCTATGATTTGCTCAGCTGTCTGCTCTACGAATAAATGCATTGCAAACCGTGGGCAGATTTAGAAGCTCTTGTGTTGTTGGAGGCAACTTTACGAAGTAAGCTGCTGCTTTACTATCTCTGAGTGACTCTGCGAAATGACTTATCCTTTACGATCAAGTAGAGTACTTTACGACTTGACCTTTACTTGTTCATCCTTCAATTGCGTCTTTATGATTCACAAGAGAACTTGTTGTTGTCTTTTCATCTTCATGATCAACTTTATGATTTTACAGTCTTTCCTTTGTTCTGATTGCTTTTTGGTTGCTCTACGATTTTGATCAGTTGTTTGAATCATCGACACTCTGAACGATCCTTGAGTTTCTTCAGTGATTGTTTGAGCAACTCTACGTTCAGTCTTTGCTAAGTTATTCTTCTATTATCTTATGACCAGATCTACACTTTAAGAACTGAAGTGATCTTTGTTTTAGGACCATAAACTCTAAGACGTACTTTTCTTTGTTTGCAAATAGAGACTTTGCTAACTTCTATCTTTTCAACCGTCTCAGTTACGTTATGATTCAACCTATAGCTCTATGATCCTTGTTGCACGATCTCAGAGTTGCTTTGCGATTTGACTTTCACTTTGCGAATCCATAAAACACTTTGC
Organism: Aralia elata; assembly: GCA_034770075.1. Lineage (NCBI taxonomy): Eukaryota > Viridiplantae > Streptophyta > Magnoliopsida > Apiales > Araliaceae > Aralia > Aralia elata. The sequence continues at coordinate 2,023,580 of CM068385.1, read as the reverse complement.
GTTCAGTCTTTGCCTTACGAGCTTTGCTTAACTTTACGATTCTGTTCACTTTACTCGTCGTTATTTGCTTTGTAAACTGAGGTGAACTTTAAGATAAGTGCAACAACTCTGCGATCTTTGTAACGCTTTTACGATCGTAAGTTAACTCTACAATCTGACATCTTTTCTTTCCAATCTTGGCAGAGTAATTTTACGAACATAAGATTTCTAATCACTATACACCAGATTTATTAAGTAAGATCAACCTACATTCTTGATCTTTCTAGTATAAATCCTTGTACACATAATTCTTTAAAGGACTTTACAAAACTTGCTATACAAGTATACATTGGTCATTCAATCTTTGAATATCTAGATTACTTTGTTTACAACATGCAAAGTAACTCTACGATAAGATCAACCTAACATTTTGATCTTTATACTTTAAGTCCTTGTACATGTATTTCTTTTGTAAGGACTTTACAACCTTCAAAACCAAATGAACTTTAATCTTTTTTCAAGCATTACATCAGTTAGTTATTATCAAATTATATTCATCAAAGATAAATATGCCAATCACAACATTCATCAATGTATCATTTTCTTGACATGTCAAATGATCAGATAGTTCACATAAGTCAATAAGATCACATAGACATATAAACACATAATCACCTTAGCAACTAATCACTTAGATAATCAAGTATACAAGCACCTACACATTAGCATATAAACACATAATCATATAGATAATTAATCACATAAGCACGTAGACATAATTTCATTTAAACAATTAAGATAGTCATCATCAAATCAAACAACCTTCAACATCAACAATCTTATAATGTAGGATCCCGACTTTTAATAAATAGAAATTTATTTTCTTTATAATTATTATTCTAAACAACAAGGTATTAAATTTATAAAATAATAAAATTAAGGGTGATATGTGCAAATTGTGCGCCGTTCTACGGAAGACCCCTTCTTTATTGGGAAAGATCTGATTGTCAATATTGTGAATTTATAATATTTATACTCAGAAGGATTTAGTTTTGAATAGTGAGCACCAGTCCACTGTAGCAAGTACATGGATTTGAAAATGTCACAATAATTGTCAAATTATTTCATATTATTGAACCAATAATTGTCACAGTATCTCATATTATTGAACCAATAATTGACATCGTAGTAAGAGTAGTAATGAAAAGTTACGTAATTAAAAGTCACGGGTATTAAGTAATTAGACAGACTCATTACTTGAATAACACTAATATCTGTGATATTAATATATTGAAAGAGTGTGAATAATGAAAAAATAATATATAATGAATGATTAATATATTAAAAAAATGTGATAATAGAAGAATAATATATAATGGATGGTTAATATATTGAAAAAATGTGAATAATAAAAGAATAATATATAATTGATGGTTAATATATTGAAAATTGGGAATAATAGGAGAATAGTATATAATGGATGGTTAATATGTTGAAAAAATGTGAATAAAGGAAGAATAATAGAATAATATATAATGGATAATTAATATAGTGAAAAAGTGTGAATAATGGAAGAATAATATATAATGAATGGTTAATATGTTGAAAAGATGTGAATAATGGATGATTAATATATTAAAAATGTGTGAATAATAGATGAATAATATAAATTAAAGATAAAGTGTGAATAATTGATTAAAGATAATATTAAAGTATGATAATGAATGTGTGGTAAATGTTGGTTAAGTTTTGGCTATAAATAGGAGGCTTAACGTAAGGAGTTTCATAACTTTCTTGTTTATCCTTCCTTCCACTATTTGAAAATTAATTTCTTAGAGTAAGTGTATCTCTGAATATACTAAGGTTACCTCAAGTATTAGTAAATATCAATTAAAGTGTAAGAATTGTTCAGGTTGATCAATTTCATAGAAAACAACATCTAGTTACGTGCTAAGGTAAGAGATATCATTTTCCTTCATATTCCTAAAATTATGGTAAAAAAATTATTATTCGTTCTACAACCTTATTATTAAAAGGTGAAAATTCTTGAAATGATTAGAATATTCTTAATAGTTTGTGCTTCATCTAATATTTTTTTACCTGAATCTTCCTATTAAATTTTAATCGTTATATTTGAACTGTAAATCTTACATTTCTCGAACTTCATATTTTATCAAGAACTCTAATCGATTTTCTGGATATCGTATTAACAATTTGGACTCTAGATTAATTAAATTACAAATTTTTAATGTTTATCCTTTATCTTATTATTTATTTCTGTCCATTTATTATATCATTGTTTTTTGTACTAATTATCAAAACTAAGTTGTTGAGAATGTCTTTGGCCTGAATACAAAGACAAAATGATTGTTGAGTGTCTTTAGCCGTGTGACAAAGATACGTGGTAAAAGTTTTCTTTGACCTGGGTACAAAGAAGAACTGTTGATTGATATGATTATGACCAGGAACTGTGGATTGACATGATCATGACCATTTGTGTTATAATTGACGGTCTTTGGCCTGGGTGCAAAGATAATATGATTCTAGAGTGTCTTTAGCCTGCTTGGCAAGGTGGCAAGGATACGTGGTGAAAGTTTTTTTTGGTTTGGGTGCAAAGAGGAATAGTTGATTGGTGTTACAATGATAAAATATTGATGGTAATTTTTTGTGGAGAAGATAATAGATATTATGGTCTATTTGACTCTTCTAATGGATTGTTCATTGCGCTGCATTTATTGTTGAAAACTTATATCATCTACCATATGTTCTAAATATCTAATTTATCATTGTTGAAGGCTAATGATAACTTATTTATCTTAGTCATGATATTCTTTACTGGACTATTTGTGCTCACCCTTTTGTTTTATAATTTACCCTTTTATTTTATAATTTTTTTTAAGAAATGAAAGTGTAGCTGGGATTAACAGGGATAACAGAGGAATGAAATGATGGTCCGAGTTAATAGTTGTAGTAGTTCTCAATACATCGTAAAATAGTGTAACAATAATTACACTAAGAACTTAAAGTTTTAGGTTCGCTCTTTGGTGATTTGGCGAGCGAACAAATTTCGGTGTTAACAAATTTAATTTAGTATATATCTCCTGTTGTTTTTTATTTCTTCATCAGTAAAAAAATGTCCTATCATGCAAGATATCCAATCACGTACAAAATTTTTTACTATAAAATATAGTTGTGCGTATCCGCTTTCTGACTATATTTTCGAACACTATCTATATAATATGGGAGTATGATTGGAATATAATACTCAAATTGACGCAATTGAGATAATTATATGGTAAGAAGATGCACATCATTGAAATGAATAGAACAATAATCTACTTGTGTTACATTGGGGACTAACGGTTCAACGAAGACTAGTTATTCGTTCGTATAATATTTATTATAACCTAGAAACATGGTCTCCAATGTACGAGGATTTTTTTGATCATTTTTCAAAGATTTTAATTTTTAAATCAGTTATTGATTGTACTTATATGTAAGGTATTATTAAAATTTTCGTAGGGAGGTTTTGTGTGTGAATACTGTTATACTACATACGACTTGTAATAATTTTAAATAAAAGAATTTCTGTTAATACTTTGTATTTAATTACCCATATTAAATGATGTAGATCCGAATTTAAGAGCGTCACATGTAATAAATAGTTATATTTCAAGCGTCTTTATATTAATATGGATAGACTTAATGGTCAAAAGAATCAACCAACTTTATACATGTTATAAATATAAATATTAAATCTTGTACTCCTAAAAATTCTCGCACAATACCTGAAAATGTTCTCGAATCCAAATCATGGTTGGTCTTTTATTAAGGCGATGATGTGTAATTTAAAAAAAGAAAAGAAAAGAATATATAACATGTATTTTTAGTATCCACCAGGTCTTGATAAACCCACCAAACTCTCCATGTGCATACGTGATCATCTCTTGACGAATATTAGAAGAGAAATATAAAACCAAACTCATTATTATTAGATAATTCAAAATATAAATTATCATTAACTACCTATATATATTATAACCAAGTTGTACATAAATTAAAAACTAATATGATTTTATTTAATTTTTGTGAATACAATTGCAAATATTGTAAAACTTGAAAAGTAAAACTAATAATCAAAAAATTAATCATTTAATAATAAGCATGAAAAAAAATACGTCACCAACGAATATATGCTGCAAATAAAATTATTTTTGTGAATATAAGGGAGTACAATCAATAATGGTACCCTACCATATAGATTCATAGGAGGGCTAGATAATACCTCTTCTCATACGGGGGTAGTCATTTAATTATCAAATTGGTACTAGAACAATAACTTAATTAAATAAAGATATAGACATAAAGTAAAAAGAGAGTCATCAGTTTAATTAGAATGTTTTAATCCCTCTTTTTGAAGGGTGGAAAGCTGATCAGAAGTACCTTAAAGAAAACATATTGTCGTATTGATGGGTAAAACATCTTATCCAAAGAAAAAGAAAAAGAAAAAGAAAAAAAAAAAAGAAGAAGCTATCTTCTCTCTTTTATTATTCCCATGCATAATCTTTTGAAAATATTCTAGGGTTTACCTTCAACTCTTTTTCATTTTCCCTGAAATTCTTACCCTGACTATATGCCACGAATAGCATCTTGCTTATTATTTTACCATTTTTTCTAAATTCTAAAGAATATTAAATATAGATCTCTTTTTTACACAAAAATGGAAAAAGGGGCATACTCTCCCTAATCTACACATTTTGTGCGATTCTATTAAATGTACGTCTTGTCTTGTGCTAAAGAAGTCAAAATTCAGTTTCTTCTCTGAACTACTCTTTATGTTAAGTTTGGATTAGAGAAATAAAAGTGGTGCATGAATTGAATAGAGAATGAAATAAAATTATGAGTGAAATGATTATTTCAATCTTAGTTGAAATGAGGCATACCATACTCTTTTTCAAAAAATAATTTTCACAAATTTAATAAGACCGATAATGATTAATTTCATTCTAATAAAATAACCGAACACAATATTTTTCATTCAATTTCTGCAATTTAAACGTAATATTAATTTCTCTCCTGATCCCTTTCCAGACTCTTCCTAAGTCGCTAGAATTGAAATCGTAATAGTATACTTCAAGAAAAGAAAGAAAAAAAAAACTAATTAGAAAATAATATATATGGCGAATGTTTACGCCCACTTTTTAATCGTTGAATAAGTATTAGTTGTAATTTTTTTTAAAAAAATATGTAATAGAAACCTTTTCTATAATTTTTATTAATTTTATGTATTAATAAATTTATTTAGTGCAATTCTATCGTAATACATAGACTCGAGAATAAGGGAAAAAAGGAAAGAAAAACAAGGTACATGTGTGATTCTGATTATGTAATTTCATTAGCATAATAATTTAGTTATTCAACTTCTGTTGCGCATTCAATTGATCGAAAGAAATATTAGTTGACCAACCGCCATGAAATTTTTTATTTTTTCCTTAAATTGACCTTTTTCCTTTTATGTATATCAAAATTGGTTAGGATTTTTTTTTGATAATCAAGAATAAATATAAATTCAAAAATTTGGACCTATTTAGTTAAGTCTGTTGAAAATTAAGTCACGCAAAATAAATAAAACAATTAAAAAAGAAAAATAATACAATATTTAATATGATTTAGTTCTCAACGACCTAATTTACAAAACCAACTTCTGTGATATAATTTTTTATACGGAATATAAAAACTGAAAAACTCTTTCACACACCCATCCAAAATCCAATTACACCCTTCCCAACACTCTAGAATGTTACTACCTCTTATGGTACCTCCCTCTAAACACATGATACTATTTATAGTATTAACAACTCATTCCTCCGGTTATCAAATCTAATTAGGACGCTCTCACATATAAAATATATGTATTATAAATAAGACTACTTTCATAATAATATTCTTATCAAAAATAAGATTCGTTCCGGAGTTACATAACAAAGCCACGTGCAACTTTGAAGTCGTATTTTGAATTTGAATTCTATTAATGAATAAAATTTTCAGCCTCTGGCTGTTCTAAACATAATATAATGTTTATCAAGAAAGATTATGTTTGCAGAGGTTTATGGGTATTAAAAAGAAAAACTGAAAAAGAAGGTAAAGTCGACCTCTTATTACTATATTTTACTATAATTTTCTGAAAGTGATGGTGAAAGGTGACAAAATAAAGTTGAAACTTAGGATAAAATTGTGTGTGTATATATATATATATATAAAATTCTAAATGGGTATAGCTAGAAGATGAAAGTTATTAAAGTAAAATATTTCTTTAAAATTATGTGACCTATTAAAATGGAGAGTATGCGTTTTATTTTAAAAGTAAAAGGTGTGATGCAAGAAACCATCCTCGTTTTAAAAAACTAGGATGCAAACCATTAAAAGTAAGTAAAGTTTATGATGGAATCTGTATTATTTCAGTTTTCAATTAATCATAATTCTTTTACGTAGATTAAACATTTGTATTATTTACGTGTGTGTGTGTGTATATATATATATGTGTGTGTGTGTGGCTACCAATTATTTTATTATAAAGGGGGGAAAGACCTCTTATAATCATATAAAATAAAATTTATATTATTATAGTAATAAAAAAAATAAAATCAAGTTCTAGTAAAAAAATGTGTGTATATAAATATTCTATTCCTATTTAAAATTCGAGTCCTATCTAAATGCGATATTAAAAGAAGAGAATTTGAATAGGAATGATGTTGGCGCAACATCACTTATCATGCTCAACCAACTGATATAGTTGTTGTAACCTCTTCACCCAAAATCACGAGCGCAGTGCTCCTGGCCATGTTGTTATGGTAACTGCTGGTTAAAACAAAACTTTCAAGTTTCTCTGTGTTTATTAATTATTGGGTCGAATTATAAAAATGTTCTTTTAAGTTATCACTCTATTTTAATTTGACTCTTTAAGTAACAAAAATCTCAATTTAAATTCGACAGAACAAAGAAATTGGATACAAGTATAAGTAAGAATGATAGAGGTAGGAATGTATATAAATGGAGATGCAATTTTCTAGGACACACATGAACATTATTTTTTTAGTATTACTCCCTTCGTCTTGAGATAAACTTTTTGATAGACTTTTTATGTATATTAATAAAGAGAATAAAATGACAAAATTGTCTATATTTAAATTCTCATTTAATTGTATAATTTTCTACACATGACTAGTGACGCTCCATAAATATGCATAGAAAATAGAAATATGACAATTAATACTAAGGGTATTATAGATAAATTATCGTAAAAAATAAATTATTTAAGGTAAGTAGACATTTTGACATAGCGAGGAATTGAATCTCGAACTTTGCGATCACAGGAATTCACAAAGGAGAGATAAAAGACGGTAAAACAGCCTTCAGAATAATCTGAGAATTCAATAATAATGAGAGTTGTTCCATAATAATAACTCTAAAAGATTATTTATACTACTTAAACCCTAGAAATAAATAAAATACAATAAACTTAAAAAGTAAACCCAAAATATAAACAGACCCAAAATAATTAAACCTACCTGACTACTAATTAATAAATAAAAATACATCAAATATTTAAATTGTCCATAAATATCAAAACATAAATTATAACGAATCTTAACGGATAACTCTTCTCGTGTCATTCCCCTTTTCTTGGAGAAAATTTGACCTCGAATTTTAAAATGCAGTAGTATCAAACACCAACAGTTAGACATTCGCAATCGTCTTTATACCATGTATTCACGATATTGTTTCTCAAAGAAAATTTTTGTAAATAATTCTGAAATAATCAAAGCCTTTATATTAACCTATACTTTCAACAAATGATTAGGCATGACAAAATCAACGAACACAGGATTATGAACAATCTCATGATCAATCTCAATTTTTACGATATCCGTATTCTTATGTCGTGTTGACTCCAAATCATGATTCTCTTCAACCACTAAGCTTGGTTCGTCTTTAACTAAAACTCCTTCTTTAACCTCCCCCTCCTTCATGTCTTCCATACTCTTTACTAGAACGGATAAACCACATGACTAAGAAGTAGGATTGATGGCACTACAACGTTCTTGAAGATTTTCTCTGCTGGCAATGAAATTTTTGGAACACCTAATAAGTTCATCAATTAGAAAAGAAATCTCTTTTTGACGCTCTTCTTTAGCTCTTCTTTTCTCAACTTGATATCGATGTTTCAATTTGTCAAGTCTATATTGTGTTTCTTCTAACTCCTCCAAAAAATCATCAAGTGTTTACGATGACGTACATAAATTTCATACTCTAACAAATCACATCTATCTTTAAGGTAACAAATTTTATCCTTAATATAGGTAATCTCTACCTTTTGTAGCAATAGACATTTTAATACTAAAATCTGGATTGATTCTTTTGTCCACTCGTTCCGTGTGCAACAAAAAAAGATGAAAATGCAATAACCCGAGATAACAATTTGTGGCTTGGTTAACTAGTTGATAATCAGTGCAGCAGATTATGTGATTGGCAGCGACTATGGTGATGTAATTCGGCAACAACAATTTTTATTTTTTTTAAAAAAGATAAAAAATTAAAAGATAGATTCGACTAGCTTTAACTAGTCTCCATGATGAACGTTTGGCTTGCAATTCGCGGCTAAACAGTTTCGATCTGTAACCAGAAAAGAGATTTTTGTTGAGAAGGAATACACCACTCAAACACTTGAGAACTAAGAAGGCAAAAGAAATAATAAATATGAAAACTTGGTTTCTTATTTCTTACCAAGTGCTGATTATCGCTTACAAATTTATAGAAAATGGAAGTCATAAAAGCTACTGACTCACTCTTACCACTATCCACTATTACAACAAAAATAGCTAACAACAGTACTAACTTTAGTAGAAATAGGCTCATAAAAGACCTAGTCAACTGCAAAAATTTAGATAACAAAATAACTACTATTACACCTTAGCAACCAAAGGCTTGACTTATTTAAACAAAAGAGACTAACAACTAAATAGCAGGACTAAAAATAAGATGCACTAATTTGTGACACGACATCATTCTTCTTCACACTGACATCAGAGTGGGTTGTCTCTAACTTAATCAGTAAAATTGTGCTTGTCATGGGCCAACTAACACAGCGAACGACGATAAAGAATAGAAACAATTACATGAATTGAATCTGAAACTTTGCGATCACAAGAATCCATAAGGAGAGATAAAAGACTATAAAATAGCTGTCAGAATAATCTGATAATTCAATAATAATGAGAGTTGTTCCATAATAATAACCCTAAAAGACTATTTATACTACTTAAATCCTAGAAATAAATAAAATCTAATAAACTTAAAAAGTAAACCCGAAACATAAACGGGCCTAGAATAATTAAAGCTATCTGACTAGTAATTAATAAATAAAAATACATCAAATACTTAAATTGTTCATAAATATTAAAACATAAATTATAACGAATTTTGACGGATAACTTTTCCCGTGTCACATTTAACTTGAGACTATTTAAAATAATAATAAAAATTTTTATCATGAGATGCATGGAGTGCATTATAAGATAAAAACTTACTGAAAAAAAAAACATTTAAACAAAAATTATGTTTGATAAAAATAATAATAACAAGGCTCTTATTAGTCCAATATCTTCACTACTCAAAAAGTGGGCGTGTGGCTGTCCCATAGCCAGCCAGTGGTGTAAGGTTAGACTTAGGTCCATCTGTGTGCGTGCCACTAAAAGGCTATCCTATTCGTTTCTACTATCCACAAACTGATCCATAATCTTCCTCACAACTCTCTTGAGATTTTGTCTGGGCATCAAAAAATGTCGTCAGCTATTGGAGGAGGTGCTTCATCTTCTTGCTCTGCTGCCTTCACAAGGAATCCCTCCATCAAATCCACCTCTTCAACTCCATCTCCAAAGCCATTATTTGCCCCTCTGTCTCACTTGGTATTCTATTCCGTCCATACCCAAAACCCAATTTGATTCGAGTAGTTCAAATGAGCCGTACATTTAGGCAGTATGTAGACATGAGTTGCATTTTATATAGACAGTTGTGTGTGTATAATACTTGTATTTGTATCATATTTTTATAACAAAGATAATCTCAAATGCAATTCTTTATATAAAATGCAACTTATTTATATAGATTGTCCAAGTGAACTGCCCATTTGCAACTGCTTCATGATCCAACTCTTTTTTTTCCATGAAAATATGCTGACCTTTTTAAAAATCTCTTATTATGTGCGCAGAAAAAAACTACATTTCAAGGGCTTTCTCTTCAAGATGCCAAAAGGGGTGTCTCCAATTCTTTCAATATTGCTAATAAGAATAACAACAGTACTGTAAGGAGAAGTGGGCTTGAGATTACAGCAAGAACTGCCGGGGCTTCAAAGAACATTGAAGTTGAAGTTGATAAGCCATTGGGCCTTACTTTGGGCCCAAAGCAAGGTGGTGGAGTCGTCATCACTGTGAGTTCTTCATTCTATCTCAATAAGTTGTTGAATCACTTTTTATTTTTTTTTATGAGGGAAATTTTGATATATGTATGAAAATTATAGGGTATAGAGGGAGGTGGAAATGCTTCAAAAGCAGGGCTTAAGGTTGGGGACCAGGTAGTTTACACTAGCAGCTTCTTTGGAGATGAGCTTTGGCCTGCTGACAAGCTGGGATTTACAAAAACTGCCATTCAGGCTAAGCCAGACTCTGTATACTTTGTGGTTAGCAGGTTCTATTTGCTAATTGTCCTATTCGTCCCCACTCTTTGGATAAAATTCTATAACTTGAATTGTGGCATTGGCACAAACAAAGCATAGCTTATTTTCAGTTCTTTGATGCTATAGGTAACCCTTTTATTTCCCACACTTTTTGGAAATCTTACTTGCATTACATTTCATGTTTATGTAACATTCATGGCTATAGGGCTATGTTTGTGTTTCTTTTACATGGTAAAACTCTTACTTTGAATTATGCCAGTTAGCTGGAGTTGCAACCATATCATGGTTAAAAATATAATGCAACTTGATCCTGCTTTACTGATGCTATTTGAGAGAACAAAATCATAAATACACTCGCATAAAAGAGACTTCTTGATCAATTACCATAGTAAACAGCAGTAGGGAAGTTTTAAAGGTAATTCAATATTTTGATCGGCTATATATGTACAGATTAAAGATAGTGATCAGTAAAGGAACAAATGAAATTTAGAAACAAGACTTCTCCTAATACCCACTGTGATTGTGGGTGTTCAATTGACTTAGAAAGCTGATAGAAGTCTGATCCAAGCTCTCTTATTAAGATAAAATTTACATATGTTAGAGAATGTTTTCTACAATGATGGTCACTTTGTCTGTATATAAATTCAGTTGCATTTTTATATTAACTAGTCTCTGAGTGTGGAACACCATATACACATAAATTATTGCTTAGGATTTTTAGCCGATGTGAATACGAGAGTGAAATTTTATGGTTTTTGAACGGTGTTATTTGATTTGCGAGGGAGTTATATGGTTGAAGCAAATAATGTGAAAGAAGATTAGAGATATTTAAAACTAAAAAAAAAATAAAATTGCCGGATAGTGGAGAATAAGGCGACGCTAAGTTCAAAATATGAATACAATCAGAAAAAAAAAACATGGGATGGATGATACAGATAAGTTGAAGTTGTTGAAATATAGTTAATGCGACCAAAGAAGAGATGAACTCCCTTTAGCCGCTATATAATATAGATGTAGAGAAGTTTATTGCCGATATAAAACAAAGTTTATGCTTCCACCTAACAGTCATTAGATATATGCAGAGGTGCTGAAGTAGATGTCAAAAGACTACCGAAGCGCCCAGCTCCTCCTCGTTTTGGCCGAAAGCTGACGGATGCTCAAAAGGCAAGGCTCATCGTCACATCATACTTTCTATTTTCATTTTTTCTTTAATAGTAGTTGTTTCGTTTGAATTTTTCTTGTCCTTCTGCCCTGGTTATTTCTTTCCTCTTTTCCCTCTGAACTCAAACATAAATTGCCTAATTGGGTCACCATTTCAGGCCAGAGCAAGTCACATATGCCTCGACTGCGGATTCATATACACCTTGTCAAAGCCTTTTGAGGAACAGGCAAGCTTACTTCTCTCTGCCTTCTTTTCACTATTTTATTTTAAACTTCAGAAAAGCGCATTGATCTGTAATTAAACTCCTTCACCATGCATATAAATATATGAAAACACAAACAGATGAGAAAAGTAACAGTCTCTAGTCTCCTCTAGGTTCTGATGACATTTTTACATGAATTAAGTCCAATGTGGGATACCTAATAAAGCCCTTCTAATGTAAAACCTTGAACTATATTTTCTTACATAATTTTCTTCTGTTTTTTTCCCTTTGTGCAGCCGGAAGATTACTTGTGCCCACAATGCAGAGCACCAAAGAAGAGGTTTAGTAGATATGATGTTAACACTGGAAAACCAATTGGAGGGGCACTACCTCCTTTTGGTGTCATAATTGGTCTTCTTGTTGGTATTGCCGGAGTTGGTGCGCTGCTTGTTTATGGCCTTCAATGATCAAGTTTCATCGCACTCTTTTTCATTTATTTTTTTTTCTTTCTTTTTGCGGTTTCTTCCAAATGTGTTTAAGCACTTCAAGAGTTTAAGATCATGAGGGTTATTCTTGGGCTGTGAAATTGTGAATGTGATTATGGAGTGCATTTGGAAAGGCACTCAATGAGCAATACATGTGAATCAAAAGTGCATACTTACTTTCAAAAATAGCATAAATGGTTCAATGTCATGTATTTCCTCCAACCCTTAATATAAGAGCAACTTAATCAGTAGAATTGTGCTTGTCGTGGGCCAACTAACACAGAGAAAGACGATAAAGAATAGAAACAATTACATGAATTGAATCTGGAACATTGCAATCACTCAAAATTCAAAGTAATTATCTCTGTACAAGTAAAAAATCTATTCTCCAATCTTGACTCTGCACGTGTGCATGACGGATCTTGATTTTAAAACAATTAAAAATGGACACTTATTCAAAACTATAAATCCGTGCGGGGATAAGATAATTTATTACAAAAAGGAATCAAAATTGACACTTACCAGGTAGTGCCTACTAAAACAGTAACAGTGGCACACGCACACACTTTTCAAGTTTCCTTTACTTTTTTTCTTTCTGTCTCATAAACAAGTAATTAATTAATTAATGCGTAGTAATTAACTCTCCCTATACGGCTATACTATACTATAGATTACAGACAAAAGGTGGCGTATCTTTAGAGAGAGAAGATAGTGTTGTTTTCAGATAGAAGAGGGAAAGAAAAGGAGGAGAGTGAATCTGAAAATGGAGAGAAAAGTTATAGTGGTGTGTATAGTTGTGGGCTTTCTAGGGTTGCTTGCTGCTGCTTTGGGTTTTGCTGCAGAGGCCAAGAGGATTAAGGTAATTTTTTTCAATCTTCAAATTTAATCTTTTATTTTAGATTGAGTTGAGTGGAGTGGAGTGAGATCTTACATATTCATACTTCTTTTGAAGTGGGTTTTCGTTAAATAGCTTTGCTTTATGTGTAATTTGATTATTGACCTGTTTATTGCTCTTGTCATCTCTGTTTTGAAAGGAAATTGTGTTGTGAATGTTTGTAAATTAAGGATTTCATTTTCTAATTAGCAAATAGTACTTGTTAACTCTGTTGTGTTTGTTTTTCAAGATTAAGACAAATTTTTATTGCATTGATTAGATGCTATCCTTTAGACCAGCGAATGGGATGGGACAGATTTTTGTTAAGTTTTTACGAAAGTATCAATCAAGATTATAACTTTAGTAATTAACATCTGGGTCAGGAGGAATTTATCATATCAGTTTTTTTTTTTTTTTTTTTTATTTATTTATTTTTACACTTTCAGCTGAATTCGTTTGTAAACTACTCCCTCCATCGAAGAAGATAGTTCTGATTGACTTCCTCTTGACTTTATTCTAAGTATATTACACACTAAAATATGGTTTTCCAATATTTTAAGTGTTCTAGACCACCTAAGTATGAAAAAGTCAAACCGGTATCTCATTTTCTGATGGAGGGAATACATTAGAGGATCAAAAAAATAATTTTGGTGGAAAATTTCAGTCCTTAGCCTACCTAGACTAGAGGGTTTTAAAAAAAAATTGTCCTTTGTCCCTGCATATTGTTTTAACCAAGTTTTCTGGGTTTTTTCTCCCAACTGACCCTCACCCGTAAACTGCTCATTTGTGCCAACACTGCCCTCAATGTCGTAACTATTGGGAAGAACAAATTGTTGTTTGTGCATCACTCTTCAATTTGTTAGGATTCATTGATCATAAATGTTCTATCTTTACAGCATTATTGATGACTGATGTGGCATATGGGTGCTTCTCCTTTTTTAATGTGCATATAAACAATGAAAAAGCACATTGGCAAGTGGTCATTGAGTCAGAGCGTATAGGAACTACATTTAGCATTTACAACTAATCTAATAATTTGGACTTATTAATTGATGAAGCATTATTATTCATAATTTAAAAGAGAAAGCATGGGAGCTTTCTATGTTGCATCAAAGTTTATGTGCTCACTTTAGATCTCTGTGTCTATGGGTCTGTGCAGTGATGTCTGTGCACCCTGTATTGACAATATTTGTGGGTTAATATGAGATATCCCACCCATAGCATTTACACATTAGCTATAAGCTACTAATTTAGATTTGTTAATAAGCTGCTCATTAATGTGGAGACTGATTGCACTTTATGGTTCCTAAATCCTAATATAAAAGAGAAAACATGAGAGAAACCTTATTCATTCAGTTTATTTATGTTTTCACTATATATCCATTTGTGTATGTGTGTATGTGTGTATGTGCACGGTGGCTTGTGCATTTTGTGGGTTAATATAGGTTATCCCACCTGTTGGATTGTTTTGACGTGCTGCATAAAGCCTGGTCGACCAACTCCCTTGGATGTGTCATCTGGGTATCAAATTGCATGTGTCAGCGATAGTCTGGCATGGCACTTCACCTTGCATTAGGTTAATTCCAAAGTCCAACTAATTTATCTGATATCCCATGACTAGGTCACTAGGATATGGGTGTCAAGTGTGGTATTTGTCCAGTTGTGAGACCTTACAAGGACTTGACTTAAAAAGTGTACAAAAGTTGGATACGGCTACATGGGAACGTCTACCGTAATTAAATTATATATAGTTAGTATATTCTTTTCTGTTGATATTTTTCATAGATACATTAATAAGTTTTTATTAATCGGATATAGTGAGCAAGACTATTTCCACTTTAAAAAAAAATTGAAAAGGCAAGATTCTTCTTTATTAATGAATACATTTTTCACCTTCTCTTCCATTTATACGTAAAGGATTGAATCATCCAGTTTTGGACTCGGTGTCAGTCACATATTCCATATCATTGTCCAAGTGTCTATGTCCAACATGAGTAATTCAACCCATTTAGAAGAGTCTGCCTTAATTTTCAAGTCCTTTCTTTGTCAATGAATCAAAAAAAGTCCCTTTTAAGAGGTAGCTATCAAAGCATATGAATATATGATAGTACAAATTTACCATCCAACTATATATATTCATTCTTAACATCTGCATGCAGTGATTATATTACTTTGCATTAATAATCTTATTAAGCATATATCTGAGAGGAAACATGTCAAGTTAAAGGTGATCAATCAAAGGTGTCATCGCCATGATGAAGCAGTCCCTTTGTTAGTGAAGTTACCTATGAACATTCATGAATGAATTCCAGACTCTTTCTCTCAATGCTAACCCCAACACTTTGTGTTTCCAACTCCCATGTGTTTATTCTCCTATGCAAATGAGAGTAATTGGGTGATCTATCATTGCCAATTTGAAAATGCAATTCTTTTAACCAAAGTAATTAAACATTTGAATGTAGATTCTGTTTTTCGGACAGATCTAGGAGAAAGTGATAGATATCATTCTGTACTGCATATTCTGTATTTTTTACACCTGTAAGCGCACTGAATCAAGAGGGCCAATCCTAATTCATATGTAGCGGTCTTCTATATGGTAGGATGGCATTAGCTGGTCTGGTAATCTAATTGGTCTTTAAATGTTTGATTAGCATTAGTAGATTCTCAAACATTTTAAACCTCGGTTAATTTCTTTTTCACAAGCTGAGTGTGGTATTGTCCAACCCATCATTTTGGAGTCTAAATTCAATTGATAATGAACACTGACTTGTGAAATGATTTTTGACAACCAATATGTAGAACTGAGTGTATGTAGGAGGGTGCTTGCCTCTCTTTGCGCGAGTGGTCACCCGTGTGAGAGGGAGGAAGAGAGGAGAGAGATTGAGTCAATAAATGAGAGAGATATGGGAGGTATTTTGTTAGCTAGGTATGTTCACAGTTACTAAATTTCTTTATGATTATGGTTGTCATGACTACTACATTTCTCAACATGGTGATGGCCTGTAATGCTTTTGTGGTCAGGTGCCTATGATATCATTGTCAGAGTGCTTTTACAGACACTAGCTTCTTTTGTCTTTGCTATTGCAGGCTTTTAGTCTTTTAACTGAAAGCACTGCTAACCTCTTTATATGCTTTGTAGCTTTATTTTCAATCATTGATTGAGCTGTTATTATCTTATTTCTTATATAATATGACAGGGAGATCAAGTTAAGTTTACCACTCCTTCAGAATGTATATACCCCAGGAGTCCAGCTCTAGCCCTAGGATTAGTTGCGGCTGTGGCTCTTATGATTGCTCAAATTATTATCAATGTTGCAACTGGCTGTATTTGTTGCAGAAGGGGACCTCATCAATTAAACTCTAACAGGACGTTGGCACTGATCTGCTTTGTCGTTTCCTGGTAATCAAGTGATAATTTTTGTGCGTCGATGAAATTCTTAAATGAATAATTTAAGTCACGTGAAATGCATGTCTGATTCTAGCCTGGGGTCTGGGGTTTAGCCATTAACACGATCATCCTTTAGAGCCTGGAGGCTTAGCCATTGTCTAGTTTCTGAAGCATGCTTCACTATCAACCTTTGTTTTATGAGGCAGGAATGCAACACCACCAGCCCAATTGCGCAAATGGTTGGAATAAGCCATTTGGCTATCTTGTTGACTTACTTGGGATTATTAGAAGTTTTCTTTCTATGATTGTTTGGTTGAGAGGGATCTTGAGTTTGATTATAATTTCATTATGCAGGTTCACATTTGTTTTAGCGTTCCTTTTGTTGCTAACTGGTGCGGCGCTCAATGATCAACATGGTGAAGAAAACATGTACTTTGGTAACTATTATTGCTATGTTGTCAAGCCTGGAGTCTTCGCAGGAGCTGGCCTGCTGTCCCTCGCAAGTGTTGTTCTCGGAATCCTGTATTATATAACCTTGATTTCCACAAAGAACGGAAGTGATCCATGGCCTGGCCCTGCTAATCAACCAGGCATTGCCATGGGACAAACTCATTTTCCTCCACAGAGCTCACAAGATCCCGTATTTGTGCATGAAGACACCTATATGAGGCGGCAATTAACTTGATATCTTTCAAGGGGATTCATGTTAGTGCAGACCAACTTTTTTTGCTCAGCCCCAAAAGGTTCGATTGATGCGGGCTTTATTTGTAGTATAAATATCTTCCACTGATCTTAAAGCAGAGGGTGTATTTGTTTGGAAAATTTACTGATTATCAATGCAAGATGCCTTTAGTTTTCATAAATGGTTCTCTCTCCCTCCCGTTCTCTCCTTTATTTGTTTCACATACCTTTTGCTTGTTGATTTCCTCTCTACCTCTCACATGTCCAACTTCTGAGTGATGATATTGGACTGGCTTAGCTAATTTTAAACTCTAGTACTCTTTCTGTTTTAAAATTAGATTATACATTTTGATTTTTTGAAATTAATTTGTGAAATTTTAAATTCAACGTGGAACGAAATTATTTAATTTTAATATAAGCATCTATAACAATTGAAAACTAATCATAAATAAAGAAATATTAATTATTATATTTGTTGTTTTCATAACTCATAAGAAATCATATCAATTTTGAACAAATTTCACAAATTAACTTCAAAGAATCGGTCAAAAGGCATCTCTAATTAATTTTGGAATGGTGGAGTATCATCTCCATATCCAAATTTCAAGGTTCCCAAAAAATCAGCAAAGAAACTCTGTAGTGTTTTCCCCACATTTATCAGTTCCCTTGTTACCATTTCCGCTGTCAACTCAATATGGAACCCTAAAAAACAGCTTTCGGAAAAGCTTCATCTTCTGATTGGAAAACACATGTTCGGAATTCTATCAGGAAGTCACCAAGAAAACTTAAAAATGTAGAAAAAAGTTGTGCAAAGGACACTGAAGCGACAGAAATATTATATGCGATCTTGCATCCAAACCAGAATCAGTTTGAAACATGGCAGAAGGCAATTTCAACTATTCTAATCAGTTAGAAACCTATGTGATGTAATAAAAAAGGTGGGTGTAATACAAAACTCATGCTTTCTGGAAATTCCATTCTGTACTGTTTTTGCTCACATATTAAAAAGAATTTAAGTTTTAGAAATAGCTATGGTATCATGAGAGCAAATAACCAATAAAGGAATCAGGAAATTGCAACTTGAAAGAGATGAGTTTTCACGAAAGAGGAAAAAAACACAGAATAAAGCTCAAAAGTGAAATTTTTATGAGATTCATCGCAATAAGTAACTCTACATCCAAGGGCACTACTTGACCCTAATGTAACAGTATTGAAAGCACAACACTAAATGATCTATACATGAAAACTCAAGTGGATGAATAGCAATGACATGCTCTGTCTGGAATGACCTAAAATTCAACAAGTCTATTGATCTTTGTCATCTATACAATCTATATTTGAGAATATCTATACACGATGATATATACCTAACAATATTGTTGTTTTCCTTCAACGAATGCGGTTCAAGTGAGCAAATGGCTCTGGGGCTGCCTTTGGAGCAGGTTTTGCCACTTCAGGAGTCCCAAACACATTCCAAAATCTCAGAGTTTCATCTCCTGCTGCAGATGCAACTGTACACCCGTCCGGGCTCTGGAATGGAAAACCAAAACAGGAAAGTCAGAAAAAGATATTATGTTGACAAGAACTGAAAAAAAAAATACTCAGTTTCTAAAAGAGAAACTTTGCCTTAAGTTCACAAATTTATAACTAAATCAGTAAATCTGTACCTGAGCCATGAAAAGAACTCTGGATGTATGACCAGTAAGCTCTGCTATTTTGACCATTGAAGGGTACTTCCAAAGAGTGAGCTGATTCTGAGTAAACCCATGAGAACTAAGCAGCTCGCGCTCATTATTGTTCCAGAGCAGAGAACAGACCTGTGAGCCTGTGTCAACCGAGTTCAAGCATGCACCGGTATGGGTGTTCCAAAATTTAATGCACCTGTCACCTCCACCTCCACCGGATGCAAGCAAATTTCCCTGGAATGGACACCAAGCTAGAGCTTTGACAGCAGCTGTATGATCTTCAAGCTTGTGAATCCACTGTGTTGGAGAATTGGAAGAAGCCATGGATCTATCCCATATGTGAAGGAGATTATCATTTCCTCCACTAGCTAACTGCTGGCCTGAGGCTGACCACCTTAGCCCGCAAACCTCTTGATGATGTCCTCTATAGGTATCAACAATAGGAGCTCTTACTCTTACATCATTGTTAATAATCAGACCATCCATTCCTCCGGTAGTCAAAATGTGATTGTTCCAATCCAGAGCACCAACTCTAGATCTGTGGCCCCCTCTCAAAGTTCTTAGCTGCAGGAAGAAATTACGCATTAATCTATCTCATTCGCTAGAACTTCATTAAATAGAATAATCACAAGATTTGAAAAGAGAAAGTGACTAACCTGTCGATTGGCAGTGGAATCCCAAAGCTGAACATCAGAATTGTTCAAGCCAACAGCAATATGGCGTCCATCAGGAGCCCATTTGACGCTTGTCACAGGGCCATTTTCCTCATCAAGTGTGACAAGTTCTGAGGTAGCACCATCAGAAGCATCCCATAGATATACCGTGTTTCCAAGAGCAATAGCAAGAACATTGCTGCTGCCCCAGTCCAATAAATTCAGGTAGTAATCATCCACAAGATCAGGAGCATCTAAGGTCCTCTCAGAAGTCTGTATTTATCAAACCAAACCACAATTCAGAACCTCAACAAAGAATTTAATGGAACTAAAGAAATAAGCACAAAAACAAATTCAGATTTTCAATTAAAGCATATATCAGGCCATTAAAGCATATATCAGGCCAATTTAGACCCTTGTTCTCTTTACAATTAAACTTCACCCCAAAGATAGAAGAACATATGCCCCTACCTGAGGAATGTAGCGATGGGTCTTGGGCTTGGAGTGCTGAACTGCTGCTGAGGAACAGTCACTGGTAATAGCCTCCACAGGGGCTGGTGGCTTGTTCTTAAAAGCCAGAATCCGGGTCCGGTTCATGTTGAAGGTTTCTGCCAGTTGCTTCCGGTAGGCTTCTTTGGATGGGGAGCTCACAGCTGGGTTTTCCTTACCTTTCCTTGCTTCCATCAGCATGTAATGTGCATAATCGAAATCCATAGCAGATCGATTTGGTATAAATCTATCCAACTGTTGTTATCAACCAATAATAATAACATCAGAATCCAGTAAGAATACATGTACATTAAAATTCTACTGAGATACAAAAAATTACTTCAGATATCAAATTCACTACAACCACCCCCCAATTTCAAAAATATAACCCTAAACCCTTATTTTCAGGATATGAATAATAGGAAACCCAAATCAAATCAAGAGCAAGACCTAGTTTCAGAAGTGAAAC
Source organism: Aralia elata (assembly GCA_034770075.1). Classification (NCBI taxonomy): domain Eukaryota; kingdom Viridiplantae; phylum Streptophyta; class Magnoliopsida; order Apiales; family Araliaceae; genus Aralia; species Aralia elata. Next base: position 2,002,781 of record CM068385.1, on the reverse strand, counting down.
ATATAAACATATTCTGAATTTCCAAAAAAAGATCAAAAGAAGATGTTAAAAATTCTAGATTAATACATCAGAAGTCTCAGAATTAAAGAAAAACCTTAGATCATAGTTTTTAGAACAAAATAAAGTAAAATAGAATAAAACCTCTGCAAATGAATTACTTGTTAAAGCGGAAATTAAATTTAGAATCTGGAACATAAATTATGATGAGATATGAAGCAATTTACGAACATAGAGATATCCAAATATATATGGGATGCATAGTTACATAATTAAATCAAACTGATTAGCGATTATACACACGTTTTCTCGAGAATTTTTCCGCTGAAGAAACTGTTCCTGAAGAGGGCATCGCGACTGTGTCTTGCTAGAGTAAGAGTTTAGAGATCCTGCATCCATAACGTGAGCAATAACAGAGTATATAGCAATATAGAAAATATACAGAACAACCTGCAAAAACAAATTAACAAAACAAAATAACTAGAGAACAAATATCAGATTGATTAAAGGAGACGTAATTAAAAACAGAAAATAAATACAGAAATTATAATGAAACGGAGGCTGAAGAACGCGGATGAGATTGATGATTAAGTTGTTAGACTTTGAGTGCAGTTGTAATTCAACAGAAGAAGAAGATGAGTTTATATATACATTGTAATTCACAAAACTAGGGTTTATACACAGCTGGGAATGAGAATCCCAACGGCTAGTTTTTTTTTGGGCACATCCGAACGACTAGGCGATCGCGGCTACTGACTATCTTCAGAATTCAAAGCAGGCTTTATTTCGGGCCCATTGCTATTGGGCCAATACCAAAATCAACCACTTAAAATATTGGTCCAAAAACAAAAGTAAGTAATTTATATTGCTTATATCTATAGGAAATGAGATTCGCATTTTTTTTTTTTCTAATATAAATAGTGAATGAAAATATAAATCCAATATATATATATATATATTTTGTTCTAAAATTAGAGATATATTTTGACTTTTTAGAGTCAATTTGCAAAATCCTAAAATTCATAATTAATACGAAGTGATTTAGTTATAGTACAAACAAATATAACAATTATAAACTAACTATAAAGTACTATTAATTATCTTATTTATTTTCAAAAGTCCATATTTAATTTTAGTACAAACAAATATAATAATTATAAACAAAAATAATAATTATAAACAAATATAATAATTGTAAAGTACTTTCCTATTCTATTTCTTGTTTTGCGCATTCATGTGGTTTAAACGATAAACTTAGGATACTAGATTGGAAATGGTATAAGAATCCAATTATTTTTTTAGATTGAAAAATTTATTATAATCACATTAAGGTGTGCCTTTAAATTTATTAACAAATAAACTTTAATAAATTTAATAAATAAAATTCTGCTCTTCAAGTAGTACAGGACAGGACTATTTTCAGGTTCTTCCCGAGAGTCCGTGTAAGTGGTTATTGCAATGAATTAACATAACAGATGATATGTTAATTCATTGCATAGTAAAATCTGTGTTACAAAATTAGAAATGAAAATTTTCCAAATGTAAGAAGTTTGTTATCCACATGTTAAACTTAACTGGGAAACGCACAACTAAGTGGAAACCCAACACCAAGATGAAGATGAAGAGAAACAAACTAATAATATCCAGAAATAATAATATTAACAGGCAAAATACAAGTAGATAACAAGCAATTTTATTACTGCACCACTACAACACGAAAAATGAACATACAATTGTGTCAAGTATTCATCTCTTCATTCATTCTTCGATGATTAAAAAATCTCACTTTGAATTATCAAAATAAATAAATAAAAAAAAATCTCAGTTTGTATGATTTTTAGAATGGCCTGAGGACTTTGTGTAGCATCAATTCTATATATCCCTTCGGAATCATCAACCTGAAGCAACTCTAATTGAGATTGCAAGAGCTCAGCTGGCATGAATTGCTATCCTTCTTCTGCTCTTTTCTCTACCCGAACAGCAAGAACGTCGGCCTGTACATCCAACAGAACAAATTTCACAGCACAAACGATCAATACCCGGTTTATAATTTGGATCTGCGGACCTAAGAATAACTCTGTAGTGCTTTTGCAGAGCAGAACAACCAAGTACCACACTTCTGTCATGGACTAGGCTACTGCTGAGGGCGTCTCGTAGCGTTTCAAGCCATGGTATGCGGTCTTCCTCTGATAAAGGAATCCCTTTCTGCATCTTCTCTATTTTATTATACATATTGCAAGTCCAAAATACAATGAATTATGATAAATGATAGCAGGGAATGTGAATTAACTTTATGACAAAAATAAATCTCAGACTGATAATCGCACCTTTGTTTGATTTGTGAGTGGTAATCATCGGCATCAAGAAAGGTGCAGTTTATAACTTCTGCCAACATCTTACCTATCGTTCTGTCAAGGCCAGATGAAGGACATGAGTATGAGCAAGGACTTTGACCGAATAACACAAAATATTACACGACAATAACAGAACACTAATGTGTGAATGGAGAAAGTGTGATAGTTCTATTGTAGATTTGCTTGCTTAAGTAGAAAATAAAATATTATGAAGATTATTTACATCCAAACTTGTCACATTGACAAGTGCAATGGTCCTTGGTTTCATATGAAAGGGGATGGATGTTTCCAATTATACAAGAGGAAGCGTATCGGTTATTTTGAAAGAAGACGGTAAAACTTGATGATAGGGAACTCCAAATATGTTTCAAGAAAGGATATCCAAATTCAGGAAATTCAACTCAACAATCGCTGGGTAAATATGGTAGCAACCTGTGGTGGAACCTACATCTTATCTGCATCAGTTGAAAACTCTCATGCAGATCTTTTCCACAAAGTAACGATGTATTTATATGTTTCTTCTGTAATGGCTTCTCTCTTCATATTAAGTAAGTTCTTTATGAAACATATTTTGCACGCGACAATCTGATCCTTCCATTACTAAATGTAGATGCCTTTATTTATATGCACATTCCCACATATTTTCATAGTATAAGTTGATCTTAAAGAAGTCAAAAGACTGCAATGAACGGGTGCAGTGTATAAATGGTTGACACAACAAAATAGTTTGTAATACTCATGATTTCCCAGAACCACTGACACCCATAACGACAATAGCCATCCCTATAAAACAAATGGAAAAAAAAGAGAGAATTACTGTAAAATCAAGAACATAAAGGAAATAAAACAAAAAGAGGTTACTAAAATAGATCGAGACTGGCAGACAATGTTCATACTATAAATAAACTTCATGTTCAAGGAAAATAAGGGAAACACTGAAGAGTAAATATTACCTTTCAGATCAGTAGCCATAATTGGTCCACAAAATAGACACTTGTTAACCTATAGTGCATCAGTAGGTGAAAACTCAGCTTTCTGAACCAAATGAGACACTAGTTCTTGCTGTAAATGGAACTACCAGGATGGCCCTTCAAGGAGACACAGAGATCATGAACAATCTGAATTAGAACGCACAAAGTTATGCCAAGCAAAAAACTGGAATCAACTTTTGCATTATAGTATACTGATATCTTAATGTTCTTATGACTTGAGGGATAAAATGTGGAGAGAATAAGACTCGACTTTAGTTGCGATTTCCATGTATAGTTCCCAGTGAGTAATATAATGAGATAAATGTATGTGCCTTTGAATAAGAAGTAGTGGGGCACCATCACAAAGATTGACTACAATGTTCCCAGTAAATAAAATAACATGAGAAACGTAGTGTGGTTTTTTGAATCATCATAGAGATGAGGTTTTATTGTTGATACAGTATCTGCAAGTCGGCCTGCATTTAGTCAGTTAACATGCTCAAGCTGAATGATATGTCGTTATAGTTACAACCAAACCAAATAAAAGAGCCACAAGCATAAAAAAGCTATGATAATAGAGCCTTTTGTTAATCATAAGTGATGGAATGACGTTTGAATGTTCTAAGAGATAGACAAATCAAGATCAAACATGCCCAGTTCCATTTCATTTGTTGTCTGAACTCTGAACTAACTCTAAAGTCTGACAGTTGCAAGATTATATCCACTTACTATAGATTTCCTTAACACACAGCTTAGATTTTCGAACCATACATTCATCAATATCCGGGAGACCCCACATCCTAGATTTTAGAATCATACTCTCGCCAACAATGAGACTCCTAATTCACTTTTTAAACGCGTATATGGTTTTTCCAGGACACAATTACAGTTTCCAGCAAGTCTTGTTCCAATACCGACTCTGTTAGTTGGAAAAAATTATTGGCAAACATAATGGTTAGTGTGTCCTTGATAAACCTTAGTACTATATACATAAATATGACTCTCATTTTCCGGATGGAGGCACTGTGATCATCTGGATTCCAAACTGAAATCAATAAAAAGCTAAAACTACCTCTCTCCCATCGAAATAACAATATGTAAAAATCAGTTGGGTGCTTGAAGTTATCCTTTCCGTCAAAATAAAATATAGAAAGTATCTAGAACAAATCTGAATCATAATTCAATCCATTGCTCAGAAAAATTGGGTTCTATACACCGATAAAACTCCCCAAACTTGTGCCAACCAATAAAAACATATGGATCTTAAATTCTTAATTATGACATAATCGGATTGTGTTAAACCATAAATTGACCAATTCCAAAACACTAGAAACTTATATTGAATAATATGTAATTTATAATCCAGAAAATAACTTGCAGTAAGTAGTTTTAAATTTAATAAAAGAAATCAAAGCATAACATCTGTTCATCTAACCAAAACAAGGCACCAATGCAAGTAAACGCGTAATTATCCTTAATTGTGTGTGCATTTATATGTCAGACCAGGGTTAAATTGGGAACGAAAAAATAGTTAGTATATCTTAGAGTAGTTAGTATATTCTAGAATTAGATATTTTGTATGCACATGTAAGCACATGGGTGGTTAGTTAGCATGTGTGTATGTTAGGATTTACACTTTTTCAGTATTTTGGTAACTATATATATGCGTGTAATGGGTACTAACTTCCAAGCTTTTGAATATTATGCATTTTATGAATGAAATGGGAACAACTTGTTTAAAGCTTTCTCTCTCTATCTCTCTCAGTCTCACGAATTTAGTAACAAATAAATTGAGTTCTTCTCCTTCTTCCTCCCTTATTCTCTCTGAATTCTCCTTCATTTCTATCTCTATCTTTGTTTCTCTCTTATTTTCTGGTTAGGCTTCAACAAGAGCCTGGCAAATTGGTATTAGAGCTCAAGTTCTATCCAAACTCATCATCTTCTTCCGCTACATCCTCTGTTCTTCTCGATCTTCAACCTCTGATTTCTGCTTCTATATTCTTCTATCTGAATTCTATCTCTTCTACCTTCTTCCATCCTTCAAACACTACCCAGAACCATCACAAATCCATCGACAACAACTGCAGATCTCTACCCCATAGCAACAAAAAATAGGTCTCAGAGGCTCTATTTTTCCAGCGTACCTATAACTCAACAAATTCAAGTGTTAATTCACTTGTTTCAGGTATTAAACACTTCCATTTCACTCGTTCCTGTCACATACAGATAGCCCATTCCGTAAAACTCATTTACAACATCACCCCACACATATTTTAATTCATATTTGCTTGATCTTCTCTATCGACAAAATTTTTCAAAATTCTATGAATTAGTTTTGTTTGATCTGTTTTGGATTGTGTTTGGTGATTCATATTAAGTTATTTCAGTCGTAGAGTCTAAATCGTAGAGTCTTACAAATTGTTTCAAACGTAGAGTCTTACAAGTTATTTCAGTCGCAGAATCTAAATCGTAGAGTCTTACAAGTTGTTTCAATCGTAGAGTCTTCTTACTAGTTGTTTCAGTCGTAGAGTCTAACAAGTTGCTTCAATCGTATAGTCTTACAAGTTGTTTCAATCGTAGAGTCTTACAAGTTGTTTCAATCTACGATCGCAGAGTCTTATAAGTTGTTCCAGTTTACGATCGTAGAATCTTATAAGTTGTTCCAGTCAACGATCGTAGAGTCTTATAAGTTATTCCAGTCTACGATCGTAGAGCCTTATAAATTGCTCCAGTCTACGATCGTAGAATCTTATATGTTGTTCCAATCTACGATCGTAGAGCCTTCCAACACTAAAATTGTTTGGCTAGGGATACTCAGTTTGCTTCACTGAGGAAGTCCATTTCTCACTTAAATAGCTACTCATGCTCACTTACTCTTACTTAAGTAGTGTTGCTACTGCTTGAATTCATTTTCAAACTCGGAATCACAATTATTTTGTTACTCATTTTCTCTACTCTCTCTATAAATATGGTTGGTCCTTCACAAATGTTGCAGCAGGATTTCATAAACTACATAGAGTACACCAATGAGAAATTACAACTCATTGATGAGAAAATGGACCACTTCATGAAAGGTATGAATGAACTGTTGAGACAGAAGAGCCCAAATAATGATGACATGTTTGAAAATCCTTTTGGGGATAATGGAAGGGGCAAGAGGCCTATATGGGGCAAAGGAGGGATAAGGGCTTCTTTAGAGACCCTAGGCATGCTGAGCAAGAAAGAGCAAGGAAACATGAAAAAGATGATACTCAATGGAGGAGAAGGAACCAAAATGATGATGATGGTGACGAAGAGAGAACTTAAACATCATAAATTGGTGTTCCCATTATTTGTTGAGGGTGATGATGCTAAGAGCTAGATACAGGATTGCGAGGAGCATTTTGGTATATATGGGATTCATTCTCATAGGGGATTGCCATAGCTGGGATGCACCTCCATGGTTCTCCAAAATATTGGTACAAGTCTTATGTCAATGGCAAAGAGGAGCTTACTTAGAGGGAGTTTGCAAATGATTTCACTGTGAGGTCACTAAGGCAGGTGTGGAAAACATGAACAATTCAAGTTGTTGAAGCAAGTAGGACTGTGAATGTATACTATGATGAGTTTGAAAGGCATAAGGGGAGACTACTTGAGAAGTTGCCTCATTTGACTAAGGACTTCTTTATGGGGAACTTTGTTGGTGGACTGAAAGATAAAAAAAAATGATAAAATTGGTTGATCTAGAAACTCTATCCCAAGCCTTTCAAACAAGTCAAGTTCTATGAGAGTCCTATTCCCAAACTTACCAACACCCACAACTATCCTAAACCGCAACCCAACCACACCAACACTCAGCCCAACTACACCAACACTCAGCCCAGCTACAAAAAGGAACTCCCCGCACCACCAATAACCAAAACTCATATGCTCACCTATCCTAGAAATGACTTTAACAAGCCTAAAATTTTTACTGCAACTCAAAGAGATGAGAGAAGAGCCAAGAGCCTATGTTTTTATTGTGATGAGAAGTACACCATGGGACACTAATGCAAAGCTCCTCAGAATTTCATGATCATATGTAAGGATTTCCAAAACTGTAAGGACTTTCAAGAGTTTGTAGAAATACTCTGGACCTCCCCAACATGATGAAGAACCAGCATGTGAGGTTACAGAAAATTTACCAACCAAAGAGAATATTGAGGTATCCCTTAATGCTCTTGAAGGCCAAGTTATTCCCCAAACCATGAAAATGACTGGTTATATTGGAAAAAAGTCTATATTAATACTCATTGATGGGGGCAGTACCCATAATTTCTTGGATCCTAGAGCAGCACAGAGGCTCAAATGTGCTCTAGAACCCACCTCACCTATGATGGTTTCTGTGGCAGATGATAGTCAACTCCCTAGCAGCCAACAATGTTCAGAGTTTAGATGGAAAATGGGAGAATTTTTTTTTTTAAGGATGCAGTGAGAATACTACATCTGGGAGGATGCGACATGGTGTTAGGAGTTCAGTGGTTGAAACAACTGGGGCCAACACTATGAGAAGCTAACTTTACAATTCAACGATGGAGGAGAAATGATACAACTACAAGGGCAGAATAAAAATACATGCCCAGAGCTGAAAATGATCACACTAGAAAGTCTGGTCCAGCATATCAATGAGGAAGAGAAATGAGAAGCTAACTTTACAATTCAACGATGGAGGAGAAATGATACAACTACAAGGGCAGAATAAAAATACATGCCCAGAGCTGAAAATGATCACACTAGAAAATCTGGTCCAGCATATCAATGAGGAAGAACATGGGTTCCTAGTGATTATGCAGCCACCCCAAACCAACTCCAGTTGTTATTCCTTAAACTCTACCACTACATACCCAAAAATACAGTCCTTGCTAGAAAAATAATATTTTTCAAGAACCTCAAGTTATGTCACCAAAAAGATCTTTGGACCATAGCATTCCTCTTAAAGCTAACTTTTCACCCTTCTCCATCAGACCCTACAAGATCTTTGGACCATAGAATTCCTCTTAAAGCTAATTCTTCACCTTTCTCCAATAGACCCTACAAGTGCTTGTATGACCAGAAAAATGAAATAGAGAGACTGGTGTTGGAAACGCTACACACAGGGATCATAAGACCAAGCCAGAGTCCATATGCTTCTCCCTTACTCCTAGTTAAGAAAAAGGATGGCAGTTGGAGATTTTGTGTTGACTACAGACACCTCAACTCTTTAACTATCAAAAATAAATACCTTATTCCCCTCATTGATGAGCTAATAGATGAATTACAGGGACTAAATATTTTACTAAGCTAGACTTAAGGGTTGGGTATCACCAAGTCAGAACGAAGGAAAAGGACATTGAAAAGAAAGCATTTAGGACACATCAAGGGCTATTCGAATTCACAGTCATGCCATTTGTGTTAACTAATGCCCCTGCCACATTTCAAAATTTGATGAATCAGGTGTTTCAACCCCTTCTTAGGAAAAGTGTTTTGGTATTTTTTGATGACATCCTAATTTACTCCAAGGATTTGGATGGACACTATAAACATCTTCAAGAGGTATTTCAGATTCTAAAGGACAATCAGTTGTATGCTAAAGGGAGCAAATGCACCTTTGCACAACCTCAAGTGGATTATCTAGGACATGTAATTTCTAACACAGGGGTGGCAATGGACCCAACAAAAATCCAGGATGTACTGGATTGGCCTGAACCAAGAACCTTGAAGCAACTAAGGGGTTTCCTTGGACTTACAGGATACTATAAGAAATTCATAAGGGGCTATGGAATCCTAGCTAAACCCCTGACTTCTCTGCTACAAAAAGGAAAATTTGGTTGGAATCCAGAGGCTAAACTTGCTTTCATAGCTCTTAAAAAAGCTCTCACTACTTCTCCAGTTTTGGCATTGTCAAACTTCACCAAGGTCTTCGAAATTGAGACTGATGCATCATGAACAGGGATTAGAGCCATTCTAATGCAAAAAGGCAGGCCCCTTCCCTTGCCTATTTTAAGTAAAGTTTTGTGTTCTAAAGCTCATAATTACTCAACCTATGAGTAGGAACTAATGGTTGTAGCTGAAGTTATTAAGAAATGGTCTTTTTATTTAGGGCAGGAACAGTTCATTATCAAAACAGACCACCAATCCTTTTTAGAACAGAAGGTGGTGACCTGCTGCCTGCAACAAAAATGGATGAGCAAGCTTCAGGGATATGATTATATCATTACTTACAAGAAAGGAAAGGATAACACAGCTGCAGATAGTTTGTCTATGAAATTTGAAGAGGGAACAAACTCTCAGAGCTCATTCACGAGGACATGAATGTTCTAAAGGAGGAGGGAATGTCAGGCCAGGGGTAAATTGGGAAGGAAAAAATAGTTAGTATATTCTAAAATTAGATATTTTGTATGCACATGTAAGCACATGGGTAGTTAGTTAGCATGTGTGTGTAGGTTAAGAGAGTGGTGTAGGTTAGGAGTATTTACACTTTTTCAGCATTTTAGTAGCTATATATATGCATGTAATGGGTGCAGTAACTTCCAAGCTTTTGAATATTATGCATTTTATGAATGAAATGGGAACAACTTGTTTAAGCTTTCTCTCTCTATCTCTCATAGTCTAACGAATTCAGGAACAAATAATTGAGTTCTTCTCCTTGTTCCTCCCTTATTCTCTCTGAATTCTCCATTATTTCTATCTTTATCTTTGTTTCTCTCTTATTTTCTGTTTAGGCTTCAACAAGGGCCTGACAATAGATATCTATATAATTAGACTTAATTATATAGATATATCTGATGGTGAAACTTACCTAATATTATGTCGGAGATCATTGCCTCTTAGACGAAAATGCTGCTTGGTATCCAAAAGTAAGAGAGACGAATGATCAAAATGGCAACTATTATTGCTATGTTGTCAAGCCAGGAGTCTTCGCAATAGCTGGTCTGCTGTCCCTCACAAGTGTTGTTCTCGGAATCCTGTACTATATAACCTTGATTTCCACAAAGAACAGAAGTGATCCATGGCCTGGACCTGCTGATCAACTAGGCATTGCCATGGGGACAACCTCATTTTCCTCCACAGAGCTCACAAGATCCCGTATTTGTGCATGAAGACAGACACCTGTATGAGGTGGAAATTAACTTGACATCTTTCAAGGGGATTCATGTTAGTGCAGACCAGCTTTTTTTGCTCAGCCCCAAAAGGTTCGATTGATGCGGGCTCTATTTGTTGTATAAATATCTTTCACTGATCTTAAAGCAGGGGTGTATTTGTTTGGAAAATTTACTGATTATCAATGCAAGATGCCTTTAGTTTTCATAAATGGTTCTCTCCTGTATTATATAATCTTGATTTCCACAAAGAACAGAAGTGATCTATAGCCTGGACCTGCTAATCAACCAGGCATTACCATGGAGACAACCTCATTTTCCTCCACAGAGCTCACAAGATCCCGTATTTGTGCATGAAGACACCTATATGAGGCGGCAATTAACTTGATATCTTTCAAGGAGATTCATGTTAGTGCAAACCAGCTTTTTTTGCTCAACCCCAAAAGGTTCGATTGATGCGGGCTTTATTTGTAGTATAAATATCTTTTACCGATCTTAAAGCAGTGGGTGTATTTGTTTGGAAAATTTACTGATTATCAATGCAAGATGCCTTTAGTTTTCATAAATGGTTCGCTCTCCCTCCTGTTCTCTCCTTCATTTGTTTCACATACCTTGCTTATTGATTTTCCCTCTACTTCTCACATGTCAACTTCTAATATTGGACTGGCTTAGCTAATTTTAAACTCCAACAGAAGCCAGCATAGTGGCACACAATAGGATCCCTGAATTAGTGAATTCTATTCTATGATTCCTTCTCCTCTATCGCACTTTTCATTACAGGGTTTTAGACTTCTAAATAGTACTCCTTCCATTTTAAAATTAGATATATATTTTGACTTTTTAGAATTAATTCGTGAAATCCAAAATTCAACATTGGTAAGAAATTATTTAGTTTTAATAAAAGCATCTATAACAATTGAAAACTAACCATAAATAAAGAAATATTAATTATCATATTTGTTGTTTTCATAACTTATAAGAAACCATATCAATTTTGAACAAATTTCACAAATTAACTTCAAAGAATCGAAAGGTCAAAAAGGCATCTCTAATTAATTTTGGAATGGTGGAGTATCATCTCCAGATTTCCCTATTTGTATATCAAAATTTCAAGGTTCCCATAAAATCAGCAAGGAACCTCTGTAGTATTTTCCCTACATTATCAAAGTTCCCTTGTTACCATTTCCGCAGTCAACTCAATATGGAACCCTAAAAAACAGCTTTCAGAAAAGCTTCATCTTCTGATTTTTACACATCTTCGGAATTCTATCAGGAAGTCACCAAGAAAACTTAAATGTAGAAAAGAGTTGTGCAAAGGACACTGAAGAAATGGAAGTATGATATGCGATGCTAGCACTTCTTGCTACAAGGCAATCCAAACCAGAATCAGTTTCAAACATGGCAGAAGGCAATTTCAACTATTCTAATCAGTTAGAAACCTATGTGATGTAATAAAAAAGGTGGGTGTAACACAAAAAACTCATGCTTTCTGGAAATTCCATTCTGTACAACACATGTGATGTAATAAAAAAGGTGGGTGTAACACAAAACTCATGCTTTCTGGAAATTCCATTCTGTACTGTTTGCTCACATATTAAAAAGAATTCAAGTTTTAGAAATAGCTATGGTATCATGAGAGTAAATAACCAATAAAGGAATCAGGAAATCGCAACTTGAAAGAGATTGAGTTTTCCCGAAAGAGGAAAAACACACAGAATAAAGCTCAAAAGTGAAAACAAATTTTTATGAGATCACAATGAGTAAGTAACTCTACATCCAAGGGCACTACTTGAACCCTAATGTAACAGCATTGAAAGCCCAACACTAAATGATCTGTAAATGAAAACTCAAGTGGATGAATAGCAATGACATGCTGTCTGGAATGACCTAAAATTCAACAAGTCTATTGATCTTTGTCATCTATACAATCTATGTTTGAGAATATCTATACACGATGATATATATACCTAACAATATTGTCGTTTTCCTTCAACGAATGCGGTTCAAGTGAGCAAATGGCTCTGGGGCTGCCTTTGGAGCAGGTTTTGCCACTTCAGGAGTCCCAAACACATTCCAAAATCTCAGAGTTTCATCTCCTGCTGCAGATGCAACTGTACACCCGTCTGGGCTCTGGAATGGAAAATCAAAACAGGAAAGTCAGAAAAAGATATTACGTTGACAAGAAGGGAAAATAATACTCAGTTTCTAAAGAGAATCTTTGCCTTAAGATCACAAATTTATAACTAAATCAGTAAAACTGTACCTGAGCCATGAAAAGAACTCTAGATGTATGACCAGTAAGCTCTGCTATTTTGACCATTGAAGGGTACTTCCAAAGAGTGAGCTGATTCTGAGTAAACCCATGAGAACTAAGCAGCTCGCGCTCGTTATTGTTCCAGAGCAGAGAACAGACCTGTGAGCCTGTGTCAACTGAGTTCAAGCATGCACCGGTATGGGTGTTCCAAAATTTAATGCACCTGTCACCTCCACCTCCACCAGATGCAAGCAAATTTCCCTGGAATGGACACCAAGCTAGAGCTTTGACAGCAGCTGTATGATCTTCAAGCTTGTGAAGCCACTGTGTTGGAGAATTGGAAGAAGCCATGGATCTATCCCATATGTGAAGGAGATTATCATTTCCTCCACTAGCTAACTGCTGGCCTGAGGCTGACCACCTTAGCCCGCAAACCTCTTGATGATGTCCTTTATAGGTGTCAACAATAGGAGCTCTTACTCTTACATCATTGTTAATAATCAGACCATCCATTCCTCCGGTAGTCAAAATGTGATTGTTCCAATCCAGAGCACCAACTCTAGATCTGTGGCCCCCTCTCAAAGTTCTTAGCTGCAGGAAAAAATTACGCATTAATCTATCTCATTCGCTAGAACTTCATTAAATAGAATAATCACAAGATTTGAAAAGAGAAAGTGACTAACCTGTCTATTGGCAGTGGAATCCCAAAGCTGAACATCAGAATTATTCAAGCCAACAGCAATATGGCGTCCATCAGGAGCCCATTTGATGCTTGTCACAGGGCCATTTTCCTCATCAAGTGTGACAAGTTCTGAGGTAGCACCATCAGAAGCATCCCATAGATATACCGTGTTTCCAAGAGCAATAGCAAGAACATTGCTGCTGCCCCAGTCCAATAAATTCAGGTAGTAATCATCCACAAGATCAGGAGCATCTAAGGTCCTCTCAGAAGTCTGTATTATCAAACCAAACCACAATTCAGAACCTCAACAAAGAATTTAATGGAACTAAAGAAATAAGCACAAAAACAAATTCAGATTTTCAATTAAAGCACATATCAGGCCAATTTAGACCCTTGTTTTCTTTACAATTAAACTTCACCCCAAAGATAGAATCATAGAAGAACTTATGCAACTACCTGAGGTATGTAGCGACGGGTCTTTGGCTTGGAGTGCTGAACTGCTGCTGAGGAACAGTCATTGGTAATAGCCTCCACGGGGACTGGTGGCTTGTTCTTAAAAGCCAGAATCCGTGTCCGGTTCATGTTGAAGGTTTCTGCCAGTTGCTTCCGGTAGGCTTCTTTGGATGGGGAGCTCACAGCTGGGTTTTCCTTACCTTTCCTTGCTTCCATCAGCATGTAATGTGCATAATCGAAATCCATAGCAGATCGATTTGGTATGAATCTATCCAACTGTTGTTATCAACCAATAATAATAATATCAGAATCCAGTAAGAATACATATGCATTAAAATTCTACTGAGATACAAAAAATTACTTCAGATATCAAATTCACCACAACCACCCACCAATTTCAAAATATAACCCTAAACCCTTACTTTCAAGGATATCAATAATAATAGGAAACCCAAATCAAATCAAGAGCAAGCCCTAGTTTCAGAAGTGAAACATATAAACATATTCTGAATTTCCAAAAAAAAAAAGATCAAAAGAAGATGTTAAAAAGTCTAGATTAATACATCAGAAGTCTCAGAATTAAAGAAAAACTTAGATCACAGTTCTTAGAACAAAATAAAGTAAAATAGAATAAAACCTCTGCTAATGAATTACTTGTTAAAGTGGAAATTAAATTTAGAATCAGGAACATAAATTATGATGAGATATGAAGCAATTTACGAACATAGAGATATCCAAATATATATGGAATGCATAGTTACATAATTAAATTAAACTGATTAGCGATTATACATACGTTTTCTCGAGAATTTTTCCGCTGAAGAAACTGTTCCCGAAGAGGGCTTCGCGATTGTGTCTTGCTAGAGTAAGAGTTTAGAGATCCTGCATCCATAACGTTAGCAATAACAGAGTATATAGCAATAAAGAAATTTATACAGAACAACCTGCAAAAACAAATTAACAAAACAAAATAACTAGAGAACAAATATCAGATTGATTAAAGGAGACGTAATTAAAAACAGAAAATAAATACAGAAATTATAATGAAACGGAGGCTGAAGAACGCGGATGAGATTGCTGATTAAGTTGTTAGACTTTGAGTGCAGTTGTAATTCAACAGAAGAAGAAGATGAGTTTATATATACATTGTAATTCACAAAACTAGGGTTTATACACAGCTGGGAATGAGAATCCCAACGGCTAGTTTTTTTTTTTTTTTGCTAAATTAGCTAGTTTTTTTTCTCTTGTTTTTTTTTGGGCACATCCGTACGACTAGGCGATCGCGGCTACCGACCATCTTCAGAATTCAAAGCAGGCTTTATTTATGGCCCATTACTATTGGGCCGATACCAAAATCAACCACTTAAAATATTGGTCCAAAAACAAAAGTAATTTATATTGCTTATCTCTATAGGAAATGAGATTCTCATCCATTTTTTAATTTTTCTAATATAAATAGTGAATGAAAATATAAAACCAACATATATATACTCCCTCCATTCCAAGATTAGAGATGTATTTTAACTTTTTAGAGTCAATTCGTGAAATCCTAAAATTCAAAATTTATATGAAGTTATTTGGTTATGGTACAAACAAATATAACGATTGTAAACTAACTATAAAATACTACTAATTATTATATTTGTTGTTTTCAAAAATTTATATTTAATTTTAATATAAACAAATATAATAATTGTAAACTAACTATAAAATACTATTACCTATCATATTTGTTGTTTTCAAAACTTCTTATTTTGTTTTAATACACGCAAATATAATAATTATAAACAAATATAACAATCGTAAACTAACTATAAAATACTACAAATTATCATATTTATTGTTTTTTTCGTATTCATGTGGTTTAAATTGATAATCTTAGGATAATAGATTGGAAATGGTACAATTATTTTTTTAGATTGAAAAATTTATTATAAGCACATCAAGGTGTGCCTTTAAATTTATTAACAAATAAACTTTAATAAATTTAATAAAATTCTGCTCTTCAAATAGTACAAGCACCAGTTAGGACTATTTTCAGGTACTTCCTGAAGATGAAGATGAAGAGAAACAAACTAATATCCAGAAATAATATTAACAGGCAAAATACAAGTAGATAACAAGCAATTTTATTACTGCACCACTACAATACGAAAAATGAACATACAATTGTGTCAAGTATTCATCTCTTCATTCATTCTTCGATTAAAAAATCTCAGTTTGTATGATTTTTAGAATGGCCTGAGGGCTTTGTGTAGCATCAATTCTATATATCCCTTCGGAATCATCAACCTGAAGCAACTCTAATTGAGATTGCAAGAGCTTAGCTGGCATGAAATGCTTTCCTTCTGCTGCTCTTTTCTCTACCCGAACAGCAAGAACGTCGGCCTGTACATCCAACAGAACAAATTTCACAGCACAAACATCAATACCCGGTTTATAATTTGGATCTGCGGACCTAAGAATATCTCTGTAGCGCTTTTGCAGAGCAGAACAACTAAGTACCACAGTACTTCTGTCATGGACAAGGCTACTGCTGAGGGCATCTCGTAGCGTTTCAAGCCATGGTATACGGTCCTCCTCTGATAAAGGAATCCCTTTCTGCATCTTCTCTGTTTTATTATACATATTGCAAGTCCAAAATATAACGAATTATGATAAATGATAGCAGGGAATGTGAATTAACTTTATGACAAAAATAAATCTCCTTGGACTGGTAATCGCACCTTTGTTTGATTGTGAGTGGTAATCATCGGCATCAAGAAAGGTGCAGTTTATAACTTCTGCCAGCATCTTACCTATCGTTCTGTCAAGCCCAGATGAAGGACATGAGCATGAGCAAGGACTTTGACTGAATAACACAAAATATTACACGACAATAACAGAACACTAATGTGTGAATGGAGAAAGTGTGATAGTTCTATTGTAGATTTGCTTGCTTAAGTAGAAAATAAAATATTATGAAGATTATTTATATCCGAACTTGTCACAATGACAAGTGCAATCGTCCTTAGTTTCATATGAAAGGGGATGGATGTTTCCAATTATACAAGAGGAAGCGTATCGGTTATTTTGAAAGAAGGCAGTAAAACTTGATGATAGGGAACTCCAAATATGTTTCAAGAAAGTACATCCAAATTCAGGAAATTCAACTCAACAATCGCTGGGTAAATATGGTAGCAACCTGTGTTGGAACCTACATCTTATCTGCATCAGTTGAAAACTCTCGCGCAGATCTTTTCCACAAAGTAACGATGTATTTATATGTTTCTTCTGTAATGGCTTCTCTCTTCACATTAAGTAAGTTCTTTACGAAACATAGTTTGCACACGACAATCTGATCCTTCCATTACTAAATGTAGATGCCTTTATTTATATGCACATTCCCACATATTTTCATAGTATAAGTTGATCTTAAAGAAGAAAAGAGTCAAAAGACTACAATGAACGGGAGCGGTGTATAAATAGTTGACACAACAAAATAGTTTGTAATACTCACGATTTCCCAGAACCACTGACACCCATAACAACAATAGCCATCCCTATAAAACAAATGGAAAAAGAAGAGAAAATTACTGTCAAATCAAGAACATAAAGGAAATAAAACAACAAGAGATTACTAAAATAGATCGAGACTGGCAGACAATGTTCATACTATAAATCAACTTCATGTTCTAGGAAAATAAGGGAAACACTGAAGAGTAAATATTACCTTTCAGATCAGTAGCCATAATTGGTCCACAAAATAGACACTTATTAACCTATAGTGCATCAGTAGGCGAAAACTCAGCTTTCTGAGCCAAATGAGACACTGGTTCTCGCTGTAAATGGAACTACCAGGACGGCCCTTCAAGAAGACACAGAGATCATGAACAATATGAATTAGAACGCACAAGGTTATGCCAAGCAAAAAACTGGAATCAACTTTTGCATTATATTATACTGATATCTTAATGTTCTTATGACTTAAGGGATAAAATGTGGAGAGAATAAGACTTGACTTCATGTATAGTTCCCAGTAAGTAATATAATGAGATAAATGTATGTGCCTTTGAATAAGAACTAGTGGGGCACCATCACAAAGATTGACTACAATGTTCCCAGTAAATAAAAGAACATGAGAAACGTAGTGTGGTTTTTTGAATCATCATAGAGATGAGGTTTTATTGTTGATACAGTATCTGCAAGTCGGCCTGCATTTAGTCAGTTAACATGCTCGAGCTGAATGATAGGTCGTTATAGTTACAACCAAACCAAATAAAATAGCCACAAGCATAAAAAAGCTATGATAATAGAGCCTTTGTTAATCATAAGTGATGGAATGACGTTTGAATGTTCTAAGAGATAGACAAATCAAGATCAAACATACTCTCGCCAACAATGAGACTCCTAATTCACTTTTTAAACGCGTATATGGTTTTTCCAGGACACAATTAGACAGTTTCCAGCAAGTCTTGTTCCAATACCGACTCTGTTAGTTGGAAAAAATTATTGGCAACATAATGGTTAGTGTGTCCTTGATAAACCTTAGTACTATATACATAAATATGACTCTCATTTTTTGGACGGAGGTACTGTGATCATCTATATTCATCTAGATTCCAAACCGAAATCAATAAAAAGCTAAAACTACCTCTCTCCCAATATGTAAAATTAATCAGTTGGGTGCTTGAAGTAATCCTTTCCATCAAAATAAAATATAGAAAGTATCTGCAACAAATCTGAATCATAATTCAATCCATTGCTCAGAAAAATTGGGTTCTATACACCGACAAAACTCTCCAAACTTGTGCCAACCAATAAAAACATATGGATCTTAAATTCTTAATTATGACATAATCGGATTGTGTTAAACCATAAATTGACCGATTCCAAAACACTAGAAACTTAGATTGAATAATATGTAATTTATAATCCAGAAAATAACTTGCAGTAAGTAGTTTTAAATTTAATAAAAAAATCAAAGAATAACATCAGTTCATCTAACCAAAACAAGGCACCAATTCAAGTAAACGCGTAATTATACTTAATTGTGTGTGCATTTATATATATATCTGATGGTGAAACTTACCTAATATTATGACGGAGATCATTGCCTCTTAGAGGAAAACGCTGCTTGGTATCCGAAAGTAAGAGAGACGAATGATCAAAATGAGATCACAGCAAAATTTAGAGTCAACAAAGTCAGAATAATGTTCTCAAATTTTATCCGATTACTGTATTCGCCACAAATTTACACCTTGTAGATAATTATAATTATAATAATGCACAACACCTTTTTAATTTTTTAAATATCAGTCGGAACCTTTTTACGATATATAACATTTACTACGTCGTTTATGGTTGATCAATTAATATTTAAAAATATTTTTAATATAATATCTAATACATCTTTTAAGTTATAATTATTTAATATATTCATATATATATATATATATTATAATTTAATATTTAATATATTTATTAAATATAAATTTATATATTATAATTTTCACTTAACTTGATCTAATTAATTAAATTATTAACTTGTGTAATAAATAACATAAATGTCAAAAAATAAAAAATATTTATTTTATTAAGAAAATAAAGTTATACACTTTTTGTTAATTAAATTCTTCAAAGATTAAAATTTACGTAATATACATTCAAATATATTCTTTTGTAACCTATAAAAAGTACAAATTAACGTAAAAAAAATTATAATTATTTTTTTCAAATATTAAAATTTACGTAAAATAAACTTATTATTACATAATGAATCTTATTATTCATATAAAAAATATTAAAAATTATGTTAATTATTTTTCTTAAATATTAAACTAAACATAAGTCACACCTAGGCATAATTATTTATAGTAAAAATGATAAATATTGTTACTCACAAAAAAGAAAATATATATTAAAAGAAAAAAAATTTCAAGATAGAGATAGTAGTAAATATTATTATATTTTCTTTTATTTAACATTGTATAAAAATAACACCAACTATATATTAAAAAATATAATCAAAATCATAAACATCCTAAATTTTGATATATACTCAAAAAAATTTAACATCTAATTAAAAATCATAATATGAAACTAAGAATTCAAATAATAATTTTTATTGTTAAAGACCAAAAACTAAACTATCAATATACTCAATCACTCTAATTAAAACAACTCCATTAATAATTTAATTTAAAATTTTTAATATTTATATCACTTATCCAAAAATATATGTTAATAAAACTAAATTAATTTTTTTTTATAAGTTACCAACAATTTGAATGAGATAATCTTAATTTCAAATAAAACTATATTTAAACTATATTATTTTAAAAAAGGATAATTATATATATATATATTATTCATGAATTAAAATTTGATAACACACAAAGATAAATGTGTGACTTTATTTATTTAATCAATCTTAAAAACTTGCAGCGGTACTAACTGTTACTTAAAAATCTAGAAGGAATGTAAGTGTTATTATAATTGTTTAGAGGAAGTGATTGTATTTTACTCTTAAATACAAGTACTTGTACATGCATAATTATTTGTGTTTCACAGTTACCATTTTTTATACTCCATTCATCTAGAAAATAGAGTATTATTTTTCAAAAAAAAATCTAGTATCTGATAATAAAAAAAATAATTGATTTTTGTAATAAATAATAAAAACAGTTCTTTTTCATTTACACAGTATTTTTTAAAATTTGTTATGAAATGCACGTTAGTTTTTTTTTTTTTTTAATCTACATTATTTGTGAAATTCACATTAGTTTTTTAGTGAGAATAATTTGTGAATTGAAGTTAAAATGTAATAAATTTAATTTTAACAAGAAAAGAATCCATTGAGGTTGAAACAAGCTTCGTGTGGGATCTTCTATGATTTAGAACTAAAGTTTAGTTTAGACATGGTATTTTATTTTTATCTTTTTGTTAATTTTTCTTTAAAAGAAAAAGAAAAAAAAAGAACAACTTTCAATAGAATATTTGAAGAAATGTCACATTTACCGAATGTCTTGGAAATGCTGGGCAGCAGCACGCCCGAAGTCATGCACCACCAACACCACCAGACTTAGCCAACACGTGCTGCAGTGCAGCAGTCTTCAGCCCAAAGTAGACTTACTTCCACACCGGCTTTAATCAGTTGGTGCATGGCTTTACTAGAACATGGCAGACAAAAAAGCAACAAATTGTTGTATGAAAATCAGAAGTAATTCATCCATATCTCTTAATACAATGGCGCAAGAAAATCCTACACACTGTTTGAGGCAAATAGTACTGCCCAACAAATTGATGGTTTATTGAACATACAAATGAAAAGAATGAGATCATTATTTTCCCATCACTCGCTAAATAAAGACTACAATTGCCTAGTTGTTACATGGGAGATCATCTCCCACCAGCTTCTCCTAAAGCGCGTCCAACTGGCAAATGAAGAATGTGATTAATACAACCCATTACTCGCTAAATGAACTCTGCAATTGCTTAGTTGTTGAATGGGAGAACTTGGGTGGGAGAGACATGAGAGGTTCATCTCCACTCATCTTCAGCACTGCCATCCCCAATGCATATCCTAATGCACGCCCAACAGGAACAGCCACAGCGTTACCCACTTGACAATATCTGAAGGGCACAAAGGAGTCAAATATTTGAAAGAAAATGGTAAAGAGGATAGACGAGCTGGTTTGATCATATGAAATGGCACTGAAATGAAGCATCACGACACAAACCAGTGCCATCGGATCAAAAACTATAATCCTTGCACCGTTCTAAAATATAAGATCATTGATGATTTTTTGGAAGTCAATTTGAGATGTTTTAAAACTTAGTTGATATAGATTCAATGAATATTGTAATTGAACAAATGCAAAAGACAGAATTGTAAGAGGAATTGAATAATTACCTATCTTTAACGTCCCCGCAGAACTCATAATAGTCATGGAACCCTTGTAACCTTGCGCACTCGCGAACTGTAAGGACTCTATCTTGCTCGGGATGTAAAATTCGCTTGAATAAGAAAATCGTATCAATATAAAATCCTATAATGACTTGATAATAGAAGAACCTAGCGGTTAGACTACCTGAGAATGAAGATCTGGTCTGCACAACACAGTTGCTACCATCTCATCCCACCATAATCGTGAAAATGGTCTGCATTTGGGCAGTGAGAAAGGGAAACCCCAAAATATAATGAAGAGAAACTGAGGTCGCTGCAGATAAAAATACATGCATACCTTGTGGACTTTCCGTGACAAAAATTAATTGCATAGTCTGGTACCTAAACATGAAAAAGAAAAAAACACTTCATTGAAAAGTTTGGTTGCAAAACAGTTACATACATGTCACATGAAGACATAATTTTAGAAGAGGATTAAACAAACTGAAATGAATTGAAGGAGCAAAACATTAGAGTCTTCAGGAACAAGTTAACATATTGAGAAAGCAACTAGCAAAACTAGCCTTCTGTTATACAAATATTACGGAAAAGATTTATATTGCGACAAAAAGCATGTCGGCTTTTGTTGCAAGTAGCATCAATTAATTACCCATGTATTGTACTAATTTACAAACTATATATTATCTTAAGTTTAAATTACTTTGAAGTCTTACCCATGGTTTTCCTGATGGCATCAGTGTCGGCTCATCTGTTCGTCGAACTATGTTATCAGCTCCAACAACAACACCTGGGAGGTCCCTAAAGTTGGCTCCCTATAAAAACAAACACATTGTGAAACAGTAGAGGTTAAACAGTCAAAAAATCTACATAATCAATTTGATGCAAACCTTTCTATGCGGGACACGACAAACTCGTAAATAGTCATCCTCACTTAATGGAAGAGGCCGATGATCATATAGTACAGACTTTTCTGTTCTAGCTGTACTGCTGGTTGCGAAACCCATCATATCTAGAGATTAGAAGGAAAAAAAATGTCAAACCTCCGCAACTCAATAAACATGAACAATATTTATATTAAAAAGAAGTGTAACACAACTGAAGAACTATTAAAGCTATATTACGGCCTGTTGAAAGTGAGAGTCTAAGAGTGTTCATGTAATAGAACAAATAAGTATAAGGAATAGGAATAATTCCATTATCTAATATTACTCTAATTCTTGTTGTATTTACATAGCATTACATTGGTTTATATAGGAAATAGGATAGCACACAATATAGGAAAACATGGGGAGGAAAACATGGAAACATGTTTTCCCACCTAACATATTCTAACACGGCCTGATAGGGAGGGGCAGATACAAGAAATTTGTTAAGCTATCACAACATAAACTTAAAAAAATAAACTTAAGATTATCACAAATGGATTAAGCTAAACCAATATATATATATATATATATAAATTATTGATAACATAATATTCAAAATTGAATAATATTGTCCACAATAACATTCTTCGAGTTTTCATTTTTGAAAATGTTACATAATATCATCTGTGTTAATTATAAACAATCCATCAATATGTACAGTCTGTTCATATTTAAATGACTTTATATTATTGTTTATTAATATGGAATAGATCATGTAGAATAATTCACCAATATCGCATAGATCCATCCAAATGGTATTATTGCAAGGTATAGATACAAGGAAATAAACACTAGTCATGAGTGTTAAGTTAACGTCTTAATGGACATGTGTAGCTATACACTACACGCAAAGTGATTGAATTTAATTTCTAGTGATCCATAAAATCATGCATCCAATGAGTTTTAAAGTTATTTCAACCAAATATATAAAAATATTTAAGATACCATACATATGAGGGTAAAATTTAAGGTTGTTTATTTTTTTTTAAATAATATATACAACATTATTTATTTATCTTATACAAAAAACCAGCTATGTATGATAGGAAAGCAGAGTACATAAAAGTGAATTTACTAAAACATAATCTAGGACATTAAGTTACAAATTTCATCAAGCAAATGTGTAAAATCAATTCAAATTGGTAAGGCATAATCTAATTAAAAAATACTTTTAGGAAATATGATCCAGTGTCAATACATGTTATAAATTTACAACGGTGGCTCTCTGATATCAGTGGACCATTACTGAAGAAATAAGGAGCATCAAGAATCGTTGGAAATCAAAAGCAACATAAAAGTGAATGATAAAAAGATAATTGAAAAATGAAGATTCAGTTTTTTTCATATTTTGTTTGTGTTCGTCTCTTTCTTGCTTACCAATTTTCTTATGGGGTTTATGTTTGTCCTTCTCAAATGTAAAAGGTGAAGACCATATTCTACGGTGATTATTTAGTTTTAAACTGACTCTAGGTTTGTTGGATGAATGAGAATCAGCTCACCAGATTTTGAAGCTCTAATGTATTTTTCGAACTCAGTTTCCGGAGCTCTTCTGTACGACATCTTGTCACGAACTTCAGAATTTGAGACCTTAAAAATCAATTACATTAGAATGCCATTTTATCACAAAAGAACACATAACCAGCAAAAATAAGAGAAAACAAGTACAGGAGGAAGATCTGAGATGGCATCACTAAGAACTAGAGCTTTTTCCAGATCCCGAGATTGGCTTTCATCATAAGCAACAATGTTGCGCTGCATCATTGAACTAAATTAGCAAATGGAATTTACAAATCAAACTTGATTGTAAATGATGAAAGAAAATAAGCACCTCAAACTCACTTGGAGCCCCATATCTCAATACCACATCATGTGTAGGTAGGGGAAACTGAGGTAATTTCTGCATAAGATGCATTAACTATTCACTGAGTTTATAAAATAAATTTAACACGTCATATGGAGTAATGCTAGGGATAGGTATAGACATATAGCTAATGAATTATATTATCCTACTCTTGTCCTTTCGTAATATTAATTTTTTTTAGTTAATGGGTTCTATTTTATTTTGTTGGATTTAATATTATGTTACCATAGAGTCAAAATCCTAATAATCAAGCAATATTTAATACTCCAATTCATGAAAGGAAAGAGCTAAGAAGATTCCTATCAAAGGAAGTTGATACGTACACGGAGGGAAAAAAGGAAGGAGGTGGAACAAGCTTAAATAGCAATGAATTTTAACCTATAAATAGAGGAGCAAGAGAAATTTTGGTGAGGATAAGTTGTAGAGTTTTTACGAGTAGGAGTAGTAGAAGATGTAGACTACTTCATTTCCTTTGTCTACTCGTCAAAGAATCATAGGAGTTTGTATTTGAATTTTTATTTCATGTAGAATGTTCCTCTTCTTCTTCTTTAATTTATAAAAATGAGTTCTTTTTATTTATATTTTATTTTTTTTAGTTCCATGCAAATAGTAGCAGTAATTTTTCTAAAAATTTTATGGCTAGTTGAATTATTAGATCTAGTACGATGATGAAGCTAAGTAATACCTCATAAAAAATATACTTTATCTCCTCTGTTATTAGTGCTTGAATGAATTAATTTCACCTTCATGTTTAATTCTTGGAATACCTTAATACGAAGTTTTTATATAATTTTCAAAAGTGATGACAGGTTTTGTTGTATTATCGTTGATATGAGTTTTTCATAGGGCACGTTTGCCCAAAGGTTTTGACGGGCTATTGTTAATCTTTAAGTTTTCGTTCTTTATGCTTCCCAAGTTAATTATCAAAATTACAAAAAATTAAAGGAAACGGAGATCAAAACTATAGTTAATTTAATTTGGCCCTTAATTGATTTATTTTTCAAAATTTGTATACTTAGCCAATGGCATGGTTTGAGTTTTAAAAAGATGATGAGAGATTATTTGTTATGAATGTTGCTTAGTAGATTTAAATTCCTCGATTGCTTTCTCACTATTAATCTTCACTTTTCTTTAGTTTTAGTTATCTATTTTGTCCATCTTTGTTTCTAATTTGCATGAATGATTTCAAGAATATAAAAGAAGAAACTTGTCTTCGTAGGTTCGACTTGCACTTATTAGAGTCTTCAAATTGTTGTTGTGAACTTCCAGTCATAAAAATGCACACATTAGATACTAAATGAGGCGCCAATTGATATGTCCTTGCTACATTGGTTACTCAATAATTCACATATACTACACAATCAATCACCATGACATAGTCAACCCATGTAACAGTGAAACATCAATTTGACACCCCATTTGAGACCCTTGACATTATTTCATAGTAAAAGAGTACTTGCCTATTTAAACCACAAAAAAAAGGAAAAAAGGAGTGAGTACTTGCCTCTTGGGGTTGAGCACCCCACAAGAAAACACGCAACCGAAATTGAGGAACACCGTAACAACCAGCAGCCATGATTCCAAGCCTTGCTTGGTAATTCATATGAACTAAACGACTTAAAGCATATCTTCCAAGGCAACCCTTAGCAAACCTCAAAATGTCGGCCACGTTCTCCATTAAAATATACTTTGGCCTTAAGAAGTCAATTATATCCATGAAGACTATAATTTGACGGTTTCTTTCATCATCTAAAGGGGATTCAACGTTTCTAAAGCGGTTATAGCCACTTATTCCTTGGCATGGAGGCCCACCACAAACAACATCAGCATCTCCCTGCAATTTATCGATGCCAAAGAAGGAACATCACGTAATCATTTTTCAGAAGTCAAAAATCCAATTGTCCTGGTAGTGCACTTGAAGAAATATTTCTTACCGGTCGTGGCAATATGTTTGCCTTCACGCCTTTCAACACAAAATCTCGTATTCGTTCTTGGCATTTACTAAGGGATGGATAATATAAGAGGTGAAATATAAAATAAGTAAAACAACAACACAATACATACAAATTAAATGTACCTTAACTCCTCAATTGGCTCCCATGTGTCCTCACTTGGACCATATCCAACCCAACGCACCTAAAAATTTCATGTATTAGTAAAGTACTAAACATTTATCCTTATCATAATGACGTAAAACAGAAGTCAAAAAAAATTAACAATTTTTATGGCTTATGGTTCAAGTTATGTGCACGTTTGGTTTCAAGCTTTGGCAGCAGTTCTTGTGTTTGAACGCCAAACACATCTTCGCTACACGCTCGCTATCAAATGCAGATGCCCAAATACATGTTGGCCCAGAATTTACCCTGCATTTACCCTACGTATTCAACCCTAAACACACAAATAATGATTCCTTCTTTAGTGAGATTTTATGACCAAATGCATGAACCAAAATATATTATTGCTATTGAAAACTTGGAGTTGCATTTTCATCCCAAAACACACTAACAAACGCATGAAAATCATACCATAATAACCCCTTCCACTTAGAAATCTAAAACCATGGTGTGGCGATCTCATTAGGACTTAAAGCTTGATATCATCTTTTTTCATAAATTGGAATTAGGGTTTGAGATAATATTTTCAATAATTGAAATTACGGTATATAACAAATGTCCGGAGATAGAACTTTGTAAGACCGACAATTTTGATTGAGATCACCAGTATTCAATCTTTGTAAAACTAGAGGCCACACAAAAGTCTTAACTTTATGAGGAACTTTAACTTTCCAAATATACGAAGCCAATGGAAATGGATTAGGAACAATAGACCGAGTCAAAAAAGAGTAGTAACTGTTAAAAGAAAAAGAACTAGTTGGATCTAAAGTCCAGATGCGCTTATCAGAGCAAAAGGATAAATGAACCGAATCAAGCAAGATAAGCAAAGATTTCATTTCAATAGTCTCCAAATCAATGAAATTCCTAAAGAAATGAAAATCCCAAGAAAAAAAATTCCCTTCACGCTTTATGAAATTAGAAATGGAAGCATCATGTAATGAAGAAATACGATACAGACGATTAAAAGTAAGAGAAAAGTGAGCATCTCCCAACCAAGAATCCTCTCAAAATCAAATCTAATGACCATCTCCAACCCCGTAGGCCCGTATCTCAAATAACAAATAAATATAGTATAACCTTGGGAGATGAATTTTCAAGGACTAGCATGAGTAACATAAACCCCCAGGCTTAGCATCCCACCCATTCACATGTATACCCATGTATACCGAACTTGCTCCTAATAACATTATGCCAAAAGGAATGAGGACTGAGGTTCCAAAGGAAATCTCCAAAGTCATTTACCAACCAAAGCAACATTCTTAAGAACCAAATTGCTTAACCATTTACCAGTTGCATATGCTTGTTCTAGCCGAACAACATTATAATTTTCTAAACACAACTCTAGCTGCAAATGCAATTTCAACTACGTTTACCTCACCTATCCATTGTCGCAATAGTTCCAAAAGCCCTAAAAACGAACAATCCCTATGTAACTAAATTTAGAGTTGGTTTGGGTTTTGTTGTTCGAATATTAGAATTACTGGAAATACATAGGTTTTCTTAGTTTCTCAAACTCCTTTAGTGATGCCCTCAAATTTTCGGATAAAGAACAACCCTCTTCTACCTTTATCTATGTTTCCCACTTCCAATTATCACAACTTTCCTTGCCCTGAATTCTCCAAAACCTCCTTATTCCACTAATT
This sequence comes from Aralia elata, assembly GCA_034770075.1. Lineage (NCBI taxonomy): Eukaryota > Viridiplantae > Streptophyta > Magnoliopsida > Apiales > Araliaceae > Aralia > Aralia elata. The sequence goes on along the minus strand of CM068385.1, from coordinate 1,974,541 downwards.
TAACCAAACTTTGATGACTCTCAACCTCTACAACAATATAAATCCCGCTCACCCGCCGAAGTGGCACTTATCTGACCACCTTCAAATTTTGGATAAGCTAATCACGTATTCTCAAAGCAAAATGGAGTAGGCCCACCAGATTAGATTGGACTTGAGGACCATATGGAAATGATCTTAGGCCATCTGAGGAAGAACACCCTTAGCCTGATTAACAAATTCATTCTCCCAATCAATAGTAAAGAGTAACTTGTCAATGTAGCTACCAGCTGCCCCTGTGATCTAAACCAGCTACCGTCTTAGAGAGCGTGATATCCCTCATACCACACTTTCCATTAAAAATAACAAAATCTCTGGTACTAGTATTTTCAAGAAATACCCATCCCTCATTTTCTTCATCAGAAATTATTATGTAGTAACTTAGATATCAAGGAAAGTGAGTTTCAGATAAAAAGAACCAACATTTTATTTTAGTCCTCAAGCACAACAATTAGGTACGTGTACCTTAAATTTAAGCCCACGTTTGCATTTTGCAGAAGGAAGATCATAGCCTATATCAACCAGGCAAGCAACTTCATATTCACCAGCTGGAAGTTTTTCATTAGTCTTTGTAGATGCATCCTTTTCAGCTGCTCGCATGACCCTTGAGTTTGATAATTGCGAGTTTACATCCCTGCCAACATATTTTTTGCAAAGTTTGTCCCATTCCTTTAATAGGTGAAGGAACTCCTCTGCGGATTCATTCCTAATCTGTAAAAGCAATAATATCATGGTTATGCTCTACAGTTATTGTGTTACAGCAACTTGGACAACTTTTAAGTGACTAAGCTAATACTAACTTGTGTCCCTGAATGGTTCAGCTTCAAGCTTTCACATGCAGATCTATCAATTTCAACAGCCCATTTCTATCAAAAATTTAAAAGAAAGTGAAGTTATTTGCAGTGTTAAAAATCTAAAATCTGGTTTTAAATTAAACAATTTGATTAATTGAGAATCAGCTATAGTTACCGTCACAAGATCTACTCCAGAGAGCTTGGCGCCAAGGCACAACCCGGTTGACATTCCACCACAACCTGAATAAATATCTAATAATGCTAGCTCTGTCTTATAAGATTTATGAGTAGACATTCCATTACAATTAGCCTTGCCACGATTTATATGAACTGCCTTAATGTGAGGAGAAGATGATGAAGTATCACTATCTGCAGATTTATAAAGGACAACCGAATAAATTAGGAGAAAATTCTGGTACAGTATCAGCGTGGTTTCAGTCTGGAGTTGAATATAAGATAAGCATAAAACAATTGAGCAATTGCAATAACGAGAATGAATGAGAGAATGTATGTGAATAAGTCATCATATAACATGGAAAGGCCAGATACATACTACACCACTGGATTACATCCCAGATCAAAAGTTGGCCATATAGAATCATAAGAAGTCTAAGATCTACGCCTCTGACAAAAATCATTGGTATTAATAATTTTAATTTATGCAAGTTAATTACCTATCCAAAAAAAAAATTATGGCTGCTAATTGAATGGTCTTACATTCCTCACAGGGTTGGGGAAAGTAAGGATTGTGCCCTGGCATATTTATCAAAAAGAAAAAGGATTTTATGGTGGCATTCCTTTTTGTCCTTGTCTTGGGTCAGGCGTGACTGGAAAAAGCACAAGGGTATAATTCAACTTAATCTCCGAGAAAAGCTCCTTGTCAGTAAACTCTTCCACATAGGATAATCACTAGGCATACAATACAACATGAGATAGGATCTTCATCAACATGGTTGATTACCCCTATTATGTGCTTGAGGAAAGATGATTATTTGTGTCGAATTAGCATCCTTTAAAATATGGAGCAAATTTATTGGACACAAAGTATGTCAGGAAACTTGCAAGGTTATAAAACATGCAAAATTTTTGAAGTCAATCTTTTGAAAAACCAAAAACACCAGTGAACAAGATACAATCCTAAACTGCAAGTATAACATAAGAAAATAATAGCACTTGATGGAATGATACAGCTCAGCAATGTCATCCCCACTTACCTGTTACCATTGTACAAAATGTGGAGTACTCCACCAAGTATTTCATATCATAATAAAAATCGCATGGCGGAATAGACTTTGATTTCAAGTTTACCTGCAAAAAAAAGTATTTTAACAACAAAGCCAGTATAAACAATAAAGAACAAACTCAGATAATATGCTTCAAGAACCACTTGAAAATATTGAAAATTCCTAAAAACAATTGATATATAATATATATATATATATATATTTAATCATGTCAATAAAACTAAAATCATACACTTGAAACATACATTAGGTGATATCTGCACAATCTTCACTTTCGAAACAATGCAGTCTAATAAATTGTCATTCTCTAAGGTAGAATAGAACAGTCGCTTCTTGTCATGAGATGCTGCTTCATCTTTGATTACCTGAGTCATATGAAATAAATAAGCACCACTGACAAGCATTTACCTAAAAGATCAAATAAGACCAAGTATTTCACCGTATCTTCAGCCTTAAAGAACCACTGAACCCTAAAATAGTCTTCATCATCCATTGTTTTAAAAAATTCCAGTATTCTGCCCACATAATTCTGATCTCCTTCCTTACCCTGAAAGACATATAAACAGACCACAATCACTTTGCTCCTATATATATATGTGTGTGTGTGTGTGTGTGTGTGGCGGCCAATTCAGACTAAGTGGGAAAATAAGGAAAATTAAGTGTACAGTAATATTATAAATTTCATTTGAACATGTTCCCATATTTCAAGAAAAGTAAAACAAACATTTCTAAAACGAAAAAGGTGGTGTGGAGCATACTCAGGTAAGTTATTGGTGTACATAAACAAGCACAAAATTAACTTTCCAAACTTTAATAGCACTCCGTGACCTCAAAGGTTTCTTCTTTTAAACACAAGAAAAATTATAAGAAAGAAGAATTACAAAGAGTCCTCCAAGAACCTACCTTGTGGAAACGAACTAAACAAAAACAAAAGGGCTAATGAAGAATAACTCCCAGAAACTATGAACTTCCAAAACAGAAACCCTTCAATATACCCCATGATCGTATCCTAAAGCCAAGGAAAGAAACTCTAACCCAAAGTGAAGAAAGAGAAAGATAGCTCTGCTTAAACACTCTAGCATACCTCCTCATGCAAAAGCATTAACGAGGCACATCCCTGCAAGATCTTGACATCCTTCCAAGTCCCAAAAGCTCTAAATTGAATCTGAAGTAAACTCACCAAAGAAAAGGCATAGAGCTGCTAATAAGTTGAATAATTCCATCTTGATATCTCCTCTCCAGTTAGGTTCTCTTGCCAATATCAATTCTTGCACATACATCCCTCTATGAGAACTCATAACTCTTGTCAAAAGTGACTTGAATTCCCATCAGACTTGTTCAGCCATGACAACTTTAGTACTTATGATGCAGGACAACCTCCAAAATCCCTCCTCCACAAACCACACTCTCAATCCTCCCATTTCCTATGACCCCAGTCTTTCTATCAATCAGGGATCTCCCTAACAAAAAAAGGTTTATTAAATACTCGGAACCCATTCTTCAATTCTTTTTAAAAAAAATTAAAAAAAAATCTACTTTGAAGAAACGAAACTACTAATAGCATGATTAGCATCAGTACAATATAGTTAATTCAATTAACAATATAGTTAACTACTAGCATAGCTAGCAAAGGGCAAGTTTCCCACACCTTTCTGCAAGGACTTAAGTCTGACATTTTGTTTTTATTTTCTCCTAAATTTCCTAATAGTGGTCAGTTTCATGAAGCTTGTCAAGGTTCATTCACGTATGTAGAACCGTGCGCATCGAATGGGATCAACTTCAAGTCATGCACTGTCAAAGTTATGATCAAACACAGCCAATGAGGTGTTATGGATTAAGTTGTCGTGTTTTATCTGAAATAAATGATACTGAAAATAAAAACGTAATCATTTTTCACAAAAATATATTACCAAGATGAGAACAAACCACCATTCTCTATGCAAAAAGACCTGAAAAATTAACTATCCAAAATAATCCACCACTACGGGAAAGTTTTCATGTTCAGACAATGAAGAAACACGAAGGGAAGTGGGCACTCTTTGATGGTATGAGCTATTTCAAGTTGTTTTAGCTAAAGCACAGAAAGTTAGAAATATTTTTAATCTGCCTCTTATGCAAGATGAGGCTGCCAAACTTGGTTGGGTCAAATATAATAGGTCTTGGATGCCTATTCTCATGCTGAAGAGCTTGAAGAGCCCAAGAAGTAGGAGTCCAATAAATATAAGGTTCTAGATTTTAATTATTATTTATTTTATTTCAGTTATAATTTTAAATTTTATCTGAATTAGATTAGGCTAGTATAAATATGGATGTATGTTGATCTTCGGAACACAACCATTTATTATTCAATTGATTGAAATTTGTAAGAGAATTGTTTTGTGTGAGATTATCCCTTTTCCGAAAACCCGGCCCCACCACTTTTGGTATTAGGGCAGTGTGATCCACGGGCCATAGACTAAGTACCTAGAAGAGGGGTACCTAATTGCACAATGTGAAGTAATCCACAAAGAAAAGACTACCTATTTCTAGAGTAGAGCTACCTAAAGTGAAATCGTTGAGTAAGTCATAATGGAAGTGTGGTATCCTGTCATGAACTCACATGTGGCGTTGTCATATAAGACAGATCCCATATCAGTAGTATGGAATGCTAGTATGGGGTGATATAGCCTTAGATTCTCCCTCTTGGATAGCTAACTAGCTTTTCAAGATTGGTTCATTACCTTCCACCAAAGAAGAAGTTCTTTACGCATTACAAGGAGCACCATTTCATTTTGCTTAACCCCTATTACCATGTAATTCAATAGATGAATTTATTATCCCAAATTTTAAGAGATAAACCCCCAAAATAAAATTGTCTCACCGGCAAAGGAAACCACCAAACAAATAGTATACACAACCTTAGTCCTACTGTTACTAACCTACTTGGTAATGCTTAATTATCCATCCCTGGCCAAGATTGTATCAACAACCAACAAAATTAGTATTAGAGTTGTATTCTCCGACAGTTGTTTAATGAGGAAGCTTTTTTTTAATAGGTAGTTTAACATGAACATTCCCGCAATCATCTTATAATACTGTCTTGCACAAAAAAACTACTTTTCTTTTTAGTTGCTTCAGCTAGTAGCTAAAGTATAACATGTCACTCTAAGGTACGCCTAGCTAATCTTAATTTCTACTGCATTCAGGTTACTTCTCAAAAGAAGCCCATGAAAATTCCAAAAATGATTGAAGTCTATAGACTATTGAGCTGCTTGGATGAGTACATACAAAACACAAATTCTACCAAGCAAAAGAACTATGTGACTTATCCACAAATATAATATATGTATGACTTCAACAATGTGTAGAGAGCTCGGAACTTGAAATGTAAATTAGATTTAAAGGATAGTAGATATAATCAGATCTATATAATAATATAAAAAAATTCCCCCAAAGCATACATTTACAAATCTGAGAAATCCTTTGGCCACATATGGTGCTAAGAAAGTAAGGGAATTTATCCACTACTATATCCATAAAACAAACTCGGAGAAGATAGAACTCTAACCACAAGATGATTATATGATAGTCATACTGACAACATAATAATAATGTGGAATAAATTGTAAGAAAATAGTAGAGTTTATATAGACATACTAGAAGGAATGGAAGAAAACTACCTTAACATAAGCACAATCTCCAAGATCGAAAATGCAGTTTTCAACTTGAGCCTGATAATAATTGCATTTCGCATTCAAAATTAATTCATCTTCGTCATCGTCATCATCATTACTGCAAGAACAAACACAACATATTCAAACATGAAGGAACATCAAGCCACATTAATATCCATTGTTCAAAAAATACCTAGTCAACTGATTCAAAAAAGGTAAGTAGATAAAGTGGTTACTAACTTAGGTTTCATGTTAAGTCCCTTTCTTCGACTGTGCTGCAGAATCCAAGACAAAATAGTTAATAAATCAGTGATAATTTGCATAATAAAGATAAAATTTCCAACTAATCAGTCATATTGCAACAAAAAAATGCAAGTAGAAACAAACATGATAAAAGACCTAACCACGTATAAAGTCTAGCCTTGTGAAAATGAAAATGTGCAAGGATGCTCAGTTAGGTCATATAAGGGTCTTAGCCAAAATGTTAGGACATAACATGGTCATATGGCATTTTTGTAAAGAAGTGGTGGCTATAGAATTGTTAGTTGGTTATCCTTATCTAGAATTGCAAGCATATTGGTCTTTGTATTATTCATGGTGCATTTTCCCGTATTTGGATCATGTTTGTTGTAATACCCATATTTGTTTTGAGTCTCACATCGCCCATTTTACTCAAACTCTCCTTCTCCCTTAGCCTATATATAGAATATCAACCTTTGCTTTATTTTACCAAACAATTAGTATCTCCAATTTTTTTTTGTGAGGAACTTTTTGTGTGAAGTTATTTTTGGTAAGGACTTCCTTAGTTAAAAATTTTCAGTGTCGAGGAGGTGAGCAAACTGCGAATCTCATAATTTCGGGTATTACATTACTTATTCTAGGTACGGATTTTCGTACTCTTTCAACGATACTTCTTTAATTTTAATTTGTTCGTTTTGTTTCTCATTTAGAATTCAGATATTGTTTCGATATTTTGTTCATAGTTAAATTATATGATAGATTTGTTTGATTTTAGATATTCGAAAATTCGTTATTTGTACGTTTTAGACTTATTGAGCATGTCTAGTATTTATTTCTGTAGAACCGTACATGCTAATATATTTTGGGAGATTTTGTGTCGATTCGTTTCGATTTAGCATGTGCGTATTAGAACCCCTTTTGTTGGTATTATGTTGCTTATATTGTGACATGATATTTTTGTTAGATGATATCGCAGGGTATACCTTGAGCTGGCACCGAGGCATGACACTTCCGTGGCAGTGTAATCAGTCCACGTTGTCTCTGTGTTTGTGCTCCGATGGGAGTTGGTCATTTGGTGATTTGTTGTGAGAGGCGTATGGGTCGTCCCTAGTTTTCTGTTCTGTTCTGTTCTGCGGATTGGTGATATTTGTGCCAAACACACTTTCCGATTTTGCATGCATCTGGATTGCGCAGTCCGATGTGTGGTTGCCTGTGTGGCATTATTTTGATTGTCTATGTGACATTATTTGACTTGCCTGTATGACAAGGTATATTTCTGTTTTGTTCTGAGCTCGGTATGAAATAACCTCAGCCATTCGATTCAGCCTATTATGTTATTCAGTTCAGCTATGTTATTGTGATATTTGTTGTTTAGTTCAGTTCAGCTATGTTATTGTGATAATTGTCATTCAGTTCAGTTCAGCTATGTTATTGAGTTCAGTTCAATTCAGCTATTTAAGTTCAGTTCAGTTCAGTTCGACTATGTTATTAAGTTCAGTTCAGTTCAGCTATGTTATTGAGTTTAGTTTAGTTTGATTTCGTTATTCAGTTCAGCTATGTTATTGAGTTTAGTTCAGTTTGATTTTGTTATTCATTTCGGTTCTCATTTCTGTACTCTATATTCGTACTGGGCAATTGGCTCATGCTGTGTTTTTCTTTCGGCAGATATTCAAGGGGTTCAAGGGCAAGTGTGAAGAGATGTTCCTTTTAGTTTGATATTCTGCTTAGAGTTTGTTCGTGCGTGACCTCCCTTTCCTATTTCGGGAAGGGGGTGTTACATTTGTAGTCAGATGTAAGTGAAAATTTGTAATGTTTATCCTTATGAATGAAATGGCTAAAAGGGCGGCTTATCCATTCCTTAGTTTTCAAGCCTTCTTTTCTACTCCAATCTTCTAAAACCCTAATCTCCATTATTGCTTACTTGAACTCAAAATAGGTTTGAACTTGATACAAAATTACAAATAGGGGGTCATATAGCATGGAGTGGGATGTGTGGAATTCCAAAACAACTTTTTGTTGTATGACAAACAAATGGTTCTTCAATTATGGAAAAGGTTCTGGAAGCAGCAGGGCAGACAACCCTCAAAGATTCAACGATGCATAAGGAAAGTCATTAAATCACCTTGAACCAAACTCTTATTCTAAAAAAACTCCCTAAACAACGTCTCAAATTACCTCGAACTACACTCCAACAATATTTAAAGAATATCATACAGCCCAGGCGCTTTATCCCTTGCACACAACTAAGGGTATGTTTGGTTACCTACCTTTATAGCGTTTGCAATGGTAGCATTTACTAAGTTTGGCCACTGCGCCATTTTTGGTGCGGTGCATTTATACTCCAAATGTTACGTTTGTGAATTAATAAAACTGTGTTCAGAATAAGTTGCTTATAAACAAACAAGATTCTAAAATACGTTTGGAACTACGAACACACTAAACTATCTAACAGTGCCTTGGTTATCTCATTTCAACCCTCTCAATAAAGCTGCAATTGAGCCAAGTCGAGACGGACTTTGCCTTGCCAAGCTCAGCTCGTTTAAAAGTTAAACGAGTCGAGCGGGATTGAGCTTTAAACAAGCCAAGTCTAGTGGAGCTTAATCCCAACTCGTTTAACTTTTTTATTATAAAAATAAGAAAAAATAATAAATTAAATGTTAAATGAGTCAAGCTCGAGCCAGACACCCCACTGTTCAAGTTCGGTTCGTTTGACTAAACTGGCAAAGGAGCTTGTTCGAACTAAACTCGTTTAACAAGCTCAAGTCGAGCTGAGTCGGGGCAGGCTCGTGGGCAGCCTGGTTCATTTAATGCTCTACCTCCAAGTGTGGGGAAAAAATACTCTTTATAGGAGTTTTTATTCTAGTAATTACAAGCAAACAATTGATTTATCAAACATTTGCTGATTTTGTAAGAGACAGCTCAATTATACTGGTTCACAAAACTTTGGTTCTATATTACAACAATTTCTCATTTACTCCCTCCATTCAAAAATTAAATACACATTTTGATTTTTTTTTAAATCAAGTAGCGACCTTGATCTGAATTTATATGGAAATTAATACCTTTTACTTTTCCTTAGATTAGTTGTTATAGTTGCTTATATTAAAATCAAATAAATTTTTAATTTAAGAATTTTGCAAATTGACTGCAAAAAGTTATCTTGAAATGTACCTTGTCATCATATCTCCAAGGCCATCTCTTTCGAGCTTCTTTATCGGGAACCGGATCTCCGATCAAGAACGACACAGTTTTGACCCCTTTCGACTTCTTTGACGGCAATTCAGAAGTTTTCTGCTTCTTTGGCGGGGGATTCTGCTTCGCCGGCCGTTTCTTTGGTTCCTTAAAATCGTCCTCTTCGGTGTATTTTCCGTCACTTTCTTCTCCGTTTTCGAGTAATCTCGGGGACCTTCTGAGAGATTTCTGCTCCCACATTGGGGTTTTCTGATTAGAAGATGAGGTTTTTCTTAAAGCTGAGTCCTTAGGGTTTCCATTCTGAGTAAACGGAGACGGAGACGGAGATAACGGCGGCTTTGTTAATGTCTCCGGAGATAACGGCGGCTTTGTTAATGTTGAGGATCCACTCTGTAGATCCTCCGCCGCCATTTTTCCGGATCTCGAGTTTTGGTAAGAGCGCGAATATGGGCAGATACTCCCTCCGTCTCCCAAAAGGTAAGTTGCTGTAAAATGGAATTTAAAAGACTCGTACTAAAAATGGAAAGATTAAGCATGAGGGGTGTATTAGTAAATTCACTTAAGTAATTGCGAATTGTAAGGTTATGGCGGGAATTTAAAATTTTCACAAATTGGTGTTCATTTGAACTTTGACAAGTCGAATAATTAAACGCTCATGTTTTGTTCATGGAGTTTTTTGTCTTTTTTCCTAATATCAAACCTTGGAGTTAATTGTGTACATAATTTGTAAGGGATTAGTGCCATAAATGTATTTTGTGCAGAAGCAAAAACTATAAAACTATTAATTTGTATATTTAAAGAAAATGCTCATTTAGTTCGAATTTCTTTATTTATATAACATTTTTGTATGGATTTGATTTCAAACCAATTAATAAAACTATTAATTAGTATGTATTTCGACATATAGTTTATTTGGAGGCTTAAAAATATATCATAATTCACGAACTCGTGTTTTAAATAAAACACTTGAAAAGAAAAAAAAAATAGATAATATATGTGTGAAACATTAGTTCAACAAGAGAATAAATATAATGTTGTTATGACTTAGGGACTGTTTAATAATGAGCTTAATGAAACAAAAATTGGTTCGATCAGTAGTTTAGACGGTTTGATTTTGATAATTTGTAATCTGAATGTGTAACGCCCCCAAATTTAGATATTTATACCTCAAATCTAATGTTTTACGATCCACCTCATACATCATACTATAAACATCTCACAACGAAATAATAAAAATATTTAGATTGATATAATATAAATATTCTTGTCCTAAGTCTCGAAACCATTACTAATTCACCACACAACTAGGCTTATAACATAATAAATCGTAATACATAAACCAAAATCATCACCCTAGCTATAGCAGTACAAAGTTATTCCACAACCTTGTTTTTGTCTTTATCATTTTCTGAGTTACAGTCTCGTTCGGTCTTAACTGTAATAATTAAGAAAAGTAATAGTGAACAACAAATTTGTTCAGCAAGTATAATAGCAATAAAGGTGAACAATCATATGTCAAGTTTCATAATTTACAAGAAAATGATTATAACGGTCGTAGATAGTTCAAAAATTTGTATGTGAAGGTTGCGAACAAGGTAAGTTTCAATAATTCTCAATTCAATTCTCAGTAAAACAGGTGAGTCGCTATGGACTGTAGGATTTTTAGAAAAATTCAAATATTCAAATATTTCCAAATTGATGAATATTCAACACCGAGTAGTCGCTATGGACCATGAACTCCTGCATGAATTAACAGTATTTCACTGAAAATTCACAAACAAGTACAATAGGTGATCAACCTAAAGTACCCTATGTTATGCACAACATTCAAACATGTTGTTCGCGCACGTGTCTGTCCCCCGACGTTATATAATTTTCCCTTCTATGAGGATTGTTCATCTCAGCAGATCATAAGAGTCTGCACCGAGGCAATTGGTTTGGATCGCTTTCTAACTCATATACATTGGTTTAGCCGAATCAAATGACATAGACACTCTTCTCAACACACTTAAGAACAATTAATACGTTCAAGGTTCGCAACAGGAATGCAAGGAATCATTCAAGAATATAATTATAATTTAAATCATGTTTCAGAGTATAAATAATAATTTTCATGAATTTAGATAACACAAAAATCATTCTATCAATTAATTTACTTGCACGATTAATGAGAGTACAAGTTTAGGTACTTGCTCAATCTGTATATGGTTTATATATAACACAATTAGGAAACTTGCACAATATACAAGGTTGTGTAAGTTAGGGAACTTGCGTGGGCAGTCGACTCTTTCCGACTTTGACTCCTTATCCTTTGAACAACTTATGTTCATCATAATCATCTATCGGTTAATCTCTATTAACCCCCAAATATAAATCTAATTGATCTAACTTACTAATCTCGTGCAGCTAGGACTCACAAATGAATCGACTCTCATTCTATTCGATTAATTACTCTCTTCATTACATCTTTTAGTCTTCACAAATAATACACATTTATTCCAATTACTATAAATAAGTGATCCCTTTATTATTATATATGTTTAATTAAGCGTTCACATCTTGTTTTATTAATCCATGACTCATCACACAAATAACGCGTTCTTACTTTATTTAATTACTCTTTAAGTAACATTCTTAATCATTGTTCATATTTTATTGATCCATAAATAAAATAATATAAGTGATTACTTTATCTGTTTAATCCATAATTAGAATTATCTTTACATCTCATTAGTTCACAATTAAATAACCTTTAATATTATTTAATTGTTTATTCTTCATTAATCGATAATTAATTTACAACAAACTTTCAATTAAAATGATATTTACAATTAATATTACAATTAAAATATATTTTAATATTATTTTAATTGTTTATTAATCCACAATATTATTTAAGTTGTTTATATTTTATTAATTAAGAATTAAAATTATATTAATTATTTAATCATAATTAAAGTAATCCTTAATGCATAATTAAAATAATCTTTTAATATTATTTTAATTAATTTTATTTATTATTTTATTTTTAAAAAAAGTTATTTTCTGACTCGTTTGACCCGAACCGGTTTGACCCGATTTGAACCGCATCCGGGTCAACTGTGGAATTGGCCTAGCGCCCCGGCGCTGGTCGACAAAGTCTTCAAGCTTGATTTTTCAATATTTTTGATTTTTATCTCCTTTTACTTCAACTTTCCATAACTTATTCATTTTATAACCAAATGAGTTCAAAGTAGTTTCATTATCTCATAAACTCATACATTTTCAATATTCAACTTTGTAAATGATCTTTTAAAATATTTACTTAGCCAAAACATTAGATCTTCAAGCTAGGATTTTTAGTATGACATGTTTTACTAGAAAATTCACTATAAACTTATTTTAACTCCGTTTCCGATGATTCCACTTGAGTTAGCTTCTATCTCATAGATCTTCAACATTAAGTTGTTAGATCATACATATAGTTTACACATTTTAGTTCATTTATCACTAATTCCATGTTTTCAAGTATTCCACTTTAGGTTTTAAGTTCACATGCATTCTTTTTATTTATTAAGACATGAAATAACCTACAAGACATACCAATCACATATTCTTCTTACAATATCCATCCTTACACCTTCGGATCCTTCACGATCCCACAACAAATAGAACTCCCACAACCAAACATGCATTTTCTCCTAGAACACCATATCGTGACTTATAAAAACTAAAGTTAGGTTATGATCTTACCTTTTTGATGTGTTTCTCCTTTTAGCAATAAACCTCAAGTAGCTCTCCACCTTTCTCCTCCTTCTTGGGCTCCTCTTGACTCACCAAAGTGCAAGAGTTTTTCTAAATTTTCTATTTTCTCTCAATCCTCACTTTTCCCTCTAGTTCTTTCTCTATATAACTCTCTACACTTTCTAGCTCCCAACACTTAGCAAATGAATGAAATGGAGCAATTATACTAGAGAGGACTCTATTTATAAACAAAGCTCATGTACACATACATGTACTAATACATGTATTTGTACACCCAACAAGTTACTAACCAAGGGACAAAGGGTGTTTGGTGAAAAGTTTTACCAAATCTTCATTTTTGGTATACTTAGCCAATGACCTATATCATCATTTCTTCACATGGCCAATTTGACAATGCTAGGTAATTTTTGTTAGCATCAATACATGTACAAATACATGCATTTGTACACCCAACAAGTTATTAACCAATGGACAAAGGGTATTTGGTGAAAAGTTTTACTAAATCTTCATTTTTTGGTATACTTAGCCAATGACCAATTTGACAATGTTAGGTAATTTTTTTTAGCATTTTAGTTAAATGGGGAGGGGTAGTATATATGTATATAATATATATTTTTTGTACTAAGCTTACTTACTATCATATATATATATACACACACACACACACACATACATCTTACTCATTCCATTACACATTGGGCTTGTCCAACATAATGTCTATTGGACAACTAATTTATATCAATTTGGATCATGCACAATTTTCTTTACACATTGGGCTAAATTTCAATTCTAGTCATCCTAACTATTTAGACCATAATTCTTAACACTTTAAACATATCACATTGGGCCTAATTGTATACTTGCAACATAACTCAATTGAGCTAATTTTAATTACCCTCATTAGTCCATTACATTATTTAATCATCTCTCAATTCATTTAATTAACTAACTAATTAATTTATTTTATTCATTATGCCACACAAGACATATTACACAAGCTTAATCAAGCTCATCACCATCATTACTATATTCTTCAATTGTCACGTGCTTAATTCAATTTAAATTGAATTGTTGGGGTTCATAATCTATTTGTATATATATACACATAAATAATTTTTAAACATTCTCATTTTCATTACTAATAATATTTACAAAATTTCTCGGGTATTACATAATGGATATGTAGGGCTCTAAGCAAATAAGCCCAAATTTTATGGCTTTTTTGGTCAAATGAGTTGCTTAATTAAATTTTACTTAAATACCTCTATAGTAGTAATAATTTACAAGTTATATTCACATGAGATGAGACTATGAACCATATCTTTTCTCAAGTCATACTTTTGCCATAGACAACTTTATTGATATCAGATGAGTACTAAGAGGAGAGGATCATTGATTATCTGATGAACTTGCTTTGTTAGTATCAAAATATTATAGTAATTGATAGTTGATTCTTTATGCTGCAGCCTGCAAAAAGTTTAATGGTTTATTTATATTTTGATTAGTCTTAAAGTGAGTTTTTATTAACAATGAATATAATTTACTTCTTCGAGCATAACAATTGATTAACAATGAATATAGTCACGTGAATATATTTTAGCGTCTATTATTTAAATTTTTTTACTTTTTTTTAATTAGAAATTACGGGTACTTGTACTTTTTGTAAAAAAAATTTTCTCAATGAAGTAAAGATGGTCCTTTTGTTGGTCATATGGCCTTGTAGATGCAGTCAATTTACATATTAAAGGATCTTGTGATTGGTTTAGTTGATTTTTGGTTTAATTGATTTTTAGTTGTTTAGAAGAGAGTCACTCTTTTGTTCTTTATTAGACCATACATTCATAAATATAAATAATAATAATATAACAAAAAAACTTGAGAAAAATAATTTTGAAAGTTAAAATAGGAAAATACATTTGTTCAGATGTTTCAGAAAGGTCTATTATCAAATAATTTAACTTTCAAACAGAGTATTTACTTTGTTCATCTCATTCAGATATTCTTAACTATTAAAGACTTTTAATTCAGTTTTATCAAATAACACCTTAATTTCCATGAATCCTTTTTAATACGCTAAATAAAATAACCTTCTAATTAAGTCTTAAATGTATTGTATTAATGACCTCTGCATATAATTAATCATTATTATTTCAAAAATGGTTTGGAATTTTATATTATTTTTTGAAGCTCACACTAAGCTGCGAAACTACAAAATACATAGGATTTAATAATCAACATGAATACTTTTTTATTCAAAATTACAATAATCACTAAACCAAGAATTACAAGCCTTTCATAAAAGAGTAATAAAGCTCATACATTTTGCCAAGAATTGAAATTGGGACCTAAAAATTTCAGATCCCACTCTTAACCATCAAGCGTTTCATAAAAGAGAAATAAAGCTCGTACATTTCGCTACGAATTGATACCCGCATTACGTACCACTTTTTCTTTGCTACTCGCATCAGTTGCTCTGCCCAACAGGCTGTAAATGTGCCTTCCATTTACTTTCAAGAGAAATGTAAGATGGGTTGGTGGTTGACAAGGCAATATATCTTGCACCAAAAAAATAAGAAGAGCAGCCAATATATCTCTCCAAAACTAACAGCAAGTGAACTGATCCACAGAGTATTAGGTTTCATTATATTTCAAAATTAAATTGAAGTTTTTAGCTACATGAAGTCATGAACTCATAGAGAAATACAATATACATTCATCTCTATAATTTCAGAAACCTACCTCTATCTGTCTCGCAGTTTATACGATTCATACAGCTTCCATTTCTTCAATATTTGTGTCCTCAGGAACCCATGTACAGCAACATGGATACGATCGCGAGACACATGTATAAATCCTGGTCCACACAACGGCTCCATCTCCTTAGTGAGCTGGTCTGCAGAATTTTTATCCTCGATAACACTAAATTGAGGGGTACAGGGGGCAGGCCTAAAGAGGAAGGAAAAAATTGCAGCAATAGATGCACTGGCAGTATAACATTATTGATCTCTTACAATTTACATGTAGCTATAACTGATTACTTTCTGTATTGCTTCACTTATCCCCAAGACTAATTTTTATTGATGGCGGCCAACCAACTCTTCATATAACCTACTGAATACTAGCTTAACAGGGATACAAGCAACTGCTGTGGGAACTATCTCAGGTTTGATCAGCCCATTCACACGAAAACTGTTGGTACCTGGTTTCAGATGATTGCTGTGTTTTTGCTGTGTGGCGATTGAAGAAAGCGTTCTTGTCTTTTGGCTTGAAGATATACTCATCTTCTTTGCTGGCTTTCTGAGGAGCTTCCTGTCACTTGAAGGGCGGGAAACATGACTTGAGCTCTTCCCCGCCATGCTCGCCTTCTGGCTGAAACTCGGTGCATTTGATTTCCTTGATGAACCTTTTCTGTCTTGATGTACATGCTGCAGATGCTCAGCATTTTCTTCGCCATCCACTGTTGATGATGAGCGTGGGCGGGGGACTCGACAATTTGCTGTCCTCCTGGCAGTCCTCCACACTGGTGGAAGTGCTGTATCATAATCCTGGCCAAATTCATCAGCTGCAGCCAGAAGAGCATCAGATGAACCATTTTCTAGTGCTTCAATTTGAATAGGGTGCCCTACTATTGCCTGCCCATTTAACTTGCTCATCAGTGAAATCATAGGGACATGTTCTCTTTGATAACTTGACTGGACTTTCAAATCTACTTCTACCAACATGCACTTCACCCTGTCACCAGAACGACGACCAACAAATACAGGATCCATGTACTCAACCGAATCCCCCCAGTATCCTTTCTGGACAGGCTGATCGTTCCAAGCCAGGTCCTCCCAGCTGGTGATACTACGGTTGTTACCATCTAAACCTCTAGACCCATATTCAACCATTTGGGTTCCAAAATTCTTCTCAGTGAGATCAGCCTCATCAGAACCATAGCTTCCTTTTCCAGTTAAATTTATTCCATGATTGAATCCTCTGGAAACCTTTCTACCAGTTACATCCACGTATCTTTTTGTAAGAGCTCGGGAATTCCTTTTTCCTTTCAGTTGCCATTTGGAGACCTCCACACTAGCTGAAACATCATCATTAGGAGAAGGGTGCGACATGTCACTGGTAGGTCCCAAGTCATCAGGCTCCTCACTGCTAATACTCCCATGTTCCTCTTGTGCTTCAGATTTTCCCATAGATTTTGGCCTGAATTCTATGGATTCATCTAGACAACCAAACAAAAAGAGTTAAGCTCAAAGAGTAAAGAAAAACTCCAAATAACCAGCAGAATTGATTTAGACCGCAAACTTATAAAATTCAAAAACAACATTTTAACATACAATCCTGCACCTATAAGTGTTGTACAGAGAGAAAGACGGTTGGTTGGTCCATGATGAACTAGAAGGCATCTGGAGATCATTGTCAATTCTCCTTGCACAATATTTATAGTACTCCCTCCGTTCAAATATAAGACCATTATTGACTTGAAGTCTCGAGACATTTTCAAACTCAAAATTGAGATAAATCCATTTAATTTTAGTTAATACACTGATAAAAATTGTAAACTATCTAAAAAGTAGTACTAATTACAAAATTCATTGTTTCGTTCTTATTAATGAATCATGTCAATTTTGAGTTTGACTTCAAAAGTCAATAATGATCTTATAATTTAGAAGAGAGGAAGTATTTTCTTTCCTAATAAAAGAACATGGACTTTCTTTATCCGAAAAAGAAAATTTAAGAAGAGAAAAAGGAAACATGTGCTGCCCAGGTTTACAGACTAAGGGCCAAAATAAATGACGATAAGACCGTCCTGTTCAGAGAACCAGAATATTTTAGTCATAAGAAGATCCCATTTTTTTGACAAACAAAATAAACCTTACATACACATAACCCATTGTTCAGAGACAAAAAGTAGTGTTCAATCAACAAAGTCCCTAATGCATGTGTGAGAACTAATATATGAAATACCAATGATACATTCACATCACAGCAGTAGTAATGAATACCAATGATACATTCACATCACAGCAGTAGTAATGACTTGGGAGGAAAGTGTTTAGAATCTTCATTGAAGCAACAAAAATGTTTCAAGTAGGAGAAACGGAGGCCTCACAAAAGAGGATGTTGCCAGGAAACATAGATTCTAGTCTTGGAGAATATTCACTCTAAAGTCTAAACACAAAAGTTTTAATAATAACACCATTTGCATGAATAAACACATTCTTTTAGTGCAAATTCAGAAATGTCACATCTGTAAACAATGTAATGCTGTGAAAGGTATGCCATTGTATCAGTTCTCCTTAATTTCACTTATCCTTCCCAGTGTATCTGATACTCCCAGGGATAAATGTATTAAAATGACGTTGAAATGCTCATCATTGAAATGCATAAACTTAAGACTAGTGCTTTTTGTTGTGGGATGATGTTTGATGATGATGCATAATCCCCTAGACACTTCACTCTAAAAGTATGTATCAAAGTTCATAATGGCAAATATGATGACATCAGAAAAAGAAATTATACCAAGATAAGGATAGAAAGAATAAAAATCTCAAAGAAAGAAGTTTTTTCTATAGTAACATATTTCAAGCAAAAAGCTTTAAAAGTTTACACATGATTCAGCTGATTAAAGGACAAGAACAACATATGCTTTATTTTGAGCCTATATCAGCATCGGCGGAAACTACTAAATACGGTAGGGGCAAACGAAATTTCCGGTGGATTAATACTTCCCATAGTCCAAAACTTATCTACTAAATTACCAAATAGTTCTAGATTTAAATTATACTAGTATCGGTAATAAAAAAAATATATGTAAATAAACTAAAATATTCAACAAATAAATAATAATCATTATGATAGATACATATACCACATAAACCCAAAATATAATTTCCTACTCTTTTTTTTTTGCTTTCTTGCTCTGGCTCTTTTTCCTTTTTTCCCCTAGGACTTCAATCAGCAACTCGACCTTTTATGCAATTAAATGCGAGATACGCTCAAGCAAGATTAAATATGCCAGAAATGTATTGGTAAAGAGCCATGGTATATCCAGAGATTCAAGGTTCTGTTCTAGATCAACCATACCGTTTTCAACAATTCCATATTATGCGACCAGGCATAAGCTCATGGAGAAGAGAGTACCTCTCAAAAAAAAAACAAATCTCAATGAGGCCAAGAAGGGAATTTATCTTTTCAAAATATAATTTCACGATATATTACCTAATTCTTATACCTTGGCCTAATAACACAAGCAACAACTAAGCATCTACAAAGGAGCGCCAAATGCGTGAATATATAATTGGTTAAGTAAAAACAAGGGCAGAAAAAAAAAATTAAACAGTACCCAAGTAAGCATACAATCTGAAAAAGTGCATAAAACAATCATTATTGAAAATAGATAGAAGATACCGAATGGAAGTAGATAGCATCACTGAGCATGCAGATATTGCAAACATAAGAAGCATGAAGCCATGAACAGCACAAAGCACTGTTAATTGTAAGAAGATAGTAAGGATTCTGTAGTGAGAAACAAAAATAGACACAATTATACCTGAAAGTGCAGTCATTTCTTCATCCGTATCTGACTCGAGAGAATCAGTCTCAGAAGAGTCAGTTTCAGTATCTTCCGTAGATCCAGAAGTGTTTTCCTTGCTGATAGCAACAGGATGAGGATTGCTATTATCTTCATACTTGGAAGGTGAAATGTCCGTATGTTCGGAATGGATTTCATTATCTCCAGTCGAATCACTGGACTTGGAGTGGTGCGTCTGTTTGCTCCTCTTTGCACAGTCTGCAACTCCCGTTTGCTCCTCTTCAGTTACAAAGAGAGAAACACTACTATCTTCAGGCTGCAAGGAGTGAGGAGCTGGTAATTTTACACTACTCTCAAGTACTTGAACAAGAGGGCGGCGCCTATCACGCCTCTTAACAAAGGATTCTTCAGCCAACACCTCGTGTGACCTTTTCCTTTTCTCTAAGGAAGTTTTATCATTGGCATGATTCATATTCTCAGTGTCAAGACCACCATTAAGAGGAGCATCAGAAGTATTAACAAACGGAGAACTCTGAGAACCATTGGAAGCAACGGAAGGAAAAATCTTTCGCTTTGAAGAAGCAGTCCGAAGACCAAAGTCCTGCAGACCTCTCATCCGAGGTAGTACATCAGAATTATCATCATCCCCGCTCAGTTGACTTCCCTCTTTGACTTCTTGTGTTTGCAGATGTTGATCCTTGTTCTTGCCCTCAAGCGGCAGATCCAATTCCTCCGAAAGTTGACGAGATTTAGGGTGTACATGTTTGCCATCACCATGTCCCAAACTTTCTGAAGAGGTTTCTAACTCTTTTCTTACACCATCAGATGATTTACTGCTCTTACCATTAGAAGAACAACCTAATTTGCCATATTGTTTCTCCAAAAATTGCTTCTCAAGTTCAAGAGCATGAATAATAGCATCTTCCCGACGTGCATATTTCTCTCTTTTTTTAGGAGGCATTCCCTGTGAAGCTTCAGCCCTTTCAATACAATCATCAAACTCGCCACATCGAAATGCCTTCACACGCTTAGACTTCTCCAAATTGTACCAATCCCTGATAACACACCGAAACAAAAAATAATTAAAAAAATACACCAATATAAAGAAAGAATAACATGTGCACCGCACAAAAATCCAACTTTCTATAAAGAAGCAAATTTAATTCAAATCACTCCCGATGCTGTACTTTCTGATAAAAGAAAACAACCAGTAATGACAATCTTAATGCTCTAGAAAATAATTCTTGGACAAGTAGGATGTAAAAGAAGATCTATAATAGGCTTCAGACATTTTACAATCTTGAGCATAGCCACTTCTTGTTTTCTCAAGGCACTTCATTACGGTCCACACACTTCAGATGGTCTCCATGAAAACTAGATTGCTCTGATGATTAAAAATGTCGTCCCTGAAATGTCAACCTTCTCCTCTTTAAAGCACCAATCCAGAGAAGCTCTCTTCTTATAGGAGGAAAGCAAGAATGTGCTATATAAGGAACTAAAACATATCAAACTTCTTATCTTTACACTCAAATGTGGTAGACAATAGCATTACCAAACTGCATGAACATGATGCTGTTCCATTTCAAGAAATTGCATAACTATTAAATTACCAAACAATTGTAGAAAATCCCTCGACATGTTTTAACGCCTTTTTAACACGCAATGAGTAATTAACCATATAAATTTCAACTTAATTAAAACATATCAAGAAGTGGGAAATTTGAGAAGTCAATTGGGATTGAGTCCAGAACATCGCAAATAATATTTGAAGAATTTATGTGGACATGTCTAGTAATTGAACCAAGAACACTTCCAAATATGTTGTCCCTTTTCTATTTTACTTATCACGTTTGTGCACCCCCTGAAGCATGCCTTGTACATCTTATACAAATCATAGTTTGATATGGGTATAAACACATTCTAGTCGGAGTATATTTTCATTTCAAAATTTAAGCAATGCAGCCTTCATGAGATATGAGCAGAATATCATAGTAATAACAAGATATGGGAACACTAAGGCCATGAAATTGCAATTGCAGGCAATTATGCAGAGGAATCCACATACCCAAAATAGTAAATTCACTTAATCATAAAACTCATGAGCCAGTCAAAAGTGAGCTTAAGCAGACTTACACACTGGCGTCTTCCCTCCCAAGAAGCTTGACTGGAGTTCCAGATCGAGGAGACATGAGATGAGAAGCCGAGAGTTCATCCGGGCCTAGAATCTTCCCGGGCCACCATGAACCATTCCGTCGCCGGACCCAAACAATGGTCCCAACACTACAATCAACCACGCCCGTGCTCGTACCAGTGTCCGAACTCCCCATCTCTCCCTAGTTATATCTATATAATAAATATAAATATATATAATGTCTATATTTATCTATACTCTCTACTCCTACTGTCTGTAATAAAAGAAACTTTTGATGATCTTCAACAAGATTTAATAAAACCAATAGTCCTAAAAATTGTTATAATTTATCTATTATTTCAAAAATAATTAACACAGAAAAAAAAAACTAAATTGAATCCAAACATAAGGAGATATCCATTATCCACGGAAAAATGAAAAAACTTTAATAGCTTAACCTCCGGAGAAGAAGATTGAGAATTGGTAATGAATACAGAGGATCCGAAGGTCGTCACATTTGGAGGATCCGACGGTTGGGGATGGGGCTAGGGTTAGGGCTTCCATTCAAATTTAGGGGAAATTCATATCTAGGGCTTCCATAACAAATTCATAAGTGAATCAGCTATAAGATACAATTATCGGCAGTTGATTATCGGTCTAAGAATCTTCTGTCTCTCTTTCTCTCTCTATATATCTCTTCCTTGTGTGTGTGTATCTATTGGTGTGTTGAAGACGATTGAATCGCCAGTGTTGACTCACTGATTAAGAAAACACACGAGTTATCCGCAATACCTGATCGTATGGGCCTCTAGCTCAACTATGGTTGCTTGTGGGCCTCAAATTTAAATCACTTCAATTAAAATTTTATTGGGCTTTGGCCACTTCTTGATGTTCTATAATCCTTCTTTCTAATTTATTAGTATTCACGCATACGCGATACATGTGATGGTAAATTATTTTTCAAATATAAATGAAAATAAAAAAAATAATACATATAGTTTTGTAACTAAATTTGTAAAGTGTCGGATATTATTCTTTTGTAACATATGATAACGGTTCTAAAGATTAGGGTATAATTTTATTTATTTTTATTTTTTTGAGAGACTAAAGAGTCCACGAGTAATTAGTTTTTTAGATTTGATTTCTTTTTATTACAACTTTCTTCCAATTCTATTTAATACGCCATATTTTTATAATTTTAGATAGTATGGTTGAAATCAACACCGCTCAATTAATATATAATATTGAGTAGTATTATTGTTCTAAAAATAAAAGTAAATCGACATTTTTTCATCATTTGATAAACAGGTAAATTTTTCATCAAAATTTTAATGGTTGAATTTTTTTTTACTTTTCGCGGTAAAAATATTTTTTACTATTGATAAGATTGATCTTAATATCATTAATTATTGATTAATATATTTTGATCATTATTAACAAAATTAATAAAATAAAAAATATGATATATTGAATGAATTAGCGAGAAAATATAATGGGGATGACCCAAATTCTTTTTACTCTCCTTTAATACAATAGATATTGTACAAATCGTATAAGCTCTGTTTGGACGTCAGGAGTGTTGAACAAGAAAATGATTCCATATTTCCACCCTTTTACGTAATGAACTACTAATGAAGTATATCGAGTTTGACCGTGGGAGGTTGTGAGTTTTATATTTTTATGAATGAATTCATTCCTAGACGCCGTATACGACTAATGTCTAGTTTATTTGAATTGAAATTATCATCTTTATTTATAAAGTGGTTATTTATAAAGTAAGGATAAAACTTAACCACCTTTTGGTGATTTTTTATGGCACAATATACATTTAAAAAGCCCTATTTAATTTGACACTTAATATACATATTTTTTTTTATTATATAAGAAAGATTGTCAAACATATAGTGAGCCTATCCATTGAAATATTAATCTTAGTTAGAATTTTATAAATTAATTTGTTTAATAATATAATTTAATGATCGTTGGTTTGTTATTTATAATCTAAAGTATAGGTTGATCAACTCAGATAGTTATAAGTTGTCTTGGGTGATTATGAATAGTATCAAGTGATATACTTGAAATAGAAATGATATCAGACAGTGCATGTATTTGTGTTGTGAAGTCATATCTGTTGTAATATTTAATCTCTTTATTAGAATGCTAAACTCTATTTATTAGAAATTTTGTTTTCTTTTTGTTGTTATTTTTTTTTATTTATGAAATTCATGATTTTATATAAATACATTTATCACACTAACTCGTGCCTCGATTCAAAAATTAATAAAATAATAATAGAAAGACTATTTTAAAAAGTTGACCCGTTCCCCATTTTGTGACCTTAGCATGGTATTTATGGTCCTTCCTAGCAAACAAAAGTCTTTTAAGTTTTCATCTAAATTTTTTTAGGGCTCTTTACAGAAATATACAACAATTAGTAAAAAATTACAAGAATAGTGCACTAACAAAATAATTACATACACTAACAAAATAATTACAAAAATGGTGCAACAAGAATAAACCCATTAAATTATTATCCCTTAAATTAAGGAGAACTATAACCATCATATTTCCTCTCTTCTATTTAATGGCACCCACTATTTATTTTCGGCATGCTCCTCCTTTCTCTACTTTCTCTCACCATTATTTTTAGTATCCTTCCCTCTCTACTCTCTCTCTCCTTCATGTCAGATGTATACTGCCGGTCTGTATTATGAGCACCATGTGACTATCCACCATGTACAAATCCACGACCACAATGACCATAACCGTTTGACCACAAGATCATTGAATTACCAACTGGGTAAAAATGAATCGGGTCATAATCCTAATCCTAATTTCGGTGATAGTGGTTGGGGCTACGGTACTGGAGAGTAACTAGAGGAGATACTGTTAAAAAATTTGGAGCTTTTGTATAATGAGGCTATTTCAAAGCTTGTTGTTGTGGGTTATGATGAGGATGTTGCGTTGAAAGCAATATTGAGAAATGGGCATTGTTATGGGGGAATGGATGCTTTGACTAATATATTATAAAAAAAACTTTATAATAGATTTGTTATAATTAATTGATAATCCAACAAAATTGAATTGGTTACCTATGAATTTTTAGCTATCAACTATATTATAGGAAAAAAAAATTTATAATAGATTTGTTATAATTAATTGGTAATTTAATAAAACTGATTTGGTTACCTTTGTATGAAGGTTTGGTTACCAACTATACTATGGAAAAAAAAAATTCTATAATAAATTTGTTATAATTAATTGGTAACCCAAAAACTACTGTTTTGGTTACCTTTGTATGAAGGTTTGGTTACCAACTGTACTATAAAAAAAAATTCTATAATAGATTTGTTATAATTAATTGGTAACCCAATAGAACTGAATTGGTTACCTTTGTATGAACTACCAACTGCAGTACGAAAAAAATTGGTAACCAATAAAACCATATTTAAAATAGTTTTTTTTTGTTACCCACAAAAACTAAAATGGTTACTTTTGTATAAAAGTTTTGCTACCAATTGCACCATATTAAAAATATTTTTATTTAGAAAAAGTTATTTATAAGTAACTGCAACATATTCAAAATAGTTTTTTTTACCCACAAAAACTAAAATTATTACTTTTGAATAAAAGTTTGGCTACCAAGTGCACCATATTCAAAAATAATTTTATTTTTAAAAAGTAATTTAGGTAAAACATTAATTAATTTATATATACATGTGTATAGTGTATATATATATATATTTATATAACATTAATTAATTAATTAATATAGAGTATATATATATATATATATATATATAATATATATAGTGGTACTCCATATTCAACCCCACTGTTGCTCCGTATCCACGTTCCGGAAAAAGTGGCGCAAGAAAAGTGATAGTAAATTCAAATTTTCAATTCAAAATTTGAATAAAGGAATTTGAAATTTTGATTTTTGAAATTTGTAACCAACTACCCATTAAATCACCTAACTAAATTAAAGGAATAACAATGCACTAATTTGTAAATTAAAAATTGAAGATGCATTAATTTTGTAAATATTTTATGTATGCACTTTTATTGTAATATTTTTTAAAAATATACTAGTAAATGTAATTCTCCCATTTTTTTAAGCATTAAATGAAGTGGCCCAATAGAAGCACTCTCATTCGACGTAGAATTCGTGTTTTTTTGCCCAATTTAATTGGTGTTAATCCAAAAAGTCTGGGCCAACTAATCATAATCTAAGCCCAAGTTTTGGTCTAGTCCATTCCAGTGGCCCATAGTAACTAGTAATAATAAAAAAACGTATAGAAAAAAATAAATTCAAATTTCAAATCTTCCGCTCCAACGGTCAAATTCCGCAGGGTTTCCGATAGTCGCCCTAGAAAAAACACATATATATACACATCTTCTTCACTACACCAAATTCACCAGCGCAGCTGCTTTTTCTCACCCCTCACAGTAGCAATACATCAAACACCTTAGCTTCATTTTTCCATTAACCCCCACCAAATCAAATGGATTTCCATAGCCTTGCGAGGAAAGAGCTCCAAGCTCTCTGCAAGTTGAACAAAATCCCAGCCAACATGACCAACATCGCCATGGCTGATGCTCTCGAATCTCTTGAGATTGTAAGTTTATTCATCAAATCGTTTATTTATATGTCTTTTTCCAATCTCTGTATATACGTGTGTGTATATATATATATTGATATGATTTTATTTACTTTTATTGTGTTGTTTATTAGGTTGAAGGGATTGAAGATTTTCTAAATCCCTCTGAATCCATAACGGCGGAATCTTCAATTGATTCGCCCGAGAGGAATGTGGTGAATTCGCCGAAGATTCCTCCTACCGGACGGAGAACGTCCACTCGGAGAAAACCCGTCGGAGAGGAATCTGAAAGTGTGCAGATAATGACTAAAAGTACTCGCCGAATGACGAGAAGGGCGATTTCTGGAGAGATTATGGAAGAAGCCAAAGCCGATATACCTAAAACCCCTGCTGTTCGTAGCACCAGAAAGACAGTCCCGGAGGTTATCGTCAGCCGAATGGATATCCAATCGAAGGAAAGTGAGGTACCTGAAACGCCCACTGTTGTACCAAATAGCCGGAGAAAGGCGGCGGTTTCGACTCGCCGGACTAATGTGAAGAAAGAGGAGGAAGTGGGTACTGTACAGAGGGTGTACAGTACCAGGCGGTCAGCGAGGTTGACCGATAAGAAATTGGTGGAGTCGATTCCGATGGGGAAAGAGATGAACAAAGCAATCAAGATTGATTTGATTGCTTCAGAAATTTCTGAAAATGATCTGGGTGAAGTTTCGGATAATATGAGCGTGTCTGGTACGTTATTTATTTATTTATTTATTTATTTTTTTGTATTCTTTCATCAGTTTTACATTGATTTAAACTTGATTATAGTATTTGTCCTTTGAGTTTGTTGATATCTGAGAGAGTTTTTCCCTACCTGAAGGTGGTAATGTTTACAAAGAATATATCTATATATCTAATCTAATTATTGGAGTAAACGTGTGAAAAATTCAGCGTACTCTGAAAGAATCTGGAATAATTGTCACTGTATTCATACTTGTAATTGCTCTGTAATATATACCTTATTTTTAATTTCTCTAATTTTTACCTACAGATGCAGGCAATGATTCACATACAGTATTGCAAGAGTCGGTTAATAAATCAGATTCTGTGGGTTCAGAAATTGTAAGAGGTATGAAAGAGGATGATGTTCAAGAGGAAACAGGAGACAATGAAGTCGATGAGCCAAAGGCAATGTCAGAAGAAATTTTGGAGGCTCTTAATGAGCCAAAGGCAATGTCAGAAGAAATTTTGGAGGCTCTTAATGAATCAGACGCGGTGAAATCAGAAAGTGCAGGAGATATGAAAGATTTTGATGTTGAAGAGGAAACAAGTGATAACCCTGAAGTGGGTAATGAGATACTTGATCTTACAGAAGTTTTGGTAGATGCGAACTTGGAGGAGAAGGCATTTGACATGCAAAATCAAGTTCTCACAAACAACGGTAAGCTTAACCTGATTTCTTTTTATTTGAATGATATTTTGAACATGTAAATTGTTTTTTAGTATTTAATCAGCAGCTTTTAGGTGGCTGCTACTTTTTGATGATACTGATGAGGACTGCTTTACAGGGTCTAACGATTTTGGAGCTAATTTGTCCATCTCTGACACTGAAAATCCAAGTGAACTTTTGGATATGGAAATTGGAGAATTTTTGAATGCTGATAAAGATACGGATTCTGAGGAAAAAGCTGCTACAGATACGAAACCTGATGTTCTAGAAAAAGAGGGTAGGTTGATTTTGCCCCTCCTTTAAGCTGTTTAACTTTATCAATCATTCATTTCTTGTTAATCAACCTGTCACTAGATAGCCTTATATGGTCTAATGTTTTTACAGTTATAGTGTTTCCCATGGATACTGAGAATCCACATGAGCAATTGAAATTCGAGACGAGGGAAGAGTTTAACTCTGACAAAGATGTGGAATCAGATGTTTTAACTACTGTAGTATCATCTTTTGGTGAAGATGCCGAAGCAGCTGGTTCAGATTCTATGGAGTTGGACAGTGAAAAAGAGCCCACAATTTATGAAATTCTCAACTGTAATGTTCCCAAGGAAAATGCTGATCAACCAGAAATTAATTCCATTGATTCATCTGATGAGCTGGATTCAGAAAAGTCTCTCACCAAAGAATTAGGATTAGAGGCAGCAGCAACTGATCTTTCTGTTCAAAAGGATTTGATTGTTGCCATGGGTGCTAATGATGCCAATGAGACTAAACCAACTTGTGAACAGTTGTCCAAGTCTCCAGCATCTGTAAAGGGCAATGCTTTTGCCTCAATTTTGGCAGATGATCCACTTACCAACCAGTTCCCATCAAGTGTAGTGGGCTTAGGAGGCCATATTGCTTCTCCAATCCGTTCGACACCAGTGAAGAAATCTTCTACCAAGACACCGACAATTAAGAAGTTCAACCATGTTTCAGATGACAAGGAGAACATTGATCACAGTGGAAGAAAGATTGAGCTTACAAAAGAGAAGGCGACGACAAACAAGAAAGAAAATGCTCTGAATGACAAGCAAAAGAAGGCGGCTTTGAATGAGAAAAGTCTAAGGGAGCTAACCAAGTTGTTGAAAGAAAAGTTGCAGATTTCAAACAATACATCCGAGGAGGCCAAGGAGGAAAAGCTTACTGCCAAGGTGAGGCCAACTTTCTCTACAATCTTTTGAACTAAGTTATTCATTATAGTCCCTGTTTATATACTTATATTATTGCTTGTTAACTAATGAGTAGGTGACAAAGGCAAGGCCAGCCCTGCAGAAGCTGTCAGAGAACTGCTTGGTTGCAAGCAATATCGAGAACTGAAGTGATAAGACCCACACAAGTGGTCGAATTTTTGGTGGAGTTGGACTGTGAGATGGGGGTTTAAACTTTGGTTTGCTCCTTTTAAGTTTTGGTGTCACTCCTAAGCAAGGGTTTAGAGCTTGATGTTTTTTGTTTTGTTTTGTTTTTTTGCATTCCTTTCTTTCTGTGAAGTAATGGGTTGGCTTAGTGCCACTCTGCCTAAGTACTGTGTTAATGCTATTATTAACCTTCACAATTCTTTGTGAAATTTCAAAGTTTTGTTCTTGTGTTCAATTCAATTAACTTGTGAAAACTATATTAGAAATTTCATCCAAAATAATTTCTAATACTTTCTGTTCTAATAGCACATTAACATAGATATTATATGAAGAATGGAAAAATAAGAACAAACAATATACCCAAAGTTCACCAATTTGGCTAGTCTTGCTTGTCTGATATATTATAAGATGTCTTACACGCTCTATAATGATCCACATAACAAACAATGTTTTATAATAATTAGAAAATCCTAACTCCTATAACATGAGCTCAGGCCGAGCTACTAATAAATTTCCAAGCCCAATTGCCCTGGTCATCAGTCGAATCCGCATAAATACGAGTCAATCCCAAGATGGTCTTGGTTAGATTCTTTGGCCCCGGGGTCTTCATCCTTAATATATATTAGGTTTACCAAGAACTGATTGATGTTCACTTCAGTTACTGCAATGATGGTAACCCTGCCGAAAGCTTGTTGATGGTGGCTTTTCATATATCCACTTCCTATTCAGTTGCTCTCTTGACTGATTTTTCATTCCACCAGTGTTACATAGACTTCTTAGGGCAGTCATTCATTACTTCTCACAGACAGAAAATTACTACTTCCATTCAAAAATATTTCTAGAATGACAATTTTGAAGGATAACTTTATTTTTCTAAATTCTTTTCTAATACATCCCTAATATTATTAGCTATAAATATAGTAGCAGTGGCATGCTACTAATTAATCTACCTAGACAATATAACTAAGGGCATATTATAACTTTTATGTTATTTATATTCTAAAATTGAAAATGTATCCGTAATTTCGAAACCGAGGGATAGCTCATAATTGTCCTCGTATACCCCTGTGGTTGAGCCCTTAGTAGGTTGAGAAGCACTAAGAGCTCTGCATGTTGATCAGCAATTGATGTATTATTTCACTATTTTTGCATTGGTGTTTTGGGCTTACTTGTGAGTTGTGACGCTTGACTTCTAGGTTCTTTGGTAAAGCAATTGACCAGCTCTTTAATTTGGTGTGGCTAGGCTGAATTTCTGTTGGTAAGACAATTTGGGGCACATCCACTATGAATGCAACAATGCCTTAAGCATAATTGGTATTTCTTTGCACAAATTTTCAATTATCTTCTTCTCTTTATGTTGACCTTCCGAAAAGGAACACAAAACGATGAAACTGAAACCAACTCACTTCTTCTGCCCTTCATTTGGAATATGTTAATGAATAACATTAAGAAACTACTCCCTACGTTTTAAAGTCATGCACATAAATTAAAAAATATAATTAATATATTGTCTAATTGACTAAATTGAGTATAAAATTTAAATATTAACTTTTTAAAATTCAATGAAAAGACAGTGAAAAATAAAAAGTGTTTAATTATAAGAGATAATATGAAAAATCAAGTATCTAATTCTTCATTGAAATTTACAAACGACAAATAATAAAAAATAAAATTTTTCCCATAAAACGACAAGTAAAAAGGAAACTAGAGAGTAATGATTAAGAAATTAAAGATGACACAAGACTCATTATTTTGCCTTTTTAACGTTAGTAAATAAAATGTATTCTAGTTCAGCTAAAAGTTTTTTTTTCCTTCCTTTTAGTAATACTAGCACCCGGAGTCCAAAGTTCTCCATTGAGGAGGATATATAAGATATTTGACTGTTAAACCAGCTATTTAGTGTTTGAGCAGAGTCAATAGCAAACAAACGTGTTGTAAGTGTAATTAGCACGATAATAAAATAAGAATTTCATGAAATTTAGAGGAGTTAAAAAAAAATTATAAAATATTTAAATTAAAAAGGACAAAATAGTAATATGACTAACTCGCGGGAGCAACAGAAAGGAGAAAAAATTGTTATGACGCAAAGAGACCAAGTGAGACGTTAGGGACGATGTGAGCAGCTTTACATCTAAATGTATCAACATCACATCTTTAACTCCATGTCATAATTATAGTTTTGAATTATGACATTCAAACTGGAATGGAGCAAGTATAAAAGAAGAATATAACATACTTGCAGTCCCAAACTAGTATAAATAAGCAGCATTGTCACTTTTTTAAGGAGTATCAATCCAAATGCAGTAACTTGCATGGATATACAATACTGTGCTTTGCCAAAAAATAAAATAAAAATACACTACTTACACAGATTTACAAGCTCCAACCTGGGAGTCTCTTATAGCTGCTACATTCGACTAGTGAATCAAAAAACTGCTCTACTGCTGATCATTACCAGAAGCAACTGGTTACTGCAATAACTGATGAGTGGAACATAAGGTGTATGTTGAAGTTCTGGTTTAATGTGCTTAACATTCATTCAAGCTTCAGAGGTTTTGTTGAGAATGACAGAGGCATAATTAGCAATTGTTGATTCTGGAGACTGCCTAAGGCGACCAATGACAGGGTAGAGCTCTGATGAGCGGAGGAATTGTCTACAGGGTGGATGTGCACACATTTTGGCCAATGAAAACAGAGCAATCTTTAAAGGCGACTCGTTAATGGCATCTCTCCTACTCGGGTTCAGAGCAACCAAGGAACAATCTGAGACCAACTTAAGCAGTGCCTGAAATAATTTGTCCACACTAAAATTATAACAGTAGAAAGTAACAATATCCGCTAGTAAATATTGTTCTCTCGTTTATAGCAAAAAATAAATTTTCACCATTGTGCAGCACATGCACTCAACTCATCCACGCAACAGTTTTCTTCCAGTCTAAAAATTGTTAAATCTGTGGAACCCTAAATGTTCCAAAGCAGGATCCCAATTTAAAATAAACTGCAGTACTATAAACAATGATTCACGTTTCTTTAGTAGCATACAGCTTGCCTCAGAGCTCAGATTTCACTCTAATGGCTTTACACAGTTCAAAGCAAAACTAAACAATTCAATGAAAATAAACTAGCATAGTTACCATACGTATATAAATTAATAAATGCAACATATAAACGTACCTGCATGGCTCCTTTAGAAACTATGTCTTCACAAAGCTTGTTGGAGTTACGAACAAGATTACTCAGAGCACCTGCAGCATTTGCTTTTGTTTTGTCTTCCTCTGATGAGAGCAGCAAATTTGCTAGTTGAGGAATAGATCTCCTTAGGTCCTCATACAACAAGTCATTGTGATAGGCAGCATTTCCAATCTAGAAGAGAAAGTGAACCAGAAGTTAGGAGGATTAAATTGAAGGTTCTAACTGCACATTTATATGAATCCTGGTAGAAGATCTTACTGCAAAACAAGCAAATTTCCGTGTTCGTCTGTCGGGATCAGCACATCGATCAATAAGGAGATTAATGATTTGATGCTTTACCTAAAGGGCAAGTTGTAAAGAAGCAGAAAATGATTTCAGTTTTCAGAACTTCTCAAAAAATGGAAAGAAATTAATCTCCATTTCAATTCTTAATTTCAATGTTCCACTTCCATTAGCTAAAGTCTGGATTAAAATTATATCATCAACAAATAAGAAGATTGAACAAAGGCTTAATCTGATCTAGAATGCTGTCAAATAATCAAGTCAATGACTCACCAGTAAACTATAGAAGTAGGAGCTATGCCGACACATGTTTCCTATAGCACTGCAAGTCTTCGCACGCACATTGGGATCTTCATGGGTGAGAAAATCCTTTAAGAACTCCAGGATATCTGCCCCGTTGAGGTGTTCATAAAAGACCTACATTTGCATTTGGGCTTAAAATAAAATAAACTTTCATGGGTTAAGCACTACAGCATTTAGCTTTTTAGAACTAGGTATTAAACAAACAAAAAACACATGTTTGCTGCTACGGAGACACTAAAAACTTCACAAAACATACATATCTGCATCTTAAAAGGAAATATATAAAAAAAAATTATCCTTCATGCCACTACAGCAGCCACGGACCCCAAGATGCTATTGATGGGAGACTAAATAAATCTATCTTCAGCTAGACATAATCATTAATACTTATGAGAAATACAGTACGGTAAAAAGTGGACTCGTAGTTGGTTTTTTGAGACCACAAAAAAAATGTACTCAGCAACTACCCACCTTTACCATTATTGATTTCTTAACAACTTTGCATAACATGTTAAAACTTATCTTTTATCATCATCTCCAAGGCCTCAAATCTTTAATTTGATGACAGACCAATCTGCTACCTTATCACATTTGCCCTTAAAATTTATTGTTGTTTAGTGCGAGAAATCAGGTACATTAACAAGGGAAAGTGAGGGAAAAGATAATCACCAAAACACCATAACATCAACATCTGAACAAAAAAGGGCAGAAAAGGTTTTGATGTTAGTGACTCTGGTATAGACCTGGCAAAAAATAGATTTGGTTGAGAATATTTTTCTTCGCCTTATTCCATTATTCCTCCACCTTTTCCCTATATTCTTCCTTATGTTTTATTCCATATTTCCTTCCCCATGTTTTCTTCCTTATATTAAGGAACATGTTTTGTCTTGATTATTCCTTCCAATTGTATAAGTAGGTAACCTTGTAAGCTATCTAAGAAATGAAAATATATGAAATGTAAGTTGATTGTCTTCATTTCAACATGGTATCAAAGCCTGATCTTTTATCCGGCGACTTTTTCCCGGCGCCTTTTCCGGTGACTTTCCGGCGACTTTTTCCAACAGCCATCTGTGCAGTTTGTGAAACTGCAAATTTCCGACGACTTTTCCGGTGACTTTTTCCGGCAACTTTTTTCAACGGCCAACTGTGCAGTTTTCTGAAACTGCATATTACAGCTTGTACCCCACAGCCTGTTTTTTCTAAACTTACCCACAGTTCTTTTTTTTTCAAAAAAAAAAAATTGGGTGAAAAATCAGAAACTTTAGATTATACTCCTGTGATGATTTTTCAACAAGAAATCCCTTCTGCAATTGGGGTAAAACTCAAACACACTACAACCATCCCAAGTTTATTACAGTAAAGGATCGTCTCAGGAAGAAGACGATTGGTGCTGGTAAGGATATGGAGGTTTTTACAAGTATTGTCCAAACTGCCGGAATTGCTATTCATAGACGGAGTTACTGGTCACTACCGGAATTACTATTCACAAACGGAGTACTGTTCACTGCCGGAATTGCTATTCATAGACGGAGTACTGTTAACTGCCGGAATTGTGATTCACAAACGGAGTTTTGTCCAATTGCCGACTTGAACCGGTTTTGTTCATGTACCGACCGACCAATTGAACCTTTCGTTTTCCAAGCTGAGAAATAGGAGATTTCTATTTATCAGCTTGAGGGGGAGTGTTAGAAATAATAGTGGAGAATATTTTTCTTCACCTTATTCCATTATTCCTCCACCTTTTCCCTATATTCTTCCTTATGTTTTACTCCATATTTCCTTCCCCATGTTTTCTTCCTTATATTAAGGAACATGTTTTGTCTTGATTATTCCTTCCAATTGTATAAGTAGGTAACCTTGTAAGCTATCTAAGAAATGAAAATATATGAAATGTAAGTTGATTGTCTTCATTTCAACAGCTACCTTATCACATTTGCCCTTAAAATTTATTGTTGTTTAGTGCGAGAAATCAGGTACATTAACAAGGGAAAGTGAGGGAAAAGATAATCACCAAAACACCATAACATCAACATCTGAACAAAAAAGGGCAGAAAAGGTTTTGATGTTAGTGACTCTGGTATAGACCTGGCAAAAAATAGATTTGATTTGGTTATGGGTTACAAAAAATGGTTATGGTTCCATTAAAAACTAAAACCATATAACTTGTTTTTAATATGGGTTATGTAGGTTAGAACCAAATGGTTATGGGTCAAATATAGGTCGACCATTTTTTAAATTTCAAGCTTAATATTATTATGACCTGATGAAATAATTTTTTATTTTTATTTAACTTCTCTCTCTAATTTTTTTTTATACATCCTCTCTCTCTAAAAATTTATTTTATAAACTCATTTTTTTACACTTTCTCTCTCTAAAACTTTTATACTCTCTAAAAACTTTATAACACTTTCTCTCTAAAAAATTTATGCACTCTCTCTCTCTCTATAAATAACCAAAATGAATTACTAAGATCAAAGACCCAATTAAAAAACATGAAATCTTATAAAAGTAACAACACTGAAAATTAAAGTGTAATATTACCAAACGTCATCAAATAATAAAATATTATCTCTCATTTCGCACAAAAGATTTGAAGTAAATTCATGATATTTTCAAATTTAAAATGATATAAATTGATTCAACTTTAACAAAAACAGTCATAAATAAAGTAAAGTGTTTTTTTATATATAAGATACTAGTAATAAATTTATTATTTGTAGAGTTAAATAAATAATTGTCGATTTTAGAATTTCTCAAAATTACCGTAGCAATTAGACACACGATCACACGTTAATTGCAGTTAACAACCGCATGGTAAAAAAGATAATTAAAAGGGAATTTATTTTGTAATTAATTAAGCGAACATAACTGTAAATACATAAGATGACCAAAAAAGAAAAAAAAGGAGATGAAAGCAGCTGAAAGCTGCTGAAATGTAAGTGAAGTAAGTAACGAATTCGGGGAAGCGGTTGGAGAGCACTACGGCACTCTCATCATAACGTAATAGCTAAGTAATAAAGTGGGTTAGAAAATGGTTTAACCACTTTGGGCCTATTTTTCTTTTTGAAATATGGGTCCAAACTTTATTCAACAATCAACCCAAGTAATAAAAAATAATTAACCAACCCAAATGGTTCTAGTTAATTTGGGCAGGCTGACCTATCAGGTTATGACCTATATTGCTAGGTCTACTCAGGTACAACTATTACTATGTGACATGCTTCAATTTGAACTAACTTAGCAAACACACAAAAAACAGGGAAGTGAAATAATTTTCATTTACAGCAAGAACCATTGGATGAGCTAGGACCTTACCTTATCCATACGAGCTAGATCTGAAACGATCATCAGAACATCCATTGTCACTTCTCTCGGGCATGAGACATCAAACAACCTTTTCATTTTGACTGGATCCAATAAGCCTTTGCCTATGAGTTGCACAACCAGGGATCGATGGCCTGTCATTTTAGCAAGAAACGCAACAGGCCGTGCAATATCTTTTAATTCCATATGTTCCAAGCACCTAAGAACATAGCCTGGCACTCCTACCTGTATATTCAAAACTACCGCATAAGAGTTTGGAACTTGGAAAAAGCAAGAGAGAATTAAACAAACCTAAAAAATAAGAAGCTATAAACAGTCCATTACACTAAAAGTTAGTATTACAGCCGATTGCAATTTTTTAAAGTACATATAATTAGACTTGTGTTCGTTAAAGTAGATTTTCTTTTCTTAAATTGTGTGTTCCCTCGTGATCTCAAGATCCAGACCCGAATTATAATATTTTCCCATATTATGCCAAAAGAATAGAGTTAACTCAGTGGTTAGACAAGCACTTGCACATAGCTGATAGCACACTAGGAGCTCAATAAGTGTTCTAAAGAAATTGAAGGATTTAAGAAGTTAGAAATCGAAAATATGTGTCTCATATATGGCACCAAATAAACTTTGCAGAACATGAACCTGTCCAAGTATGCATTTTGTCCTAGGAATTCATAACATCATAAATAGCAGCACAATAAAATAATCCAACACCCCCTCATCAAAAAGCAAACTAAAGCAACTAATAGAAGTGGAAAAAAGATGGAAAACTGACCTCCAGAAGGATTTGAATGTACTTTCCCAAACTTGCCTCTATTGCTTTCACCATATCCTTATCTTCAGCACAAACCCTCCCACCAGGTGAGCCCATGTTAAGAAGAAACCCACTGTTTACTGAAGCAGTAGCAGATGCCAAGCCCGGTGCACTTTGTATCGCCACAAATGGAAATGCTAAGAGATCAATTACTGCATTTATTGTATCTCTGACCCCATCCTTTCCTCCTCCAGGTCCAGCCCAGCACCTTATTAACTTAAGATGTACGTCAGAAATCAAATCAGAAATGAATTTGACATGTTCACTCTTAAGCAAAATCTGACGAAAAGTTAAAACTCCGCCAGAAAGGCATTGACATATTGAGGAAATTGTCCAGACAACCCCAACAGGTGATAGTGCAATTTGATCTTTTGTACAGTCAGTTCCTTGTGAAGAAGCATCTGAAAGGTTGTTAGCCAGTAAAGCAATAAGAAGCTGAGGGATACCACTTGCACATAACTGTTGAACAGCTAATGCTCCACCCCACTTCAATCTGGCCTCCAGCAAACCTACACACCCGTCCCTAATCCCATGCCAATATGAAAGCATACCATTCTGTATAGTGGGTATCACACCATTTTCATCAGTTGATAGAATTTTGAGGTTGTCACACAGTGTTGCAGTACGAGGGATTAAAGGCACAGCTATTTCAGAAATGGAAGATTCACCTAAAACACCAGTTTCAAGGGACAGAATG
This sequence comes from Aralia elata, assembly GCA_034770075.1. Taxonomy (NCBI): domain Eukaryota; kingdom Viridiplantae; phylum Streptophyta; class Magnoliopsida; order Apiales; family Araliaceae; genus Aralia; species Aralia elata. The sequence goes on along the minus strand of CM068385.1, from coordinate 1,936,948 downwards.
GATGCAAGAGCAAGCATAGAAGACAAACAACGAGGTTGAAAGGAATTTTGCATTCTATCATCTGGAGTAAAATGGTGTGCGAGGACGGCAAGCCGAGAAAGTTGCTTCTTTGAAGATGAAGTAAGCATAAACACGGGGGAATTTCTTCCAGCTGCTTTCAAGCATTGTGCAATAGTTGCTAGGACAAGGCATGAATGCAGAACCAGAACACCTGGATTTGCTATTTTGCATTTTAAGTTATTTGTGTCTCCTGTTTGTGGATCTTTGTTGGAAGATGCGCAAAGAGAGAGTATGGAGAATATCTCTGAAACCATTGTACCATCCCCTCCCCCGCTAACAACTGTCGTAACAGGTAGAGAACTTGGAAGACCACAGAGAATGCTTGAAACAGTGCCACTATGGAGGCAGCACCTTAAGATAAGCTGAAACAAGGAAAAGGTTAACCTTTGCATAAATGGAAGCTGGAAATATTATATCCAAGACAGACAAATAAAATGCGCAGGGAGTATTAGACAGCACTATGCCACTACCTACCTTCCTTCCTTTTTATTTTTTGATAGATTCCACTACCATACAAATTAAAGTAAGACAAATACATAAAAATTATTTAGAATATAAAACATAACAGACTATACAATCCAGAAACTGTTTGGATGTGCTATTAATGGTCAAGCACATTCTTTTAGTAGTTTTTGATGGATTAATGTCCATTTCATAAGCTCAATTTTGGAAATTGAAAAAGTAAAGAAAAATAAAATTTGCAACTTAAGCTTTTGGAGCAACTAGTAATCGACAATTATATCAATTTTGAGGAAAACTCTACCTCAGGAAGAAACAATCTTCATTTACATCTGTATATACACAAAGTTGCAGAATGACAAGACAAGAATTACTACCTGGACACCAGCACAGAGGCCAGCTTCAACACGCTGACGTAGACAGTAGTAAACAGCGACCTGTATGGCTTTGGACCTAAGGAATGCTCTTGTCATTGCATCAACAACTTTTGTTGATTCTATCCCAATCAATGAACCTCGATCATGATTTCTAATCTCAAGTCGGAGTAAGGAATGGCTTCGCAAAGAGTAAAGAGGAAATAGATGGGCATTTTCTTTTATAGACAGAAGTTCAAAAGCATCAATCAGCGACCAAAGTGCCCGACAGGCTTCAAAAGCAGCACGCAACAAATTTGACGAACCGGATATCAAGCTTGATCCTGAAGTTGCTAAGCATAAACATAAAAGATCTGCTACACCTGACGTTTTAGCATGGTCCAAAATTTGTTTAATAGATTCATTCACCACTGAAGGACCAGAAACCACCTCAGGAGTTGAAGCAGATGCTTTAAGACCTTGGGCCACTTTAGATAGTATAACTGTAACGCAAGCAGTGGACTCGCACAGAACCCTTCCAGATGCATCATCAGTGGAATCGACAACCTACAGATTCAATAACACGAGAGCTGAAAGTGAGTTCCTGTACTGGAGCCATGAATAAAAATTCTGATGGATGGAACTAACCTTTGAGAACAATTCTACTAAGGCAACCCAGTGCCTAACATACGAACCCCCAATGCCACCACTGCAGTTATCTATTAACTTTTTAGTGACTAAGAAGCTCTGCATAGGAAATGAACAATGTGTAAATCAAGTTTAAGTGAAAAAAGATATCCACATGGATAAGGATAACTATGTATTTTCCCCAACAGAAAAGCTAAGAATAAGGAAGCTAAAGGCAGAACTTGTATTATCTCAGGTATTTAGTAGTCTTTTTTTTGCCTGTGTATAAAAAGTGTGACATGCTTTAGTGGAAAGAAGATTTCATATTTGCAAAATATAAATAAATTTTCAATTTTTTCATTACACTGTTGGATGAGTTGGTTGTGCATATGTAGCAATAGCATTGCTTTCCAAAAAAGTGACAAAAAGAATAGAAGTTTTCTGTTTAAACAAAACTCTAATGGATGAATATCAGCTTCCTTTCCACTGAAACTCCAAGCTTTACAGCCAAAGAGGGCACCACTTACCCAAGAGGAGGAAATGAATACCTAATTTGAAGTCGCTGTGTATTAGACTAGATTACCCCTTTAATTCAGAACATATAGATAACTATCCACTGCTTATCCTACCCACCATAAATTGCTTAGATAACTACCCACTGCTTACCCTACTCACCATAAATTGCTCACAACTACTGATCAAGTCAAAATTAAATATGAAGAAACAAAGAAAACAAAGTGAGATTAAATGACATTGAAGAACAATCGTAGACTCATTGTGTGCCATAAAATTGCAAATTTCTTAAAAGAATAAAAGAGAATACCTTTGCCATCAAGTCGTTGCCATCTGATACTTTTAGGTTTGCCAGACCGGCCATGAAGCCAAGAAGTTCACGTATTATTTCATCAAGCACCCCACTATAATTGATAGCACTGGCAGCAACTAAATTTGAAAGAATTCTCAATGACTGGTTGAAACAAAGAATATCTTGATCCCTATGCAAATTTTAGAAAGTTATATTCCTAAGAGAAAAACAATAGGCATCAAAATTTTCTCAGTACCTATAGAGGGAAAAAAGTAAAGCTACGAAGTACATGTGAAAAGGTCCTCAATATGTAAAAGTTCTTGAACAGTAAACATTGTTTGGAAACGAGTACATTATAAAATATAACTATTACTCAGGGCTCTTTGACAATGATGACAAGTTGAAAATGTAACATATTTTGGAATGATATCTGAAGGCAGTAGCCATACTTCAAAAGATCCTACTGTCGGGAAAAAGTGGAGCTACCATCCAAAGATGAAAATGTATCCATATCAATCTAAAAGCTACATGACCCTAGATCTTATTAAGGAAATATGCCAGAGAAGTAAAGAAAGGAAAGTGAAATTTCTTTTGCGCATCTGCTATCCAACGTAATATACAACTTAAATACATATAGATCGTATACTATGTCGGTTTTACCTGCAAGAATTTTGGGAACCATTACCCAAATTTTTTAACGGTAGCAAAATAACTGACAATGCTTCATTATCTTGACCAATTAAGTTTGCACCTTTTACCGTGCGAGAGTTATTTTCCAATCTGTCCAAAACCTGGCAACCTGAACAGAAATTTTAGTCCTTATAGTTCTAGCAACACCATTTAACCAGCTAAGTAATATATCAAATATTAAACAAAATAGCAACAGATTTCAATCTCTTATAACATTAATATATAGAAAGTATTCTAGTCATGGTTATGGGATCCACTCATGAGAATCATGATACATTACTTCCTATTATCAAATACTAGGAAAACCAAGTTACAAGAAAACAACAAACAAGACAAAAAATTCAAGATAAAAAATCCATCCCCAGCAAGATACAGCTCAGCACAAAGGCGCGAGCCCTAATGCAAGACTAATTCAAAATGGCCTATAGCAATCAGCAATCCTTCTATTGAGCTAATGCACTTTCTAGGAATATTCTACTCTACATAGAAAGTAGAAAATAACATCCATGTCAACGCAAACCAGAATGGTGCAGCTAATTGAATGTTAAACACTAAAGAATGAAACCAAGTAGCAAAGCTAGTGCTGCAAGTGAGAATACCAGCTAATCTTTTCATCGTCAAAAGCTTCTTCTTCTTTCCTTTTCTCGGTAATTTTGTCATATAGGATTCCATCTTTCACTTTTCGAACAAAAGCAAGTTTGAAAATAAAGGCAACAATGGTTTAATAATGGAAGTAAAACACAAGAATGAAGATACGGTTCTCAAAGTAATTTAGCAAGAAGATAGGTTTCAGATATATACATGTATCAGGTTTCAAGTCATCAATCTTCTAGAGATTATAGGATATAGGAGGTCAATGAATTAATCCCAAAGAAGAAATTGCAGACAAACAACAAACTTTCTTTCTGAGATTTCGTATCAACTCATGATTCACAACATCAAATGGAAGAACAACACATATACAATCGAATCACAAAGAAACTTACCCGACTGGACAACATCATCAAAACTTGTAACTCCTGGTAACTCCTGTGGTGAAGAATGCCCTAGGGCTGAGTTAGGACTATTTGATTGAGGGTCATTCTGAAGGCTTCGTACATCGCCATTTTTTACAGAAGCAGGAGAATGCGTGTCTCTACCTACGACAAATCAGCAATGTCTCTTAAGCTATTTACATGATGTATATAGTAATTACATTAAATATACAGTAGAGAACTTACTCTCAGGACTAGCAACGGGTAATCCAGCTTTTTGATCATTACCTTCCCCTCTCCAAGATGCATCATATCCCCTAGCAGCAGCAGTTGTAGCACGCGTTTCCTGGCAATGATTCACCAGATACTAAATTTTCCAATTCTCTAACAGTAATGGCAAAGATAAATGCTTTAAAATTGCATATGTTCAATTAAACTAAATTACCCTCGCTTCCACGTCCTCAAAAGTTTCTTTAACAAATGGGTGTTCAAGAAGAGCAGGCCAGGTTAGTCTATTTTGTGGAACCTGCCCCACATGATTATAATTATTAATGAGATGAGAAGCTGAAAAATCCACTGACATTAAAGGCTACAATAGATGAATGGGCACTTGATTTGAGCAGTGAAAACCTTGTTAAGCAAACCCTTGAGGAAGCTTTTGAAATTTGAGCTCATGTTGTCCGGATATTTAACGGGATCCTGAAAATAATTTATATATAAATTGAATTTCACATACTTAAGATTTCAAATTCAAAACTAATGTAAGTTTTGAGAATATGTACCTTAATGATATGCCTGATGAGTGCATATACTGAATTGGTGTAAAATGGAGGTTGGCCAACAAATAGTTCATACCTGAATTATGCATGATCAGCTAGTTTCGACTCAAGAATAGGAAAAAGAAATTTGAAAGAAAGATAAAGCTTTTTTTTCTTTCTTTCTATTTAATAAATAATGAAGGAATAATAATTAAGAGGACCAAAATTATAGTTGAATAAAAAATTAAAACAATGTGATGATATTTTCCTGGATTGCCACGCTACGTAGATTAACACTGTTGCTTCAGATATATTTTTCTACTGATAATTAATCAAAACTTTAGTTTAACGTTCGAGTGCACTGTTTGAACTTGTTTATCGGAAAACTATCATTTGAAAGTTGGTAGCTCTTTTGGCATCACCTTTCACTACAAAATTCTAATTGCATAAAAACGTGCTCAATGGTTGATGCGGGGGAAACATGCACGTTCATAACCATAGTCCATAGTTATCATGATGCCTTACTAGAAGCTAACAAAAGCAGGATGTGTTTTTGGTAGTAAACGCATTATAAAAAACATTGTAACTCATATACTAACAGCCTAATACAGCTTAGATGCAAAATCACCAACACTCGAAAATGGTATTGGTGTTTAATTAGGTTAGCTATGACAGGAACACAGCTGATGCACATGTTGACCCATAGCTTATGTGGTGAGGCTTGAAACAAGAAGTAAGCAATGAGAAAAAGTACTGGCTATGTTTACAAAGGAAAATGATTTATATGTCTACTAATTTTATGACGAATTTGGATTGAGACTAAAATGGAACCCTAAGTGATAAGATAGAATAATCATGTGTAGGTCTCTTCTTTATTCCCTCCTATCCCATGTATTTATATACGTCGGTATTTAATATCGATATAAATTTGTCGTCATATGTAGCAATACTCATTTACATAAGTTGTCGAGAAAAATTATAGTTTTTGCCACACTGCCTATTTATGCAGATTGAATCAGAAATACGTGACAACTGGGCCACCCACTTAAGCCCAATTGTTTCCTATAACTGCATAGCTGGACATGAGACAGAACAAGCTGGGCCTCATTCTTATTGCTGTCCACTGTTATAGAATAAAACTACAACAGATCTACAAGCTTAAATCAATTTATGCTAATTGGAACAGAAAGGAAATAATTTGGGGAACATGTCCTGAATAGGATACTGACAATCATCCCAATATTCCAGGCGAAACCTTGAAATAAATAATTTAACTATAATGAATAAAATTCCTAAGAGCCTAATTGAGAATCAAAGCTAATCAATGATGTACAGTCATTCATATTCTTACTGTTTTACATTTGAAACAAAACTGGATTAGAACCAATATAGCACACAGCTTAAGGTCAAAATCAAAAGATTTCTTAGTAGCAAGAAAAGAAAGCAAAGATGGTTGAAAATTTATACTATCGTGAAACTAAAGGCCGTTGTCCAAATAGTCAAACACTAACATATAATCAGATCAAAGGCTCCATAGAAAGCTACATGAAGTTTATCATAATTAACCCAACTAGAATAAGAAAATGTCACATACAAAATGACACCGAGGGACCACAAATCAGCAGTATGATTGTACGGTTGCTCTCGTACCAATTCTGGAGCCATGTACAGCGGAGTACCTGAAATCATTAATATATACAAAATTGAACAACCATAAGGAATGAAGAAACCGTAAAAGACATCAGATGATTTTGTGGCCATTATCTCGACAGTAACAGAACAAATTAGAGCAGCAGAATCAAAACCTTGAGTAAACATAAAACATAACAGGGAATCCATAGGAATGCTGAAATTGTTAACAGACATCAAATGGATTTTATATGGCACTCTGTTGACAGTTACATATAGTAGTGAACTAAAAGCGCCACTATACAGATTGTAACGAACACAGCCTCACCTTTTATGGATCGCAAAACAACTGTGTTGGTGGACATTGCACGTGCAAAACCAAAATCACAAAGCTGCATCAGTGAAAACACTATTATGATTAGCTAGTTCTAAGGAAGACATGATGTAAGGTTGAACACAAAGCTCACAAATAAAATCGTCAGATATTGGAATGCATGTATACACATTGTAAATCTATGAATAAATTCCAAATTGGGTATGCCATCAAATGATGCTCATAAGAGAAGCATCTTTACAATAAGTTGTAATGAGGGATGAGCATAAAAGAAGTAGAATCCAGGTTGCATGCAAACCAATACAACAGAAGACGATAACATATGTAATTTTCATTCAGCTATGTGGAAGAACTTCACAAGAAGGCTACAACCGCACTATTGAAGTCAACCAATGCCAATCAAAATTTTATAATTTCTAAACATTAAAGAGAAGCCAACTACTTAAAAGGTGTCATGAGGGATAAAATACTAAGAACAAATAAATGAGTAATACAGCCAAAATTGTGAGGAAACCAAATGTGCCATTACTTTTTGAATTCTAAATTCTTCAGATAAGTGTATGTATTTTGCTTCAGGTACACGGAAAAAATTTCAACAAGGCTTCATTATGCTACTCAAACCAACTGAGAAATGTCTAGTGACTTCAAGTTTCCAGTTATTTTACCAAACTTTCCTTTAAAAAGCAGCAAGGCAACTATGCATGTCAAAATTCATTTTCCACATATATATGGCCCTTCAAAATTAATAATGAAGAATGAGGATAGTGAGACGCCTGATAGAATCACAATAACTTCTTAAAACAAGACTCCTTTGGATGTGTCTGAAAGAACAGGCAACCACTGAATAATTGCATTAAGTTCAAGCATATTGGTCATCTTTCTTTATCCTTCCTTCTTCTACCATCAAAGCTATTAAATCAATTCTCTCGAGATTTTTATGGAATGGTCCAACTCTTCAAAAGCATGGTACCAAAGTGGCTTGGGACAAAGTTGCTCTCCCTTTTTCTGAAGGTGGTCTAAATTTAAAACAACTGGATGACTGGAACACTGCCTCTATATTATTGCACCTGTAGAATGTTGTTAACACTTATAGTTGTTCCTTATGGGCGAAATGGATTAGGGATATAGTAATTAAGGATAGGCATTTTTGGTGTCTTCCTATTCCTTCAGACTGTTCCTGGATATGGCGAAAGGTTCTTCAATTGCGGAACATAGCTATTAACCACATACAGTTTTGCATTGGTAATGGAAATCTTATTAGTCTCTGGTTTGATCCTTGGATGCACCACAAACCTATGGCACAATCTGCTCATGATCCTATCATTAGGAATTATGGCTTGGGTCCTTCCTCAAAAGTTGATGCAATTCTCAATGATTTTGGTTGGCATCTTCCTTCCCTTAATCGTATGTTGGTAAGGGAATTTTGAGATGCTTTTAATTTCTCTAGATCGTATGATGTTACAAAACAAGACCAGCTTAGGTGGGGTTCTTCTGAAGTTGTTACCGCTGCCATAATTTGGAGATCAATTAGAAGAAGGGGCCAAGAAGTCGAATGGTGGAAGACTGGCACAAACTCTTTGTTCCAAGGTTCTCATTTCTTTTATGGCTTGGTTTTCATAAAGCCTTCCGGAAGAAAGATGTTCTTATGAGATATGGCATTGATATTGCTGCTGATTGCCTTTTGTGTGCATCCCACAATGAAAGCTTTTCCCATCTTTTCTTTCATTGTCATTTCTCCTTCCAAGTTTTATTTCTTGTTATGAGATTTTGTGGATGGAGGGGATTTAATAGAGATTGGTCATCTATTACTGGTTGTGTCATGCGCCTGAAATGTTCTAAGTTAAAGCGCTCTGTTTTTTCTTTGGGGCTTGTTGTTGTGGTTTATTATATCTGGAGAGAGAGGAATGCTAGGATGCATGGGGATCTCGCCAAATCTGCTACCTGTCTTGGTAGTGAAATTATTCACATTATTAAATGTAAACTCCATAGCTCTAACAAGTTTCGGAAAAATGTTGTTACTTCTGGTTATAGTCATATGTTGATTGCAAATCTGGTATAGCATTACCATCATAAGGCATGTCCTATGATGGTCATGGTATACTTGTTTTGGGGTATGTCCCATGTATTTTGTTCTTTTCTTTCCTTTAATACATATTTAATTTAGCAAAAAAAAAAATTACTATGGTGCTGTAATTTTAGCACTTGAAAACCATTAAGCAGAAAAAGGAAGTATGCATGTAAGTCATTGATCAGCCTTGGAGCATGAAAAACTCAAATAACATTAGCTAAAATAGCTGTAATTCTTATCAATAGTGTTCATATGTCGCTGTCATATTCCTGAATTAATCAGAGAAGAAAAATCTGTTATCAACTTGCTAGTTCTCCACATTAGACTTTCTCCTTCGCACTTCAGTCCTTTATTTAAGCCATTTTCAGTTACTCCTTGCAGTTTTCTCATAATAGTATTATCTAAGCTTACTCATAATAGTATTGTAGTATTATCTACTAAAGCAATGTTATTAAACAATCTGTGAGCATACTCCCAAGTTCAAGAAGTTTGTTCAACGACAAATGGAGGTTCTAAGAAACCATGAACTGTATTCATATAGATAATAAAGACTATACACGAAGGCATAACATATCTCTGGTTTGGCTACCAATAAAGTAACTCAAAAACCTTACCCCAGCTATGTGAGTCTGGCTAAAAAATACTAGTTTCCATTATCTCCTGTTGGAAGCCAATCTCCATAAATGACTTATCTGACTTCCTCTCCACAAGTTCAGTGCCTTCCAGCCTCACAATAATATAAAATCTCTCACTGACTTTGCCAATGGTTCTCATTGTGGACGGCCAGACTATCTAAACTAACATATACACAGTACAAACTACCAAGAATATAACACAGAATCTAATATAAGACCAGGTTATAACTTGTGTAATAAGGTTTGCTTCAATATAGTATTTTAGAATATATACTCTACTCAACACAACCCCTTTTATCCCAAAGTAGTGCAATATAATATACTTGCTAGTTCAGTACGTGATTACAGCCTCAAGTATTTATTAAGCCAGAAGTACTTTGATTGATATTTCAAAATTTTGTGAGCCTCTTTTTTATGTAAGTAAATTTTGTAACCCTAGGTTTGCTTTGGAAGAGATTGAGTTTATTTCTGATATTGGTCCTTATGAGTTGACTTTTAAGTATGTTTAAAAATTAAAACAGTCGTGCAAGTTGAAAAGCTTGAAGAATAAAATCCTCCTAACTAAAAGAGAACTTTCCAGTAGCTTTTGAAGACCCTGTCAGGGAACTTTCAAACAGCCTAGAGCATTTAGATTGTCCCATGGACAGCCAATCATAAAACTGGCAGTACCTCCACTTCTTGAATCCTCATGAATACATATGTCTTGTGTTCCTTTGTCGTCTTGAACTCTACTATCTCACATTACCATTTAACACTCTCCATTTAACTGTAGTTTATGTTGCCAATAGAATTCATTCTATAACAGTACAAAAGTGAAAGCATAATGTCAGCAGTCATTAAGTTTTCAACTTATTAAATCACCTTAAAGCATTCTTGAATTCCAGGTAAACTTAAGTGATTTTATGCAGGATAACATTAGGATGAATTTGTGGATCAAATCAAATTTCGTTTATATATACATCATTAAGATTAAATTGACACTTATACTCTAGAGAGAACTACTTTACAATGAACATTTGAGCAAGCCAAACAGCTTATAGAAGTTTAGTAGACAGAAATAAACTGAAGAAAATTTTCCTAAATGCCAACCTTAACAACAGACCCAGCGCCAATGAGGATGTTTTGCGGCTTCATGTCACGATGTATTATTCGGTTCGAGTGTAAGTAGTGCAATGCTCTCACCTGTAAATTGTAATGGCATGAACTTGAATGAAAGCAGATAACATAACTAACTATCAGTTAACAGATAAACATTTACAAGAGGTACTGCCTTAGCACCAAAACAATCATTTACAATGGACATGAAGCAACAGTAAATAGAAATAATATTACCAACTGCTTTGCAATTGCCTGAACTTGTTCTTCAGGAAGGCACTTGTCATCCTCAAGAATCTCAAATAATTCACCCTGCATATCAGTAAGCATCAGTTACCACTTAAACTTATACAAGTTGCTGCATTTACAAAATAACTGCTAGCACTGCCTGTATATAGATAGTCTATATACTATGTGTTTGCATGGGAAATAGTGAGGGAGGCAGAGAGAGAGAGAGAGAGGTAGTAGTTGATTACTTGAGCAAATTCTGTAACAACACAAAACTCTTGTGGGCTTTCAAAAGAGTCTAGCATTCCAATTATATTTTCATGCTTCAACTTTCTTAGAATCTGCAACATTTAGGCAGCCACATGAGTCATAGATTAGCACCAGTGACATATTTATGTGATGTCTGCTTATAAACAGCAATCACTTGTAGAAAATTAGATGTTGGCAAGGACAATGAATTTTTAAAAACATGAAATTACTCGATTAAAATGGATGTGACTGCATAATAGCAAACCCTGGACATCTAAACTAAAGCAATTCATCTATTCCAGAAAATACACTGTTCAAATTTTCAGCAATTACAGGCCCTTCCCCTTGAGGAGTCCCAAATACATATTAGGTACCGTGCAGAAATATAGTTGAGCAAAACCGGAACCAACAATTTTCACACAGTACAATGCATATATGCACATGTTCCACAGAAAAGTAATAAACCTCATATGATCCAATTTCCACACAAAAAACTTGCTAGAAGTACCTCGATTTCCTGTCTGAGATTCTGAATGTCCTTATCAGTTTTCCCATGCTTGAGGATAAATTTCATTGCAACAGTCTGTGGTCGATTCCCCATTAAAGAAGTTTAAAAAATAAAAAAATCTACAGATTAGAAGAATAATAAGTACGAACTAAAATTAAGGAATAAAGAATAAAAGCAACAGCTACCTGTCCTGTGTACTTCCTCCTTCCCTTGTAAACCTTCCCAAAAGATCCTTCGCCAACGAGCTCTATCACATGGTAGTTTTCAACCCCCATCTTTCAAATTTGCAAAGCAACTATTTACTGAAACAAATTCAAAAAGAAAAATAAATAAGAAGCAAAATTGAGTAACTATTATACGGATATTTTCATTCTCAACTATGAAAACCATCAAAGTAACATTCTTATTTTTCCCTCTAAATTTGATACGAATCTACTCTAGAGGCTCGTCTAAGACTAAGGTATATAAATAAAAATATTCCAATTAATAAATCAAATCAAATCATACATATTCACATCAAAAGTGCCATCGCAATTAATCAGAAAATCAACCAAAACCTTGAAAAAAAGTCTTCGGAGCCGAACAGAAATAGATCTCAATTTTGCAGTTCATAATTTCTAATTTGAGCTTAATTCAGAAGACGAACAAAAAAAATAAAGTTAAAAAGTTTAATCGACTACCAATTGAATAAACCGATCCTCGTTTCACTTCACTAAATTCAACACTCTGAAGAGGGGGAAAAAACATGAAACCCTAAAAACAGTCTATAAAAAATTGAATTACATAAAAGTGAAAACATAGCTAAATGTATATAATCGTATACATATATATACAAATGAAAATCCGGAGAATATAGTACCTCGTAAATGAATGAACTATGAAGTCTCTAAAGGAAAGATAAACCAGTTCAGATAGAAGAAAGAGGGAGAGGCGTTCGAATTGTTGCCCTTGCAAATTTTCCCGCCCACGACTATTAAAGATTTTATTGGATGCATAGACATGAAATACTCAATATTAAAGACCAAAGATATACCGTATCTATCTATATATCTATACGTATGTAATGGTTTTCGAAATTGAAATATTAACGGTAAAAAGAAATTTGAATTCCATATTTTGAGAAAGATAGTAGTCCACTAGTCCCTCTCGATTATAAAATAGTCGATTAAAGAAAGTAACTTTGACTTTTTTAGGTCATTTTTTTTACATATTTTTTAATTCAAAAATTATGTAAAAATTATCTAACTTTTTGTCAATATCATTATAAATATTATAAACTATCTAAATGATTCGATTAATTACAAAAATTGTTGTATCGAACACATTAATTTTGAATATAAAAATGTCTCAAATAAACTTTAAAATCAAAATTGATATATATTTTGAAAATAATAAAGTACATACTAGTATATAAACTTCACAAATCATGAGAAGCTAAGTTTACATTGGTATTTTCAAGTATTGACATAAAAATAAATAAATAAATAACTGAATGAATGTAAATAGTTTTTGGTTTCTCAAATAATTTGGTGATATTCCGCATATTCACCAAGAAGAAAAATTTAGTATATTTTTATATAATTTATAGCTGATAGTTGCCTCACACTTCTGAAAAGTAACTCTCAAAAATGACACCGTTTTACATATTAAATACAATTCTTTTCATGTTTTATACAAAAGGGTATTTTTATAATTTTTTAAAATATTGTTATTATAAAATGATACTTGTGCAAGAACCTCAGACAACCCTCGGTCCTCGTAATTTTTATTCATTTAATTAAAACTTAAAATTTATACTTTAAAACTCTTTTAATCAATTGAAAATTTAAAAATATTTATAATTTATGCACTTGGATGCTAGATATTATATGTACACCCTTTTTCCCCCTAAATTTAAGCAGATAAACAAAATGAATTCATTTTGACATGTGAGTTAACATGGTTTCACGGTATATAGTATTTAATCTTAGTGCATCACATACTTAGTTAAAAGGTTATGAATAAAGATTCCCCTCATAGTAAATTAAAATTTATATACATATTAAATCATCGCATATGTTTTATACAGTAACGTTATAAATAATATATATATATATATATATATATAAAAGAAAATAAGTCGAAGGTATATATCTTAGTCAAACTTGACTAAGTTATGTTTGGTAAAACCTTAATAAAATGACAATTTTACTCCATGAGGTTAAGTTTTTCAGATTTTATACCAAAACAAAAATTAAATTATAATTTTTATACAAAATTACATCGTTTTGTTAAATAACCTTAGTCAAATTACCTTAAATTACATTTCTCTTATATATATATATATATATCACAAGTTTAATATAATATCTTGGAGTATTTAGTATCTATTGATACTCCAAAACTCAATTTAATTTTTATAAAAACTCAATTTACCTACTTTTGATTTTAAGTTGAAAAAGTGTTGACAATAATAAAGCACAATTATTTTTATGAGCCGTTTGACTAGAATTTTGACACCAATTTAAGTGGAGACAAATGCCACTCACGCGACTTGTTTTATCAGATTGTTAGCCACTCATTTTCTTCTTTAGGCATGGGAAAGCTTAATCAGAAGCTGTTAATCTAGATTATAAAGTTTCACTCAAAATTTGTTGTTGAAATTAATGCATAAGAAAAAGGTTGAAAAAACTAGTCGATTAGAAGTAGCGTGCATGTTGTTCTGTTAATCTTCTTTTTTATTTATTTTATTATTGACAGAAAAAAAAGGTTAAACCCTTAAAAAATAATTCACCTATAAATAACGTACCACTCAAATTATATTACACCTTCACATATTTTGATAAATTTATCTTCTTACTTTACTAAAATATAACCAACAAATATATTATAATAGAAGCGTGGAACATATTTAATTGGGGAGCACTATTTTCACATATACTTTTTAAAATTCCCCAGAGTCCTTCCTACAAGGAGGTAGATAAAGAGAATAAAGAATGGTGCTGCAATGGCATGCTAATTCCATTAATCTCAATAAGTATATATATACAATGGACAAGAGACAACTAGATGTTAGGAGACTCCTATAAAGCTAGAGGATAGCTGTGGACTACTATGAAGCTGGTGGACAACCAACAGTAGTGGACTGCTATGAATTAACTAGTGGACTGCTATGAAGTATTGTTTAGACTTAGTTAGTGGACTGCTATGAATAATTATTTTATTCTATATGCCCCCTCAAGTTAGAGCTCCTAGGGGAGATTCCAATCTTGTCCTTGAGAGTAAGAAATTGAGCACGTGAGAGTGGTTTTGTGAGCGCATCAGCCAGTTGATCTGCGGAGGAGACATGAGCGACACGAAGGACACCACTTTGGACTTGTTCACAGATGAAGTGAAAATCAATAGCGACATGCTTCATCCGAGAGTGAAAAATTGGGTTAGAACAAAGATGGGTGGCTCCAATATTGTCACAATAAATGACCAGAGCTTGTGAAGTCTGTATTCCAAGTTCGGTAAGCAGTGAACAAATCCAGCGCAATTCGGCAGCAGTTGCCGCTACTGCACGATACTCAGCTTCAGTTGACGAGCGTGCAACCGTGCGTTGTTTCTTAGAGCTCCAAGAAATTGGACTGCGACCAAGATAAACAATGTAAGCACTAGTTGATCTGAAGTCATCTTTGTTGCCAGCCCAATCAGCATCGGAGAAGGCATGGAGAGATAATGTTGGATTGCTGTGAAGAACTATGCCATGATCAGATGTGCCGCAAAGATATCGTAACAGTCGTTTGGTTGCATTCCAGTGATCTGTCGTAGGACAGTGCATGAATTGAGAGAGCTTATTTACTGCGAATGCAATGTCAGGCCGTGTGAGAGTTAAGTACTGAAGACTGCCAACAATAGTTCGGTATTTTGAAGCATCTGTCAAGGTGGTGCCAGTATGAAGACCCAACGTTTGATCTGTTCCCAAGGGTGTAGAACCGGCTTGACATCGGTCATGTGAGTGCGTTTGAGAAGATCATTAATGTAGCGATGTTGCGAGAGAATGAGGCCATGCTTATGTGGAAGAACCTCAACACCCAGAAAATAAGAGAGATGACCAAGATCCTTTAGAGAAAAACGTGTAGCAAGTTGAGTAACAAAGCGTTGCACGAAAGATGTGTTGTTCCCTGTGATGATGATGTCATCTACATATATTAGCAGGTAGATCATGGTATTGGTGTTCTTGAAGATGAACAGAGAAGTATCCGCATGTGAGTTTTTGAATCCCACAGTGAGAAGGAATTGGCGTAGCTCATGGTACCATGCCCGTGGAGCTTGTTTCAAACCATAGATGGCTTTGTGCAATTTGCACACGTGATGCGGAAATTCTCTATGAATAAACCCTGGAGGTTGTATCATGAAGACATCTTCAGTGAGATGGCCTTGTAAAAAGGCATTATTGATGTCAAGTTGTCGTAGTGACCATCCATGACTGATTGCAATGGTGAGAACTAGGCGAATTGTTGTTGGTTTTATAACTGGGTTGAAAGTGTCATGGTAGTCAATGCCTGGACGTTGATGGAAACCTTTGGCTACTAAGCGTGCTTTGTACCTGTCAACAGAACCATCGGGTAAACGTTTAGTACGAAAAATCCACTTACACCCGACAAGATTGTGGGCTTGATTTGGTGGAACAAGCTCCCATGTACCATTCCGGACAAGAGCATCATACTCTTCAGACATTGCACGACGCCATGTGATGTCTTTAAGGGCTTGGGTCACTGTCGTGGGTTCTAGGTCATTCGATGGGATGAGTTGGGCATTGAGATTGAGCTTTTGGGTAGGTTTGTGAATATTATTTTTGGCTCTTGTGGTCATAGAATGGGTGTTAATTGGGTCTAGATGGTGGAAGTCCCTGGGTGGTGAACTGTGGTTTTGGTTTAGGTTGGGACTGGATGGCAATGAAGGTGGCAGGCTTTGGTTTTGAGTGGTGGGCTGTTGACCGGTTAAGTGTGGTCGGGCAACTGTATATGGGCTGAGGGTGTTGGGATTTTCCGGCGACGATAGCGTTCGGACATGAGCAGCATTTGAGGGACCTTCTACCGAAGATGTGTTGAGTGTTGTGGCAGCGAGAGAGTCTGTGGAAATTATGTAGGCAGACGGAAACCAATGAGAAGAAGTGGTTGACTCGGGACGACTGAGATGAGTTTGAGTAGATGTGAAGGGGAAGACTGATTCAACGAATTTGACATGACGCGAAGTATAAAGGCGAGATGTGTTGGTATCAAGACACAAGTATGCACTTTGGGTGGTAGAGTAGCCAAGAAAGACACAAGGGATGGATCGGGCTTCAAGTTTATGATTGTTGTACGGTCGAAGCCACGGATAACAAAGATAACCAAAAATTTTAAGTTTAGAGTAGTTGGGAGTGGTTCCAAATTTTTTTTCGAATGGTGAGAACATGTTGAGTGTGGGTGTAGGAAGTCGATTGATGAGGTAAACGTCTGTTGCAAAGGCATGATGCCAGTAGATTAGAGGAATAGAGGCATGTGTGAGTAGAGAGAGACCAGTTTCGACAATGTGACGATGGCGTCTTTCAGAATATCCATTATGTTCAGGTGTGTGTGGTGGAGTGGTTAAGTGAGTGATGTCATTGGTAGCTAAAAAAGAATCAAGAACTTGATATTCACCACCATTATCAGAGTATATGGTTTTAATTTTGTGATTGAAATAATTTTCTACAAGCGCTTTGAATCGTATGAAGACTTCATAGACATGAGATTTACGTTTAAGCGGATAATACCAGACATATTTGGTGAAGTGATCAACAAAAATGACATAGTATTTGAAGTCATCATATGAATGCACGGGAGAGGTCCAAACATCAGAGAAAATTATTTCAAGAGGTTTTGTAGAAACAAGAGAAGAAATAGAAAAAGGAAGCTTATGACTTTTATTACAACTACAAGCATTGCAATGATTGTTTGTTGTGGAGACAGAAACTGGTAATTGAAATTTAGAGACAACATATTTGTAAATTGGAGAAGCAGGATGGCCTAGGCGATTGTGCCACTCGGCAGTTGTTGTTTTGACACCGGAAAAGAAAACAAGAGGGGTTTTGTTTGTTGAAGAGATTGGCCACTCATACACGCCATCCTTAGTTGGTCCCGTCAAAAGTGTTGCTCCCGTGCTTAGATCCTTCACCAGAAAACCAGAGGGTAAAAATTCAATTGAAACATTATTAGTGATGCACATTTGAGAAATGAAAATGAGATTCTTTTTCATGGTGGGAACACACAAAACATTATGTAATTGAAAATTATGTGTGGAGGAGGGAAGGGAGGTAGAACCAGTGTGGGTAATTTGTAGACATGTGCCATCACCAATCATAACATCATCATGGGCGTTGTACGGAACATGGAGAGAGAGATTATTCAGGTCAGTGGTAACATGATGAGATGCACCACTATCAAGGAGCCATGATGGAATGTTGGATGTGCCAGTTGTTGTATAGTTGACGCGTGGTTGCCAGGGAGATGATGAACGTGGTCTTGTCGGTTGGAAACCCGATGACTGTGGGTTTGTTGGTGAATAACCTGAATTGGTCTGAGTGAAAATTAATCGAAATTGTGGACATCGTTTGGTTGTATGCACTTGAGTATTGCATGCTTGACACGTACCAAGATAAGGGCGTGGTTGAGGTCTTGCAGCCCGAAAGTTGTTAGATGGTGACCATTGATTTGGTGATGATTTTGTTGATGAGTTGAAGGTAGGACGCCATGGTTTATTCCGAGGATGCATGGATGTTGGATTTGCTGTTGCAGGAAGAGAGGTTGGTGGTGGTGGTTGAGATTGACGTAACATAGTTTCCTTGTTCAAGAGTTTTTCATGAAGCTCGTCAAAAGAGATGGTTGTATCTCGAGCGTTGACGGCGTCAACGATGGATTTGTATTCCTCGTTGAGACCATCAAGGACTTTGTCAATCAAGTCCTCTTCATCATATGGCTTGCCCATAATTGCAAGTTCATCAGCACGGCTCCGAATATATTGCATATATTCGCTAATGGTTCGTGAGCCTTTAATCGGATTCTTTAGTTGCTCCTTAACTTGCTTGATATGACCACAAGTGGGCTTTGCATATGTGTTTTCCAGAATCATCCAGGCATCACGAGAGGTGATAGCACGATTTAGGAGTGGAACAATTGCAGCCGATAATGATCCGACTATGGCGCTGAAAATTAATTTATCCTGTCGATGCCAAGTTTGGAATGCAGGATTTGGGAACTTCTTATCATCAGTGGTAATTGTGGGAGATGGTACACTAATCGAGTCATCAATATATCCTTCAAGATCATAGCCTATCAAGGTTGCATGAAATTGCAATTTCCATGAAAGATAATTTGTGGGTGTGGGTTTTATGGTGGAGTGAGAGGAGATGTTTATGGCAACAAGGGGATGATTAGGTTCATGAGAATTAGGAATAATTGGTTGAGAGACGACAGCAAGTGTTTGATCTTGTGAGGTCATTGTTTGAAGAAGAAAAAAAAAATGTACAGGATAAGGAACTGATTGAAACAGCTAGTGGGTTAAGATCGTTGCTTTGATGCCATAAAGAGAATAAAGAATGGTGCTGCAATGGCATGCTAATTCCATTAATCTCAATAAGTATATATATACAATGGACAAGAGACAACTAGATGTTAGGAGACTCCTATGAAGCTAGAGGATAACCGTGGACTGCTATGAAGCTAGTTGACAACCAACAGTAGTGGACTGCTATGAATTAACTAGTGGACTGCTATGAATTATTGTTTAGACTTAGTTAGTGAACTGCTATGAATAATTATTTTATTCTATAGTAGAACCCATATACCATATGTTTGGCATAAAGAATTCATAAATTGTAATCTGATATGAGCGCAAAGCAAAGCAAAAATACAAGCGATATTTTTACCTTCCATTTTAAACAGCCCTTTCATTCACATAGGCAGAAGGCCAATGGTACTCGAGGTACCACATTTACAAAACCTTTTACTCTGCAACAAAGTAAGAAAAACTTGCTCTGAATTCCACCACTAAAATGTGACATTATATACCTTTAGATGAAGAGCTTCCTTATAAATCAGAAATGACATGGACATTATGTACATTGAGCAAGCCAAGGAGAGCCTTCATCCATGAATCAATGCTTGAATTGAATTCAACGACAAACAATTTTCCTCCTTAGAACCCTAAACCAAGCTGATCAGAAGCTGAAACTGAGGCGATAAAAAGATTTTTTTTCCCTTCATCCATTTCTCAGATTTTTCACCTACTCTAACCAAATGTACAGTGTAGAGTTATACTGTATTTACTTTCTGATCTCGATTACATCACCATCTTTGAGCTGTGTATTAGGCAATACAATATGGCCGTTAACTGAAACCATCTTACCCTCAACTCCTGCTCTTCTAGCAGCGTCCGCGGCAGTGCTACCAGTTCTCAACCTCATTATCTCACCATGGGGCCAACATACAACCACCACTTCCCCAACAGAGACAGAGTTCGCCTTTTTTACATAATTATTTGATTGTTGTAAACCAGCTTTGGAACGCAACTGCTCTTCCCATTGAAGCATCGTCCTCAATAGATGCACCTAAAATATAAGAGTTAAATTAGTATGTAGGAAAATTAACTACACATAAAGAATGGACTTATCAGAAAAAAAATAGAAAATGAGTGGCATACGAATGGAAACATGCAGTATTTATTTTCTTTGGATAATATATATCAGCTGAGAGTACAGTGGTACACCAACGTACTAACCTTGTAGCAGGGATAGACATCAATGTATGTTTTCTTAATCTTTACTTGCAAGGACAAAAAACAGCTGATCTCTGCCCCCCGTCCGCCACTGCACCCCACAACACCCCACCTCCCACCCCCCCACCCCCCAAAAAAAAAAAAAAAAAAAAGAGTTTGTCTTCCTATATTTTTTCTCCTCTTATCTTTCTTTTCAATTTGTAACTCAGTTACTGTACTTGGGCGGCACTCCATTGGTGCCTCTTTGAATATACTTTTTACTTCCCCCCCCCCCCCCCCCCCCCCCCCCACCAAAAAAAAAGTTCGACATATTAGGAAGCATGATAAGCTTTAAATGCATGAGCAAAAATCCAGAAGTGTAGGATTATTAACTATCACTGACTATACGTCATTGGCAATGAGATTGTAGTGTAAAATGACATTAAACCAACCTTGTTATTAATGGCAGCTTCCATAGAATTTGAGCCAATAGAGTCAGAGCCTGGATTCTCATAGCAGCTGGAGTTGGATATAACAGAGTCAACCTGTTTCCCCTCAAAAACAGCAGACACGACATCCCAGTATCTAGTTTCCTCCTGCTCAGTCAAATCAATGACTTGGATAAACGTTGGCAGTAGGCGCTCAAATTGATCTTGCTGCAAATCAAAACAAACTTTTAAACATTCCAAAAGACAAGTCCATTTTAAGAGAATGATAAAGAGTCGAAATCATACATTTACGGTTTACCTTGCAATTACAATAGTATAGGTATCTGCTTAACAAGGCTTATAAACAGAAATTAGAGTTGATATCAGACACAACCTAATTGCTAAAAGTTCCTTTTTAAACAGTTCTTGCCCCTGCAAAGCACAGTTTCTTCTAGACAAATTACTAAATATATACAGGCCAATTACAGAAACCATTTTTTCATTTTGATGCCTAAAGTTTGGTTCTTTGTTTATATAACCACAAGCCTGACTCCATTTGGAAACTATTGGTCTTCATTGCTGCAGATATAGGAACTTATAAAACAAAGGATGTCAGTTCAGAGTTTGGAATGCAAGACGAAGGTTTCTCTAAAGTTCTTGACTAACTAGACATCTGTCTTGCTATGTAGGATTTCAGTTTTACTAACTTATGTTCACAACATTTCAAACATAGAATGAGATACAGGGGACACTGCTTATAAACTTCCAAGTCATAACATTGTTATACAGTTTGCTTAACTTTTGATTTCAAAATATATCGGAAACCACAAAATAGAAAAGAGGAGTAAAAAGAGAAGATGTGGAACATACCTTGTGGTACATACCATCTCGACAAAGTGTATACTTTTCTAGGCAAATACACCAATCCCCATGTCCTGGTTCACACCACCACTCATCAGACACCTGGAAAGCATTGCCAATGGTAAGTGACATAAAAAGATACTTAACCTAATAGACTTTATAGTAGTCTCCAGTCTCTACATATACTCCATTATACATGGTTGTACATAACTGCCACTCTGCCTAAAACATTATTTTTTGAGTAGCAATATATAGCATTTAATCTGCTTTAGCTTCACTTACTATGCAAATGAAGAAAGGTTTTTCATATACATGTATATATTTTTTTGATAAGTAACAAAGTAAATTTACTAATGCGCCAAGGAGGCAAACCAAGTACACTTGCAGTGTACTTTATCATATACATATTCCTTTTCTTCACCAAGGTATTGGCTTTAATTTTGTTAAGAAGTGTTTTTTACGAGCAGAAAATGATTATCTACAACCAGTCAAGCGCTCTCAATAAGGCATTTGTATAGCAGAGATACTAAGAGTGTTCTGGCAACCTTATGAGGAGAAGCCCTTAAAGGTAAAAAGAATCAAGCTAAATGTTGCGCCTGTGAAGGGATGCAAAATGGTAATGAATCAATCCAGCTTACAAAAGCAGCTTCATGTTTGTCAGCCCCTCTGGATAAACTTAATGTTTGTGCAGATATAGAACTATCATGCAGTCTTGTTAAGGAAGCATCCAATTGCAACAGTAAAAAGAAATATGGTAAAAGTGCAACACAAAGACTATGTCCATACTTTTAAATAGAAAGAGTTCTAACAAAAAGTTACAAATTGTAACAATAAGCACAAAAGTAGTGTTAGATTTATAAAATGGGCCCAAAGTCTAGTATATAAAGACATAACTCAAAACCAATTGGCAATGAGAAGAGTTGGCCGAAGTCATTATATATTAGACATATTTTCTCAAGGTATTCAATGTGGGACAAGATATACACTCTAACAAGTAGACATATATAAGTCATCAACGTATACTAATATTCTAAAAATATGATAAAACACCATATCCACAAATCTTCGATTAAGAATCAAATAATGGAGGAAATCACGAAAGAAGAATCAATAAATTCAATTTCATAAAAAGACGTGAAAAAGTAAGAGTGGTATGAAAATAAAAGAAATGAAAAAAAAAAGATGTAAAGGTGACCAGAGAAGGAGGAAAGAGAGAAAAAAAGGGTGGGGGTAGTTCTTGGAAACAAAATGCAAGATGAATTCCTAAATCAGTGGAAATCTCAAATGTCAGTCTAGTAAGGAAGAGATGAAGCAACTAGGACATAGGTGAAGAAGAGGGGAGAAAAATTGTGGGCAATCCAATGTAATTTTCCAAAATAACTTAAAAATCATAATCTTACGTAATTGGCAATGGAGAAGAGTTTAGTGGAAGTGGATGGTATTAGCGAGAAAGAGTTGTCCAACTCTTGATGCAATCCCTCTATGCATGGGCTACCTAATTTTGTTAATATATGCTATAATGATATAAATATAGGAAATAATCTTATTCTTCCATTCATGCATCTTAAGCCATGTCTTCAATGAGAAGCTGGAAATTCATATTTATTTAGAATTTAACCATCCTTATCGTGTCCCTTGCAGTTTCTTTCTAAAGCACATTAGTGTGCTCTACTATATGCATCCGTACTTGGGCGTCTCTCATGCTCTTTCTATTATAATAACTTCTTCATTGTCATGCAAAGTCTCAGCGTACTTTCGTGAATTTTTTTTATCTTAGTAGTGCCTAATTAAACGTTTTCCTTTTTGCTCAGAGTTTTATTCCAAAGATGAAGCACATCTATGCATCATCTATGGGAGTCATAGGTCAATCACTCCTGAATCTTTCCTTCTATGCACTTGAATGTGTAAACATGGAACTATGGAAGTGTCATCCACTGTAACTATATCCTGGCTATGTATATTAACCTTTAGGCAAATGTATGCATGATTGCACCTGTATTCCACCTTGCATATATGTTCTCCTTGCCTAAACAGCTTAACACTATTCGGATATTTAGGAGATTATTATTTTTTTTTAAATGATAGTAAAGTAATTAAGATGGTAATTTGAAGATAATTTTTTTTTCTTAATAGGCGTGTATTTTCAAACTAGGACATTGAACCTTTTTAAGATATCTTTTCACTTAAAACAAAACATAAAAGAAGATCAACCTTTTTAAATAATCTTGCATAAGCTTCCCATCGTTTTAGTTGGTAAGATGATCTTCTGTCAGCTACTGCTTCAGAAGCTGCTAGTGCAAAGCTCACAGCAACAAGCAATTGTCTTCCACCCTGATCCACTCTGCATATGCAAGTTTCATGTACAAGTTTGGAAAGCCAAAGTGTGTTATGCATTACAAAATTTTCAGTGATGGAATACCTGACAACAACTGCAGCAAGCAAGTTACTTCCTTCAACTCTAAGTACTGGATGACCTGCTTTGAGGCAACTACATTTCTGAATGACGTCTCCTTCAACAGAATTCTCGTCTTCCACATCGTTAGAAGGATATGGTGATGTTATTCCAGAATCAACGATACCGGCCTTGGAAGGTAAATTCCTTCCAGCTTCTTTGTAAAGCCAATGTGCAGCAACTCCATGTTCAGCATACTCATGCATCCTCTAAAAATAAGCAGAAACTATTTCGATTAGCTAAATCAATGGCCTTAACAAGTGTCAGTTGACCTGATTGTAAGCTTGGAGTAAGTTTAGCACCTGTGTTCTTATTTGAACTTCCAAAGGTGAATTGTCTGGGCCTTGTACTGCAGTGTGCAGAGACTGAGATTAGGGAAGTAAGGTCAGGAATCAGGATGTGAAGATTTGTCTGAAAAGGAGGTAAGACAGACATATATAGGCATATCGATACATTATATATCCATAATAACGTATTTCTGCCTAATCTCCTGCTGCTTCAATAAAGAATCAAATTCTTATTATGTTTCTGATAGATTCTTTTTTGCCAACGGAGGAACCTGCACCACTGCCCTTCAGGTGTGCCCTGTGTGAGCTACCATGTGCATGCAATACCCCGCAAACAACACACGCCAGACAAGTCCATAGTAAATTATATTTGGGTGACCCCAAAGAGATTTAGTCTCAGCCTTCTCAAAAGGAATTTTCAGTCTCATGTGAGAATTTAATTAGTGTTATCAAGAAAGGCCATGAGGTCATAAATCCTCAAGGGGAAAAGTAGATCAATTTGAATGTTCTGTGACAAATTGAGTAGCATCAAACTGCGACCCATACCTTAAATATATCAACCTTATGGAATATTAATAAAAGTCTGAAGTTAAAGTCATTTTCTGATATGATAGCAGAGAGAGTACCGTAACTAGATTCTAGACCTGGAATAAGAACTTTTTTAATCTATGTTAAAGGCGGTCCAGAACATCATGAAATGAATCTTATATTTACCACTGCATGAAGAATCAAATTTAGGCATATACTCCATCCTGCTAAGGAATTCTTTTTTGGGGCATGTTTGGTGTGGATTACACATTATACATTTTTATTTTTTAAAATTTAATATATGGTTATTTTTAACTATATTAAAGTAATCTAATGTAGGTAGTGTGTATCACAAATTACTGGACAGAGGGATTTCTAACCTGGTAACCACTTGGCTTTGGATTGACTATGTAATCATCAAATTCACCATCAATAGGGATCCAAAGCCTGAAAAGCAGAAGGAAACGCCAACCACTTTTCAATTAAAAAAACAAGATTATTTGTCGTAGTACAAATTTTGTTTTGTTTTCCTTTTTTTGGTAGGTTTAGTACACAAGTAATTCTTCTTTACTAATCAAATTATGCCCTTTCTAGATTGTAATTACATTGCCTATGTCTAATGTAAATATGTAATATCAGATCTTGGAAATAGAGAAACCTCATAAAAACTGGTTCATATCACCCAATTTAAATCTCAAATATGATAGACATAGAGGACAGTCCATTTTCATATCCATTCACCTGTGTACTATGTTGAGAAGGCTGTAACAACCCCGAACTGCCTGTCCATGTAAAGTCCCATTATTATCACCAACTATAACCCTCAATGCACGGGCATCATATATTTCCTCGATACCAACATCCTTACGTTTCATCTGTGGTAAGTCAAGATCAGAAAAGAGACTCACATTCAAACAAATAACATGATTTTATATTAGTGCTTCTCCAGTAAACTGACATTAATCATATGATGCAAGGGAGAAAGCTTCATGACACACACACAATGACAGAGGATAACTGATCACATGTCATCTCATAGTAGATTGCAGAATGCTAGCTCTGGGAATAGAGGATTATAGTAGTGCAAATGTAAGAATCAAAAAATTCCTGGCACAAGCTTCATATCTAACAAGAGTACAGCATAATTAATCAGAAAAACCTTTATGCCTATAATAACTATTCTGAAGCAATTGTACAGCATCCAGGATTATGATCATCAAATATTGGAATCTTACTTTGGGTAACTTGATTATTACTTTTATATGCATGCCTAATTTGTCATTGCTGAAGAAATCTAAAAAACGTCATTCATACCTTGCTATAGATGCTATATAAGCTTTTTAGGCGGCTGGATAAAGTTACTTCCATCCCAGGAACATAACTGCAAATCTTGAACAGATAACAAAGTCAAAGTGCAATACATGGCTGAATGGTAGCCTAGTAGGTATCACGCTCACATGCACTGAATAAAATTCAGTCAAATTTAATTTTTTATACTACTGACAATCATATTAAGAAATGGACAAGCAGAACTTACGAAGTTGATATAAATAACTCCCGCTCCAGTGCTTCCTCACAAACTACCATAGACGCTAAAGCAATTCCAGCATCCCTCACAACCTTTGGTTTTTTCTGAGTCTCTGAACATGTCCCAAAAGTATCAGAGAACTTGATACGCTTACTTCGATCCAGCATGAGATCAAATGGAAGTACAGCCTGCAGAAGGTCCTGCAAGTAAAGAACAACAGAGTACTGATTTTTTCATCAAAAGTACAGATCTACTAAAAGCGCCAAGAGGAAAGTTCACCTAAAGTGTACAAGGGAAACTTAAGTTCAAAAACTTAAATATACCCAAAAACTCCACAAAGAAATCCAAGTCTCAATCAAGATACTAGGGCCTAGACATATACAACTTTCAAACCAACACAGGGTACTTCAGATTTTTAAATCAGAAGTTCAGTATCTTAAAAAAGATCTGTTTTCCTTATATTGCATATGTATCACCTGTTATAGATTGGTGCCACATGCCGTGCTTTCTAGTCTCCTCCAGATCCAACTCCACAGTGGTCAAAAAAGTACTGTGTCAAGAAAAGGACGACTCTGGAAATTCACAAGATTCATGCATGAAACCTTCTGTAATCATGTTGAGAACATCATAAAAGCTCACTAGCCAAAAACTTTGGCAAATAAACTACATGTTAGGATTATTTATGTTTTAGGAAGTTTGAGGAGTTAATGGTGCTCTGGAGAGATTCCGTATTTGTTTTTCATGGGTGGTGGTGATCATCAATGAGTTGTAATTTAGGCCAAATTCTTTTTCTTTGTTCTGGGTCTCAGAATCCCAAGAGTTGAGTTTTCCGAATTTTAGCCGAAACTAATGGGAGGAGGATAACTCCATGATAAATATTATCCCTTTAGATAAGTATTGTTTAGTTGCAAATTAACGCTTGCAAGATTGACTCATGAACTTCTTCTTTGATATAGTTCACAAGCTAAGTTGGCCCATTATTTCTTCCACAAACTCTATACTTGTTAACTTACCAATTGCTCTACAAGCTTAAATTGTTAGATAAAAGGCCCAACACAACAACGTACATCATGCTTCCACCCCACCCCCATCCCCACCCCCACCCCCCAACGTGCAACCCTCGCTTGCACATGGAAAGACAAACTAAAGGTGCATCATTGTGCACAAACCAAGTAGAGTGCATACCTAAAACCCTTAGGCCTGCAAACGAACCGAACCGTTTGGTTCGAGTTGAGTTCAGTTCGGTTCGAGTTCGATTAGATTGCCTTGTCGAGTCGAGTTCGCACATGGTATCACGTTCCATTGCTC
This sequence comes from Aralia elata, assembly GCA_034770075.1. NCBI lineage: Eukaryota > Viridiplantae > Streptophyta > Magnoliopsida > Apiales > Araliaceae > Aralia > Aralia elata. The sequence goes on along the minus strand of CM068385.1, from coordinate 1,909,345 downwards.
GATCGAACATGTTCGCGAACCATGTGGTTCGATTCGACTTGTTAGCGAACAGTTTGGCTCGGTTCGAGTTCGATTCGAGTGATTCGCGAGTAGCTCGTGAGATACTCAAGTATTTACAATATTTGGCCTAATTTTTGCTTTAGTGCGTTGATGATATTCGCGAACATCATGATGTTTGACTATGGTCGCGAACATGATGATGTTCGACTATGTTCGCGAACATGATGATGTTCGACTATGTTCGCGAACATGATGATATTCGACTATATTCGCAAACATGACGATGTTCGACTATGTTCGCGAACTCGAGCATGTTCGCGAGTAGTTAACGATCCGAACTCGCACATGTATGTTGGTTCAATCGTGTTACTCGAACATGTTCGAGTTCGACTTATTGTGTTTGAGTTCGTCAAAGTTCGGATTGGATCGGATCGTTTGCAACCCTACTCTTATACCATGTTCAATTACCAACTATTCCAAAAGCTTAAGTTGTTAGATAAAGGGCCCAAAAATTATCATGCTTTCACAATCCTAACAAGCCAAATTTGAAGCTGATCAGGTATAGACCCAATTATGGGCAAGGGTGGTCAGTTGACCACCCATAATTTTTTGACAAAAATTTCTTTTATATATATACGCACATGTGTGCGTGTTAGTTTGTAAAAGAATTATGACCACTCTTAACTCCCTCCATTTCACAAAAGAGTTATACTTACCAAATATTTTTGTTTTAGAAAGCCTTATTATTATTTCTTTTATAGTAGTATAAGATGAGACAAATGTCCTCTATTTTACCATCACAATTTTATTATCATGCCATTGTTACTTAGTTAAACAAAAAAATATCAGTTTAGGGGTAAACATGGAAATAAAATATATTGTCAAAATATGTAAATTTTGTAAATGAGACTGTTTTTGTGGGACGAATTAAATTTTATAACTGAACCTAAACTAAATAGAAGAGAATCAAAACCACTGGTCCTCTCACCCTATCTGTGTTTCAAGATTTAACTCGGGTCTGTCTCCAATCTACGAACAAATTTTACTAAAAAAATCAAAACCTCAAAGATAACTAAACCCTAAGGCACCCTAAGAAAAATGTATTTGACAGAACTAAATAGAAGGCGATTTCAAAACAATTTCAATAAATGAAGTCTCAAATAATATTTTTATAGTGACTTTTGTGTAATTTTTTTAGATTCATCCTTTTATTTTGATTTATATATATATATATATAATATATGCACATATATATATATTGTAATTTAATATTTTTTTATATTGTAGTTGATATTCTAATACTTATTATAAACATGTTATAGTAGTTCAAAATTTCAAATCTTGCCCTACCATAAACAAAATTTTTGTGTCCATCACTGAAGCTGATCCTCACTTCTACCCATCAGCTTCTAATTTAACACGAAGAACCATAAGCCTCTTTATGTGTATATTTCCCACCATACGAAGGATTAACAATAGAAGCCTTTTGATAACCAAAACCTGTAAAATAACAAACTAGGCAGCAATTTTCTAGTTTTCTGGACACTACCCTAAGTCATGGTCTAATTTAACACTTAATGTTTTCCACATAACAAAGCATAACCCAAAAAAAAAATATGCAAGAGAAAAAGAAAACTTCACTAACCTATCAAAAGAAATAATGAATAATCCTTACCGACTTTTAATTTTCCCAGAAGAAAATCATATATAGCATAGATCCCTTATATAGAACTACCCCCATCCAAATATGAGGGTCCTACTTTTTTCTTTTTTCTTTTTGACATTTTTCCCTTGAATATTAAGGTTTGCGTTTGATATAAGTAGACATGATTTTTCTTGATAAATTTTTCCTAATAATAAATTATACTCTTTGAAGTATAATATTGAAAGAAAAAATTATTATAAAAAAATGTTCAAGTGTGTCAAATGCAAACTTCAATATTCAGAAAAATTAGAAAAAATAACACTCGTTTGAGTCATTTCCGTACAGAGAGGGTAGTAAGAGAAGGAGAAGAAAAAATGACTAAGGCTTGCTAGACCAGTTTATTAACTTATTTCCATATTCAGCAGATACTATGATACTCATGAAATGATTGTGAATGCAGTTTGTGAATGTGACAAGGCAGATGTTATCCTTACTACCTTCATGGTGATATTGTCATCATTGGTTGGCGTAGATTCCTCGTGCTCCAGACTTGGGTTTTTACCATTTGATTTTGCAAGAGAGCTGGTTTTTGCATATAGTCTTCTCAATTTGACTGCCCTTTTACTGGAGCTCCACATGGAAGCCAGGTTAGCTCGCATTTGGCGAAACACTTGAGGCTGCATATAATGCACGTATTTAAATATAATATATGGTTTGCTTATTGAATAATAACTAATATATGATTCAATTATTAACTACATAGCTTAAAAGAATGTTTATAAAACAAAGTCATAAATGATGAGCGGTAGCCACAATCCAATGCACACAGTGATACTAAAGTCCATTCAGTATAATCCACTTCATTAGCCGGACAGATCAAGTTATTCTGTTCTGGTCTGTATTGCCTCTGCGCTGATCTTAGACACGACTCTTTGTCTATAACTTAATAAGCCATCTCATATCATTACATGGAGATTCAATTTTGTTCTATTATATTATCATAATCTGCCGAAAGTAAATGAGAAGGAAAACAACTTTCCCTCTACTTTTGATTATATTATGGTAGTTAATTACTTTATTACTTATGAATTACTTAATTAATAAACGAATTTGACCTTCACAAGGTCTTTCACTAAGTACTTTTTCTCCTCTTGCAAGTAGTAATTCACTTCAATACATAAAAATCTAAACAATATAAATTTATCCAAGTGTGAGCGCATGACCTTTGGACATAGAACTTAAATTAGAAAACACTGCACATGTCAATCTATACTATAGATTTCTTGGAATCAGCACTCTTCGTTAACAAATAATTAAGAGGGTTATGAATTTGGCTTCCACCATATGCTTGAATGTTCTAAAGGATGAACAATAAAATAATGAGTCTACCAACTTATCAAAAAGGATCACCCAAAAAAAAAGAAAAAAAGAACACTTTGAGCCTACCTGAAGAACGGCAAAGCACAGATCTTCAAGTTCAGCCTTTAAAGCCCAGAGACCCAGCCTGGATGCAAGTGAGCACCAAATAACTAATGTCTCCTGTGCCACAGCTTGAGCCTTCGCAGAGGGCAGAGCATAACTGCAAGAAAAATGTTTCAATCCTGGTGTAAACTGCATGATAATATTACTAACCAATAATTTGGTCTGGTAAACCATGTCAATTAAAAATTATAGAATAACTGGACTTCTAAGTACTAGTGGATTTGTCAGACCCTTGAGCAGGAGCAAGTTTCATGATAACTAACAAAAGAATTTAGAAGGAAAATTTTCACCAGGCAAAAACGTTAAGACAAAAACTAAAAAGGCTGCTTATGAAAGATAAAGGTAATCACAAATCCAAAACACTGTAATACACTTGGATATGGTATAAAATTATGCTTCAAACTTAAAGGCATATCACTGAAAATTAAATTGAGTAAAATTTAAACCCGTACATGGTTCTCATGTTATGAAGACGATCTGCTAGCTTGATGAGTACCACGCGCGGATCATCAACCATGCCCAACAGCATCACTCGTAAATTATCTGCCTAGAAATGAACAATGCCAACTATGAATCATACAACTGCTGTAACTAAATACTGTTTTTATGTTGCGCAAAAAAAAAAAATCTCAGTAACTCATGCTTCTTCTATCATGTCATTTTATGATTATTATAGTTAAAAGAACTTAAACAAAGAGATCATAATCATTGGCAATAAATTAATTTCACAAACAGTTAAGCCATGCATCTGGAAGAGTAGTGGTCATAAAAGTCTAACCAACTGATGTAAAGGCCTGAAGCTTCACAAAACTAAATCAAACTAGAGACTAAATCAAACTGGAGGTTCTATCATGAATGCAATTCTAAATGAAAATGACTAATATATATGTTGCACTCAAAAAGCGCAAGTGTAGGTGTTGCACTCAAAAAGTGCAAGTGTAGGTTGTTACAGCCTCGCAGTTAAGTAACTTTAAAAAAGCTATTAGGAAAGCTTAATTATTTTTTTTAGATATTTGCTATATACAGAGCATGTAGGTTATTTCCTCTATATGATATCTTGAAATTCGAATCAAACATTATCTTCTGCATGATAAGTATGTCTAGGTTGAATATCTCTCCCAAAAGTAACAATATATTTGAAGAATCAATGAAAGAGATAGTTCTGGATTTTGGCTTAATCAATTGTATGTTCTTGGCTGATTAATTCCCCTTTCAATAAGCATTTGGCTTGGGCAGGTTGTCATACTTCCTATTTAGAGGTGTTGAATCAATCCACCTCCCTCAATTTAATGTTGTTGGATAATTTCTATTCTAAATGCCAGAAATCTACTGAAGATCAGCCTACTCCAAGGAAGCTAGTAGGGTTGATTTTGGGTATGTAGCTTTGATTGCAGATGGGCCGGTTATTAGCCTCTCGCTTTGCATCAATATATTAATATGATGGGCATGTAACAGAATATGAAGCTATAACATAGAATATACACTCGATTAAAGATCATTCTACTTAATAATTATCACCAAATAAAGGAGATGAATTCATCAGAACTAACATATTAACAATAAGTTATCTTACAGCATTACAAGAATGTTAACGTACAAGAAGCATATATTATTATGAACAAAATCATAGGGTTCAATCACATTCTAAAATGAAACTCTTTTAACTGATATATGGCTAGTTGATATTATGGACTTGATCTTGGGTTATAAATTACAAACCTCTTCAGGGCCAAGGGTTTCCTGATTCACATTTACCCTTCGGTGTCTCCGCAGCAACTGCAAAAAAAAAAAAAAAAAAAGACTTGTTAAAGATACTTATATAGCATGAAAGTGCGCACAAACAGACATAATACCCATCTATCCTGAAATACAATGCATGAAATACAAGGAATGGATATTTAAGAACCACAAGCATTTATTTAATCTTATATGAGCATTAAACATCAGAATGCGATAAGATACGGAAAGCCATCAGATACATGTCAAGTCTCTTTTTTTGGATCACTTGTCATACCATGTTATCATCTACGTAGGTAGAATATCAAAGCAGGATAACTAACAGACAGAATTAGTTATATCCCTATCTGTACCGCTTGCAATAGGCAATCGGAATCTTTAATAAAACCATAAATATAATTTCTTTATTCTAAACAAAATTTGCAAGTTTGAACACCATATTACAGAGTCCTACATCTATGTACCTGATTAATATAACTTAACTTGGAAACACCAGCTACCAGTTTTGCTACATCTTCATCAAATTCCCTCTCTATGCTGCCCAATCTTTCACACGTATCATCAACCACGTCATGAAGAATCCCAGCAACAACTGTATCAACAGCCTGCAGTAAATACGAATGAATAAAAGAAATTAGAGTATTATCGAGCTTTTCATGTACGCTGCAACAGATATGAAAAAGCACAACAATAATTAACATCTGAACAACATGAAACTTGGCTGCTATGATTTCGAGAATTGAATAATAAATGAGCAATACTCAATTATTACTATCAAGACATCTATCATAGTTACGGATTATGAATAAAAATATTTTGAAAGTGAAGAACAAAACATAACCAACAAATTTGTGTAAGGAACATAAAGTTAATGATATTGGCAGATAAGGCTGTGACATATATCAAAAGAATGGGTAAAGAAACCCGCAAAACAGTAATACACTTAATATGTATTATGAAAGGGGTTTATCTCACATTTAACAATTATTCACAATGTACAACTCCTACATGATTGTACCAACTGCTCCTTCTACATATTGTACCAACTGATTAACATTACATCTTTTAGTATGTAAAAAGTAAATATAAACAGTCACCCTTAATTTAATCAACATTAGTTGAGCAACTAGTAGTGATACATGCAATACAGAAGTGATCATCGCTCTCTGACACCCATGAATGATAAAGAATCACAGAAAAGTTGTTTGGCAAAACAGATGCAGTCAGTTCTCTTATTGCATATAGCAAGCATTCGCCAACGCAGAAAGCATGAGTGGTCAAACTTTCCGAAAAAGAACAATGAATACATCAACAGGTAGTGAAACAGTGCTTGAACCATTATAACTGGAAGGAAGATTGCATACTCTTTTGCCAGTTGATGGAACCAACACAGCTAGGATTTTCCCTGTATGAATACAGTGTGTCAAATAAGGCTCTCCTGTCTTCCTAAACTGACCGTGATGAGCTTTCCTTGCAAATGCAACTGCCTTTTGCACCTGTCTTGACGGACAGAGAAGTTTAGACACACTGTAGCAGCAGATTACTATGCACAAGTCAATAGCTTCAAGTAGATCTCAGACCTTTGCATCTCTAAATATGGGATATTCAGTAACGTCTACACCATCCAATATAAGAGAACCTGCAGCATATAGACTAATGATATCATTATGAAATACATGGTGGTGTAATAAAATTGAGATTTCTTGTTATCATTTCTTGAGTAGCTGAATAAACCCCTCTGGCTAAACAGGTTTTACAGTTTGCCACAAAGTAATTAGTTTAGAAGTAGACATTTTCAAAAAATTAGAGCGTATATGTGATGAGTAAACTATGCTGTTCAATTCCAACACTGCATGGAAGAATTTTTACCGAATTTCAGATTTGAACATGTGAGGAAAAAATTTCTTCAAATCGGTCCAACATTGCAGGTGTAGATATTTTTGGTGCAAAAATAAAAAAAGGAAAACAAAGACGTTTAATTATGCTGACATGTATCTAGATTACTCCCATCTTCATTTTAAATACGCGCAGGAGATATTCAGATATATTTCATATGGTTTGATGGTCTACATTTTTTATTGTTGAATCAACATCCCAACTCCCAAGCCTTAGCTTTCATTAATATTATTATTTCCTTACGTAAGACACAAATGATTATTGTCTTCACTAAGCAGTCAATGAAGAAATTTTTTTGTTATAAATTTTAAAACACACTCCCAGTCCTATGGATTAACGTTGCCCACTAGGCATTATATTAACTACAGTCGACTCTCTAATAATTAAAACTATTGTAGTTAATAATCTCTAATAGCTAATAATTTTTTTGAGAAACTAACTTCGAAGTAGCACGTGTTATTTAACTAATATTTCACAACTAATAGTTTTTAAATAAAATTATATTGTATCATGAATTTGACTACATAAGAGCACAACTTAAAATTTCTTGACATAAAATTGCCTAATTTTTGTTAACCACTTAAGATGTACAAGGAGCAGTAACCTGGGAAGGAAAATATTTAAGTAATGCTAGTTCAAAAATATTCTCTTTGTTCCAAAATTCAAGATAATTATTGAATTTTTGTCCATTTGAGACATTTTCAGACTCAAAATCGACATAACTTCATTTAATTTTAGTTCATTGTAATCTATCTAAAATGTACTAATAATTATAAGATTTATTGTGTCGTAATTATTAATGAATCATATCAATTTTGAGTTTATAAATATCTAAAGTTGTCTTTCTGATCTTATAATTTGAAACGGAGGGAGTAGTATATAAGAAGCTCTTTCATGTCTTCTAGACTGGGCTTAATAAATCAGAAATATAGGTGTGTGTGTATATATATACCAAATTTTTATTTAAACTTCATTAATAACGCTTGTAATAATTAATAATTTTTCAACCTCCCACCATTTTTAAGATCTAACTCAGAAAATCAACCACATCATGATCAATCAACTTTAGCATAATTAGTCGACCAGCGGGTCGAAAACTCCACGTTAACAAAAAAAAAAAAAAAAAAAAAAAACGTTAGCATAATTAATCAACTTATACATTAAAGTTGTGATTTAGCAATAAAGAACCTAAAACACCTGAAACATTTAATTCAGCTCACCAGGTTGTTCCTCCACTTTAGGCCACAAAAAATCAACCTTAGTAGAGAGACAAGCTCCAGAAGCAATTGCCAAAGCCGTGACCGCCACATCCGTAATCGCAACAGTCACGGCGCTGTGAACTGAACTAGAGCCAGCCGTGGCAGCCAAAGCGATAACATTCCCGGAGGTGAAAACTGAGCTTAAAGATGATAAAACCGCGAATTTGGGCACAATTTGATCTAATAAGCACCGGAATTTCATTGAATTACGAAGAAATCGATTCGAATCATGAAGAAAATAAGGGTTTTTGCGAAGGATCAACGAACTTTTGTGGCCGAACATTGTGGAGGTTTCGCATGAGTACATTTCTAATTGATTGTTGTTCTTTGAAAAATATTGAAGGAAATGGAAGAATATAGTGATCTGATGTATGGTTGAAAATTTGACATGTTTGTTTGGAAATTAACAGTGGTGTGTGTGGCTGGAAAGGATGGAGTGGGGCTAAGGCTGTGTTTGCTTGGTTGGGATTTTCCCCAGGAAAAAAGAGAGGGAGAATGACAGTTTATTTGTTGTTATGGTAACAGAAAAAAGCAAAATCGTAATTTTGTGATGTTATGCGAGGGATTGACTCATCCTCTTATTTGATATTGACACTCATCCAGCAAGTGGAGATATAAAAAATCGTCCAAAAATATAAAATCAATATTAATTTTTTGAAATCAAATCAAAATATATTTGAGTTCAAAAAGCAATATGATTCCATTTTATTTTAAAAAATAAAAATTATTTAAAAGACACTATTAGATAGGAAATTTATTGTACTCCAAAGTTAAGTAAAACATTAAAAATATCTTATATCAATTTTAAAAAATCTAACTTGATATTATATTTCAGAATGGATAGAATATTATTTTTAGTTTATTGAAAATGTTTTACTTTCCTGACAAGGAAAAACATTAGCTGAATTTTCTCTTTTTAAGAATTATAACTAGAATTTAATTTCCTTTAACTTCCTTATACATAACCTTCTTTGAAAGATTTATTTTTTCTCAATAATAAACGTTAAATCTTAATATTTAAAGTTTAGTATTAAAAATAATAATAATAAGACGATTCTTATTTATTTTTTCCCCTGTATAGCATCTCTCTGGCAAGAATGTGAAAATGCCATCAATCTTAATTAAGTAACAATCTATTTTTGTTGATGCTATTATACATCATTAGAGAGGCAGAACACATTTCTAATATTTTGCACAAGGTTCTCAGAATCTCAGCCAAATATTCAGTTTAAATATTTTGGAATTGAATCCTGTACTGGATACAACATTATAGAAGATTAGTATATTCCCAAGAAATAAAATGCTCACTCCATTATAGGCAATTCCAAATGTAATGGGAGCTAAAGCATTATAGAAGATTAATATATTCTCACGAAATAAAATGCTCACTTCCTTTTTCTTACGGGCAATTCCAAATGTAATGGGAGCAGCCGAAGCACAGATACACCCCCAAGGACCCATGTTCTGATATACAATGAAGTCGGTCTTATATCAAGCGCCAATAACATACAGGTAAATGATGCTCATAGAATGCTTTCATTAGCTTTAAAACATAATGTGCCAAAATCATTGTACTTCCAGCACTACTCGGTGTCAGACTGCGGCGCATTCAGCTTGGTCAAAAATTTGAGGTTGAGTAAAGCTGTGAAAAGATGTTCAGAAGAAATAAGAAATCAAAATATGATTCTTGATGATATATTCGAACAAAGTAGCAAGAATTTCTAACCTTCATACTCAGAAGGATGAGGTGCCTACAGAAGAATAACCGGTAGCCTTCAACTCCTTGAGAGTGTTAGCTAACCAGTCCAACCCTTCATAAAGGCCATCTCCTCTAAGAGCGCAAGTCCCTTGTACATGCCATTTCCTGTTTTTAAGATCGTAGAGGCCCAGGCCTTCACACACTTCCATTGGTGTCATCGCTCCTTTCTAAAGAAGTAAAATATGAAATGAGTAACACTTTATGTACCAGTTGTTTAACTAATGCATACTATAGAGAAGCAGCCAGTATAAATTTAGATAGGTTTGTGAAGTGAACAGTGAGAAAGTGTGTGTTTCACCCTAACAAATTATGTCCTCTGAAAAGAAGGAAGAACTTTTTAGAAGTCTCTCAAGACGATTGCTGATCAAGACGTATTTGCTGATCTAGACAGTTGCACTTCCTGTCACCTTTTCAATAATTAATCATCAGTTGCTTGGGCATTACTCGAGATAGCATCTTTATTATTTCAAAATCAATGTAGAAAAATACAAACATGCATTGTCTTGCGTAGACAAGCAGGACACCGGCATCAGCCATGTTTTCAGGATATCTGGACATCGACAGACGATAACAGTCTAAGCACCCTCACAACAAACACAAAGCAACATCATGAAATTAGAGAACCTTTCCTTAGTTTGTAAACTTGCATGATATGGGATTCAGTAATGATAAATCTCTAAGGATATATTCGAGTTACCTGTGACATTTCCTCAGGGTGATAAGTGATACAACTACAACTCACTCCAGAATGATCAAATTTTTACATAAGTCCAGATCCTATGTAAGTTGGGCCAAGGCGCTGTCAAGTTGGGTTATGTATGATGAGTGTCGTGCCCTTTTAAGATCAACCTTTACGAATTAAATTAACTACTCCGCTAAATGCCAAACTCATTCTCTGGTTTCTGTGTTCCATATCAGAGGTTGGGTACATACATGGACCTTCATTTAATTGATGTGTAAGACATTAATTAGAGATAATGGTCTTGAAACATACCATGTCCTGTTTGTTTGCGAATACCAAGATGATACTGCTAAGCATAAATGGATCTTTGATGATGGCCTGAAAGAAAAATAAGAAGGCCAAATGAGAGAGATTTCCACCAACTGGTGAACTAGAGCTAAAAACCATTCAGAATACACAAACCTGGAACTCTTCCTTTGCTTTGCTAATCCTCTCACGATCAAGAGAATCAACAACATAGATCTGCGCATACAAAGAAAGTGAATAACAACATAGAGCCTTTTTAACAGACAGAGATAATTCGCAGTCAAGAAAAGAGAAAATGCAGCTTTAGATAATTAATACAACAATTACACTAGATAAATCTATATTTATTTATTTATATTTTTTGCGTGGTAGCCATTTAATTACACTAATTAACTCTGTCCTGCTTAGCCTCTGATATATCAAACATCGACAGAAAAAGCCAGCTAGAAAGCCTAAAAAATATCACAAAACAATATATAAAGAGAGAGGGAAAAAAAGCAAAAAAACACAGCAATATATAGTTACCAAGACTATTCATTACCAATCCATCCGTATTATTGAAGTAATGCCTCCATAACGGCCTTAGTTTCTCCTGCCCACCAACATCCCAAACTGTGAACATCACATTCTTATACTGAACTTTCTCCACGTTAAAACCTACATCAGAGCAGAAAATAACGAATTGGTTTTGTCAATTAGCCTTAAACATCAATAGCTCTAAGTGAATAGCAGAATGAAAAGACAACAGATACTTCAAGTAATAAAAAAAAGGATATCTACACGTGAACTGAGAGAAACTAACATAAAATCCATTCCAACATGTCAACATTGAACATCCATAATGCTTGCAAGTCTTAGGCAACCAAATTGGGAGGTGATGGCCATTTACAAGAATGCACACTTAAAAGATCAAAGAAATGCTGGCATCTAAGTAAATGGCTGCAAGCGATAAACAACCACATCTAGATTGGCTCCAGAAACAATTTCCAACATGTGCGCATAATCTATGTTAATCATGACATGGAAATATTTACGAGAAGGTGTAGCTACTTGTCACAACATACCTCCAAGAGAAAAATGATCAAATATAACCTCATCAAGGTCCAAGAAATACAAATAAGGTTAAGGTAAATAAGTAAAGTTGAATAACAAAAAAATGTATATATTCTTCTTCTTTTTTTCAGGCTAACCAGGGGCAAGAGTGCAAACTAGTATATTTCAAATTTTCAATATTACTAGTGGCCAATCTAATTACATGCTTTACTGGAATGACGTCTCCAAAGCTTTTCAAAAGTCCTAGGCTCTCCACAGATAAGTAGGTGCAAAGGTATAAAGAACACACAATGACACTCAAACAAGGTGATGCGAGAGTCAACACTTACAGTCTCCCCTTCCAATATACAACATGAGAGATAAAAGGGGTAAATTTTTTGTTTTTGTTTTATTTAGCCGAGGGAGGAAGGAAGGTGGGCCTCCTTGTTGGTTGTATGAAAAGAACGCAATAAAGGCGACATTAGAAAACAAATAAGATCATCTAATTTCGAGGAAACATTTTATAAATTTGAACAATGCAACAGAATCAAAAAATATGCTCTGCGTCACAAATAATATAACACAGTGCGTGAAGAGATTCAAGCCATAAATACAATTAGTTTCTTTTACTTCATATAAGATAGAGACAAAGATTTTATTAACAAGAAAATGGAGGATGAGGTATCCTCCAAACATGCAAATAGAAAGTACAAGCGAATACAAGTCTAATGCAGGACCAACCACCAATCCCTATGTAAGCCGCAGGTAGCAACTCCCCCAACAGCACCATGGCCGAAGCCCATAAGAAGCAAGAAAAGTAACCCTAACCCACAATAAATGACGAGGAATGCCGTCACTAAAGATATTGGCATTCCCCTCTGTTCAAATGCCCTAAAAGATGGCAAATCAGTTGCAACACCAACTGACCAAAGCATTTTGCCATCTCTACTCCTCTCAAAAGTCAAAACCATGGAGATTGAGAATAATCAAATCCTCAACAAACACAGACAAACCGACACTCCTCCAACACTCAAAAAAAGAATACTACAATTGCCAAGCACTAAAGAAAAATATGAGCTTAACTCGCTCATCTGCATAAACATCACACATACACGTAGGTTTGGAGTAAAGGTCTATGCAGTTGAAACAGAACATTCCTATTGAACCTGTTGAGGACCAAAGACAAACAAAAGCTCACATCTTCAAAGGAGTCTTTGCCTTCATATAAGAGGCTAAGGGAAAGTGATGGGGACTACAAGCCAAAAGGAAAGAAGCAATTGATTTATTTAATTTATGGAACTTTTATTACGTCCAATTGGGTTTTAATTGACGTAATTATTTATTTACTTATTAGTGGGTATTTAGGACATTTAATAGCAGTTAGGAATTTTAGTAAAGGTATTTTAGTCGTGTAGCACTTTTATTGTTCCCCAAGTAATATTAGAGTTTTGAGTCTTTTTAAATCGTGATGTAATCCCCACAAGATTAATTATTCTTCATACTATTGATTATTAAAATTAAACTGAGCTATTTTCTTCTTCTTTACGGTCAAGAAACCTTTGGGTAGTGTTGTGCATAGCATCACCCAAGTAAAAGATCGTTGGGGTAGTGATGTGCAGAAGCTCACCAAGTTAATTTTCTCTTGCTTTACCAATTTCTAACTGTTAGATTTATAAAATGGGCCTAAAGTCTAGCATATAAAGACATCGAGCTCTCTAACTCAAAACCAATTGGCTATGAGAAGAGTTGGCCCAATTCATTATACACTACACATATTTTCTTAAGGTATTCAATGTGGGACAAGATATTATATACTCTAACACTCCCCCTCACGTGTAACCTGGTGTATTAAGGGTTACACGTGGACCCTAGAAGAAGCTAGTCATAAGACAAGTCCAGAAAAAATCTAGTAAATCACGGGCAACTATTGGCCCAATTGATAAGTGATACTAGTTAAGAAATAGGTAACTTTGACTCTTAAGAAATGGACTATAAGTGGTGTTAACGCCAGATTTTTACCACCCGATAGAATCACCAAAACAGCGGGTCCAAAATCGCGCCAACGGAAAATGGTGTAGTCTTGTGGATTTTAACCCACAAAATATATATAAATAACAACATATACCAAGAACATAAATACAGAATAAATAATAAGAACACCAAGATTTAACGTGGAAACCCAAAATGGGAGAAAACCACGGAGAGAGAGAATTCACTATAATATCAAAGAGTACAAAAATATCTATCTCCGACCTCCTCCTCTTGTTCCCTGCTCATCCTATATTTATAGAATAAATACACTCAAGTGACCCATGTGCAACATGGCCCACCAACTACTCGGGTCCAATCAATTAGAGCTGACAATAATATGGGTCCAATCAAATCACAACCCAACATTGCCCCGCAGTCTCTTATTTACAAGAAATTTTAAACAAGAGACTATACAAAAAGTAGCTTCCAACAGCCAAAACCAGCAAAATTAATAAACTCATCACAACTGCACACGAGTGCCGTTCAGGAGAACAAAGTTTTTCTAAATGATGTCTATTCGAAGGGATTTTTATCCGTTCAGGAGAGGAACGCTCCTCTTCGACCAAGGGCCTGAAGAGGAAAGGTCCCCGACCTTAGCCTGAGCGACCCAAAATGCTCCGCTCGACCAATGGCCTGAGCCGAAGAGATCCCCGTTCCCCACCGAAGGATGTATATCCGCCTGAATATTTACCATTCAGAAAATCTAAGCCTTCCCGAAGAACGCCTCGAATCCGACCTTATAACGCCATCCAACTTTATAACTCCGAAATGCCACCCCAACTATTTTAACGAAAAATTCATCTTCTTCACTTTTTTAGTACCCAATATAACCATAGTACAGATCCATTTTTCTTATCAAATTATAGGGTCAAACCCATTTTCACATTTTCTTCCTCTGAAACAATGGAGATCAAATTAGAGAAGATCAAGACCTCTGACGTTAAAAACCACCCATTACTTTCAACTGAACCAAATACATGCCCAAACAACGACCCCAAAACCAAAGAGCAACATCGCACCCCATGGACACAAAGCCGAAGTGGAATCATGACAGCCGAAGTCCGACGGTAGCACGTCGGGGATGACGTCGAAATGTGCCGAAGTCCGAGACTAACTGACTGCCGAAGCCGACTCAACCGTGCCGGAATTGCTCGAAGCCGAGGCTGAAGCCGACACCGGGCCGAAGCCCATCGGAAGCCGAAGCGATGACGCCACGAGGCCGAAGCCGAAAGCTGGCTGCCAGACTGGAGCCGAAGCAGTCCGAAATCAATTCGAAGTCGAAGGCTGGCTGCCAGACTTGAACCGAAGCAATTTAGCGATGCCGAAGGAATTTGAAGTGGTCTGAGGCTGAAACGATGCCTTCAGTGCTGAAGCCGAAGAAATCACATGCCGAAGAAAATTATATGCCGAACCCGAAATCTACCCATCCATGGAGTTTTGTTAAAGTCTCATTTTCTGCAATTCGGCTGCTATGAACCACTAATTTGAACAACTGTGTTCATCTTGGAACTTGAGGTAAGCAGGCTGTGATATGAATGGTGAGTAAACTGGGTCCCGCATGCATTTTATCTGGTAGTAATCACATGGGCACCATGTATTAAGTTGAATAAAGGAAACTAATTATGTCATTGGCACATGATGCAACAGTAAGCTTTATCACTTAAAAGCATAAACATCATTCTTTAAATAAGAAATCTCTAAGTCAAGGATTCTCTGCATGAAATCTAATTTAAAGGTATAGCAGAAGCAATAATCATGCTAATTTATAATTTAATAATAGAATCCATGCGCACACATGAATGGGTGATGGGTATGCTCATGTACTTTGGTCAAATAAGCCAACTAACCATAAAAAGGTGAGAATTTTATAATTTAATAAAAGAAAACCACTTAGCTTATATGTGTAGTGGAAGATAAAATTTTGTCCATTGATCATGGTGAAGGCATTTTTTTTTCTCGGAACAGAACCATATTTGCCGAAGAAGAATTGTCGAAATGATATTCACCTTGCCGAGGTGGTCCAAAGAGAAAACTGATAATTACTATTACGGACAGGACCCATTAATTAGCTTTTACGCGTGAGGCTTCCTCCTCGTCATAGTTGATCGGTGATTTTTCGAACTTAATTTCGATTCCCACAGACGGCGCCAATGTTAACGCCAGATTTTTACCACCCGATAGAATCACCAAAACAGCGGGTCCAAAATCGCGCCAACGGAAAATGGTGTAGTCTTGTGGATTTTAACCCACAAAATATATATAAATAACAACATATACCAAGAACATAAATACAGAATAAATAATAAGAACACCAAGATTTAATGTGGAAACCCAAAATGGGAGAAAACCACGGAGAGAGAGAATTCACTATAATATCAAAGAGTACAAAAATATCTATCTCCGACCTCCTCCTCTTGTTCCCTGCTCATCCTATATTTATAGAATAAATACACTCAAGTGACCCATGTGCAACATGGCCCACCAACTACTCGGGTCCAATCAATTAGAGCTGACAATAATATGGGTCCAATCAAATCACAACCCAACAAGTGGGTAAGAATGAAGGCTAAGAAGAGTATTTAATTAGGCCCAAGGATAGCCCGCTCTGATACCATGTTAGATTTATAAAATGGGCCTAAAGTCTAGTATATAAAGACATCAAACTCTCTAACTCAAAATCAATTGGCTATGAGAAGAGTTGGCCCAAGTCATTATATACTAGACATATTTTCTCAAGGTATTCAATGTGGGACAAGATATTATAAACTCTAACACTAACAAATATAGTTTTCCAATATCATCCTACGTTAGAAAGACTCAAAGGACAACTTTCTAGAAATAGGTCAATAAAGACCAGTAAAGAATCTCGAGAGAAACTAATCAAGAGGTCCAAAGATCAAACACATGAACAAGTAGAAGAGAGAGAATAAGAGTTCAAGGGGGGAAAGAGGGAAGCCCAAACCTCCGCAACCCAAGTACTCAAACTTAAAATATAAATAAAAGTTCCAAACAAGGAATCGCCATCACAAAGAAAGAATGAAGTAATTTGAAAGTTGTGGCGAGAGGAAAGATTGAAGAGACTTCGAAAGCATGACCACAACTTATTGTCCCCTAAATAAACATCTTTCCAAAAACAAATATACTCCCTATTGTAAGAAGGAAAGATCTCCTGAGAGATTACCTTCCACACGCTAGAGTAGGGGTGTTCAACCGGTAAAAACCGGACCGGTCCGAACCGGTACCAAAAGAAGGCAAAACTTTGTACCGAAACCGGTACCGATTGGACCCGTTCGGTACCGGTTTTTACCGGTTATACCGAATATTATTTTTATTATTATTTTTATAATTATTATTTTTATTATTATTATTTTTTTTATTAATAATTACAAAAAAATAAGGAACCGGTATATACCGAGCCCTAAATTCTCGAACCGGTACCGGAACCGGTATACCGAACCGGTAGATTTTGTACCGAACCGACCGGTTCGGACCGGTCCGGTTTACCGGAAAAACCGGTTGGACCGAAAATTTTGAACAGCCCTACGCTAGAGAGCGGAATGTGGATTAGCATCGCTATTAATAAAAAAATAAAATTAAGTATAACAACTTGTCATAGCTTAAAACACATGGACTAAATTATGTTAGCATCCTATGGATTAGATTATTGAAATTAGTACTGTTTTGTTTCCCTTTGTAGGAACATACATTAAATTCTCTTAATTGACTATTGAGCACATAAGTCAAATATTTTTATTTATTCTTTTTTGGGATAACTACACAATACCTGAAGATTCACCGAAAAGAGCTATAACATTTGGATGAATTGCATTTGTTCAGTGCCGTTAACAAGTTCCAGTATGACAAAAATTTGGCAATTCAAATGTTGTCTTGTCCTCTTCCCACATATAATCACTATCAAGGCCGCAAAAACTCTAGGTTGCCCTATGGCACGACACACCAAGACATTCCCTTGCTTGTCATGCAAGAAAAGGAAAGAGACGAAGGTCACAACTTCACACCATGCACCTCCTATATCTTTCCTTATTTTTTATCTTCCTTATTTACTTCTTTCTCAAGCAAACAATAGGACAGAAAAAACTTCTCATCTCAGAAATGCCTCGTCATCCATCGTACCTTCCCTTCTTCATACTATTTTGTCCCCCTTATAATAAGAATTATGTGAGCAGCCACTTTGCGCCTAAGTTTTGAATTTATATCTAGCCTATGCCTCTAAAACCTACCTAAACAAGACTAGCAACCGGAAATGGCATACGTTATCTATCTTCCTTACCATATGATCTATATCTACCTCCTGTTTCTCAAAAAATTTCCTAGTCCCTTCTTTCCTCGTACAAAAACTGGAAAACTTGTATTTTGAAGCATCTGTTAATTTCTACCCACTTCCCATTCTCACCACCAAACTGTTTTTCTAATTTGTCATTGATTGAAGAAATATTTAGTACAAAATACGCACGATTGAAGATTTTGATATCAAACAAGTACCCATGTTCTTTCTATGCATCTTTGACATCCATAAGTAGTAAGTACGCATAGATGGTCTAGTATTTAAAAAATACTACTCTCTACCCCTTCTATTCAATTACAACTAACATGTTTTTATCGATATTCTAAATCTGCAAACTGGTTTACCTATTGTGGGAACAGTTGATAGAACTTCTCCAATATGCAGCTTGTATAGTATTGTTGTTTTTCCAGCTGCGTCTAGTCCAAGCATCACAACCTATGCCAGTTCAAATATAACAAATACCAAAAAAAAACTAAAAGAACTTAATAAAATTATACTCGGTCAATAATAAACAAAGTTGAAGGGGGAAATCAAACAATTACAACAATAAGAAAATTTTATACAACCGCTGAGAAGAAAAGAGATATACTCGCATCTCACTGTTGCCGAAGAAGGAATCGAAGAGCTTCCTAAACACTTGTCCCATGATCGCCTTCGATTACCCTAACTTTCTCTCTCTATATGTATATATATCTATATATTTCTCTCTGAAAAAGAATGAGATCAACTCCTAGTAAATTTTCAGAGACGAAAAACGTAAGAGAAACCTTAATTGAAGAAGAGTTCGTCGATCTTAAGCTATTCAATTATCCGCAACTGAATTTGATGATCGGTTGATTAGAGAGAGTTTTTTTTTTTTTTTTAATCACTTTTTTTTTGAGAGATAGATACCAAATTGTGGAGGAATATTGGTTGACGAGAAAGGTCGCGTTTGGTTTTTCTTTTCCGATTCTCCTTTCGTTTATGTAATTGTATTGTGTTTTCTTACACTTGTATATCATCTAAGTTTGCCTCATTTTACGTATTAGATCTTATATTTTAAAATGTAATATTTTATTTCTCATATTTTTAATAAATCAGTACATAATATTTTCTGACACGAATTCCATTGCTAAAAATACATAATTCGTCACTTTTAAACACTAATCATATCACTTTTAGCGGCAAATTTTGGACTATAGAGTATTATATGCACTTTGATAAAAATGCAAGATGCAAAATATCACGTTTGAAACTATAAAATACAATATGTAAAATAGGATAAACTTGAGAAATATAAAATGCATTTAACTCGTTTTCTTTTATTATTTTCATTTATAGTCCTGTCATTTTTTTAAAAAATTAAGGAGAATATTTTTCATTTATAACATTTTTTAATACATTATTTATTTTATAAGGGCACGGGAGGTGAGAAATGCGTCACGTTCTTACTTGAGGTGTCACTTATGATAATAATATTTTGAAAAATTGTAAAACACTATTTTATACATAACAAGGAAGAAAGTGTATTTAGTTATACAAAACGACATCATAATTTTAATGAATAATATTGAAAAAATCTTGGCTGATATTTTGGTCAAAATTACTTCAATTTGCTTTAGAAGTTTGAAATAAATAATCTAGAGTCAATTATAATATTTTAAAAAATGGTCATTTTTTTAGAGGGAATTAATATTTTTTTATAGTTATTAAAATTGTAATTATCTGAATAATGAATCTAACGATATATGTACGATTTTCAATACAATTGAAATAATCGCACAAGTTATATTGACAATTATCTTTAGTCTCAATCCATCCGTATATAATATAATTTATTCTCCAATTAACAATTGTATATAATTTATTCTCCAATTGACAATTATCTTTAGTCTCAACTTATTTTATACGAACATTGTAAATAATAATTATAATAATAATTACATTTATAGTTCCATTAGTGATAAATTCAAAAAAAAAAAATAGATATTTCTCTCCCAATATTGTGAATTAAATGACCTCACTGCCAAAATTAATTGAGATTTAATATGATCTAAAATTAAAAGGAAAAATGAGCAGCTTGTCTCATTTTTTTGTTTTCTATTTCAGGCCATAGCAGTTGGTTTTCAGAGATAAATTCGAACAATAACAATAATATAGAATAATTCTAAGACACTAATTTATAAGACTTGCTTGTTGCCCCACCCAAGTCATCTCATCAAAAACAAATTATATTATGAAAAGAAGAGCCGGAGCAGAAAAATCATGCCCGTCCATCACTACCAACACACGTACGTCATTTTGCGGATAATAAACAAAAAAATTAGACTTTCTGCACATTCTGCTAAAAGTTGTATACATTACACCTATTCTGATCACTGCTGATACTAAATCATGTCATTTCAACATATTTGTCCCAACCAGTTATCATGAAATTACAATGCCAAGCCGAATTCAGGAACCCAATACAGCAATTCCCACTATATTCCTACTTTAGAATCTCTAATCACTCTACACCCAGCCAACGTTTTCATCAGCAACCAAGCCTTTGTGCCGGGGCACCCTCATGATGAACAGCTACAAAACTAGAGAAAAATTGAAAACGCGTTAAAAAAAATGGGGGAAATTACTATCATTGCACCTCAATAAGATCTATTGTAAAGGACTTCATCTACACCAACTCCAGAGTTAGTTTCCAAGGCAAGATTAACCATCTACGAATCCAACATCTCATCTTGTATCTCATTGGGAGCAATAAGCCCTGGAATGGTAAGCATCCGCTGCCGCTCCCTTTCTCTCTGAGCAGCAGCTTCTTCTGCGTAAAGATCCTTGTTATCCTGCAGATTGTAGATAGGTGATACCGTGAGATCAGAGAGAATGAACATATCCAAGACTGAAAACATTGTGTAAACAAAGTGTGCATATCCCAACACATTTAGAGAAAAGCATGGGTGTCATAGGAAGTTGTAGAGATTGGGGGGCTCTAGGCATCATGGTTCAAAACATTAGTTTGTTTATGTTTATAGAAAGATGTTAATTTGTCCCATTAAAATATGTTTGATTTAACAAAGCTACGTCACCCTCAGGGTTATGAGATATATCAAATATTACTCCCTCCGTTTCATAATAGTATATAGGTTTAATATGACCTTTTGAAGTCAATTTCAGATATTTTCGAATTTGAATTGTTATCAATTAATTTAGATTTGGACAATCCAATTAAAAAAATTGTAAAATATGTAACTAGTACTACTAATTACAAGATTGAATCACATCAATTTTGAATTTGAAAATATCTCGAATTGACTTTGAAATGTCAAACTTGATCCTATATTTTGAAACGGAGGGAGTATTATTTTGAAGTTGGAAAGTTTCACTTTGAACTAAACATTTTTTGGTTTTGCTTAGTTAAAGCAAATTTTACATCAATCAAGACTGATGTTCATTTGAAACAGACCCTAAAACCTCAAATGCCATATAGAAACAACATATTTCGTATGATCGATTTAAAGCACAAGCTTTTAGTAAATAGGCTGACTATCAATTGATGCTACCAATAATTTACCTGAGCAGAAAATCCTTTTGATTGCACAAGAAAATCTCGTATGTGATTCTTGAATGTTGAAAGATCAGTCCTTGACTCATACAGCCCATTCACAAATTGAGTCACCTGAAGGTACTTATAAAATCAGTCAACGTGCAAATTCCCAAAAAATCATAACCATTAGTTTTAATTGCATACCTCAGTTGCCGTCATATTCGGGAATGATGAACCCAACAGCTTTATTGTATACTCGCGAATAAACATTGCATTATTAGCATACGGATAAGAAACTGTCGACGTATCCCACAAAGGTTCAGTCAATGAACCAGACTCCACCTGAAAATTGTGCAACTAAAACCATAATGAACATCATACTGAACAAGGCTGGATGTGATGGGCACTGAAAGATAAATTACCAGGCAGAATAAGTGCTGCAGTACAGAGACGTGCAACTTGAACCCAGGTTTATGGAATGTGTCTGTCAAGACGGCAAAAATTTCTTGCTCGATAGTCAAGAAGTAACTCCGGTAGAATTGATTACAGAACTCAGAAGCCTGCCAGGTTAACAATAGCATGTAAGGCCCCACATTAAGAACTATAATTGTTCTCACTTTGTTCCAACAAGTTACTGTCCCTCCTCTCACATAAATGACCATAGAAACTCATCTTTTACATGTGAGAGGACGGCCCAAAATTATAATTTCTCCTCCTAAACAAAATGTAAGAGTCAATATTAGATGATTAATCACACCTGAAAGTTCTTCAACATCTCCAATAAAAGGTTCAGCCCCGTTTCAGCAATGTTCCTTTCAGTGTGCCGGAACGCCCATATTATAGAATCCATAACAAGTTTAAGTTGCTGATACAGATCATGAACAATATCAGACAGAAGTGCAAAGTAGTAACTTGTTATATGCATAGAATAAACAAAAATTTAGTCATAATACCAGATGATATTAAAAAACATATCACAAGTTAAAGAACAAAGAGTCAAGGGGACTAATGCTGTTGAATAAATCCAACACAAACCTCAGTTGACAACAGAATCAAAGCCTGAAAACAGTATGTAGCAATGGCACGAAGTAAAGAAAAAAACTTGAGACGATGCTCAGGGTAATCCTCAAAATTCTTTGTAATCATCTGCAAAACAATAACAAGCCATGTCATCCAAAAATAAAGGCAACTGGATAGGACTTGGAATTCTGATAATATTTAGTACAAGTACATTAGTGCACACTACTATACTCAAAAACAAATCGAAGGTCACAAAGCATTGCCAAGGTAAAGTGGTCTAAAGGTACGCATCATACATGGATGATACTACCACAATATGTTTATAGAACACCCACGAGCACACTACAAGCATAAAAATTCGTAAAAAAATAGTTCTCTCAAATCCTGAAGCTTCTACAGTACAGGGTAATACTACAAGCATAAAAAATCGTCAAAAAATAGTTCTTCGCAACAATTTGAAGAGAAAGCAATAATGACAACCCTGATTAGCATAAATAGCATAACTATCTCAATTTTATTTTGCTTTTCAATTTGTTTATCTTTGAAATGTCACGATTTTGTGAGAAGTCAGAGACAGGATCCCAAAAAAACATGTTAAGGGAATCAAACCAATATAAGAAAGCACTAAGTTGTTGTACAGCAGGTCACTGAGAAAAGCAGTCTGGGCACAACAGACCTAAATGGCATGTTCAACTAAGTACCTATCCTCGTGTTTGAACAAAACATCACTGATGTCAAAAAACTTTTCCCTTGCACTGGGTGAAGACCCTACAATGCATTGCTATATATTAATTTCATAACTAAAACAGCATTGAATCTAACCTCCAGCGTACACTGAAAAGCAGCTTCAAATATGCGAGGGACATCCTCTATCATTGCACCCTTGTACCTAGGTAAAGAAGAGGTAAGCCAAAAATATATAAAACAGAAGGAAATAGAAGTAATTACCAGACATAAAAGAAAAAAATTACATACTTGTTTATTATTGTAGCAAAAAGTGACAATACTTCTGATTCTCTGGCATCTGGCAAATTTCGGGCATAGTCACCAAGAACAGGGTCCATCATTGGAGGTACAAATTGCTTTCCAATTTGTGGCTGATCCTCAGCCTTGTCTAAAAATGTCTCAATTAGCTTAAGGGTTTCCTTTTTAACTGAGCTGTTTAAAACAAAACAAAAAAAATACTACTGAGAATAGGGTAACATCACACAACAAATCTACAAAAATTGGTTAGTTGACCTCACCGTAAAAGCTTTACATAAGATGTCCTTGAAGCATAAGGACCTCCTTCTGCAATGTTGGCTGATATAAGCTCACTGTACATTCTGTCGGCAGGAAATAAAGTTTAGGGAGCT
Source organism: Aralia elata (assembly GCA_034770075.1). Classification (NCBI taxonomy): domain Eukaryota; kingdom Viridiplantae; phylum Streptophyta; class Magnoliopsida; order Apiales; family Araliaceae; genus Aralia; species Aralia elata. The sequence continues at coordinate 1,885,318 of CM068385.1, read as the reverse complement.
AAATGTAGCAGAATCCAAAACCATTAAATAGAATTTATACTATATTAATAATTTAGTTGGCAGCATACCTATACACGTTAAGCATGTCCAAAAAGATCAGAGAAATTTGTGATAAGAAATATGTTCCAAGAGAAGCAGCAACACTGGTATTTGTCTGCCAAACAACAATGATTTTTATAAATAACACAAAATTATAAAAGACTGAACTGGCAGTCAACCTCATCACGAGTCCACGACAGCACAGGCATGAGGCCAACAACATAGATTAAAAAAAACCCAAAGGGCGGTTTGAAGCAAAAACATCTAGGGTTTTCACAAGATATTTGGGACTTCAGACTTGGAATGCAAGTGAATATTTATATTAAAACGACTTAGAGACCACACTTAAAAACAATTCCAAGAAAGAATGATTTGTATAAATAACATAAAATCAAACAAAGATAGTGACTTGAGTGCCAAATAAATCCCTCACTAGTTCAAGACATAATAGACATGAAGCAACAACATAAAAAAACTGTCAGGGCAGTTTGAAACAAGATTAGACGTCTTTGCTACCAGGATTCAAAACAAAACAAAAAACGACCAATAATAAGTATTGCCTATTATCAGCAACATAGTCAAGTAAATAACGACAATTTAGTAGAGTAGATTTCCTTAGGTAAAGGGGATGGATGATTCAGTTCATATTCCAATCATCCAGGGAAAGGGTGGCTTCACTCCGATGGAACAACATCATGACACAATTTTCTTCACCCTTATTAATATATAAAAGCAATTAGAGAAAAAATGGTGCAGAAAAGCATGCTGAGAAAAAATAAGAAACTGGATAACCCTAAACAAGATTAAGATCTCAAAACAGCTCAAGCATCGGTTTGAAGTAAGTCGTGGCTAGAAATGATTCAATCTGACAAAGCAACTACACCCAACAACTGAGTAAAGAAAACAACTATAACCACTAATACTCCATCCAAACTTGTTCAAGAAAATATTTCAAAAATGTTGCTTAGCCCTCCTCTCAGAGGAAGAGGCGAGTTAAAGCACCCGTGCAATATTAGGAAAATTGTTCTTCAACAGTTTCAAAGATATCCCTTTATTAATCAAATGAAAACTCACCTGCAATATATTAAGCACAGCCCTGATTACATCTGTGTCCTTCAAGAAATCCACACTTTGGCGTGCCTGGCCAATAATCTCAGCCCATTTCTGCAAAGCAAAATCTACTAGTAAGACACAGGCTACAGGTTCTTAGCTCATCTTGTGCTTGCGGGGTTGAGACGTAGAGAGAGAGCGCGAGAGAGAGTAACGGCGAGCTTTGAATGACCCGAAATCCCAAAGCAAAAGCTCCTAAAAAATATAATTTTAAAAACAAAACTAGCCTGATTTGGAAGCTCCATCAGTCTCTGCAGATATTCATCCCTCTTCTGTGGATCAGATTCTGCCTGAATCATATTGCCAACCTAGAAAATATAATATTTGAAATTTAGAAATGTCACAATGGTACTTTTCTATTCATGACCAACCTATTGCAGATATAAACATTTTTTATAGCTTACAGATTCATAAAATGTATGAATTTGATGAGGCTCAAGATCAGCAATGGTGGTTGGAAGAGTAGTTAGAAGTTCAGATACAAACGGCTCACTTTCTCCAACCTGGAAAATATGTAACATAAGCTGATGTCGTAATGTGTACGAATAATATCAAAACAAAATAAGTATGCAAGGAAATAAACAAGATACACTGAAGCAAATATTACCTGAACAATAACAAATTTACGTCTGCACTTCTGAACAATTTTCAAAAATGTATCACAGGCCATATCCTAGGAAAAATAAATATTTCAAAACAAGGTCAGTATCTTCAAAAACTACATTAAATTCTTCATATTAGAAAATAGCTTTTCATGCATAGTGAACAATACAATTACTAGAATACTTCATTAATATCATTAACACCATTAATTCAGTACAAAACGGTAAGAAGTCATAAAACCCATCAACTCCAACCCGAAACAATTACTTTAGTCTAGGCCGTCAGACCCAAAGTGGAAAGTGCATTGGCATTGATGTAGGAATATTTAATTTGTGGGCCTACATAGATGAATTTTCAAAAAACAAAAGTTCGTGCAGCATACAAATTCAAAGTGAAATCAAATCACAAGCACTGCTCTTTTTGCACATTGCTAGAGTTCATCTTATCATTTTGAGACCTAAGACATATATACCACGAGGTTACAGTTACTTAGAACTAGATCCTCAAGGCCTATTCGAGAGATGAATTAGAATTTATAGCTGAAGGCACAATTTTGTTTACATTCGAAGGAAAAAAAATATGAAAGGCTTCGCCAAACAACAATCCAGTTATATCATAGTCAAATCAAAAGGCTTTCATGTAGCATACACATCTAATGTAAACAGAAGATCACAGAAATATTATTAACCTGAACTCCGGGATGCGTTTCATGCATAAATTCAAATAACTTGTTGACAACAGTTTTCAAGAACTTCCAATGGGCACGTAGAAACCTTGGGTACTGTCCAACAACATACCTGATAGTCCAACACAGATATCAAATTAAATAATTCCAATTTTTGATTAAATCAATATCCCTTCCCAAGAGGCCAATATTCTACAGAACCAAAAACTTTATATCTGCAACTACCAAACATGTCATGCTGAGGTATTCAAAGATTAAAAAATAATTCAAACAAAATATGTGAACATAAATAAAGGTCAACACATAAATTTGATCAGCACTTTCTTACTATTAATATAATGCCTAATGTGTGTCCTATAATTCAAATGAAGGAGCTACTGACAAATGAATATAAAATAGTAATTTTTAAAATTATTACATAATGTTACTTGCAATAACAGCTTTGTTGTCTTTTCCTTTTGTTACTTCACACAGATTTAGTAAGTCGCGGATCACCATGACAAGAAATCTGTTTTCCTGCCAAAAGTCAAATAAAATTTTAGAGAACATTTTAATAGTTAGATGGTTGAAACAAAAGAGCAGATAGCCGCAATGATATTAAGATAAATGTTAATTATACGAATTGTGCATGAAACTTATTCCATTATCTTCTCTGTAGAACATATAAGCCACAGGTTCACAAATAAAATTAGCATCATAATATACGATACACAACCATCTAGGGAAATGTTAATTCACTACTTCATCCATTATAGTTAATTTAATAAAATGTTTTTGTTCAACCAATGTACATATCTCAAGTATCAAGTCAACTTAAAGAAAGGTTTCATCATCTGTTCTACACAATTAATTTGTTCACATGTTCGGCCCAAGGGTGTAGTGAGATTAGTATGTCCTACTCTGAGGATGTACAGCCTTCAGGGTTTCTACAACCTTTGGCAATTTTTTTGCTTATTGGTGGATGCTCCAATAACTACCAGTTGAACTCATATTTCTGAAGACAATATAGTAAAGACACACAGGACTGACGTAACATCATAGCAATATCTTCCTTGCGGATGCACGCTTTGGCAAATCTACTGCTGTGGTGGAATGAGCATATGATAACATGTCAATTCAGAGCGACAATTAAAAGGGTAATTCTCCTTAAGTTGGTTTCATGACAATTTAATCCCCTCAATATACCTATTCAGTAAAACCGCATTCTATACACTAATTTTTTCAAACATATAATAATAGTAAATCTTAAATAATAAATGGCAGAAGCAAAGAGTAAAAGGGAAGGAGTCATCAAGCAACCTGTTCAAGCATGATTTTATAGGAAATAAAAATTTGATCTTGAAAAATGCATACCTGCTCTTCCATCATGGAGCCGGATATCGATCCAATTGCCCAGCATAATGTGTTTAGGTTATTCCATGTCCAATCCTCTCCATTTAGCTGTTTACTTAACTTCTTCAACATCTATATTATTCCAAAAATTAAACAAAGAATATACATGTCAAAAGGTTTTGCTGAACTGTGTGTAACATAGTACTACACCATAGAGCACGTCTTAAAAAATTAGATGCATTTTAGTGTAAGTGCGCTGAATAGCCGAATACTAACAACTAAAGTACGCAAAAAATTAGCATAAGAAAAAAATGTAAGACATAAAGAAATTAGTAACAATAGCGTTAGAGCATATGCAAGGAACTATTAGAAGGTTGCTTCACATAATAAATTTGCATTGCTAGCTTACTTGGTGGCTAGTCCATTAATGCAACTTTATCGTAGAAGTTCCTTTCACGTCAAAGTCAAATGTTCAACATTTGTATAAAATAGAAGTATTAAGTTGAAGCTAAAAACAGGTTAAGTCAGAACATTGCATGTTGCAATCTTCCCTGAAAACTGAATTAGAAACATGAAATTACCAAAAACATACCTGCTTTTCAGTATCTTCATGGTCAAGATGTGACAAGTAGACTAGTGTTTCCCTCATGATCTGCAAAATAATGACTTTCATCAATCATAGATAACAGATGCACTGATACAGAACAGGTCCAAAGTACATGCATTAACAAACACAATAGGAATTACTTATTATTACTTCAGCAACTATATGCCTATTTGTTGTATTTGAAGATGTGGACATATTAGGCTCATTAAGCTTCAGCTTCAATTAGGAAGCCATGTAAGAAACATTAATCACTTCAAACCCTGATACCAAGTGTTTAGGCCCTTGTTATATACTTATATATGAAGGCATACTATAACGGCTAACCAATCTTCATGCCTTTCGTTTTCTTTCTTAATGACCCAACTTCAAAAATTAAATCCAACTGTGCCAAAAGAGGCACTAAGAAACATCAAGAGCAAGTATGATCAAGTCAATGGCCCACAGAAATTAACGAGATCAAATAGATCAGGTCACCATGGTTACTTCACATACACAACCTGACCTAAATTAACAATTCTCAAAATTGTAGGCCTAGCAAGCACAAAAAAATTAGTACCAAGGTGAAGAACTGTAGCATCCCCTCATAGGAGATATCAAGCCCAAGGCAATTATGAAAATGCGAGGTTAGGCTTAAGTGAGCATTCTAATTTGTCCAAGCTAAAAGAATGGATTAAATCACCGATCTGACATCATATACAGATAGAACACCTATTTTCCTTTCATTTTTACAGACAAGTAATAAGAATGAACACCTTATACTGCACGAGGACATCATTGTCCTTCATAGTTTCACGGACAATATTCCCATTTTCATCTTCAACAATTAGAACCTCCTCTGGCTTAGCCATGCGACAGATCATAAGTAATCTCAGTCTAGACATTGGAGTTGCATAAAGTTGGCGTCGTTGCAGATGATGTGAACCAAAACCATCCGCCACCGCCACACCATGAAGCAAAGGCATCTGCTGATTAAGGCCATGAACAGAATATGACAGTAAGTCATTCATAGACCACATACCTGTAACTAAAGAAATAGTTTCCCTAACATGCAAATTTGTATCAGTTGGATAAGTAAAACTTCAAAATGAAAATATGCAAATACCATTATGTCATTATGCTAAAAGATGAATAAGCTGACTGGTACAATGCATGTTTTTGAGGCCTATCACTCATACTGAACGACAACTGAAATGCTAAGCAAGAGCTCAGACTCTCCAATAGCTAGCATAAACAATAGAAAATACAGGAAGGTTGCAACCAAAAATCCAAAACGACCAATTATATAGATCGATATATAACACAAGGTAAAATTTAAACCATTTGACATGAAATTTTTTTGTTAAACCAGATAAGTGTGCTGTTTCATTCTATTAGAAACCCACAAATGTCCCACACTGACAATGATGATAGGCTTCACAAATATCATATAAATGACTGGCAGAAACTAACATGCAACAGTCTCACCCAATAACATTATACGTGTATAACATTCTCTATCAATCCACATCCTTCAATTGCATAGAAAATGTCTTATAATTTTTACGGCATGTCAACCACCTTAAGGCTATAAAGAAGAAATATTTGGGAAGTCTAGAACAAGTTAAATCTAAATACAGTCAAATGAAAGTACCTCCAAAAGTAGATATTTCACATATATTATAAATTTATTAAGGAAGATACTTCCAAGTAAAATAGTATCATAGGATCGTTAGCTTCTCCTTCATGAAACCTTCAAACACCATGCCTAGTTTAAAGAGTGGCAGTAAGGCGGATACCAGTCAAGGGGTAGAAGTACAAAATAGTAAGTCAAATCTGATGATACATTTTGGCAATGTTACCTACCAAATAAAAGGCCTGTGCTAGGAAAATATGCATGTAGATTTAGTACTTGCAATAAGATACCATAAGATCATGATGGTAGGAGCCAGGATAGATCATTATAAAGAGACTATTCACTATTACACAATACAGCACAGGAGAATGACCTTCAAAACTACCATTAACAGATGCGAACAAGAAATACACGATACACCCTACCTGCAGTCCCATCATGTTGGCAGTTGCTGCAGGATTATCCAGATTATTGTGTGCCTCAAAGAGCTCTAATACGAAGGAGTTCCAATAATCCAAGCAAACCTGACAAATAGCGCCGTGCGCAAAAATTAGCAATCAATACAAATATATAGTATTGTTAGTTATCAAAACAATTAGGCAAAAGAGACTAGAGCCTAAGGGAGAAACACGTTTGGTTCTAGTTATCGCGTTTTATTGCACAAGACCTATTTCTTTATGCTGCTAAAGTACACACAGGAGTAGTAACATTTGTAAGTGAAAGGTCTAGCAAAACGGACATTGGCCATACCTTAAAAACTTCAGTATCATCCACATATGAAATGTCAATGAGATATTGCAGACCCAATAGCAACGCAGAGATATTTTCTTGTGTTGATTCAAGAACTCGAATATGGCACTGCATAAAGTAGAGACATTATTGTAGAAGCTGCTAAACTCTTTGGAATCAAAACTCCAAAACTAACTTTTCCACTTCTTTACAATCATAATAATCAGGGCTGCGGTGTTTCTTCACATGAAATGCCTTATACAGCCCGAAAACATGCATGCTGTATAAGAGTTGTAACTATACCGTACTGTAGTTAATAAATATAAATTTAAGAGAGGAATTTATATAATCCTGTCTTGAGTAAGAACATGCCTACTCTATGACTTGCACTATATACCAGACTGAAGAATAAGAGAATCACTCTTACTAGTCAACTAGCTCAACGACTACGAGATATTGTTGGAGATTGCTGATGCTATTTTCAATAAACCAAACTTATGGCATCCAGATTTGGTATTAAAGCACCAATCTAAGCCCATAGACGCCAAATGGTAAACTAGTGTTGGGGAGGGGGGAACCAGGTGCCAGCATAGGATGTCATTGGTGACTATTTGAAGGGGTGGATTTGCCATTGAAATAAAGGGATTAAGCACCTCAAGTAATAGTAAGTTCCCACTCCCAAGCTACAGTACTAATAGGGGTTAGTCAGAATCGAAGGGGGGAGGGCAGGGAATCAAAAAGGATGAAAATATTCTCATTATGAACTGAGCAGGGCTAGTGTTTTTACAAGAAATCTCTAACCAACCTTCCTGCAAAACGACTAGCCCCTTAAAACTCATTAAAGGCTTAACATATATCTACACAAGGTCTTTCTTTTTATACAACATGATCTGTCAATAATAGAAACTTGCCTTGAAAAATGAAGTGAAAAATAAAGCCAGGTTCTGAATAAATGCCTGAATAAAAAAAACAAAGTTTCAATTAGTATAAACATGATGACCTTGAAGATTAACTCAAATTGTATCTAATAAGATGAATAAATAAATACCTGTTCCTCACTTAACCCATGTGCATAGGCGTCGGGTATTTTTGCACTGGATGAGAGAATGGTCTATAAAACAGTGGAACACCACCAAATTCAACACATAAATAAGTTCACAGCCAAACTAAAAACTATATCAATAATCACAATAATTTAGGAAAGATCTATCACCTACAGAAATTATCATAACTTACCTGTAATTGTAGCATGAAGACGCTATACATCTTAACATATTGAGGATTATAAAAATCTCCAAAATTAAGGGCCGCAACCTGTGAGCAAAATATTCACAAGAATGAAAGTTCAAGTAGTTGCACTTCTACAAAATTTCATCACAATGAGAATTAGAAAGTACCTCCGTCAGGCATTGAAGGGTCAGATTCCGATATGCTGGCAAAGGAAAGAAGTTAAGAAGAGTTTCAAGCTGCCAGACACAGTTACATACCAGAGATTAGTAAAGTTCACATTTTTTAGCATGAAAAATGAATAAATTCAAGCTTCAGTGCCTACTCTAGATAGAACAAGTACAAAACTGTGCTTTCCATAAGAAAAAAATGGCAAGGCAAGTATAATGTACAAACCAGTGGGGATTCAAAGATATATCCCAGAGGGATCCATGAAAGGAAGGCATGCAACGTGGCCAGCGTAGCCCTGATAAGCTCTGCTCTTTGCGATGCTGATAGTACATATAAGCATAGCTCATGGATGAGTTGAAACTCACTGTAACCAACAAGACAAACTTCTTAGTAAGAAGAACATACAAACGTCAATAGAATATCATTGAACAAAGGTCACCTTATAAATATTTTGTAAGAAAAAAACATTAAAGCACAGGAATATATATATTTTGCACGAAAACAAGAACACTGTAAAAACAGAATGTCACTAAATCTGACAAGCAAGCAAAATTTGAGTCAGAATTACAAACAACAAAATATCACGAAAGGAATGGTGACAATTGAACAATTAATGAAAAAATAGTATGAAACCCCTGTACAGAGCTAAATTGCAAAATAGATGCGAAACAATAGGGCTATTCTAGTGCTGGACAGAACTCTCCCACTCAGTGAATTTTAAGACGCAGAAGTATGACTCTCAAAACAAACTTAACATTAGCTGCCTCTAGCCAATTCAGCATTGCAGTAGTTCCTACTGTACAACTAGCTACTCCACAGTTAAACTTAAACTTAAACTTAAACATCAGAATATAGTCCTAAAATCTACCAAAGTCAGCACAATTACCTGTTTAATGACTGTTTCAGCTCTTTAATCTTCTGCTGAGTCATTTCACCCCTTGAGAAATCGAATACCTCTTCACTTAGAAGCTGACAAGTAACAGCTCATGATTAACTACATAAGCTAGAAAAAAATAAATGGCAAAGAGAAAAAACATATAAGACATACTTTCAATATTGCCATGCAATTCTCGCAAATTGTTTCACTTGTTTTTGCTGCTGCAACTAGATCCGGAATAAAACTACGCCACCGCGCAGGCCACTCGTGCTTCAAGACCTGTACAATGAAGGGCATCCATCACTGCCACATAGCCCCATAATTTATATTCCAACAATATTGATGTTTTAAGCAGCAATAATTAATACTAGAGGAAGCAAATAATAATTTACCTGAACCAATATAATATTGAGTTTGTTCACATACAGTCTTTCCCGACGAAAAGAGATCTCATCACTCGAAAGCTACGCAAATGGGAATAAAAAGTGTGAAGAAATTTCATAAGAATAGACTTTAATAGTCCTTTTACCTTCTTTTTCGTGGATGGAAAAAATATGAAAGTAGTACCTTAACAATAACATCAGAGATGTAGTTCTTCATTCCATCTCGTTGTTCAACAGGTAACGCATTCCACCTATATTTGATAACACCTTCCAGAACCTACACATAGAAGCTCAGTAAACACCATAGTTGTCACGGAGCCACGGCGAGTCATGGCGGTAGCCGACTGCCAGGACGCCTAGGCGACAAGGCGACCGTCATGGCGTCCGTATGGCGACAAGTCGTTTACAATGTGCAATTTATATATTATTTATTTTACTTAACAAATATATTGGCAATAAAATTTCATATACATTAAAACCCAAAACATAACACTATGGAATAACATTAAAAGCACAATTATGTAAATACTTAACAATAACAATCCAAAAATAAAACACTTGATATTAAAAATTAGTAAAAGAAATGAAGAATTCAACAAACACCACATAGACAATAAAGTTACAACCAACCATGACAAATAAGGCTTGGGTGCATGAGGAGGTCTTGGGATCAATTATTTCCAAAAACAAGAATGTTAAATTATGTTCAAAAGTACTAAGTAAAAAAAAAATTTTAAAAAATAAAAAAAATTGGGCCAGAGCTGCTAAGGCAAGCGCCTTGGCGGCTCTGCCCAAGTCGAGCTCTCGCCGTGCCATTTCTTCATCGCCTGGACGCCAAAGCGTCGCCTAGGCGACGCCGTGACAACTATGGTAAACACTGCCTATAAATCAGCTCAAAAGGATAGTCATCTCAAAATGCCAACAAGAATTTTATTTCCATCCAGAACTACCTTGATCCAGATAAATATAAGTTCTAGGAACTTGACAAATGACAACCATTGGAAATATATATAAGCATAGAATTCCCATTCAAAACTAAAGTCAAGGTGTACTAAATAACAATAAAAGAATTATCAAACATATTATTCAATTTAATCATAGCCTTGGTATTCTCATATAGCAGTTTTAGTTTTTTTAATGCACAACTGCACAAGGGTAAAAATGTAGGTATCACCCGCGAGCCTTAGTGTAAAGTGTATATGATATGACACTCTGACTAGAAGAACATTAGCATTAGTTTGATGCACGTCTTCTCTTCACCTACATATTTACAGAATCTCACATCCACGCAAACGAAAATCCGAATAAGAATTAAGGAGTACAGATTCTTGGACCACTCAAATTGAGCCATTTCACCATACCAACCATCCTCACCGCTAAATTCGGTATTGCCTTAATCTGGTGAAACCTATATAACTCGAGACTCTTCTATTTCAAATGGTCAGAGATTGCAAGGTTCAGTACCACATGACCGTAGAAAAGGCGAATTGGTGGATCTGCGGCAAAGCAGAGCCTCCAGATGTATGGCAGCATGTATTGTGCAGTCATTTCGGATACAAGTCATTCAGGGGAAATAACAAGGTTTTTCTTTTTTTGAAAAGGTAACTTAGGATTGGAGCAAGCAAGCAAGTGAGCAACCTTTACGTTATTCCTCCATGACTCAGCCATTTCACCACCCCCCCAACCAAAAAAAAAAAGAAGGCGTTTTTAAATAAAAGATAGATAATAAAGGAAAAACAAAACACTAATGACCAAATTCATTGCTGGCCGCTACCATTCCTATATGTGCCGATAAAATATATTCCGATTTCACGGAAGAAGAAATTATCTTCGAGAATGATAACCTTCTTAAGGAGGTTAAGTACCCTAAAATAGTTGTGATTATTAATTCATATAAGCAAACAGTTGACAGTTAACATAATTCCCTTTACTGAAACACCTTTACTTAGGACCCTATGCTATTATCAAAAACAAAAAATCGACACATTCAAAGCTGATTTAATCTTCAACGTCCTTCCCTTACTGTTATGAACAATTGCAATCCAAACAAATGCTCAAATTTGATCAATAAATACGCATTTGCCGGAAGTGGTGTAGTATGTAATACAATCCAAACTGCTAACTAATATGTGGCAATGGTTATCAAGAAGATAATGGAAAGGTTCTTCAAATCTAACTGCAACTTACCATCCTGCCAACTATTAACTTTTAGACTCATGCAGTGTACCAAAATTTACAAAACACGCAGAAACAGATTAAGGCCTTATAGCTCGATACATAATCACTTGACTGAAGAACTCTAGACTGCCTACTCTAACATCAGATCTCTTGCTTGTAATGAAAATTCAAGTGAAAAGTAGATGAATGAGGATGGACTAAAACTGACCTGCAAAGCAAAAAACTTGGTATTCAAGTTGTGTGTACTTGAAAGAATGTGAACAACTTGAAGCCACATATCGGGATTATTTTGCAACTCCCGCAAAATCTGGTCAGCAGCATTCCTCTGTACCATCAAAGACGGTGACAATTAAATATATATATATATAATAAAAGTAATATCAAATGAATTGGGAATATGTCACAAAAACATTGGACAATAAAAAAGGGAGCATGTATATAAAATTTGATTAATTTCTCCAAAAGTAGACATTCAACCACCTCATTGTAAATGCTTGTTTTGTTTTTCGTTTACTATATTTTTCTCTTTCAATCCCCTCCCCTCCCCCTTCTTGCACGCTGAGATTAAAATATTTGACTCTCAAATCCTTCCTCTGGTTTCGCATTAACCAAACAGATGACAAAATTAACAAAACAAAAAAATAAAGTTTATCTTGCTTAATAGAATCAACAATGACCAGTTTACTCTCTTATAAACTCATCTTAAACCCTAAAACTAAATCAACTTCTACTTCCACATGAGATAAAAACAGTGAAAAATACGAGTGTCAATTGCATTCTCTTCCCCCCACATTCCTCTCATCAAATACACAGAATTCACACAAACACATGCACATAGAAAGAGATAAAATAACAGAAAAAAACATCATATTTCACCTCCTCCTTAGATCCGGTTCCGTAGAAAGCAGCGACGGTGGCATCGAGTAGAGGAACATCAATCGGCTGCGACAAATCCCTCAACTTCTCCATCGCCATTGGGAAACTGATACAAGCCCTAGTCGAAGTACTCGAGTACAGTAACCCTAGATACAGTTACTGTACGGGGTTTGAAACCCTAAGCTAGATACACACGGAGACGAAAACAGCTTCAATTTGAAGCAGAACCTAGAGAGAGAAAAAAATAATCAATTTGAAAATTGTTTGTATTGACGAGCCCTTCCCTCCTCTTTTTATAGCGTCAGTGAGAAAAAGTGTTTAATTTTGAGTTACCTAAAAAAGGGCAAAGGTTTTGAGGACTGACCACTGTGTGCTGTGTCCCGCTCCACTGCATATATATATATATTTATATATATATGTGAAATTATATACACGTATATATATAGATATAGAGAGAGAAATTAGGGCCCTGGAATTTAGACTAGATGAGTATAAGGGAAGAGTATATTTATAAGAAGAAATGTTCATCTAGAATATACGACTGGGGGTTTAGTCGGGGCTTAAGATAGCGTAACCTAGATGCAGTCGCGTTTTATTTATTTGGTGAAACTTGATTATTAAAAAACAAAAAGTAAAATAAAGTCCACCTAGGAGGGGAAATTACGACTTGGTAGGATACTCAGCTTATAAAGTAGGCTATCATGTTGACTGATTTTATCGCCACGTCACTAATTAGATAAAATAAGAAATTGCGAATAAAAGGAGACGTGTTAATTATAATAATAATAATTATATTATTATTATTTGAAATTTTGTACAAACTTACACTTTATTTCAAATGCATGGAAATGGAAACGAGAGAGGTAAATAAAAAAACTTTAGTCGATGAAACTAAAGTGATATTTCTTTTGTTTCTAAATATATAATTAATATTGATTATTTTGAAGTCGATGTTCCAATTAACATGAATTTAATTTTGACGATACAATTAAGAAATTATGAATTATCCAAAAATACTATTAATTATTATGATTGTGTTTAAAAGTTAAATAAATTACATCAATTTAAAAACTACTATATAAAAAAATTAATATTACATTTTAGAACCGGTGATATATATATTAGACAATACTAAAAAAGTCAAAAATATGATGGAATTGTAAAATTTGTACGATAAGTATTCATGTATCTATTAATAATTGAGGAGGGGTGATAAGTTGTTTTGATATCTTTATAATTTTTATTTCACACGAGAAATTATGACATATCAAAAAATACTACTAATTATTATGATTGTGTTTAAAAGTTTAATGAATTGCATTAATTTTAAATTTAAAAATTACTATGAAAGAAATTTTAATATTACAGTTTAGAAACAGTGATATATTAGACAATACTAAAAGGTAAAATATGATGAAATTGTAGAACTTATACGATAAATATCCAACTATCTACTAATGATTGGATTTACCAACTATCTACTAATAATTGGGGAGGGATGATAAGTTGTTTTGATATTTTTGTAATTTTTATTTCACATTTTTATAATCGAAAGTGAAATATTCTTTTGGACTATAACAACCTCGGTGATGTTGTACAAACATAGCATAATGTAATTTATCTATTGATATTTAAGTGATAAATGCACTCAAAGGGGTAAAATGCATTAATATTTAAATTGATAATATAGTATGTTATTTATGTATCGCTTGTTAAAGTAACAAAATTATAATCACATTTACATACATATTTCAATAATCTTAATAATTCGAAAGCAATAATTGTATTTGCAAACTAAAACAAACAGATACATGCCACAGCATAAAACAAAATAAGAAAAAAATTAAACATCCACAAATATAGAAAAAAAATATACTCCCTCCGTCCCAAATTAATTACTTTTCTAGGACTTTTTTAAGTCAAATTGACTATTTTTAAAATTAATAATTAAGCATATATAAATATATTTCTAAAATTATAAAAATTGAAATTAGTAATAAATTGTATATACTTTCTTTTGGTTATAATATCTTCACCTATATGTTAGCAAAAATAGTAAAAAGATTAGTTTTAAAAATAGTTAATTTGATTTTAAAAAGTTATAGAAATGCAATTAATTTGGGACCGAGGGAATATACAGTGTATCATCCATAAGTTGTATTTGTAAAATTAAATCAACAACATCTAATTATGTACATATACAGTCTATACAATGTGGGCTGAACGTAATTCAAGATTTCACCGTAGTTCACCTATTCCAACGCAGTAAATATTTTTTATATTTATAATTATAAGGGCTAATGACAAAACTGTCCCCTTAAATTTGGACGAAAATCAATTTAATACCCAAAGTTTGAGAATCTTCATTCAATACCTCTAAGTATTTTAAAACAACAAATACGTTCCTTTTTTGTCCAGAATACGGTTTGACTATTTTTTTTTTGTACTTTGACCTTCTCAATACATTTAGCTTATATTTAATAAGTATGTTCTCAAATAATATTATTCTTTACTTTGTTCATTTCTCCCAACATTTAAAAATAAAATAAAATCTTAACATTATTTATAAAATCAATGACAATAAATAATAAATTAAATATAAATATAATTTCTCTTTCGAGTGACACATTTATAAATATTAATAAATATAAATATAAATATTAATAAATATTTATATTTATAAAATATATATATTTATAAATATTTATGTGAATAAATATAAATATTAATAAATAAATATAAATATAAATATTAAAAAATAAATATAAATATTTATAAATATTTATAAATATAAATATTAATAAATATTTATGAATATAAATATAAATATAAACAAATAAATATAAATATTAATAAATATTTATAAATATAAATATAAATATTAAAAAATATATAAATATTAATAAATATATTGGTGAACTAGAATTAGTTTAGGATCCCTCACACAATAATTATATGAACAATATTAAGCTTAATATTTTGTCATTTATTTGGTTTGTTAGATTATTTTTTTATATCCACGCAAACTAGGAAGATGGTGTTAGCCGGCTATTCCGTTGGCTAATAAGATCACTTCAAAGATTGTACTCCAAAATATATCTCATTTTTATTATATATATTTTATAAATATAAATATTTATTTATTAATATTTATATTTATATTTATAAATGTGTCACTCAAAAAGGAAATTATATTTATATTTAATTTATTATTTATTGTCATTGATTTTATAAATAATGTTAAGATTTTATTTTATTTTTAATTTTAAATGTTGGGGGAAATAAACAAAGTAAAGAATAACATTATTTGAGAAAATACTTATTAAATATAAGTCAAATACAAGCCAAATGTATTGAGAAGGTTAAAGTACAAAAAAATAATAGTCAAATCGTATTCTGGACCAAAAAGGAACGTATTTGTTGTTTTAAAATATTTAGAGGTATTGATTGAATATTCCCAAATTTTGAGTATCGAATTGATTTTGGTCAAAACTTGGAGGGACAGTTTTGTCATTAACCCTAATTATAAATAGGGTTAAGTACAGACTTCAAACATATGCAAAACTCCACAAAGCCTTAGT
The DNA here is from genome assembly GCA_034770075.1 of Aralia elata. NCBI lineage: Eukaryota > Viridiplantae > Streptophyta > Magnoliopsida > Apiales > Araliaceae > Aralia > Aralia elata. The sequence goes on along the minus strand of CM068385.1, from coordinate 1,869,308 downwards.
AATTTTTTTTATTTTTTATTTATTTTATATAGTTGACATCTCATATGGGTTTCATATGATTTTCCCACTATGATTATCCCTTGTGCTAGTATATATTTATTCTTTTTTCTATAAAAGTTTTAAATTTAGGAAAAAAAATTATTAATATCTGTTTGTAATATATATTTCCAGATTACAACATGATAGCTAAACCACCATTTATATAGTAAATTTTTGTTTTATGATGCAATTCAGTTTAGTTGACTTTTGCCAAATTCCAAAATGGTTAAACCGAGTCAATTGTAACTTTAAGTTATTGTCTATTATCTATCTATATTATAAAACGGACATTGTCGGTTGGTCAAACTGTGTCATATTATTATTATTATTATTGTCTCTATAAAGTTAGTTATATTATTATTTTATCTTTTTTATATTTTATTTTTATCTTTCTATTTAATTTTTCAATTTTTATAAAATTTTATTTTATTTCACATAATTTATACACGCAACGCATGTGCCACTGAATGCTAGTGCGAATAAAAGAAGACATATATAATTCACGTTTTAACATTATTCACTCAGAACATAGAAATTAAAACATGTAACATTTTTAAAGACAAATATATTCTTAATATTGGTTAAAAGTAGTGACGAATTAAGAATATCATATTATTTTATAAATTTATTAGGATAAAATTGAATTTTTAATTCTAAAAAGATTGTGTCTTCAGTTTCAAACGAATGGGGTATATTTTGACTTGAATAAAGTAGGAAAAAAATATGAACAAATAACGTTAAAAACTCAATAAAATCACAAAACTATTGTGAGTACATATATAGCTTCAAAAAAACAATTGTTTCTTATTAAATCCGAAAAAAAAAAATTGCACCTCAGCAACATCGGGTCACGCAATAAATTGGATTTCACATTCATATTTATAGCAACACGCCAACAAGCACCGTGAGCACGTGTACCCACTATATTACACCAAGCCCAGCCCAATCGATGTGGATTACTGATACCAGTCCAGTGGGGTCCGTGGCCGTACTTTAGAGACGAATTGACGTAGAAGCTCCAATCCAATCTACTACCACGCGCCGAAATGGCGCGTGATAGTGGTCCAAAATTGAAACGCCATTAACGGGCAGTATGAGAATTGAGAATCATCAAGACATCGACAGCAGTCTAAAACATTTCTGCGCAGAGTCATAACTCAATTTTAGAGAGAGAAAATTGAGGGAGGGAGAAAGCAACCATGAACTTGTTCAGGCTAGCCGGGGATATGACCCATCTTCTTAGCATAATTGTTCTTCTCCTCAAGATCCGGACCATGAAATCTTGTGCAGGTTTATAATCTATGTTTAATTATACATGTTTCTTCACCTGAATTGATTATTTGCTTGACTTATTAACAATTTTTTTGTTCAGATATATTTTTTTAATTATTATTATTGCTAATTTAAGGCTCCTACTTGCCGATTAGATCATGTTTTGGTTTTTCGAGAAGAAATGTATTTAACTTGTGTCCAAATGCTGTAATTAGATGAATAATTTGTGGCACTAGCTAATCTGTAGCTCAAACATGTTGCTAAAGTAACACAGCCTGTGTTTGTGAGCAAATTTTATTGTTTTTTTTTTTGTTTTCCTTTCTTGTTGTTAACTAGGTAATTGGATAGGAATCCGAATGAGCATGTTACGTACATGGTCTCTCGAATTGTTTGAGTACCCCATCCCATGGTTCAAAGTAGCAGCTGGGTTGCCAAAATCTTGGCGACTTGGTTTGGTTTCCTTAGTCAACAATCTGATCACGAATTGTAATTTGAAGCATTATCAATGTAAAGAAAGGTGTGTATAGGTGAAATTTTGCTGTAACTGAAAAAAATAAAAATAAAAATAGAGAACAATATAACGGAGAAATCGAGGGACAAAGGAATCAAGGTGAAATAACACTAACGGAAAATTGACAAATGGGACTCTTTTGTGGAACAGAGAGAGTAATAACTAATAATATCAACCAATAGGACTCTAGAACATAATGAGTAATAATTATAAATAAAATATCTATATTTACAAATGAACTTATCAAAAAATAACGATAAATAAATAAATTTGAGGAGTGTGTATCACCCGAAACCAAAACTGAAATTAAGTTCAAGAAAACCTTCCGCAACCTCGGCCACTTCCGCGACTTTAAACCATACCCCATCCAAAAGTGCCATTATAGCTGATTAATGTACCCTTGTCCCTCACCCCTTAAGAATGTTATATCACTTGAAAGGAGGAAATTATTGATAGGAATGAAAATATTACTTATTTGGGTTACTTGTTGATTTTTTGAATTGTAATGAAAGTGTTTTTTTTCCTTCTCTTTTCATTACAAAAAATCCAGACACCAAACTGTGTCTGTTTTTTTGATGATTTTATTAATATTTAATAATATGATCACTTGATTAAGGAAAATGAGTGATTATTAGTTTCGAGTAGTACGTATATATGGAAATTTAATTGTAGTTGTCAGTTGGTAAATAATATCTGCCTAGTTTTTGACAATTCTAGTTATTATAGGCAAAAGAGAGATTTATGGTTAGGAAAACTTCAGATAATCCTTGCGCATTCATTTCTACATGTGCTGTTGTTTATGCTCGGTATTATAATTAGTTGGTAAATGAATGACTAAAATCTTGGAGATTTTCATTTCCACTTATTTTAAACAACATCACGTCATGAAACATTATGCTAATTATTTGTTTTAATTAAGAATGCACTCCATGTATGCTATTGATCGTGAACGCATAAAAAAGTTGTTAGTGTATCGAACTTGAGAGCTGAGTCACGAACTTGGAAACATACTGGAACACATGTCAGGGATCTAATCTTATAGATATTAACAAAGTTAAAGTGGGCAAAACATCATTGTTATTGTTTTTCTATCTCTACATGTTTTTATATAATTCATTAACATGTCTATCTCATGTAAGCAATGTCTCATGTAATAGCTAGTCTTCTTAGAATCCAACTACTTTTATGTTACATATATATCCTTTTTAATTTTTATTTTATCCCTATTAGTTATTTTATTTCTCTTATTTTTTAAAAGTATTATGCATATTATTTGTAGTCTCAATGTCTCTCACAGTATTCTAACATTGGAGTAGTAGTCTTAAGGTCAAAGGGATGCCTAATTCTAGATTACACTGTATTTGAGAATCTCTTTTGTATTGAATTTTATTGGACTCAATAGTCATACCATCTTTATTATTTTGATTTGTGTATTTTTAACCAATTGAACTTGCTATGTGTTAGATGTGGCTATTTTGTCAGCAGTTAAGCTTAAAATTACTTTCTTACTTTTCCCAGGAATTTCGCTTAAGACTCAAGAGCTCTACATTATAGTTTTCCTTGCTCGTTACCTTGATTTGTTTACGAGGTACATCTCATTCTACAACACTGTAATGAAGCTGATATTTCTCGGAACATCAATTGCTATTGTTTGGTACATGAGGTACCATAAAGTAGTGAAGCAAACATATAACAAGGATGAAGATACGTTCAGACATTACTTTTTGGTTCCTCCATGCTTTGTGTTGGCTCTTCTGGTTCACCGTGCTTTCAGCATTACTGAGGTAGAGGATTGTTATGCTCTTTGTGTTCTAGTTCATTGTAATTTTATTTGTTGGCTTATAAACCATAATTCTTTAGTTAACATAGTTAAGTATTACTCCATCCATTTCATAAGAAGAGTCTAATTTTAACTTTTTAAAGTCAACTTATGAAATCATAAAATTCAAAACTAATATGAATTCATTTGGTTTTAAAACAATCAAAATTTTTGTAAACTATCTAAAGTGAACTTCTAATTACAAAATTTGTCCCTTAAAAACATAAATGATTCACATGAATTTTTTAATTTTAGGAAAAATGAATTCTTTTATGGAATGGAGGAATTAACTATTTTGTGGCAACAGACAATGGAATGTCGTTGATAATTAGTGCACTAACAATGCTAGAATAGTGCTCTTAATTACTTCATCCTTCTAATAATAAAATGTCACTTCTTTTTTCTTTTCTTTTTTTAGTGTTTTGTGATACATAGATATCTTGCGGAGGAGTTTGAGCTCTGCACTTACTAGGGACATAACTCTTTATGCAGCCACATTCTAGTAATAAAAATGTTCTAATGTGTCATTTTCTTGGATTAGTGGAAAAGATGTCATTCATAGAAGTTTGATTAAAAAGTTAAAATGAAACTAGGCACTTCATCCAACATCCAGGAGTACTAACATGGTAAATAATATTTGTTGGGTTATTCCATATTTTGCTTTCTGATCAACAAATATATTTATGCAGTTTGATTGAATCGACTATTTTACTACTATATCCTGGTCGTCCTTTCATATTCTGAGTAACGTTAATTTAGTGATTCAATGTACTTTCTAAAGCAATGTGCTTCTTATTTTAGGTTCTGTGGACATTTTCACTCTATCTTGAGGCAGTAGCAATTTTGCCTCAGTTGGTGCTTTTGCAACGGTCTAGAAACATTGACAACTTGACTGGGAACTATATATTTCTTCTTGGGTATGTCATGCCTCTGTTTAAGCATTTTGCTTTACTCTTATCCTTATTGGTTAACCTGCAAAATAGAAATCTGTTTTGCTCAAAGCTTGAGAGACTTGATTCCCTCGAATACATAAAAGCAGGACTGCCTGTTTGCATATCATGTTTCTCTTGTTTTCTTGCTGTGAATGTGAGTTGGTGTGCTTTATTTTCTCGTCATTTGTGATTAATATATTTGTAGTGAGCGTTCAGTTACTTTAATATAGTAGGTCTGAGATGCTTGCACCTTCTAATGGAAAAATAAAATGAAAAGAGGATTTGGTTCATCGCATCCAATGGTGGAGCCAAATGGAATGTATGAGGGTTTATTTCCCCCTCCGAAATATAAAGGAAGCAATGTCTTTGCATTTCATGTTTCCCATGTTTTCTTGCTATGCATGCCTCTGGCTATTTTCCCACTGCTTATGATTGTACATTAGTTGGGATATAAGTAAGGAAGGAGGTACAAGATGTTTCTCATGCATTTATAGATGGCGCCACTTGGAGAGTATGGGGACAGTGGGCCCTTTATTTTGTCAAAAAAATAAAGGATAAAAAAAAAAATTGCAAAAATTGTAGATCAATCTGGGAAGATACCATAGTGTCATCTATACAACCTTTTTTTTTCTTTTTCTTTTTTTCTTTTTCTTTTTTAAACAGTCCAAGAATGGACTGGAAATATATTAAACTTGCAAATCAGAAAGTACAGAAGGAATAATAGAAAGAGGAACTTCTTCCGTTAAGTACAAGGGAACTGAAAACTCAGAAGAATGAGCTAATCTAGCTAATTCATGAGCGACAACATTACTAGTACGTCGAACATGACTCATGTAGACTCGAAACAAGCAAGCAGTTGGGGATAAACTTAATGTTACATGCTATTCTCTGACCCCATCAACAAAAATCTTGCTTAGCCACTGCATGCTGCCAACATAAAATAAAGGTTGCGTTTGCACCAAATCCCTTAGTTTGATACTACATTTGCCACCTCCTGATATCATCTCGGGAAGAATTGGGAAGGAATATAAGCTTTCATTCTAGTTTTTTCATGTGATAAGAAATAGCTTGTGAAAAAAAAAAAAGGATTTTATTATACATTTGGTAATGAAGTAACGAACAATAGATCAATTTAATTCCTTGGTTTAGAAACATCTGAAGGATGCTCTTTTTCCATGTCATTTGTCAATGCTCTCTCTCTCTCTACCTATCTATCTATCTATCTATCTTTCCTTTTACTAGCACTAATAGCATGAGCTTCTGATTGTAGCGGTTACCGAGCTTTATACATCATCAATTGGATCTATCGTTTTTTCATGGAGAACCACAAAACCCGCTGGATACGTAAGTTGTTATTGTTTATTCCATTTTCCAAATTCATTCCACCTTTCTTTGCTGGGAACATGATATTTTGTCTATTTTGAAATACAGCATGGCTTTCAGGCTTGGTTCAGACTGCTCTATATGCTGACTTCTTCTACTATTATGTAAAGAGGTAAGTCTTCATCATTTATGTTTCGGTCTTTCTGCACCTTCAAAGCCCCTGATTGTTTCTATGAAAACCTATAGAGTCATTTCCGGGTTACTACGAATGTTACTCAAGGGTGGTGGTGAATCTTCATGCAATACAACGAAAAAAACTACTTCACCTAACACACACAATCGAAAACATGCATAGAAATGGAACAAGGCATTAAATATTATAATTTTTCTAGTCAACTATGCTTTGATATAAAAAGGAGGAGCAGAAATTGATCCTTGGATTTCAAAGTCTTGGCGGATTAACTTGTCTACTTTTTCTTTTTCTTTTTTCTCCAGCTGGAAGAACCGTGAGGCACTCAAGCTTCCCGCATAACGTGCAGCTTTTTTGGTGAAGATATTTGTAACAGAGGATAGTGGTTTTTGTCACACTGGAAAAAACTAGAAGTTAGAAAGCTCATATTTAGCAGTATATAAGCAAATGCAACAATTGTTTGTAAGATTTGGCATTCATAGTTAGCAGTAAGCAAATTAATGCAACAATTGCTTTTTTTACTCGGTTGTGTTGAGCTTCATTATTTTTTTCTCAGGCCAAACCAATAAATTAAGTAGTACTAATCTCCTTGGTACACGTGATTGTTAATTATTTTTATATGTTACAAAAATTAAAAGTAATGAGATTTTATTTTTTGGAATCATTGTCAATGAAAAAATTAAAAATAATAAGAAGATCTAATACATCTTTAAATGAACTTGGTTTTATATATTTAAAATAATTATGTAAGATTCAAAATCTTGATTTATTAGTTTGGTGAACAAATAATTATAGAAATTATCTTACTTCGAGTGACAGTGACACATGATCTACTAATTTTTCAAGTTTTTACAATAGATTTACTATATATATATATATATATATCAAATAGTTTAATCGACTGATATATTGAAAGTGTAACTGTTATAAATGATAAAAATATTGCAATACAAATAATTGAAATGACATGATGAAAAGACAAAGTATTAAGTGAATATAATTTGACGATTCTGACATGAAAGAACAACTACTTAAAGAATTATAAAGTTATTAATTAGTTTTTACTCGAGACAATTTCAGGAATAATTATTGTGTTAGAAACTGCATATTTAATTTGATGATGTGATATTGATAATGCATAATTGTTCAGTAGTTTTTGTAAAGTCCTTTACATGAATATGTTGTACACAAATTTAGAATAGAAAGATTAAACTTGTTAGGTTGAGCTTATGAGTTGAATTGATGTACAGATGATAGGATCAATGCGATCGTAAAGTTACTATGTCGTTTTGTTGAATTTGTTAAAAATAGTAGAATTAACTATGACATGTAAAGCATCAAGTGTTAGATTGCAGAGTCTGCCAGAAGTTTCAGAGTTAAGTCAAGACCTAGAGTATGCAAAAAGATCGTAGAGCTCTCTCTCAGGGATCGTAATGTAAGGCGAAGATCGTAGAGTCCGCTCTAAGATCGTATATTGGAGAAAAATATCAGAGTTTGCTAAAGGATCGTAAAGTGCTCATCGTTAAGAGTCATTCGTAAAACATATCGCAGAGAGCGCATTGTATAGTGCCTCTCTACTTGTAGAGCAAGCAAACATAATGCAGATCGTTAAGTAGATCAATTCCAAACTCTATGATCAGTCAAACTCGTAGAGTTTGTCAGGTCTGATTTAAGACTGACAACGAGAAGCCTTGCAGAGTAAAGATCTCAAGATGATCAACAATTATTCTTAATTCAAAAAGAATATCATATTGTATTGTATCTAATCGCTAGCTTAGCGACGTGACACCACTCACAAATGGTAGGTGAAGTTGCAGTATGATGTGACCAGTTAGAACCGACAGCAAGTTGACATATTCACCTTGAAAATCAACATAATATAACATCTAAGAGCAGAACATTAAATACACCAACGACAACTCTCAAACGGGAAGAACTCAGCAAAATCTATAAAAAAAAAGTACGAGAATTCAAATTCAAGTACGAATCATCAAGTACAAAGCTGAAACTGTCAAAGCAAAAAGAGACTTACTTTACAATAATAGAACTACTTGTTCTGCTACTAAGTACATCATAAGCTGAGCTCAACGTCGCTTAGTAGCACCTCAAACAACAATCTCAAGAACTATGATTTGATTGTCTCAGTGGCATAATTCAAAGTCTAAGTGATTTGAAGAGTTATTAGTGAACTGGACTAAGTGTCCCTTAACTTAGTGTCATCTGTTAAGTCTAAATATCTTGAAGGAATCTTTGTGATTCACTTGTAATAGATCTTAGTAATCTGGTTTTTGTGACCCTGCATTCTTAGTAGATTTTCTACTCGTTGAGTAGAATATTGGACTATGAGTTATTTGTACTCCGAATCACTTAAATATCTCGTGTCATTTACTTTATGCGTATTAACTGTTATATATGTTGTGACTAAAATTCATAAGAACTAAATTCAGAGCTGCGATTTCATTAATTTTTGAAAGGGGTTTTTAAACTAATATTCCATCGTGCTTAATTAAATTGAATTAATTAATTATCTGGTAATACATCCTAAATCAATTTTTTTTAAGGATCTAGATCTCTTTTGTGCCTATTCATTCATGATTCATGTAACTACATTTGATATCTATTACAACTTACACAATTATTTATATTTATAATTTATGTTTCAAAATATACGATCGTTACTGATTTTTTAAAAGTTAATTTGAAACATTTTTAAATTTAAAATTGACACGATTCAATTAAGTTTTGAGAACTATAAACATTATAACTAGTAATATTTATTAGGTAGTTTATGATATTTATAATTGTATTGACATAAATTCATCTTAATTTTAAGTTTGAAAATGACTTTTAAAAAGTCAATAATAATATTATATTTGGGGACGAAAGTGGTATAATTTAGAGTAAAATACGGTGTCACCCCCCTTAAATAACAATAATAACACTCACCTCCATTATAGTTTGTCAAGTAACAGTTATTACATCTACAAGTTTTTAGGGTTGACTATATATATAAAGTTACATATTTATCCTTGTATGTTATCAAATTTTAATTCATGAATAATATATATGTTTAATTATCATTTTTTAGTACAATACATTTTTATTATAGTTTTATTTGTAATTAAGACTATCTCATTCAAATTGTTGGTAACTTATAAAAAAAATATAATTTAGTTTAATTAACCCATATTTTTTGGATAAGTGATACAAATATTAAGAATTTTAAATTAAATTATTAATGGAGTTGTTCTAATTAGAGTGATTGAGCATGTTGATAGTTTAGTTTTTAGTGTTTAACAACAAAAAATATTATTTGAATTATTAGTTTCATATTATGATTTTTATATGTTAAATTTTGTTGAGTATGTGTCAAAATTTAGGATGTTTATGATTTTGATTATATATTTAGTATACATTTGGTGTTATTTTTGTGCAATCTGAATAAAAGAAATTATAATAATATTTATTACTACCTCTATCTTATAAAAAGATTTTTATTTTAATATGTTTCTTTTTTTTTTGAGTAACAACATTTGTCATTTTTATTGAAAATAATTATGCCTAAGTGTGACTTATGTTTAGTTTAATATTTGAGAAACTAATTAATATAATTTTTAATATTTGTTTTATATGAATAATAAGATTCGTTATGTAATAATAAGTTTGTTTTACGTCAATTTTAATATTTGGAAAAAATAATTATAATTTTTTTTTTGTGTTAATTTGTACTTTTTATGGGTGTTTAAATTTTATTTTTTAATTACAAAAAAATATATTCGAATGTATATTACATAAATTTTAATATTTGAAAATTTTAATTAGAAAAAATAAAGTGGATTTTTATGATCCGATAAAGAATCAAAGTTGTTTAAATATTCCCTCTATTCTATATTTCCTTGAAAAAGGCGCTCAACCTACAGGAACTGTTCGGGATATTTTAAAGAAGGCGGAGATTTTTAAGTAACTTTGCCCTAATCAAAATCAAACGAAATTCAATTAAGAAAATAAAAAAGGGGGCAGTGATTCGTATAAAATTTTGTATAACTTTTCTATACTTTGTTTTTTATTTCCACCCCCTTTTTGCGCTCTATTCGTATCTATTTATCATTGCTTCTATAAAATCTAATATTTTATAACGACAAAACCCCAATTGGTTGATCCTATAAATGTAAAATTATGACATTTCCTTCAATTGGGCGATTTTCGTTATAAAATGAATATTTATTATTTGTTGACATTTATGTTATTTATTGCAAGTTCATAATTTAATTAATTAGATCAAGTTAAGTAAAAATTATAATATATAAATTTATATTTAGTGGATATATTAAGTATTATAACTTGAAGAGTGTACTAGACATTATATTAAAAATATATTTGAATATTAATTGGTCAACCACACCAGGGATAGTGAGTGTTGTATATTGTGGACTAGAGAGATAGTAATTATTACTTGAAAACTAGAGAGGTGGTGAGTGTTATTATGATTATTCAGTATATTTTATTCTATAATTGATGTAATATATATTTTTTAATTTTTAAATAATAACAATTTAACTTATTTGGATTTCACCTTTGTTTTACTTTTATATATTTGAAACAAAAGTATAAATTAATTTAATACATTAAACAGCTTAAAAGATGAATACAAACTGGCCTGAAAGCCCGAAGCCACGTGCCAACTTCAGTCCTCCTATTTTGGGCCAATGACCGGCCTAAGTTTGGAAAAAACCCGGACTGCCTATTTATTTTTATTTTTTTTCACCCCTACTCTCTGCTGTATGAAATCTAGAATTGTTCGACGAAGAGAAGGAGAGAGAAGGCATGGCGTCGGTGTTGAAGAACGTGTTGAAGTCGATCAGGGAGAAAGGCATCAGAAACTTCGTCAGGGAGCTCAAAGATGAAGGATACCTGTTAGTCTCCTTTTGCCAATTGCTTTTGTATATATTTATCTGATGTATCTTTTTCACTATCGGTTGTTTCAAATTTTCATTTATGAGTTAATTATTCTGGATAAGTTACGGTTGATTTAGTAACCTAATTCTACGTAGTTGAAATACCTCACTTCTATAAAGTTTATCGGGTTTGTCGTGCATTTGATTGCGGAAAATCTGGCAAAACATGGAGAAAGCTATTTTTTTCTCTCTCTCCTGATTTATACATAATTTACTGTTTTTGTTCTTGAATTAAACAATGAACTTATCCTCAGTGAAGCAAATTACAATTTGATGTGGGTCACCCTTTAATGGGTGTAATTTTTGAATTTTATTTATAGGGCTTTAAAGCACCAGAGGATGCAAAATTAATAATTGCACTAGATTTTTATCACTTATTCAAGCTGCTGAATATATTTATAGCTTTGGCATTTGTCTAATGTAATGTCTTGCCAAATTACATGAAAATAGAACTAAAGGGCTATATAAATGTGCATTAGTATATAGCAATAGATCATACTCTTATCAAGGTTTTAAAAACTTTGTTGGCCTTTCTGCTAGTTATTGTATAAATCATTAGCAATGCTGGCTAAATCATGTTTCTGCTACAATTTTACATTCGTCATCCATACCTTTGTATTTGAGATCCTAATGGGGTTATGTTTTGGGTGTGAAACTTGAAACTATATTTTATATATAACATTGGGCATTTGAGCTATTGTGGTGTAGCCCGGGCACCAACTACCGAATATTGTGAGTATTGCAGCCCAGTATTTATTTATAAAATAACTAGTAAATTTGCAAAATGAAGAACTCATTATGAGGACAAACATATATTGTTAGTGGTGAGAACGCAAATGTTCTGTTTTCAGAACATTAACGTTTAAGTTGGAGAGCCCTGATAGTCGAATTTGTGTAGCTGTTTCCATTTCTGACCTTACAGATGATACCTAATACATTTCAATATAAATGATTCAGGTATGGTTGCGTTGCCAATGTTAGCATATTTATTTTCAGAAGCTAGTATAAAAAGTCCCTTTTTTTTATTGATGGTTATAAAGTCCCTTGTTGTACATGCTTTAAAATTATCATACATTTTTTGGTAGATTCATCTCATAATCTTTATTAACTGGTCATCTATTTTGTTTAAATTTGCAGGAAGTGCCTCGCAGATGGAAATCTTTTGTAAGTAAAACTCCTTACATGTGCTTGTAAGCATTGACTTATTGAAAGACATTAATGTAGAAGTATTCTTGTGTCAGCAAATAAATGAATGAACTATTTGAGATAATTAGTGAGAAAACTTGGTACCTTTACCTCATATCCAAATGCTCTCTCCCTCTCTCTCACGCACACACACACAAGACAACCCAAAAAACGCAGACATGTGCGGCAAGTCATGGTTCTTTTATTGTCCGATTTTGCCATGCTCATTCGTGGCCTTTTTGGGTGGATATTGAGTTTGGTGAAAACTTGGTGGCTATATCTTCCCTCTCTTGATGCTGGTGAATAAGCAGCAAAGGAGGACTCTCTAGTCTTGAAGTTAACATATTTAGCTGATCAAGCAAATCAATATGAGAGAAGTGATAATTTTTACTGCATATCAGCATATGGATGTCTTGCACTTTTTTGTTTGTCATGACTCATGAGATAAAGTCCATGTGAAGAAATTAGGAGATGTCTTAATAAAGTGGCTAGTAGATGCCTTCTTCAAAGATATGAATTCATAAAACTGTTCTCTGTTCATGATTGCATCATGCGTATTATAGGTGGGAAAATGTAACCTAAGTTTCTTTGGTTAATGAATGCTTATTATGGGGCTGGTATGACTTAGGCACCAGATGACAATGATAGCGAGTTTTAGAAATTTTGGTTAGTGAGATTCCGTACAGTGATCTTCCAGAAATATGGTATCTTGGGATAATCCTTTCCACCTTAGCATTTCCTTTGATTACCGACATGTATTTTTGAATAAGTTCTTCCATCCTTATTTTTTTTGGGGTGGGGGGCTGTTTTTTTGTTTTTATGCATATGAAATTTGCTGCATTTGATGTCCACAAAGTTTGTGTGGGTTATTATTGCAGGCAAACAAAGCTTCATAATATAGGTGCAACACTCGTGGGTGTTGATAAATTTGGTAACAAATACTATGAGAAACTTGGAGACACTCAATATGGTGAGTACTGCTTTATCTTTTTTTACTTTTGTCATCATATATAGATTATGAAAAGCCGGAATCATCTTTAGTATTGGTTTACTCCTGAAATTCCATCTTTCAAATCTCAATCATCTCATCTATATATGTGTGTGTGCAATCAACCATATATGTATGTACTTCTGTTATCAGGAAATGATAATTAACTCACATTCCAATGATTTCATCTTATGAGATGTTGATGCAGAATTTCCACTCTGAGGGGGCCAGGTCTCTTAGTGATTACAAATGGGAAGGGGTAAGGGAAAGGAAATTATAATGAAAAATTATGAAATTTAAAACAAGCAGTTGCCTAAATTCTTGCCCTTCTTACCATTTCTTTTCCCTAACTATATCGGAGGACAAAACATAATGACTGTCATACAAAAAATATTTATGTTTCCTTGTGATAATTTACTGAGATGTTGGAAATATTCAATATCTTTTCCTCATTTATCTTTTAAAGTTTCTACTAACCAAATAAAAGGGTTCATATAAGTTGTGGTATCATTACGTTTTCATTCCCACAATTATTGTATTAGTACAAGCTGAAGCTTCATACAATACCTTGGCTAACTTAAGGAGCAAAACTGCTTAGCTACCTTAGTGTTCTACTGATTTTGTTGTTTGGCAGAAGTCACATATTTTATAAAGCCATTTTTTGTACTGGTCCAACAAAACTCTCTCTCTCTCCCCCTCGCTCTCATCTTTAGTGCTACCGGCTACATCTTTCACCAAGATTCCTTTTAAGTCTTCCACCAAAATTCTGCCTTGGCCGTTGATTGATCACATGATTTACATCTAATATTATTAGTTGCTTTCCTGTATATGCAAGTAGATTTGTTGAATTATTTATAATAGGGCTTTAATAAAGGGTATACTAATCGATCTCCAACAAGAAAAGAAAAAGTTAGCAAGTTTTGTTCCACATTTTGTTTTGTAGGAAGACATAGGTGGGTGGAGTATGCGTCAAAGGGTCGCTACAATGCTTCTCAGGTCCCACCGGAATGGCATGGGTGGCTCCACTTTATAACTGATCACACAGGAGATGAGGTCAGTCATTTTTCTGAACTTCATACGAAATAAATAAAACTATTTTATTATGCGGAAATGCTGATAAAGAACAAAATATGCATCTTGCAGCTGCTAATGCTGAAACCAAAGCGGTATGGTTTGGATCACAAGGAGAACTTATCAGGAGAGGGTGAGGAGTATATCTACCATTCTAAGGGACACACCCTCCATGCCGGGCAGAGAGACTGGACCAGGTATCAATCTTGGCAGCCGACAAAGACTTAAATTTTCTTTCTTCAAAACAAGCTTCTGTACAAGCCGGAAAGCTTTTTGGATTTGTGGCTCCTCTAATAAGTATATTGTTTTCGGTTGAAGAAGTGGAGAGGGTTTGAACGTGTTCAGTCTGATGTACAATGTGTTTGTTATAATTTGCTGATTCGGGGGTTATCAGGAATTTGTGATTCCTATGATTAAACATTCAGTAGAGGAAAATGCACCTTCTTTTCTCAATTCAAAAAATCGCAATATCTGCAGGACTCTTATCTACTTGTACTGTGGACTTGTCTTTTGTATTATGGTTTATTTCTACCGGAAAAAGGAATAGAAATAAAAAGGATAGACTGGATGGGGTTAGATGGAGTAGTTTTTTTTTTGGCATAGACTGGTAGCTGAGTTGCGGGACCTTCCGGATCAGTGTTTTGGATTTGACTGGTCCACAAGTAAAACAAAAGAAAAATGAGATGATATGGATAATACTTCAACAACCACATGAGAAGTTTGGAGCCGAAATTAATTAAGTATAAAATTAGATCCTTTATTATATTATATTTATTTTATTTTATTTTATTTGGTTGGTACTAGTCCAAGTTTTCTGTTTAAACATTGATAACGTAGTCTTCTTTAAACCAATATCAATTAGTTAACGCGTGGGTTTTCTTTAAGCCTAAAATACTTCTATGGTCTGTCTATTTCAGCCGAAAATAATTTGTTAAAGAAATTTTCTTTTTAGTTAGCGAAATAATTTGGGAGGCCCGTGAGGGCTCTTTGTATTAGTTAAAAATAATGGTTCAAATAATATTTTAAAAATTAATTTCGCTGTAAAAAATATTTGGCAAATAGTGGTAGTATTATCATAATTTAAGAATGCTATTTTTATATCCCTACCGTTCACATAAACAGTTTCATTAAAATTTAATTTTAATTAATTTGTAAAATATTAAAATTTAAAGTATCATATAAATTTATTTTTATTTTCAAAACAACAATTTTATATTAATAGTCCCTTTTTTTTAAAAGTAGTTTACACTATCAATTATTACATTAATCAAATTCAAATAAATATCCTACTAATTTTAAAATTTTATAAATTATTTAAGGAAAAAAATTAAGTTAATTTTTTATTATATTTTTTTTGGAACGTATAGTTACGGTGTAGATGAGCTTAAAATAAAAAAAAATAATCGGTAGGTATGGATTCCGACAAATTCCCTTCCTTTCTCCCTCTTCTTTGAAAATTAAACCTCCAGAATGCCCCTTATAACAACTGTACAGTCCACATACCTATCGTTCCCATTCATCAATTATTACTTGTAAATCTACAAAAATGGCCATCGGGACATCTGACCAGGAGCAACCATCTCTCTCCTCCATCGGAAAGGTAGGTTTATTTTTTTTCACTAATTTTCTCATGTATTTCTGTTATCTTTTAAGGATTTGTGAGTAATTTCGTGCTGAATTTTGTTGTTAATTGTATTGTGAAGTCATCTGGTGAGCTTATTGGACTGCAAGAGCCTCTTATTTATGGAGAACGACATGCCGAAAATTATTCCGTGCTTGCTGCAGTTCTTCCGTAAGTATTATTACTACTATATCTACCACTCCTATTTATTTATATTTTTTATTCTGACACTGATGTATTCATATGAAAATTTGGGACTTTTCTAGTTTTTACATGTTATTTATGTGTTGTTAAACAATTTTTTATCTATTTTTTTTCTTCTAAAATTTTTACTTGGAGTTGCTTTGTGTTGAACTAGCACCTTGATGGTACTGGTGTAAGATTTTTGAAGACTGAATTACATTTAAATTGCGTTATATTACTATACACCATTCATCAAATCTATTCAAAAAACGGAGAGTCACGGCTGATACTTGATACTATGTTTTGAAGAATGGCAAACTGACGATGTCAAATCAGAACTACTTGTAGTCGTACTGATCAATTGCTAGGGCTACCATATGAGCTTGATAACATATTCTTATCACGTGTTCAATTAGTAGTGTGATGTGGTCATTTAATGTGGTACTCCTAGCACTATTCATATAACAAACTTGTTAACTGATCAGGCATTCATTCTGTACCACTTCTAAATTCTAGGCCTATTTCGTTAAATTTCTCTGTGGTAACTATATTTCTGTGATTCTCATGAAGCAGGCACTATTGAATTTGTCTTCTTTTCAGCAAGTGTAATGAATGATTTGATTATTTCAGATTTCTCTTCCCAGCTTTTGGAGGATTATTATTTGGCTATGATATTGGTGCCACATCGAGTGCTACGATTTCCCTACAGGTATAATATTTGTTCTGTATGAAGACGGCATTGGTATTTTTTGATGTGTTAGATGTTAATTTATTCTATTATGATAGTTTGTATTAGAGGAAAACTCTTTTAAGCACGTGTATAGTGTCTCCGACTTTGTATCATCATTTCCTCTGCATCTTGTTAAATGGTTCTGCTTTATGCTTCAGTGCAATTACTAGGATTTGGATAATGTAAAAAAAGAAGACTTATATAAAACAAGTTTTTATTGTCCTTGAATTGAGCTTGAATAGTAATCCTAGTTCTAGCAGGAAGTTTGTATAATGCTGATGTGGATATTATCTCCATCTTTTGGTTCTCGATCTTACACAGAAATGGCTTGGCAAAGCTCAAACTTTAATGGTTCTTCAATATTTATTCAGGAAAACATATGGATCCTGTTTTGCTTGACTATCACTGTAATTGCTGTTTCTGCGTTTAGTGATACAGATGTTCCGTGTCATAAACCCAATACATTGTTCTTGTAGAAATACTTTTTAGTAATCTTTGTAAAATATATATTTCATTCAGTAAAGCCAACTCATAGTTTCCAGCTTCTGATCATTTAGTATTTTGTTTTCTCTGCAGTCAAAGACAGTAAGTGGGATTACATGGTATGACTTGTCTTCTGTGGAAGTTGGTCTCATAGTAAGTTTGTAGGCTTTGCTTGCTTGTCACAACTGGGTTTTAATGGAGTGGGAGATTGGTTTGGTTTATTATTCTTCTTTACATGCATCTTTGTTTTTTACTTTCCTTTTCAACAAAAAGGGAGAAAAATCTTATAAATGCTGCTTTTGCTGGATGCTTCCTACTGCAGACTAGTGGCTCATTATATGGAGCTTTGATTGGCTCTGTCCTGGCTTTTAATGTTGCTGATTTTCTAGGTTAGTTCTAATTTAATTATGGGCACTTCAGAATTCAATATTGTACTAATCTTGCTGAAGTCTAAATGTTTAATGAAATTATAGGAAGAAGGAGGGAATTGATGATGTCTTCTATTGTGTACCTTGTTGGTGCTCTCATAACAGCACTGGCTCCTGATTTTGTTGTTATGGTCATTGGGCGTTTGGTATATGGTATAGGGATTGGGCTGGTAAGGCACTTTGACGATCTAATTTCTACTATTTGAGTTTCATTCTACGTTATTGTTCTCATTTATTTATTTAAATGCATGTGTCCTTTCTTTATTGCTATATATACAAGATCAATTAGCAATCATGCACACAATTCCACTTAGTATCACAGGCTTACAGGCTTAAGCTGTAAGAAAATTTGTTATGGATTCACATATAATATTTATCCCCTGAAAGATCAATCCGTAAGGAAGTTCTATACTGTATTCCATCTCGCCATTGAAGTGTTTACATTACCAAGAAGCAACACATACAGTGGATCCGCTGACCATATAAAAACTAAAACGTGCAAGTAAACTTGGTATCTAAATTTCTAAAGATCCTATGTTATCACCTTTTCGTTCCTTATTTAGGCAATGCATGCTGCTCCGATGTACATTGCTGAGACTGCTCCAAGTCAGATACGTGGTCGACTGATTTCTCTCAAAGAGTTCCTTATAGTTTTTGGAATGCTTGTAAGTTACTCTAAGACTCTGATTTTGTCTAAAAATATAGTGTCTATGACGCAAGAACTTCTTTGGTTCAGTCTTTCTCTTCTCTTTTCCCGTAACTCAATTTAGTGACACTATTTGTTTACATGTGTCTTCATTTTTGCTGCAATAGTCAAATACTGAGTAAATTGAATGTCTTGCAGTTAGGCTATATAGTCGGTAGCCTTCTGATTAATACAGTTGCTGGTTGGCGCTACATGTTTGGAGTTAGTGTCCCTTTGGCGGTAATTATGGGAATCGGAATGTGGTGGCTCCCTGATTCACCTCGATGGATTCTTCTATGTGCTCTCCAAGGGAAAGGAGATGTGCGGGAACTAAGAGAGACTGCCATATGTTACTTGTGTCGGCTTAGAGGTGAAGCTATCGGCGAATCAGCTCCTGAACAAGTAGATGAAATCTTGGCTGAGCTTTCAGCTACCACTGAAGAAAATGAAGTTAAACTAGGGGATATGTTCCGAGGAAAATGCCTGAAGGCCCTTACTATTGGTGCAGGATTAGTCTTATTTCAGCAGGTATTACTTTTACCAAAGTGCCTTGGCTCTATGATATAATAAGTTTCAAATTTGCTCTTATGTGTGTCACTGTCTTGCATGACAGATAACAGGGCAGCCTAGCGTACTATACTATGCTGGATCAATTTTTCAGGTAAACTCTAATTTAGGTTGAATTGCCTATAAATTTTGTGACTAATCTTAAAACCTTATATAGAATTAAGAGCTTAATGCTCCATTTCCTTTTCTTTCTTCTTCATTTAGTTCTATGTTATTCATTCACTTATTTACATTGTGGCCTGACCTGCTATAATATGGTAGAGTGCAGGGTTCTCTGCGGCATCCGATGCGACAAGGGTCTCCATTCTTCTTGGGTTGTTGAAGGTAGATTCTATGGGGCCATTAAGAGCCCCCCTCTCTAGAAGAAATAAGACAATTATTTTACGTATCCTCTCTTTTTGTCTTCAACACTTATATAAATTGAGTGCTTACACATTAATCCTTAATTTGGTTATCTTGGTATAATGTTCGTGTAGTTGGGCTGCTTGTGCTAATATTGTGCCTCTACTTTCAGCAAGACTTAGTTTCACATATGAAGTGATGTAATGCACCATTTTAACTTTTGACAATTTAGTATGTAAATATATCTTACTTTCTACTTGGCTTCCGCTACATTTCTCTCATTTGTAACGATTGGTCTCTGTGAGAGACTATTAGAATCTCTGGCCGTGAAAGCTGTTTTGATGTTTTCCTTTGTGAAAACTCATATCTGCAGCTGTGGTTGTTGTTCTTTTTTCTAAATCTAAATATATAAACTTCTCTCCAGTTTCAAGCTGAAATATCTATTTACTAAATGGAATTTTCTCTGCTTGTTTATCACATAAAGATGGTACTTACATTCAACTTTATCACTGTCCTCAATTTTTGTCATTCTCTAAATGGATAACTAGCTTCCTTTAAAGCATGTGTGGAATGGAAAATCTTTTTATCCTAATCTTTCTTTTTAGAAGTCTACAGTTTTTACTGATCCCCCCCTTCTAAAATGCTCCTAACTTATAAGACAAAATTTTCTCTTGTTGGAAACAGTAGATCTTCTTTTCTCCCCTCCTTCAACTTCTCTTTTACTGTAGTACCTGACAATTTATCTTTTGTAGTTAATTATGACTGGAGTAGCTGTTGTGGTTGTTGATAAACTTGGGAGACGACCTTTACTACTAGGAGGTGTCTCTGGCATGGTAAGTTCTGATTTTTGCTTTACGTGCTGCGACGAATTTAATAATTTTAGTTAATATTATGGGCTGTTACACCTAAACTTTCTCAGCTTTAGTTTTAGCTTATAATAAATTGAGGGACTTAATGATCAAGCCAAGAGCGTATAGATTTATGTTTTTAATTTCGTGTGGCAGGTAATCTCGTTATTTCTTCTGGGATCATATTACACTTATCTAGGTAATGCACCGGTTGTGGCTGTAACTGGCCTGCTACTGTACGTTGGGTGTTATCAGGTGCAGACCAGACCCTTTCTTTGTCTTTAGTGAAATCATTTTCTCATATTTTGTACTTTAGTAGTTAATCTTAACTTGAACTAGTATGTAAAAGTTACAACATATTATTGGTATGTCAATAGTAGGATAAGGAACGTGAATACGTATTTGAGTACTAAAATGTGATTGGTGGTTGGGATGTGCAGAGTCTTCCCCTGTAACTCCTTCCCCCCTTCTTCCACAAACATGCTTGCACACAGTTTGTGCTTGCCACACCTCTACTATAAACCTCACCAATTTTGAACTCATTGCGGGAAACTCACTGGATCTCTTGTTCATCCATATTTTGCCTGTTTACAATATGAAGTTGGACTTATTGCAGCATTTTTGGCATTAGTAACCGGAGCCTCTACATGGAAAGTGGTAAAACCTTAAAACATGTTGATGCATCCAACTCAAAACTAATTGGCAATAAATGGAGTAACCTCCAGGATTATATTGTGAGTCTTAAAGCTTAGATTGTCGGATGTGGGATTTTGTATTTCAACATGCTTCCTCACATGTGGCGTAATTGGAGCCTCTACATGGAAAATGGTAACACCTTACAACACGTTGATGCATCCAACTCAAAACTAATTGGCAATGAATGGAGTAGCCTCCAGGATTATATAGTGAGTCTTAAAGCTTAGATTGTTGGATGTGGGATTTTGTATTTCAACATGCTTCCTCACGCGTGGCGTAATTGAACCAAACATCTGGATAATTTATATTAGGTGATGTGGAGCATGTGGACTATTGGGCCTTGCACATAAATGTAATAACGTGGCTTTATTACCATGTCGAAGCATCCGACTCAAAACCAATTGGCAATGAAAGTAGCCTATAGTGAGTCTTAAGGCTTAGTTTGTCCCATGTGGGTCTTCATACCTTAACAACATCTTTGAAATGGTGGCATGTTCTTATATAAAGTGGAAACATTGATTATCTTTTCAAGGAGTGGCTCTATGTTGTAATTAATCATGTAGCCTTTTGTTTTTTCATCTGTTTTTCTTAGAGGACATGTGACAAATGTGTTGTAGTTTTGTACCTCTGGTAGTAATCTATGAAGAATGGTTTTGCAGTTATCTTTTGGTCCCATTGGTTGGCTGCTGATTTCAGAGATTTTTCCATTACGCTTAAGAGGGCGAGGATTGAGTATAGCTGTTCTCGTGAATTTCACTGCAAATGCACTGGTGACATTTGCATTTTCTCCTTTGCAGGTGCTTAGCTTTTTTTGATTCTTTTACTTTCATATCAGCCTCTTAAATAAAATTTTAAGTCATTGTTAGTTGTTAGGCGCATTATATCTGTACAGGAAATGCTGTATCTGAATTTTCTGCTTGTGAATACTTCTATAATTTTTTTTTGTTTCAAGTGTTTTCTTTGGTTTTTTGCAGCATCTCAGTTAATAATGTAATCATGTTTATTATTACAATATATATGTTGTCATTGTTAAATTTTATGTTGCTCATTAAGCCTGTGAGGAATGGAAAGGACCTTGTATGCTGATCTTCATCATTAACATACTTGCCGACATATTGGTTGCTAAGACTATATACAATGTTATATATGACTCTGTTCAATAAACTTGAAATTGGTTCTTATTAAATAAAAAAAGAGATTTACTTAATAATTTAATATTTTTTACACTGAACCTTTGTCACACTGGGACTTTGTCAAACCTTCTTGGAATTGAAGGAGCCAATGAGATAGAGGTTGTACCGGACCTAGAGGTTTTTTGGCCTACGTATCTGGCTTAGGTTAAAATATGACAAACTTATTGAGTTTGCACGAGTGCCTATGTCGTTCATTGACAATTGGCTATATGGCTTAGTCTTGCTTTTCTTTTTTTTTGCTAAATAGCTTAGACTCACTTTAGAGGACTCTTTACATTTGAAATTGCTTAGACTCACTTTAGAGGACTCTTACATTTGAATAGTATTATTCAGGCAATCAGTGCGAGAAACTACTTCACTAGGATTCATGTGCCACATGAAATTGCTCTTTTGCATGTCTTGGATTTGTGCGACTTAAATATGACCATACGGTCATATTATGAGCCTGATTGATATGCTAAAACTCTGACAAGTAGGGACAGATGCACAATTGATTTTTTGGAGGAATTTGATTTAGTATTATTTTGTTTAGAAACATGAAAAAAAAAACCATAATTTTGAGAAACATGTATAGTATTTTTTGCCCACCTTGACTAAAATTTCTGGCTCAGCCACTGCTGGCAAATGATGAAACATGTCAAGTCATGATGTCAGTAGCTGTGAGTAACCACCAAACTTTGCTGTCATTCTTGATGGCAGGAACCGTAGGTAGATTTTCCTTGAAGCTTTGCTCGGAAATCCCTTTACTGGGTAGCCTTGCTTCATTTGCCCTTTTCTCTCTTGGCTACTCTCACTATATTCGGTATAGCACTTCTGTGATTTGGACCGACCATGACTGTGATTCTAACACTATTGAATTTTACACGAGGTCATTATGCTTAAGTTAGGCAAGGCAACTCTCCTGAACCTTGTCAAACCTCACAAGGTTGCAAAACTGAAAATCTTGAGGGACTTTAGATTGAGCTTTAAATGTTGGAGACATATATATGTTTTTTCACCAATATTAAATCCTGTAGTAGTATGAATTCCAAATAGTTTGAAGTGAAGGACTTCTATTTGTTTGTTTCGCTATTTGTTTCAATAAGTTGAGCTACTACTAGAAGATGCCTAGAAGATGTGAAGGCACTCGTAGGCATATACTTGCATATCGGAGAATTATTCTAGGAAAAAGAGATCCACAATAGAAGGTTCTGGACCTACGGATGCTAAGTTGGCTCTTATTATGAGATCTATTCCAGCATTGAGCAATCTGTGGCTTTCTTCATGTACTTATCACTTATGTGAATTACTTTGATCCTTAGTAAATTATCTCTTCCACAACATTTTTACATATTTTTAATGCTAATCAAGCTTTAAGTCTTTTTTTTTTCTTACCAATTTTTTCTCGTGGTTAATCAGAAGTTTCTTTTTGTTATTTGACTTTTTATTGCAGGAAATACTAGGAACTGGAATTCTGTTTTTCATCTTTGGAGGGATAGCTGTTTTGTCTCTCGTTTTCATATTCTTCATTATACCAGAGACAAAAGGTCTCACTCTGGAGGAGATCGAGGCTAAATACCTTTAGGCATTGTTCCTCGTCTCCCATCCCAAGTTTTGAGGCATGAACTGATAGTTTTTGTCCATTTAACAACTGCAAGAGATGGTCATTTCAGCATTTGTTTGTATCTTTTAGCTATGGGGTTGACATTATGCACTAGCTCAATGCTATATATGTGAATATATACAATTCCTTTTCGATATCTGGACAGATATGATACACTAGCTCATGGTTGTAGACCATAAAGATAAGTACCTTTTACAGGAGAGGAGACTATGCATATCTCGTGTATAATGTATTATATATGTCCATACTTCAGTTAGTTACTTTGATATAGTCACAATTACAACCCTCTTTCTAATGCGAAATCTGTGATCTCTCTCTATTTTCACCAGCAACTGAAAGTGCCCTTTTTTGGATGGTAATGTTTTAACCATACTGTGGTATCCAAGCCGGCGACACGTTTTATTAGTAAATAGAAATAGTATCCAATACGGGCATGATACAATATCGTATTTCATCATACAATAAAAAAAAAAAAGAAGAAAATTTAAACCACTGAGTTGTGCCCTTTAAGCCAAACTACGGTCAATCCTATTACCTTCCCAACCAATATGAGAGAACTCAATAATCAAGAAATCGTTCTTCAAATGAATGCAATCTCCTATAACCTGATTTGTATGGAAAAGAGCTTTCGATTCATTCTATCACTCTGAGATGATCATTTTTAGGATGAACTTTTTTATGAGTATTCGTTACATTTAGTATTAGACCAATGTAGTTTGTAGACATTGATTAAGTGGAAAAAGCTCCTTAAAATAAAACTACCTAATTGCATAGAATGAAGTGTCTATCAAGAAAAGGGCTACCTACCATAAAAGTGAAGTTACCTAGAGTGAAAGTCGCTGTAAACAGAACGGAAGCGTGGTGGCTTATTATGAACTCAATCCGTTACAACTATTGGGATATTCCTAAGAAATATTTATTCGAAATATCTTGAGATGTTTCTAATTTTATTTTTACGAAAATTTAGAAAATATTTTAATAAAGTAAAAGAAATATTTGAAATACAAAATAAGCATTTAATAACACTTTTTATTTTAAAATAATAACCAATATGTTCCCTTAATAAAGAAAATAGTCGAAAGAAGCGAGTCTATTTTTGGGTTCCATGTGCATGACGTGTTCCACACAAAAGCAGTGTGCTCGGGTCGGTCCACCCTACTTTTTCAATATGAACCGGACCGAGGTTGATGAAGGTGTAACGTATTATTAGTACTGCATCTCCTAGGGTTGGTTGGTTAGCTAGGGTTTTGTTTAATTTGGGGGCGGTAGTTCAAAATGCCGGCATTCAACGTGGTGCAGAAGAGAAGGAGAGCAGCGATTTCAGAGCACAAAAGAGCGAGACATGGCGACCCTTTGACTGCTAAGCTCAAGCAGAAGCCCCAATCCATTCCCATCTCCGGCAAGCGCAAGCGCAAACTCTTCAAAAAATGGCGCAGGGTAGTGTTTATACTTCTATTCCTCTCTCTTATGCTTTTTCTACTTATTCTATTTGCTTCCATATCTATATCTATATATTTTGTAGTTAAGATCGCTTATAAATATATATATTTATATGTTAATTTGTATATAATGAATTAAACAGGAGCAGAAGGAAGCTGTGGCAAAGGGTCTTATCACCATGCAAGATGTGGAGATGGCTGTTGCTGAAGGTATGTCTCTCTGCCATTCTGTATATACTTGTATATTTTTATATTGCTGCATGTATATGTACTTTTATATGTGTGTGGGTTATCTGAAACAGAGTTGAAAGAAGCTATACATATTGAATAAGTAAGAGAAAAGTTTTGGGCTTATTGCAAGTTACAATTATAGTCTGTCTGATTTCTGGGTTGCCTTGTTGAAAGTTGAAACTATAAATAAGAACCAGAAAAGATCTACGGTCAGAAAATAGAGAAAACTATTAACAAGTTTCACATTTTTGGCATAGATGATGTTGTACATTTAGGTTATGTCTAGTATTTTTTTAACGAGGCATCCCTGAACCAGTCAAGTTTTATCAGATATTTAGTTTACATGATAAGGAACTTCTAATTATGTTAAGGTTGTTGCCAATCTTCAAATTGTTACTTGCTGGTTGATTTTGGTTCTCATGTAGCTAATTTATTTTTTTTTGAAAGTTTTTACTGCTGAGGTGCGGATAATGTGAATTTGATTGATTAATCAAAAGATAGCTGTGGATACTTTTTTACCTTATTATGTGTTCTTATTTTACACCCGTGTTACAAACTGCTATTTACTTCATTATTAACTGAGCATTTTATTGTATTTATCTATGTCTATAACGTTCTGTGCATGTATATGCTAACTAGGGACATCTGAAAATGCAAATAAGCCTCCACCAAAATTCAACGTGAAGAAGAGTTTGAAGCTTAAAGTTAAGCGATCGAAAAACAAAGGTGATTCCATTCAGAAATTCAACATCTTTTGTTTTATATGCAAGCAAATTCTTGTTTCTTATAATTTTATCTCTAAACTGTAGTTCTCAAGGTAGAAGTATGCTAGTATTACACTACTATTCTAGTTTTAGGAATTCGTGAATCTAGATGATTCACTCAAAGGAACAATATGCAATTTGAGGGGTTTATAGTATGTGGCAGTGGACTTCAATGCTGAATTTGCACATTGCCATACTTGGACATATAAGTACTCCTTCAAGATGTCTAAATCCTCAAAATATGGATAAGAGAATTAGACTATACAAGATTTGGATATATCATTCTGTTTAACTGAAACAGGTATATAAGACCAATTAAAAAGGTACATAAAATTCGTGAAAGAACCCAGTAGTTTGGTGCAATTAATTGGGGGGTGATAAGGATTTAAATTGAAATTGATTATGGGAAGATAGACTCTGACATACTTGGTCTATTTGACGGAACAAAAGCTTAGAAGTGGATCTATGAAATATGTTGGACCTCCACTTTCCTATCTCAATTTTAATGCCAAAATTTATACTCCCTCCGTCCCAAATTAATTGCTCAATTTTTACTTTGAGTAATGTTAGAGACACAAACTATTTTACAAACTAGCTGATGTGGCACTGTTGTATTGGTGATAGTTAAAAAAACACCTCCCCACTACAACACTATCACCAATACAACACTGCCACATCAGCAAGTTTGTAAAATGTTTGTAAAATAGTTTGTGTCTCTAGCATTATTCTTTTACTTTTTTAAGTCAAATTGACTATTTTTAGAATTAATAATTAACTAAAATTATAAAAATTGGGGTTAGTAATAAATTGTATATACTTTCTTTTGGTTATAATCTCTTCACCTATATTTTAGCAAAAATAGTAAAAAGATTAGTTTTAAAAATGGTCAATTTGACTTTAAAAAGTCAAAACTGAGCAATTAATTTGGGACGGAGGGAGTAAGTAATAATAATGTACACCAGATCATTGGCCTATTTTGCATGTCATCAACCTAGTTCATGTACTTTTGTTTAATGATTTTAACTTGGTGTCCTCAGCATAAGCATCTTCTCCTATACGTTATCAACCCAGTACTTGTGGTTCTAGTGTGGCCTGGATAGAACATTGTGTTGAAGCCGTGGTACTTATGTAGCCCAGCCACTCAGCCCACCATTATATTTTGGAATCTTCTACTTGTTTCTTGTTTAACGAAGTTATTTGATATTTGATTCTGTAGTAAGAGTTATTACTTACTGTACAGGTAAGAACAAAGGAACATCAAACAAGTTAGCTGCGGAAGCTTCAGCAGATGCCATGGTGGAGTAAACAGTGATGAAAGACGGGAAGATTGACAGAAGTAACAAAACCATGCATCTTTATATGGGTTCTAATAGTTGTATTATGCTACAGTTGCTAGTTGTTAGCATATTAACGCAATATTTATTGACAAACACCTCTCTCTCTCTCTCTCACATGTGTTGTCTTTGTGTAAACTCAAATTACACTTATTTTTTCTCATGTCCAAAAAAAAAAATTAAATAAAAAAAATAACGCAACTTCTTGGTTCGTCTTGGTTTTTAGTTTCTTCTCCTCAAAGAAAGAAAGAAAGAAAAAATTTCAAAGATGTTCCATCAATTTGTTTTGTAAACCCAAAACAGGATAAATTTTTGAATCATCCTGATTTTTGACTGAAATGGACTTGACACAAATTCCATTCCTTGGAAAAACACATGAACAGATTTTTATTAGTGGAGCTATTAATGTTTAGACCATCAGTTATTGAGAATGTGGCAAGAACTGAAGATTAAATAAGTTTAAAATTCCAAAAAAGAATATATTTTAGGAATTTTTTCCAGAAATAATACTCGATCCTTGGAAGTCCAATTGATTTTTGGACCTTTTCTTATGCATTTTAAATATGTTTAAACACTTGATATAATTTGCTATTTAGAACCATTAAGAAAAGTGATATTTATATTCCAATTTTTACGAGTGCTCCATAGTCTTACTGAGCAACGAATGATATATTAGTCGTCTCAAATTTCTTTTGTTCTATAACAAAAAAAAGTTAAAACTGTACACTTTTTTTTTGAATAAATTTATTTTGGCTACATTGTAGAGTAAAGGAACCAAAAAAATAAAATAAAAATAAAATAGAAGTCATGAGTCTCATGATGTCACAATCCCGGTCCGTCAATTAATAGGGAGTGGGTACCCAAACTCCAATTTCCTTCAAAATCTCTCATCGGATTTGTGTGTGTGGGTCGGGTAAAAATGACTGCGATTGGAAGAAAACAAGGGTTCGCAATGGCTTCCAATCTGCTGAAAGCCCTGACTCGATCTTCCAATCTCCCATCTACATCTTCTTCTTCTTCTTCTTCGTCTTCTTCTTTTTCTTTATCAAAGTCGAGATTTCTCACCGGAATTGTTAACAGTGAGGTCGTCACTTCTCACACTGCCAAATGGATGCAGGTATCATTATACATGCACTTTCATGATATATCTGCTAATCTATATGAAAATCGATATTATTGGTTTGTCATCCCAGCTTTTTTTCAGCTTTTGCCCATTAGCAAATTGCAGGCAGTCTCTTTTTTTTGGGTTTAGATGCAAAGATCTAATTTTTGAATGATCTTCTTTTATTTCCTAGAATCATTCTCTGCCTCAATTGTTTCTGAGAAATGCTTACAAATTATAGCAAATTAAATATGTGGTTATTATTTCTGAAGGAGGAGGCCCATCCTATATAGTGTGTATTGTTAAGTAAGTTATGCAGGGTAGACACCGAAATATTATCTCTTCCAGGCTTAAACTGTTTAGTTATTTATCAATGTGTCTTGATATGCAGTCAATAGTCAAATCAGTTTTACATTCTCCTTCTACAAAACAGACTACAAGCCCATTCTCATTGATCATGTCACGAATTCTGAATTATATCCCTGCAAATAAGGCTGCAATTTAGGTCTTAGTGCTGTACCTTTTTCAACATCAGTTAGAAAGTGTGTACATTTTTTTTGAATATAATTTTGCAGACTGACAATAAAGATCGCCGAATTTTAACATGTGATCTTAGTGTTTGCATATCAATCTACAAGGCTGAGATTGCCTTCGTTAAAGCTTAACTTATCCTGACCTTATCCCTGTCATGATTTTCATGACATGTCAGTTAGATGGAGAGCGGGAGAGCACTGAAGGTGAGCTACTTGAAGTTGGTTGTGGATTTGGCATATCCACTAGGTTGATAGAGATGAGGTTTCTCTCAGTATACCACGAAGGAACCTTTGAAGGCTATGTAACCAACTAAGAAATATTTCCAGTGTTTTGGGTCCATAAAACTCGCAACTTGAAGTTATACACTTCGTCCATTTATGTTTTTTTTTCCTTTCAATTCGGTGATTGTGTTTTTGGATTTTCAAAGGCAAGATGACGAAAAAGGGCTGAAAAAGATGCCCTGGACACTTCCCCGTTATTGATTCCCTTAATTTATCTTGTTTAGGTAGCAGCTGCAGTTTGCATCTAACTTGATTGCAGTGACGACTATTGGTTGTATCTAATTTAATTTTCAATTCAAGAGGTTGATCTTGTCAGCTACATGTATCAAGCATTAATTAATCTTGAATAAAGCCTCAATCTTGAAATGCATAATAACCATTTTTAAGGTATTCTTCACCGTATACGTTTTCCTGCTACTGGATGCTGTGTATAATACTCCATACAGTCTGTGTTTGTCTTTGCAAGTCCCAAAATGCTTTTCCAAAATCAAATTTTCAAAGCATTACAATATTGCACTTTGAATCAACTTTTTTTTGCTCATATTTCAGTTTCACCCTCAGAAAATTAGGATTGAGGCATTCTTGTTGTTTGACACCATTTTCACTTTTAGGGTAGGGGGTTTGTGGGGGGAGAAGTAGATAATTGAGGGAGTCATATAACTACAATTTTGTCCCCATTTTCCTGCACCTTTTCAGCTTACTGATGTCCCATTGATGGTTATGCTCAAATATTCCAACAGAAAAATGTGTTTATAGCATGTTCTTTACAACTTTTAGACTTTATAATGAATACTGTTAGTACTAGACTTCTCAATCTGGTTTACTCCATGAAAATGCACATATGCTTCAATGTTTTGCCTGCCTCTCAGTTATTATTTTTTAGAATTTTTGGCATTTGAGTATTCACTGTTTGCTATAATTACTAGGCTACAGACAAAAAATCACCAATGGAGTTGATCAATGAGGTTCCACCAATCAAGGTCGAAGGCAGGATTGTTGCTTGTGAAGGAGGTTAGTTTGTCTCTCAGCTTATTAAGCTTTTCTTTGCAATCAATCTTGTGTAGAAGCAAGTAAATAAATCAAGTACTCATTGGGTTCATCCATCCAAAAGAAGCATGACTTCCACTTTAGATCCACTGGGATTTATTTTATTTTATTTTATTTTTGTTTTGACACCGTATGCAGTATTTATTTCCTTTAATATGCTGGTATTGTGTTGCAGACACCAATCCCGCACTTGGGCATCCAATTGAATTCATATGCCTTGACAAGGATGAGCCAGCTATCTGCAAGTATTGTGGCCTACGCTATGTTCAAGACCATCATCACTGATGGTTTGGTGCCTACCATTTTGAGTGCATAAGGTGAATATTGTTTTGCAAGTGCAGGGTCTTCATTCCCACCGTGTTTAAGCTGTAATTTGCCAACATCTTGGTGTACTTTCATGCGTTTCTTTTCAGCATAAAAATAAGAATCGTATATGCCAACACATTTGGTGGTTCTAGATTGCCATACTTGGTGTGGCCCTCTATTAGTTATAAGGTTGTGATTATTTATTGCAGGATTTTATTGCTGGTTTTTACTTTCTATTAATCTTTGCACACTTGAAAATCAATATTCCATTTATCTAGTATCCCACGTCTCTGTGATAACTGTATCACAATTGGCAAGCTGATAAATGCCTGCAGAATCCATTCCCTAGTCGACCTTCAGTCTCAACTTAAAACCTCATCTCCTTGACTTTTAACTCCTGACCAAATTTCCCAAATTAGAAGTGCCTTACATGTCTTTTTCACTCGCTGGCAGTGTCCATAAGAACTTAATAAGAATTTCGATTTCTGTCAACTTCATTCCATCACCAAGAGTAAGGGATCCAATTTTAGCAGACAGTATGAAGAACCATGCCAAGCCAAAAAAAAAAAAAAATACTGTGAAACACAATCCTTTGAATACTTCAAAAAAGTATTGATAATTGTAAACTATATTAAAACTTCTAAAATAAGCGGGAAATATAATGATAAAAATGTAATTTCTGGCATTGAAACACATGCCTGTTTGAATAACTATTGAAATTAGAAACTAAATTAACATACCAAAAGCCCCCTTTGACGGGAAAATAATGATGAATATTTAATCGAGTATAAATAAGCCGCACGCTATTGTATGATAGGAAAGAGAATCATTTGCTCTTTCTCATTCTCAGCTAACTGGCCAAAACACCACCCAGCTTAAAAGTAACAAATAGATATTAAGCACTTTTCAGTTCTGTAATGGCCATGTTCCGTCTTTGTTGATGCTCTGCAACTTTATAATCTATGACTTCACGGAAGAGGTTCGGGTCAAGCACACAATTCTCACTCCCATAAACGGCAGCTTGAACACCAGCCATAAGCTTTGCTATCTCTCTTCCTGAAAATCCATTTGTTTTTGCTGCAGCTTCTCTCAAAATATCATCTGTCATGCCCTTAATTTCTATCTTCTTCTGCTTATTCCTGAACAAATTTGAGAAGAATCCTGGCTTTCTAGCCCCGGCTTGTGCAATGTACTTGTTTAAATAAAGTTGGAGAAGCTTGAATCTTTCATCTTCTCCAGGCAAAGGAAATTCTAGGACTTCATCAATACGATCTGCCACAGCTGAATCAAGATCACCAGGACGATTCGTAGCAAGAGCAAGGACTATGTCTTTCGACTGGTCACCTGTGCGAAAAAGGAGTGCATTGAGTGCACTTCTCTGAGCTTCACTCATATAGGTTTTGTTTCGCCTGAAATTTTGCCATAATCAAATTTGGAAACTTTAATTGTCCAGCGTATTACAGAGAGAAGACAGGTGCAGACACAAATTTCATTTAAGGATTATCTGGTGATGTAATCAGATTTTGCAAAAAAGACTTCCATGGCATTCAAAATAAGTCAACCTTGTTTGTCTAATATTTTATTATAACCAGCTGGTTGTCTTTCACGAATCAAATGATAAAAGGACTAATTTATCTTCCATAATCATATTTTTCTACGTATAAAAACTCCAAGGTTAAGCTACCACGACAGGAATTAAATTTCAATGCATTAATCGGCTTTTTTGTCAAGTGACTTTGTCCAAGGAAGCTGAACACTTAGTTGAGAGATTAATATCACATCATCAAATGATAATGGTTAACGAAACAATAGTAGAAACTTAACAGTTTTAAGGGAAAATTGAGAAGATATTTTGTAGGAATGAAAGTAATAAGCAATACACTTACTCGCATAAAAATGCATCTGCTTCGTCAATGAAGAGCAACAAGCCTCTGTTAGACTTCTTCCCCCAATCAAACAACTGGTGTATCTTGGTAACAGCCTGTGAACCCAGTGGAGCAACATCTCCACCCGTCATCAATGCATAATCAAGCCCCTGCAAACATGTAAAATAATTATCAGACACAAATACGGAACTCTAACAATGTTTATATGGAACATCCTATCAAATATAGAGACATTGAATCTACAACCAAAAATAATGTTAATCGGTTCCCATGTATTTTTGATTCAAAGTTGCATGTACAGAATAATACGATATTAGCATAATTATCTGACAAATCCATTGAACTCCAGCAGCTACCCAAGAACTTGTACAGAAAATGAAATTCCAAAGTGCATGGAGTTAATCTGAAGACTTCTAAAGATTGCAAGAAGGAAGGGGACGTTACAACCATCGAAAAAATCACAAAGGCTAAGATCTTATACCGATTTGTGAGCTAGCTCTCTCGCAGCCATTGTTTTCCCTGTTCCTGGAGGGCCAAAGAAGAGCATGTTTCGATATGGTGCCTGATGAGATTTTGTATTGGCAGTTGCACTAGCCAACTGCTGAATTCTTTTTTGAAGAGAAGGATGTAAGATGACGTCGCCAAAGCCATCCCCATTTTTAAGGGCAGACCCTTTATCAGCACCACGTGAGTGAGTGCTAATGCCACGTGAGAAGCCTGACCAAGGGTATTTTCCGATGGTAGACTCTCTAACCAATGATGGCTGTCCTAATATTTTGTCCACGTAACTCCAAATCACCTTTGCACCCTCTCTGTAATCCATAAGCCATTGAAATCAAATAAACACCTGGTAAGAATATTTATGCCATAACAACTTATCAAAAAAAGAAGGAATATTTATGCCAAAAGAGCTATCCTAATCTTCTCGTTGTGGTCCCCCCAACTCATGGTGAAAAAGAAAAAAGGACGCCATACTACTATCAACATAGTAATGCATCTTGGTGATGCAAAACTGCTAACCTACCAATGTTTGGGTTGAAGTGCTATCCTGAGCAACAATGAAATACTTAATGGAGAAGAGGGAGCAAAAAGCCATCAAGTAAAATTTCTGAAGGCAATAGTAAAAGTATCATCAGCTATTCCAGTCAAATATGTTACATATTCAATAGACTTTTTAGTTATCTAAAGTAAAAAATTGATTCAATTTGCAGTTGTTTGGAAGAAGGGAATATCTTCCGTGTGCAGTGACATACACATGATGCTAGCATATATATAAAATAGTAAAACTTCTAATCATATATGACAGAGAATAGACCATCTACTTTGCTTCCTTACCAAGCCCACGTCTGGAGCAATATGACATTGACTGCAAGCATGTATGTATTCTGTTTCGTAATCAAACCTGTCTAGTGTAAACCTTTATTTTTTTTACAGGATCTGTCAACTATAACCTTATGTCAACCAAATTATTTCTCCATCAGAAGGATGCATAACAGCATATCACTAGTTCAACCTTACAGAACTCCTTACCAACACAAGAACAGACACCCACCAGAAAAAGTACACTGCTAGGTTTATACAACGGCATAGATTGAGTCATAAGCTCAAGGAAACGTGGGGACCCGAAATACAGACTTAGACTATCCATAAGATCTTTAGAAGTTTCCAAGCTTGAATAGAATGAAGAATTGAAAATATTCAACTAATTGACATAATTTATATACCTTGTTGTGTAGATCCCAGCTGCAAGAGCTGTAACACCCCCAACAGCTACAACTAACTTATTTTGATCTGTTAATATTGCTCGTAAACCCCCTAAATACAATGATAAATATTCATCAAACAACTTTCTGGCAGAAAAGTAAGGTTCATACTATAGAATAGGGTAGGGGAAGGAGAAATCCTCAGGAAAAAAATATCAACCATCCCCTACCCCACCCGCCCAACAAAAAAACAATATCAGATTTACAAAGGCATAAAAAGAGTGACGTGATCTAAGTTTGCAACCACGAAACACAAGACAAGATAAGAATACCTAATATCATTAAAATACAAAAGCAAAAGTTTAGACACCTCAAGAAGTATCCAATTCAAAGAATGTGACGAAGAAATGCACCTTCGCTTAGCATCTCAAAAATTGCATTGTTACAAAAACCAAATTAAAGTTCTATTGAATGTTATACAAGACAGTAGAAAATTATAAAATGGGAAGCAATATTTCCAGCGCACGAAATACATTTCTAACGCAAATCATGCAATGCGCACGTATACCATGTGTATTAAATGTTGTACATTGTGCTAGAAATAGTAATCCCCGTGCTGGAAATAGTAATCCAATGGTTGAAAATAACATCTCCCTAAAATAGTATGAAGAGGAGAAAGAGTCTTTAGTCAGCATATTTACATGTATTGCATTTTAGCTTTTTGTATAAGTGCAAATATTCTTTGTCATGTCCATGTAAAATGACAAACTTGATTATGACTTAAAAAGTTACAATTTATATATTAAATAAAGTAAATATTAAATTAATGTAACTAGCTATAAATATGTATCTACTTTATTTCTATTTTTGAACAATTATTTCTTACTAAGATTATACTTCATGTGCCTTTATTTGGTTGCAAATGTGTCCCCTATCAATACCATTCTCATAGTTTAATCATTAGAATTAACTCAGGCCAAGGCAAGGCAACTGTTACGGTTTCAAATTTATCCTACGTGCCTCCTTGGCCTCTGTGATTGAATGTGGAAAGCTACGCTGAAAATTTGTTTCACATAATATTTCTCACCAGTAGAGTAACATGTATTGACATGTTACTTATAAGTGGCGAGATACTCCTTTGCAAAGATGTTATGAGTAAATACCTCCAATATGATCAAAAGTTGTGTTTATAGCGGCAACCCATTTTTCTCTCTCTGCACTTGCACGTTCTACTAGCATTCGTCTATTAACCTCTTCAGCAAGCTTTGCTTCATGGGCTCTTCCTTCTGCTTCTGCCATAGCCCTCACCCTGATTGTTTCCCGTTCAATCTCAGCCTTTTCCCTTTCTGTTTGCCGACGTTGTGCCTGAATTTGTTCTTCTGTTGCTCGTCTAGCTTGTTCTTGCCTGATAGATGAATCTTCTTGCATTTTTACAAGCTCTTGATTCCTAGTTCTGTGATGTTCATTTTCTGCCTGAAAATATGATGAGCCATTTTATTTGCCACTCTGGGACCTCCAATGTCAATTAAACAATAATGAAGTAACATGCCTGCATCCTCTTCCTCGTCAATTCATCCTCATATCGAGCCATCTGGGATTTTATCTGTGCTTGTTGCTGAGCAAATTTTTTCTTTTCATCATATATTACCTTTTGCCTCTCCTGCAAAATAGATAATTATAATGACATTGAAAAACAGGAAAATGGTTTTGGAACACAATGTAATACTGGAATCATGTATGCATAAGACGAACATTTCCAAATCATATTTTTATTAATCATTCTAAAACTGGCCATTCATAAATCAATCAAACAACTTAATGCAACAGTTTGTGGCTTTAATCACTACAATAATTCAGGGGAAATTGAGAAGTTACAAAATGCAGAATGCTAGCCGGTTTATTGTGGCGGTAAACTGCTGGAAAAGGCTGATCCAGCAAAACATGTTAGCACATCGATAGTGAGCCTTTGTTAAGTTCATTTATGATGTTACTGAGATCACTTAAAAATAAATCAGTCTTATTATGTTCTTAATCAAATCATGGGCTACTGTATAGGCTATTAAAAAGGATAAAGAAAAACATAACTGCTTAAGGCTATATCTTGAACAAAAAATTTGAGGGTGTAATAGAAACTAAATTGGCGACAATCAGGGTTAAGATGTACTGAATTAGTGACAACTGACAACCATCCATTCCATACAGATGAGAAAGACAAAATTAATTGGGAAATCTCAACAGCTTGCTTCTTTTGGCAACGGACTTCAGAAAATCTCCTAATGAAACATGCCCAAATTGTGCCTAAACAGGACAAACTTGAAACTAAGAAACTTAATCAGAAACAAAAGGTGATATCCTAATGCATGGACTCCTAACACATTTATGAAAAATGCAAATAAACTGCAAGTAATTATACCAGCATACACAGCAAAAATTAGACTTACACTTTCCGCCTGAGCTTGCATTGCCTTAAATTCTGCCGATTTAGCAGAAAATTCTGTCTGTATGGTTTCTTCTTGCTTCTTTATTTTCTCAAAAACCTAAATCAACACCAAATCACATCAATTTCACTAGGAAACATCAAATGACAACAATGACAAATCTCTACAGCAGCATAGCAAAATCACCCCTTTCTACACACTGACTACCACCAATCACATGTCAACACATAAATCCTACATTATGAAAATTAACATGTATAATAAACCCAATTAATAATACTAAATTGGTAATATATACTCAATCGAAAATTTTTAAGGAACACAATATTCACAAGAATAATTTGGTACAAAAATATTGATCACCTGAAACCTTACACGCTTTGAGCAGAACATACAAACCCATCAAAGGAAATTACAAAAACCAAATAACAAACCTTTTTGGCATGGGAAGAGCTGTTAATGCCTCTCAGAGTCTTTGCAGCTCTCTCCAACGCCTCGGGGTCAAACCCTGCCGAAGTCGTACGCGGATTATTATTGCGAACACGCGGAGGCTGCTCGGCATTCGCCTCCGGTTTATCGGTCGACAGAGGGGGAGATTGAGGAGGAGCTTGGGGAGATTCCGCCGAACGGGAAGAAGAAAAAGGATTGAAATTGAAGGGGCCATCGGCATGAGCATGCTCCACGCCAAGTGTTGCAGAGGCTAAGGCCGATAAAAGCCCTGCTTTTGCGATAGCATTTGCCATTTTTTTCTCTCTATAAAACCCTAAACCCAGAAACAGAACTGTTACTTAATTTAGAGTTCGGCTTGGAAGACAAGAAAGGGATTGTTGAATGCTTTCCATTCATGAATGAGAACAGAGGGAAAGCTTCACAGGGTTTTTGTAGGGTTTGGGGATTTTATTTTTATTTTTCCTTTTTTATTTTATTTTCATAATGGGGTATATGGACGGTTTTGGCCTTTTGGGCTAGGCTGATGATTATAAACTTAAGGAACTGTTTTTTCAATTTGGGATGTAATTTCTACATGTAGTGCTCATTTATTTAAGTAAAATAGGTGTTGTGAAAATACCATCTAATCTTATAAAAATATATTTCTGGTTACACATAGAAGAATTAAATTGCTTACGCAATATTATTATAACAATATTAATAATTCGTGTAAGGTACGACTTAGATTTAAAAGTGGCTCTTATTTCTTAACAGTAGTTTCAATCTTTTTTTTCTCAAATTTTACAACTTTTACCTTATCACCGATGAGAAAAAGTGGAATAAAAAAAGGCGGTTACCTTTTTTCATATCTATATCCTCTGCTTAAAAATGAAGACTAAGACAGGAGTTTCGTGAAAAATAAAAAAGCCTTGAATCGATTACTTAAGCTTCTTTCCTAGAGAAGAGAATGACTCTTTAGTGAAAAGGGCCCATTTGATTTCATTCTTGATTGTTTTCGACTTCACTTCTTCTATTTCCTTTGTTTCAACGTGACTCTTTCTACGGGTCTACTTAATAATAAAATTTTACCGCATAGAATAAGTTTACCGTCCGAATCATATGATTTGAGAATGGTTATACTGCAAGGTTACAATTTAAAAAAGGGTGTAATTTGGACATTTTTAGCCATCCTTTTACAATCATATTTAGTTATTTACATTCAAACATAGAAGAAAGAGCATTATTATTTTATACTGAACCAAAAATACCAAAAGAAGGAAGTTTAGCAAGAGCATTATTAGTTTATTACAACAAACAATTTGTCTAAATACAAAGTCCACATTGACATTCAAGCAAGCAAGCAAAAGGAAACAAGAAGAACATATTTTAGTTTGGAAAGGTAATTAAACGCATATGACGGCTAACTAATGTTTACGCAGGCAGGCAGGCCGGTCGGCCGTCATATGATCGATCAAGAATTTCACGGCTTGGGGGAGTTGTTTGCGAGTTTAGCTCTGAGATCTTTTCTTAAAATCTTTCCAGAGGGAGACTTGGGAATGGCATTAACAAAGTACACCTTGTGCAGTTTCTTGTAAAATACCACCTGTTTCATTTCAAAATTAAAAAATATTTTTTGAATGATAACAAACTGACTAGGAAAGAAATCAAATGAACTTCTTTCTTCTTTTTTTTTTCTTTTTTTTTTCTGTGGTGGTAACGAATATGGCATTATATATATATATATATATATATATATATATATAAATGGAAGTTTGAGATTAAAATAAAATGAATGGATAGAATTAATTGTAAAATTCAAGTATATTGTATATATAATATTGTCTATGTACTGAAAATTGATTTGATATCCGATACCAATTTTTATTTTACGATCATTCCTAACCATTCATCTTAGTTTAATCTCAACTCTCCATTTAGTTTTATATATATTAATTTAGTTATATATATATTAGTTTTATATATTAGAAATGGAGGGAGGAGTAATGAACTGATGTTTTTATGATTAAAGGGCCAGACTGATCTTTAATTTTACCTGTTTAGCTATGAATTCTTTAACAACTTCCTCTGTAAGTTCAAATCCATTTGACCGAACCACAAAAGCAACTGGAACTTCACCAGCAGCGTCATCTTCTTTTTGCCTGTTAGTTAATATATGTTCAGAGTTCAAGATCCAATTTAAATATATATTGTTGTTAATTACGTACTAAGTTTAATTTGTGTGCGCGCGCAGATGCCTATAATGAAGAAGGGCTAACGTGAGAACTTACGAAACAACAGCAGCATCTGCAATGGCTGGGTGGCTAACAAGCAAGGATTCGAGCTCAGCCGGTGGCACCTGAGGAACTCCGAAAAAAATAAAATAGAGAGTAATATATTAAGAAGGGTTTGCGGAACTTCAACAATTTATGACTTAAAAATGGTCAACTTGCTATAAAACTTGTACTTTGTGCATTTATAATTGTACTAATTTATGTTAATTTGTATAATTATATAAGCACGAAATACAACAATTATAGATTATATTTTTTTGTTTAAAGGAAAAAAAAGGGGGGGAGAAAAGGGTAATTAAAGTGAGAGATTATGCCTGGAAGCCTTTGAATTTTATAAGCTCTTTGACTCTATCTACAATAAACACCTCTTCATCATTATCTACGTAGCCTATGTCCCCAGTGTGCAGCCAACCTTCCATATCTATTGTTGTAGCAGTGGCTTCATCATCGTTTAAATACCCTATATATGTACAAAAATTCATTAATAAAAATGAGATCATGAATAATTACTACTCGAAACAAAAATGAGCTAGAAAATTGAATAATAATATATATTTAAAACTAATAAAGTACCTTTCATAATTTGATCTCCGCGGATGCAAATCTCGCCAGGCTGATTGTAGCCGAGGGAGCAACCAGTTTCGGTGTCAAGAACCTTGAGCTCGGCATTTCTTACAACGGTGCCACATGATCCGGACTTGGTCGGAAACGGCTGCTTAGCGAATGCTAGGCTCATTGTTAGCACTGGTCCTGCCTCAGTCATGCCATAACCCTGTGTGTTTAATGCACAAGACAGTACAATAACTGAAAAGATTTATATTATAACTAAAACATATCGATTTATCAGGTTGTTTTTTCAAGATTATTAAAAGTTTGATGGGCCAGGCCAGGCCGAAAGCTAAAAGCCAGGGTCCATCAATTTTTCACTTTGATTTTGGGCATTGAATTTTTTATCTTTTTTGGCAAACATTGGGCATTGATAAACTACCCGTTAATGGTAAGCTTCTCAACCGTATTGCACCTAACATAATTAATGGCTGGCTAGCTTCTTGCCAATTAATAAGCAGAAGGAAGAGATAACTGATACATCATTTATGGAGCTCATCTCATTATACGGCTGGCATTATTTGTACAAGATGAATGAAAACAATTCATGATATCAAAAGGACTTTAGTTATTGTCATGAGTGATTTTAGTACTCATTTATTTATTTATTTAGTTAGTTAGTAATAAAGACAAGAGTTATGGCTATGGACAAACTGGAAAAACAGGTCTTTATGGTTCGATACAATCTACAATTTATATAAAATGATACTACCACACTACTATAATATATATAGATTGTATCTATATTTATATAAATATAGATACAATCTATATATATATATATTAATAATGTCCACATATTTTATACAATTAAATAGGACTTTTTGTTAAAAGAAAGAGAGTATTGAAGGCATATATAATTTATATATATGCCTTTGAAAGATAAGTTCACTGCCCACTAAACTAAAGTCATGGAGTTTAAATTGTATTGTCCCTATCAAATATATATATATATATATATATATATATATATATATATATATATATATATATATATATATATATCCAAATTGGCAAACTCAACTCCTCTCCTCTCCTTGACAGGTGCCACAAGCCACAAGCGCTGCCAACAATCCTTTGCATATTATTTGATCACCGTCGACTTAATTTTTAAGGGCTTTTAAATAAATTTTTTTAATTTTAATTAATACATTAATTACAATAATAAATATTAATTGTAAATTATTCAAAAAATATTTATTATTATAAATTTTATTGTTTCATAATTTTTAATAAATCATCCGATGAATTTTAAATTTAAAAATATCTCGAATTAACTTTCAAAAGTGATCATGTAATTTTCATTTCATTTCAGCAAGCTGTTGCGGGTCTCATAAAATTTTCAAAAGTTTGAAAAATAGATACTGATATCTTCTTATGAAAATTTAATACTTCCACAAAGGTCTATTTTATATAGACATGGGATTAATGAGAGAATTTTGTTTATAAAAATATTCTATTTTATGTAAAAATATCAAATTTTAAAATTTACTCTTATAACATACTTCGTTCGCTTCTGTTTCTTTTTATATATATACTTTAAATAAAAAATAGCTAGCTTGTGTAATTTTAAGTTATAAAATGAATTTAAATTCTTAACTCTTCATAATTTATACTCTAAATAAAGTGAGAACATCATCATGCCTTTTATACAACATATAATATGAAAAATTAATATTTGAAAAAATGAAATTTTCTTTAATATATCATCATTAAGAAAACATGCATGTCTTAAATCTAAAATTTTAGAAAGAAGTATAGACGTTACTTATTAAACAAGATATATAACGTATGCACTAACCTACTAAAAAGGTAGTACGTAATATGTTTATAATTATATATATATTTATTACAAAATTTTTAAGATAATTTGCTATAATTAATATCAATACATCATGCTTTAACCATTTAAAATTTGTAATTAGAAAAAGATTTGGTCTGTTTTAATTTATTTTAGTTTAAAGGGCAAGAAGTGCATGAATTAACATACCTGAGCGAAAATGGCCTGCGGGACTCTACTCCGGAGAGCCTCTTCCAGCTCCTTCCCTAGCGGTGCCGCCCCGGACAACACCACCCGAATGGAGCTCAAATCAAACTCCGTCACCATCGGATTCTTCGCCAACGCCAGAACCAGTGGCGGCACCACCGCCGCCACCGAAACCCGGTGCCTCTGAATCAGCTCCAGCAACGAACGAATCTCAAACTTCTGCATTAACAACACTGCAGCTCCGGCCCTTAACGAGCACAACAGCACGGAATTCAATGAATATATATGGAAAAGCGGCAGCACGCAAAGTACAACATCTTCTTCCTTAAGGTACAAGTTAGGGTTTTCTCCATCCACTTGTTGAGCTACACTTGTAATTAAACTCTTATGAGTTAAAACCACGCCTTTAGGAAGTCCGGTGGTGCCGGAAGAAAACGGTAACGCTACGGCGTCGTTTGGATCAAAGTCAACAGATGGCAATTCCGTAGTTTCATTGAACTCGGAGAGGACGGAGAAATGAAGACAATTTTCCGGCTGATCATCAATTGTGATAACAGTAAAATCTCGGCCGATTTTCGGGTGAGTCGGATCGGTGTTATTGACGAGCTTATCAACGTATTGAGATTGAGTAATGATTAATTTTGTTTTGGAGGTGTTGAATTGTTTGAAAATCTCGGCGGTGGTGTAGAAGGGATTGGCGGTGGTTATGACGGCGCCGATCATTGACGCCGCCATGAAAGTGAAGACGAACTCGACGGAGTTTTGGAGGAGAAGCATGATTGTGTCGCCTTTTTTGAAGCCGAGGTTGGATAAAGCGGCGGCGACTGTTTGGGAGATTTGGTGTGTTTGGGAGAAGGAGTAGGATTTTCCGGTGGAGCCGACAATGAGGCATGTTCGATGTGCGAATCGTGGGAGTTTTTCGAAGCAATAAGTGTGAAGAGGGAGGTGATTGGGGATATCGGAAAGTTCTGAAAGTTTGGATCTGTAAACAACGTTATGCGA
Source organism: Aralia elata (assembly GCA_034770075.1). Classification (NCBI taxonomy): domain Eukaryota; kingdom Viridiplantae; phylum Streptophyta; class Magnoliopsida; order Apiales; family Araliaceae; genus Aralia; species Aralia elata. The sequence continues at coordinate 1,826,264 of CM068385.1, read as the reverse complement.
GGAGGAGGATTCAGAAGATGACACTATTGGGGGAGGAGGGGAGAGTTCTGGCTTTTGGTTTGTTTCGACGGATAACATTGTTGTGACGGACGGACTAAATTAGTTTCTTAGTATTTCTTGTATATGTAATCTCTGTGTATATATTTCAGTTCTGTTTGGTGTGTGAGAAATTTTAAGAAGGTGACGAGAGAGAAATTAAAGATAGAATTGAAGGGGAAGGAAAGTTTAGAGGGAGTTGGGGAGAAGAAGGGAGGGAGTTGAAGACGGACAATAAATAAAAAGAGAGGCCTGGGAAGAGGGGGGTTAGGTAGGGGAAATGAGGGAGTTAGCTAAGTTTACAAGATGAGGACGTTATTGCATTTGCATGCGGTGTGAGGATATATGAGGAACCAGACTCTTTAAGTTGCAAATTGGTGAAGTTTTTGTTTAAAGTAAAGAATAGCATGCGTATAATAGTGGAGTAATATAAAATGCAACTTTTTTCGATGTAATTTTTTTTTTAATATATTAACTGTTGAGATAAACTCATATTTTAACATGTCTAATCAAAAGTTACTACGATAGGATAGTCAATGAGCTAACATGGATTGTAGGGGACAATTGCCCCTGAAAACTAAACATCATGTGTATTTGAGCTTGAAGATTTGATAGTCTTGGATTTGTCTAATATTTTGAGTTCATATTTTTGAGCTCGTGTTATAACAGCTAAGTATTTTAGTTGCTATATATAAATATGTGATATATATAGATTATTATAAAGTGCATGAGACATATTAATAAATATATTAGACATGCATGTAGGACTAGTCACAATTTAGTGAATTTAGGTATATGAAAACAAGTTTCGCTATGGCTGGAAAATGATGAATCCATTTCGAACCCTTGGCAAGCGATATGTCAACTATGCTTTAGCGAGAGCTGCTTTTCTTAGATCAAAAATGAGTATTTTTTTACTTTATGTTCTTTTTTAATTTTTGTGTGATTGTGTTTAATATTAAATTTTAAAATTTAAATTTAACATTGTGTCAATAACTTCATGAAATCCGTATTCATGAGTAACCATGTCGTAACGTACACGTCTATGTATTTATAGGAATCTTGGCTCATCTCCTCTCTTTAAATTACCTTCTTTGATTTCTGTTCTCATTTGCAAAACTACCTCTTGCCTACCTACCTAATTCTCCCTCCTTTTTCCCCTCGGGCTTTGGCCTTTGAGTAATGCTACAGAGATGTGATTTGCACCTAATTATCCGGAAATACTTTAGTGTAATAGACAACCCAATTGTATAATTATATCTTAATTAAAATTCTCTCTCTGTCATCTCACTAGTTATATGTTTGAAATGGAGAGATATCAAGAGACTAGACCCTCTTTAATAACCTCTATATCTCAAATAAATTCAACATTTTACCAACCATTACACAACATGTAACCAATTTACCATAAATTAATTATTCCACCCTATATATGTGCGTACTAAATGATTTAACCACTTGAAAGTTCTGTTAAGTTTCAAATACCGGTCGGGCCCCTCCTTCGCCGGCCTCCGTGCCGCTCCGGTCTCCGATAACAGTAAATAGTTGTCAATTTAATTGAATATTTGATTTAGAATTTTAAAAAATTAAGAATTTGTGGTTATTGTTGATTTGTTGGCATTAGTTAAAATTGATACAAATAAGGAATTAGGTTAGTTGATGAAATTATAATAAAATGGGTAGTGTTTGTGAAATGTGAATTATGATGTTTATTGTGACTTGTGAGTTTTGTAAAATTATAATGTTTAAGAAATAAGATTGATTATTATTTATTAACTTGAATTTACTTATTAATTGATAGGGGTTTGTAGGTTCAATGGTTAATTCATATGGAGAAATACTTTCCTAAAAGGCTAAAGGGGCCGAGTTGTGAAACCAATCCGAGTAGTTCAACTAATCCGGGTAATTGTAAAACTCGCCGTTGGCAATTGTAGTTTGTATGTTTTTTTTTTTATGAATGATACTAGTCTCGTTAAAGCTTTGCCCCGAACTGAAAAAAAATTCCTGGATCCGTCCCTGCTCCTGCACCATATTGTTGCTGCAGCAGTACTAAAAAGATTTAATATACAACAACTTGTATTTCTGTTAATTTATCAGTATTTAGTAGTAATAAATGAATTCAAGTCCTTCCATTTTGTGCTCTCTTCTTTTTGTTTTTACCCTTTTTCTCTATATTTGTATCTTTAATTGTTGTAGTTGATGAAAATTGCTCCAGTAGTTTTTGAGTTTAAATGAAAATCTGTTTCGGTAACCATAATTCTTTTTACTATTAAGTTATTAAAGAAAGAGTCATGTTATATATGACGATAAATTTATGTCTACAAAAAATTTCGATAGATATTGATGTATATGATATATATAAGTAGAAATTAAATATGAGATGAGTAGGAATTAAAGAAGGACCCAAATGCTATTTTTTTAAAAGGATAATGTTAAGGGTTTCAAATTTTTAGTCTCAATTGATGTGTCATTGATTAAGACAAAATATATAATTAATTACAAGAGACTTACCTAACTAATGTATTAAAAACATATTATTTTAAATTAAAAAAATTTAAAACTCCTAACAATGTGCTTTTTTTTATCTTATTTCTTATAATTTCAGGTCGATTTCGCCATGAGATTTAGGTCTTAATTATCCTGGGCAATGTGCCCTTAGCTCTATCTATACTCCTAATAGATTAGTTACTTATAAGCAAAAGAAATATTACAAGGTCATATTTGTCTCTATTCAAATCGGATTGTAGGGTGGGCATCCATAGCAACCGGTTGTTGTGGATGAACTCAACTTGTACATATATATATATATATATATATATATATATATATATATATATATATATATATATATATATATATATAGGGGTTAATCTAACGTGTTTAATCATTATCACAATTACTGGAATATATTAATGTATATAACAAAGTCAATTAATGAATTAACAAACTATATGATTCGAGTTAAGAATTTATGAGCTTGAAAGCTATATATTTAATTAATGAAATGATATTAAGGCAAATAAATTGTAATAAATATCACCAAAATCAAAAAAAAATTGTCCGTTTACTTTTAATTACAATGATAAACTAATAATTTATTACTTAAATTTTTTTCCCTAAAACATGATACTTTTAATTGTTGTGTTTCAGTTCATTCTTGTTAGAACATTAAATTCAAATTTCTCGCTGGACGTATATAATTGTTGTTGTGAGACTAATTCATCCATAATTAAATTATTTTTACATATTAATTAAGTAGTTATATCATTCCATAAAAAAATACCAAAAAAAAAATAATATTATAATTCCATTTTTAAGAATCAAATCAATAAAAGAATATTACAGGCGAATTTAACTATCTAAATTTCTTAATTAAGAATATTAATGTTGACATATCTGAAGCATATATATCCCAAACATCAAAAATAAAAAAATATAGTAAGAATTTCATAACTTATACGAATTCCTTGATTACATTCCTAATTTGGATTAATGATTTCTTCATAAATAAATATTTTTTGCCGTTTTGTAAAAATTAGGCTTCAAAAAAATTTAAAAAATTGCTAATTAATCCTAAGCACCATAACAAATATATAACAAGAATTCCATTAAAGAGCTAGCATCACCTTAGATTACATTCCTAATAAATCCATTCATTGCTACCAGCTCGTTTGGGCTAATTTACTAACAATATATACAGAGAGATAAATAAAGGTGCGCATAAATCATCAACACCATGGTCTTCTTATCATTGTTTGTACTGCTATCTCTTCATTGATCGTCGGTGCTAGTATAATTCCTCTCTCTCTCTCTCTCTCATACCTCATTTAAATTTATCCGATTTCTGTGTTTGCAACGTTTATGCTGAAAATATTTGATGTGTTTGCATATGTAAACACATCAAATATATTTATATATATTTAATTATTAATTTTAAAAATAGTCAATTTGACTTTAAAAAGTTCTAAAAAAGCAATTAATTTGGGACGGAGGTAGTATTATTTTATATTCATTTTTTTGTAATCATGTTTATCATTATTGTTCGTGACAAAATATATGTTTCTCTTGTGTTTATTATATAATAAGTCGGCAAAAGGGAGTGGAAGAAATATGTTCAAGGCGCATGAAACATTAAAGCCCAATCCTCTACGCATTAACTCGATCCATAAAAATGTTTCAACTTCACAATTATGCAATGCCAACACTAAAACCATCTTAAGTATTTTTTTTTATTTTTATCGAATAATCAAAAATACTGAAATATATTGAAACTATAATTTATTATAAAAAAAAATAAAAAATAATAATAAAATATTATAGTTTTTTTAAATAATCAGAAAAAAAATCAATCGTAACAGTTTTAGTGTATTAATTAATACTCTAAATATCATCATAACATTGAATTTTCAAACTTTCACCAGCTTAGCTGTATAGCAAAGAGTGGTACTAAAAGTAGTTGATGAGTGTTATTAAGAGAAGAAATCTATAATAAAATATCAGTAAAATTAAATAATTTTATGTTTCTCTATTTCCAAATACAATGATAAATAAATAAATTTTAATCTAACACTGTTTCGTGGAACATGAGTACGTAGAATAGTTTTTGTGCAACTCGCTATGTTTTGAATACCTCGTTTTAAAATATAATATAATTATTAATTTTTAAAATTAACTTAAAATATTTTTAAACTCAAAATAAAAATCCGCTTTTGAAAACCATAATTCCAAAATCTTTACTATGAAAGTAATTAATCTTTATTATTAAATTATTAAAAAAAGAATCATACTATACATGACGATAAATTTATGTCGACAAAAAATGTCGACAGATGTTAATGTGTATGAGATAAATATGAATTAAAAAGGGACTCATATGCTATTTTTTTTTTTTAAGAATAATGCTACTGGTTTTGAAAATTTCGTCTCAAATGATGTGGTATTGATTAAAACAAAATACATAGTCAATCACAATAGACTTACTCAATTAATGTATTAATGACACATTATTTGAGATACTTTTTAAAATAAAAAAATTTAAAACCCTTAACATTGCTTTTTTTTTAAAAAAAATTATTTTTTATCTTATTTCTTATAGTTTCACGTGGATTTCGTCACGAGATTTAGGTCTTAATCCTAGGCAATGTGCCCTTAACTCTATATATACTCCTAATAGACTAGTTACTTATAAGCAAAAGAAATATTACAAGGTCATATTTGTCTCTATTCATCAACACTATGGCCAGACCACTTCTTGTATGTTATTTTCTTATCATTGTCTGTACTGCTATCTCTCCATTGATCGTCGTTGCTGGTATAATCTCTCTCTCATATCTCATTTAAATTTGTTCGATTTCTGCGTTTGCAGCTGATAATATTTGATTTGTTTGTATCCGTAAACAGATCGCATTTAAATAAGTCGCGTTTAAAATAAATTATTTTTTAGACGAGTGTACAATGTATAACTAAACATGTACTAAGTATTACTATTTAATTACGTACTTGTGTCATTTTTGTTGGTGCCAAAACAATTCTAATGTATATGGTTGATTGTTTGTTTATAATGTAGATGTAGAACCGGTGTGCTCCAAAATCGCGTGTTCAAAGAAGTTTGGTAACAATGAATGTAAGTTTTATTGCATATTGAAAGGGAACCGTGCTGGTACGTGTCTCGGCCAAGTCATACCGGTGCTTCCTCCTCTTAGACGGTGTTGCTGCCAACCAGGATCACCACTAGGATCACCACCATAATCTCAATGATCAAATAATATGAAACATAGAAAATATTATTTTATGTTCATCTTTTGTAATCATATTTATCGTTATAACATTATTCTTGTCAAAATATATGTTTCTCGTGTTTATTATATGATAAGTCTGCAAAAGGGAGTGGAAGAAATATATTGAAGGGCGCATGAAATATTAAAGCCCAATCCTCTACGCATAAACTCGATCCATAAAAATGTTCAAACTTCACAATTATGCAGTGCAAACACTAAAACCATCTTAAGTACTTTTTTTATTTTTTTTATCCAACAATTTGAAAGACTGAAATATATTAAAATTATAATTTATTATAAAATTTAAAAGGATAATAATAATAAAAAGATTACAATTTTTTCAAATAATCAAAAAAAAAAATCCATCGTAACAACTTTAGTGTCTTAATTAATACTCTAAATATCATTATAACATTGAATTTTCAAACTTTGACCAGCTTAGCTGTATAGCAAAGAGTGGTACTAAAAATAGTTGATGAGTGTTATTAAGACAAGAAATCAATAATAAATATCAGTAAAATTAAATAATTTAATGTTTCTCTATTTCCAAATACAATGATGAATAAATAAATTTTAATCTAAAACTGTTTCGTGGAACATGAGTTTGTAGAATAGTTTTTGTGCAACTTGCTATGTTTTGAATACTTCCTACGCTTTAAAATATAATATAATTATCAATTTTTAAAATTAATTTAAAATATTTTTAAACTCAAAATTAACATGAATTTCTTGAACTTTAGTCAATACCATGATTATAATATTGTAAACTAAATTAGAAAAAAGTTACTATTCATCCTAAAAATTATTGTTTCATAAACATTAATGAATTATCTTAATTTTGAGTTTAAAAATATTACAAATTGACTTTTGGAAGATAACAATAATCTAATAATTTTTTTTTTTTTTTTGACAAAAAAAAATGGAAATTCCATTAAATATCCAAGCTCAAAGCATTACAAATAAACTGAGGAGGAGAACCTTCCCAGATATGCACATCAGACATAGAAATCGACGCACGTGCCAAGACATGAGCAACCGAATTCGCTGACCTACGAACAAAACACACACGACTATCCTCAATATCCTGTAGGAGTTGTTTACATTCATCCATAACATCACCAAGAAGACTAGGGAAAGAGACCTGTTGTCGAAGATTCAGAACTAAGTTCAGAGAATCCAACTCCATAATCACCCGACGGGCAGCCTGAGCCTTCAACCAACACAAAGCCTCCTTGCACCCCAAAGCCTCGGCCATATCGGGATCAGCCCCGTCCACCGCCCCGCTCCCAGATGCCACCATAACACCAAACGAATCACGCACAACCCACCCAAAACCAATCTTATTAGGCTGGGCAAACGTGGCCCCATCACAATTGCACTTTAACCAACCTGGAGGAGGTTTCTTCCAACACACAGCTCCATCATCGGCTGCCGAGAAGACCTCAGGACCAGCAGAACCCTGCGCTGACACCCATTGCAAAAGAAAGGAGCTGGCCAAGTTCAGCAAACTCTTAGGCAGCTGAAACTTTTGAGTCCACAGTGCCTCGTTACGGTTACGCCAAAGAGCCCAAAGCACCATACACACATGAGCAGCTTTATCCCCTAAACCACCATTAAAAATACGTAACAGCCATGGAAAAAAATCAAGATCATTAATAGGACCATCACAAAATGGGAACAGCTGCCAACAGGCACGAGCAAACAAACAGGAGGCAAAAATATGAGACGTAGATTCATCCGCAACCTTACAAACCGGACACAAGATATCGACATCCACTCTCCTGATACGCAGATTTTCCTTAGAGGGAAGACACCCACTACATAGCCGCCACATCATATGTTTAACCTTGGGAGGAACCCTAACTGCCCACAACTTTTTCCAAACAGGCAAAGAATGATGAGGGAGCAGTGATTGCAACCCCGACGTAAGGAGCTTATAAGCACTCCTAACAGTATACAACCCTCGGTTCTCAAGACTCCAACAAAGTTTATCGACCCCACTCCTACAACGAACAAGACTCTGTATGAAGCCAATATCACGATCGCATAAGAGATCCCGAATAATCGTTATTGTGAAACTCATTCATTCATACTCACTCCGTCCCAAATTAATTGCTCAATTTTGACTTTTTAAAGCCAAATTGACTATTTTTAGAATTAATAATTAAGCATATATAAATATATTTCTAAAATTATAAAAATTGGGGTTAGTAATAAATTGTATATACTTTCTTTTGGTTATAATCTTTTCACCTATATTTTAGCAAAAATAATAAAAAGATTAGTTTTAAAAATGGTCAATTTGACTTTAAAAAGTCAAAACTGAACAATTAATTTGGGACGGAGAGAGTATAAATTATTCCTTCTATCAGACGTTACATCATTCCTTATTTGGGAAATACCCATAAAAATTACAACAACAAAAAAGGTATATTCTTTTATTCCCATTTTTAAGAATCAATAAATATGTAAATTTAACTACCTAAATATTCTTTAAAACATTAATTTTGACATATCCTTGAATTAGGACTTGGCTTCCCTCCATTACACCTAATTCCCTTCATTTCGATCCAATATATACACTAATTATTTAATCTTAATAATTTTATTATTAATGATCAAGATATGTTAATAGATAGTTGATCATATTAATTAATATCAATCTTACCAAATTTAGAATCATTAAAAATATTTTTATCATTACAAGTTTAAAAGAATTTTCAACTCTTGAAATTTTGATGAAAATTTCACATGTTCATCAAAGAGTGAAAAATAGTCAAATTATTTTTATTTTTGGAACAATTATAATATTTAATACTTAGGTGAGTTTATTTCTTTCATTACGGGAAACTTGTTTTCTTTTTCTGTGAGTCTTATTTGTGAGTTTATTTCTTCCTCATTTAGTTAGATTTGATTGGTTCTTGATAATGTAAATATGAAATTATATTGTATTCTCCAGAAAGTGAGGCTTTCAAAAAAAAAAAAATTTAAATATTTTATCCATTCCAAAATATAAGATCATTATTGAATTTTGTAGTTAACTTAAAATATTTTCAAACTCGAAATTGACATTAATTCTTTTAGTTTTAGTCAATGCAATAATGAATATTGTAAATTATCTAGTAAGTGCTACTCATTATAATATTTATTAATTCGTCATTTCTAATATTGAATTATCTCAATTTTGAGTTTAAAAATATTTCAAATTGACTTTCAAAAATCAATAATAATTTTATAATTTAGAACAGAGATAGTATTATAAATTAATTGACCAGTGTTGATTTTAATTATACTATTTAAAATTATAAAAATATATTATATTAAAGTAAATTGAAGAAAATATGTAATAGAGGGAGCCAAATCCCTTGAATTGCATCCCTAACTAATACTAAGCACCAGAACAAAAATTTCATTAAAAGAGTATCGCCTTAAATTGCATTCCTCATAAATCCATTAATTGCTGTCGGCTCATTAATTTGGGCTTATTTACTGGCTATATATAGAGAGATAAATATAGATAGGCATAAATCATCACCACTATGGCCAGACCACTTCTTATATGCTTTTTCCTTCTCATTATTTGTAGCAAGGTTTTCAGACCTGGACCGTTTATAGAATTAGAAAAGGTACTGGGTGGGTGGGTCACTAGTCTAACCAGTGGTCAGACCGTTATTGACCCAGTAACGTCATTAATATACATTTTTTATGAACTAAAACATAATAAAGATGAGTTACAATATTAATAAAAGTGGTTAATTTTAATATTTAACATTTTTTTGGTAAAAAAAATTAAATTAAATTAAAAACCGGGTCAATTAACCGGATTTACCGGTTTGGACCACCGGTCCAACCGGTGGTCAACGAACCAACCCGGATTTTGACCAAAACTGGGTCATTGGTCCAAACCGGACCGGAAGGCGGACCGGTTCCGATTTTTACCGGTCCGGTCTGGGTTTTAAAACCATGATTTGTAGTGCCATCTCTCCTTTGATTGCGGGGTAAAATCGCTTTCTCATCTCTCATGTAGTACTACTACTTACCTAAAAAGATGGTGATTTTTGTTGGTTCCAAAATCTATTCTAATACATACGGTTAATTGTTTGTAGATGTAGAATCGGTGTGCACCAAAATCGTGTGTTCGAAAAAGTACTTTCATAACTATGACTCTATAAGTTTTATTGCGTATTGATAAGGAACTGTGCGAGTGTCTGCCTCAGTGAAGTCATACCGGTGCTTCTTCTTCTCAGACATTGTTGCTGTTAATTAGTATCGCCACCACCATCACCACCACTACCACAATCACCATAATCTCAACTTCTTTTATTCTACTTTATGCTATGATCTGGTTGATGCCGTATTTTCGCCAAGTAAGATGTCGTCGGCTTTGGTCTTGCATACAAGAAAGCATATCGTGACCAACGATCGGAGTCATCGAAACCAGTACATAATATTTTAGGCATTCAATTATATATAAAGGTTTATTAGTATATAGAGAGATTATCTTTATATTTGTATATGATCATCTATATATGGAGAGAGTTGGCCTAAGTCATATTATGGGCCATTTAAGATTTACATGAGGTGGAATCCCTTTGGGCTACTATTTGGGTCATACATGCATATCACATTTGGGTTTTGCTTATTGGGCCCAACTTTAGTAATACCATATACATCTTACTTGTCAAAAATACGGCATCAACATAATTGTGCTAAAAGGAGGGCTTGGAGAGACCCTCGTTGGAAAATTTTATCACCAGAAAAAGGAATTAAGATCCTCGAGTCTACATTTCATGGTTCAGAATTAAAATGTATTGAAATGTGACATTATGATGATGGAAGAGAGAAATGATGATAGAATATGTATAAAGAATGGAGACTCTCCATTTCATTTGAAATGGAGAGGATCCTAACCCCCAGAAAAGGGGGTTGGAGTTGTTGTTCATCCTTCAGCGATCTGGCGAATTTGTTAATAAATTTGTTGTCAAAATTACATCTATTACCAGCTCTGCTATATCAACCGCTGAATCCACCATGTTTTTCGATCGTTTTCTTCTTCTGTCCATAGTGATCTAAACCAAGTTGTGTAAATAATAGAGTAGATCTATGAGGTTATTAAAGAGAGAAGAGGAAGACATAATTTATTTCAGTCACAGTTGTATCGTTCTTATCCATAAATTTTGTCAAAGTTAAATCCCAATCTCTCTCTATAAACTTTTCTCGCACTACAAGCTTAAAGGTTGAAGAGAAGAAGTCGCATATAGAGGAGTGAGTGGCTGTGCAACTAGTCCCAAAATTTGCATCGCCCCACTGCTCATCTTTTCCATGGGTGCGGCTAATTTTCGAAGTGATACTGGGATCTATCTTTCTTTATTGGGCCATTTCCAACATTGGTCCGGCAAATTGGGTAATATTCTACATGAAACTTGAATATACCTAACATACATTATCCTTTTGGTTTATATGCACACATATTTATATTTTTAATATATACATACATAACATATTACACCATGATGCATACATATGTATTTTTAATATATACAAGCATGCACTTATCAAATAATTGTAGACCCTGCTGCTCATTCATGTTTGTATGGATATGTCACATCTTGAAAAGACCGCATTGGTTTTGTCATGTGCTTTAATTGTGCTATCTTTAGCTCTCTTCTTTAAATTGGTCCGACAAAGGCATCATTGAGCACGATCCACACCAAGCAATTCTCCAGTTCAGATTATAAATCACTCCATATTAGAGTCTATGTATAGCTAGAAAGCTCACAAAGGGCACCAAGCAAACAATTTTTTTGGGCCCAAAACTGCTCATTCACATGGATATTTCAGATTATGAATATATCAAAGGCAACACAATGTATACATTACATATATGACTTGGGGAAGGAGAGTCTCTTTGTATTCCCGAAGAGGTACATCGGGAAGCAGATTGATCGTGCCATTTAAATTTGACAGACCGAAGGAAATGGGACTTGCAAATTATACTTCGGACTTGTGTTTGAGCCATGCAAAATCAACTTGACATAAAAGAAAAGTCATCGACCATACATCACCAGCCGCAATACAACAACACCACCAGAAATATATGTGAAAAAAGAGGTACCAACAGATTAGTCAAATTAATTTTACCCAAGTAAAGAGGGAAGAGGATGAAGCTGAAAATAATACGGCAGGCCCAACAAGTTTTGTGCCAAAAGGAACATGAAAAAATGGGGCCAATGCATTATTCCTTCAACCAAGCAAAGTTCTAGCATCTTACAAAATTGGTGGAAATAAAGGCCTTTATATTTATGACAAGCTGCAAAGTCCTTAATATATATCATTGAGAAGATCACGTGACTTCTGTAACAAGTGGAAATGTAGAAAAGTGAAAAGTAGGGCTAGCACAAATCTATGGGAAAATTTGCAATCCCTCCCGCGGTCTTTCTAGAGTTTCACAACAACCCGCATTACATTCTAATTTTATAAGTAAGTAATGATAGGCCATCTCCGAAAGAATACATTTCTCACAAAGAGATAGAATCCAGGGGTAAGTCCACACAACACCTAAAAAGGCTATCCCCAAAAGAATACATTTCTCACAAGAAATAAAATTCACGGGTAAGCCTGCAATATGCCTAAAAAGGCCATTCTTGAAGGAATACATTTCTCGCAAAGAAATAGAATCTAAGGGTAAGCCTACATAACGCCTAAAAAGGCCATTCCCAAAGAAATACATTTCTTACAAGAAATAAAATCTATGGGTAAACTTGCAATACGCCTAAAAAGGTCATCCTTGAAGGAATACATTTCTCGCATAGAAATAAAATCCAGGGGTAAGTAAGCCTGCAAAACGCCAAAAAAGGTCATCCCCAAAAGGAATACATTTCTCAAAAGAAATAAAATCTAGGGGTAAACCTTAAAAAGTTTCGGCTACTTCAAACAATATATCCTCCGGGATAAAATATACAACACTTCCTACGGGGGCAATGCCACCTCAATAGTGCTGGAATCCTTCGAGATACATGGTGTAAAACTCTATTCGGGGTAAACGAAATTTTTTTCTCTAATGTGGGAACTTTTTTTTTCATACTCCCTCGTCCCACTTTAGTGGAACAAGGGTGTGGGGATAATGTTGGAATATGATATTACTAAAGTTAGGCCCAATAAGCAAAAGCTCAAATGTGATATGCATACATGACCTAAATAGTAGTTCAAAGGGTTTTCACCTTAAATAAAGCCCAAAAGACCCATAATATGACCTAGGCCAACTCTATCCATATACAGATGATCATACATAAAGGTAAATGTAATATCTCTCTATACCGATAAATCTCCATATATAGTTGAATTCATAAATTATTATGTACTGATTCTCACACTAGAGGAGTTTTTCGGCGGCTCTGGCCGTCAGTTACGGTGTGCTCTCTTGTGTGCAGGACCAAATCTAGTGACATCTTACTTGGTGAAAATACGGCATCAACAGATTTCTATATAATTTATTATTATTATTATTTATTACTGATTTTTTATATTAGTAGTTTTGTATGTACAAATTATACACAAAACTTGTGCATAAACAACATGAAAAAAGAGAGAAAATAGGAATTAGAGAGAGAAAGAGAGAATTTTGTAAGGCGTTAATTTGTATTGAAGGTTACATTTAGAGAATTGATATTTCCACAATATTTTCACAAATAACATTTGATATTTTACATATTTTTTCCACATGAATGTGAGATCTATTTACTATTAATGTGATATTGATATTACAGAATTATATTATTTTTACTTGTAAAAATATCAATTCCCTACATTTATATCCTTATATCAATTAAGAAGATTAAAATTAACAAGGTCATTTTCAGTATGTAAAAAATAATTGTAAAATGTTAGGATACACACATGCGAATGATATCCTATCAAATTCATATATAGAGTAAGTAATGTTAGGGTTTTTAAATTTTTAGTCTCAATGTATCTCAAATGACATGACATTCAATATTTTAATAATAATTTATTATTTAGCCAATCACATGAGATCTACGACCTATGTTGTGCTAACATATCATTTAATATACTTTTTGAGATAAAAAATTTAAGACCCTTAACATCATCTATAAATATATTGAAAAAGGTAATCTAAGGCATAACATATAAATCTAAGGCTACTCTTGATAAAATGACGTAGTTTTGTATAAAATTTATTAGTGAAGATTTTTATTTTAAAAAACTCAAAAATGAAAAACTTACATCTAACATCATTTTATTAAGTAGCCTTAGCCAAGTTGCATTTTTCACACACACACACATATATATATATACATATATTATGCGCGTGTGTTTTGGTGCTCATTTAAGTCTCACAATTGTCATAAATATAGTGACAAAATATATGACTTTGTTGTGTTTAGATAACAAGTATACAAAATGGAGTAGATGAAATATATTCGTCTTCTCACTTGAGTATATTAATTAATGTCCTGCAAAGCGTCAAGATATTGAATTCTTAAAATTTGACAGACTAGTAGCTATAAAAGTAACATTGTTACTACCAATCCACAAATCATTACCAATTGAACTAATCCTCCACCGGAAAACTGACCGGAAGAACCCGACTTCTTTGGACTCGTGGCGGGGGCCACCGCAGGAGTCAAATTCAGACTGCCATCTGGAGGTACTACCGGCAACAATGCAGGGGCTGGCAGCGCAGCCTCTGCCGGTGGCGGTGGTGGAATTACCGGAGGACTAATTGTAGAATTAACAGAACAAGCAGGTGAAGTAGTCGGAGGAGTATTATACCCCTCGGATTCCACTATTACCCCGTCTATACCATGGCATCTAATTGAGGATCCAGCAGTACAAATATTGGGACTAATAATCCGAACATGGTTAAGGAAAAATTGCCTCCTGCCATAATTACCGACTCGAAGCATGAAATCGGGTTTTGAAGTTGGAAGCATTGAGCCTGTGGGAAAATGTTGCAAGTGGTCAAAAAGCAAAGGGGTTGGAATCGAATGGCGGAGTAAAAAATCAGCAACATCATTTTGCGGAAAAGATGTATTAGCTAAAATTCGATCACGAGGCATTAAAAATGTGATGTTGCCTTGAATTGAATTTTCAGGAGCCATGTTGATTAGTACGACGTAGGTGAAATAAGTTGCTCTTTGCATCTCTTGAATGGCTACTAGGAGGTCTTGGTTAGTAGATGTAGCAGCAATTGATGATGATGAGATGATGAATATTGGGAAGAGGAGTGTTAGCGTAAGGGCAAAAGGCATGAAGGGGGCCATGTTGGATATTGTTGTTAGCTGCTAGCTAGCTGAGGAATTAACAATTTTGTGTTTGTGGGTATTTTTGGTGTTTTTATGAGGGGAAAGTTAGTGGGATTGTGGGACATGTAAATGTTGAGCATGCAATCTTGGTGATTCAACAACTAAGGCAAATGTTTCTTGCGTGAGGAGTTATTTTTTAAGAGGGTAGGATTTCAATAGAAAGATGGTCCGGTTGTGTTTGTTTATAGTATTGTTGTTTTAACTAATACAACGACAACCGAATCTGTGTTTTTCTTGTTAGTTTATTTACTGGTTTAATTAGTATAATTCTATGTTTTTTAATTTATTTATTGGCTTAATCTAGTATAATTTTATGTTCACAAACTATAGGTTAGATTTAAGATCGAATATAGTAAACAATCTCACATAAACTAAAGAATAGGGAAAAATAAATGACACAATATACGTAGGTTCACTAGATTGTGACTAGTTCTTCTTGTTTAATGTGTTCATATATATATATATATATATATATATATATATATATATATATATATGTATATGTCTCACACAATGTAAAATAATCCACACATCAAACAATGTTTATGTAAGTAATTATAAAATCTTAGTTGTTATAAGATGGATTCAAACCCATGAAACTTAAAACATTAATTAAACACAAGACCAGGACAGACGCTCACTCACTAGTGAGCGAGACCCCGACTACTTTAACGTAATGACCATTAGTCGGACTTATTGAAGTATGAGTTGATCTCAATACTATATATAAAAAATTGAGTAGGATGCATGTATTACATATCAATAAAAATGCGTAAAAAATTCAATGTGCAAAAAATATGTTAGTCTACATATTTCTACAACAACTACATTATCACATGATTCTTTTAGTTTATCAATAATTCTATATTCTTATACGCCTAATTACACGAAATGAAAAACTAGCTTAACAATTGAGTAAAAAGAAAAAAATGAGAAGGAGAAGATGCAAACAACATTCATGAATTATGAGGCCCTGGAATTCGATTAGTAAGATTACCATTCTTCCACTCCACTCATGCAAAGCCAAATTGTGACAACTGACAAGTATAATAGATATTGAAGAGATGACCCAAGGTCAAGGCTTTAAATTTATTGGTTTCATTTCAAATTGTTCAAAGGCAGTAGAGAGCTACTTGTGGGAGTCAAAGAGCTACTTGCAGTTCCACAGCGCTTTTAGTAATTCTAATCATATCAAAAGAAAACCGTATTGACTAGAAATATAGTTCATTATACTCCCTGAATTTTAAAACTAAAAATATATTTCTTTCTTTTTTATGCTACAAAGTAGAGATACATTTTTATTTTAAAATTTTAAAGTAACATTATAGTATGGAAAAAGACAATATGTGACTTGTCGCAATCAAATTTAGCTATAGATTAGGCATAAAAAGTCATGGTACGTAGTTGGTAATAAAATAGTAAATGTCTCTAATATCATTAATGAAAATGGTGAGAAAACAAAAATGTCATTAAAAATAATAATAAGTGTATGTATAACAGAACTTAACTATGATAAGTCACATATTCTCTCTCTCTTTATATCCTTAATGATAATAAATTATATACAGATAGTTTATAAAACTAGCGTTTTATATTATTCAGTAATAACATGTCACGTAATGAGTTTAGGAGAAAATCAAGTGATTTGAATTTCAATAACATTTTGTGTATATATTATTTATCATGATAAAACAATTTAATTAATTATATTAGATTTCAAGTCCCTTGATTTTCTCTTAAATTTCGTAGGTGGTAGATTATTATAGGATGGTATAAAAACCCCAGTTTTACAAATCATCCTTAAATATCACATCATTACTATTAACTTTTTAAGCTAATATTAAGGATATATTTGAAAATAAAAAATTATCCTTAGAAATTACATTATTTTAAAATTGTTTGTCTAATATTAGAAACGTAAGGAGTACAATTTTGCTAAATCGTAGTTACAGACTTATAAATTTTCTACATTTTTTTTTCTAAGTTGTTCTTTTTTGGTGAGTTTATTAACAAGGTTAATATATTTGAGCTTTACATTTTGTTTTTATAACCCAGTTTGGAGAAATTAGGATAAGAATTTGGGCTTTGAGGTTGCCGTTTGGTTCATGGCTGAAAATGGAGTTTTTCAGTTGGCATGGCCCATTGAACCATTGGCCCATAAAATTAGGGCATTTTCGTAGTTTTGGTAGCCGCTCTTCAACCAAAAACCACAATATAAAAAGCCCATCACGTTCCTAGGGTTTTAGCATTTTGTTCGCCTCCCTTCCCCAAACCTCCTCCCCCTCCGTTGCAGCCAGCAATCAGAGAGAGAAAAGGCGAAGATGAAGACCATTCTTTCATCGGAAACCATGGACATTCCCGATGGAGTGACGATCAAAGTGCACGCCAAAATGATCGAAGTTGAGGGACCTAGAGGTAAGCTCACCCGCAACTTTAAGCATTTGAATCTCGACTTTCAGCTCATCACCGATGAAGAAACCGGCAAGAAGAAGCTTAAGGTTGATGCCTGGTTTGGATCTCGCAAGACCACCGCCGCCATCAGAACCGCTCTCAGCCATGTGGGAAATCTCATCACCGGCGTCACCAAGGGTTACCGCTACAAGATGAGATTCGTGTACGCTCACTTTCCGATCAACGCTAGCATCGGTAACAGCGCCACGTCCATCGAGATCCGTAACTTTCTTGGAGAGAAGAAGGTATATCTCTAATCATTTCTAGTATTTGTATTTGTTGTGATTATAGATTTGTTTAATGTTTATATCTGAAATTGATTCAATTTGTTTAATTGTTTTATGTTAGATCAATTGTATTTGTGCAAATGTTTGTCCTTTGTTTTCAATATTTTGCCGGCTGAAATATATATCTTTAGTCTTTGAGAATGTGTATATGCAAGTTATTTGTATTTGACAGTCTTGTTGTATTTATATTTAAACTGAACTGTGTAAAAATGTTTATACTCTTGGAAGAGGTGTTTAATCACTTGTAAGAGTAGTTCAATATGTTTGTGCAGAGTATGCTATTTTTATGAACTGCTAATTAATATACTTGATTCAAGTCCACAAGTAATGAGTTTTTTTACCCATTATGGGTTTAAAATGATTTTTGTACTCTAATGACGCAGATGATTTGTCTGGGTGATATTTGTTTGATGTTTTCCTTGTAATTTAAGATTGTTTTGGTTTGTTAAGCTTCAAAGCAGCCTCTGGTAACCTATATAAAATTTTGGCATTTCTAGCTATTTTTGTGCTTTCTTATGTTTCTTCTTTTGTCAGAGGAAGATTTCCTTTATTGAATTTGACAGTATGTGCTTCTTCAAAATAAAAAATGTGCATTAAGTTTTAACTGATAGGTGATTATTGTTGGTTTGCCTTTTGGAGTTTGGGATCTATGTGTCCTTTTTGCTCTCTGAATGCATTTTTCTTTACAATATAAATGTGTTGAGATGCTAGCTCATTGAATTCATATAATATATATTTGGTGACACAATCACTATTGCTGCATTAGTATATGCTCTAAACTTGGTTGATGCAATGTGTTTAGAGCACCAGTTAAGTTTATGTTGATTGAATCAATCTACGGTAAACCCATGTAATTGGCATCTGATCATTCTGCCGTTTCTTTTACGTTTGTATCTGAACATGAAGGTATGAGCATATATTTGCAATGTCTAGAGTTTTGTATTACTGTACAAACTTATAATAGGCATGTGCTTTGAATTATTGTCAAGAAGTTGATTGGTATATCATTTGAATTAATTTGATAGTAGTGGTACACAGGTGCTTATTCGGCTGCTTCTGTTTTGAGCGTTGACGATAAAACTCTTAATAGATCAAATAATTTATTTGGTGCCTTTTAGTGTATATATCCTTAAAGAGATGCATTGACATCTTTTCTGGGATACTTTATGAAATATACTACTGGTTTGGATGCCTTAATATATATTGTCTTCTGGTTGCATCAGGTGAGGAAAGTTCAGATGCTTGACGGGGTTTCTATTACCCGGTCTGAGAAAGTCAAGGATGAGATCGTCCTTGACGGTAACGACATCGAACTTGTTTCACGGTCTGCTGCCCTGATAAACCAGGTAGCTGCCTATTTTACAATCTGTATATTGACTCCAAGATACTGGCATATTTCATGTTGTGAACATAATCTTTTAGCTTCAGAATTACATTTATTAGTAGCACTTGCTGATTCTGCTGCTATCTTATTTTGTTTGTGCAGAAATGTCATGTCAAGAACAAAGATATCAGGAAGTTCCTTGATGGTATCTATGTCAGCGAGAAGGGAACTATATTGGAAGAGACTAATTAGTTTGGCAGTAATTTTATCCCATAGTTGTTTCTTCTTGGACCATTTTATTTCAAGTACGCCCTTAAAGTTCGATTGAACAACAACCTATTTGTAGTTCGAGTTACAATTTTGTTTTGT
The DNA here is from genome assembly GCA_034770075.1 of Aralia elata. Taxonomy (NCBI): domain Eukaryota; kingdom Viridiplantae; phylum Streptophyta; class Magnoliopsida; order Apiales; family Araliaceae; genus Aralia; species Aralia elata. The sequence continues at coordinate 1,806,694 of CM068385.1, read as the reverse complement.
GTCTTGTGAGATGTTGATTTTAAAGTTAAATGGTTGGTTAGTTGGTCACTTCATATTTACTATGTTTGTGGTTCTCTAAGGGAAATGTTGGTAGTGTTGTCATTTTATTTGGATATTGTTGATTATTTTGTGCTGATTAAGTTGATAAACAATCAAATCTGGAACTCTTAATATGTCCAACTGATCACCCTAGACTCCACAGAATAAAATTTAGTTGATGTTGTTATCACCCTATTTTTCATTATATTTCCTTGTGTTATAGGCTTTTAATCCTTTGCTATTGTTATGTCTCTCTTTTCAATCCAAATTAAGGTTCTTAGATTTTGAAACTATACTACAAACTAACTTGAAAGGATAATGTATAACTTCATTCTTTTGTAACTTACAGTGATTTTTTCCCTTTCATTTGGCCTTCCATTCTATATTTTGGCCTTTTTAGAAAAACGAACAGCCTTTTGCTAGAGCAGTGCGATTAAGTTGTGGCAAAAATAACATTTTCCTGTGTAAATAGGTCATTCTTTGTAATTGGTAAACTGAATTAAAAAAAAAAACTATAATCAACCGATTAAACTTATTAAAATGTTGAAATTACACTATTCTGTTAACAAGATTTAACAGTTAATTTTTTCCGGCAGCCAAAAAAATAAAAATATTAATTACATGGCAATAATAATAATAATAATAATAATAAAATAACAATAATAATAAGTTAAAAACTGGCAGAGTTCCAACTAATTTTTTATTATACATTTATTTTTTCTTTATTCTACTTTTTTTTTTGAATAATTTGGGTTGAATTGTATTAAGAGACCAAAATTACATTGGCATAGGAGCATACCCCAAGAATATAACGAGGTCATCTAAAGACATGCCTAAAGAAGAACAAGCTATATAACAGCGAAAATAATATTGACAACTTCAGAAGCTAGATGTTTTGGAGGACTTCGCTTGTCATTGTGAATCACTTTGTTCCGAGCTTCCCAGATTTTGAACATTGAGACTGCCAAGGAGAGACACAAAATATATTCTTGGATAGCTTCGAACCTTGAAACCGATTAATTGATTCAATGAGGTTATCCCAGTCCATAGGCAAATGTTGCCAGTTTCCCAAACTAAAAACCTGCTGGATAATCACATTAGAGTAAGGCAGGTGAAAAAAAGATGACCAAATGTTTCGAGGTGACCCCGACACAAAGGACAAATAGCTACTTGAATCAAATGATCAAATGTTTCGGCTCAAAACATAGCAAGTCTTGAACAAAAACGTGGATTGAACAAAACACACCAACATTAGCTATTCTAATTAGTTTCTAGACTACCAACAAAAAAAGTTGAGGTCTCATCTTGAAGATCAAACCAGAGAACCCAACAATATGAACAACTCCTCACCCACAAATGTTTCATAAATTCAAATCATACCAACGGTTGAACCCACCCCCGTTTCTTCTAATTTATTTCGGATTATCTTTGGATGGGTCAAGACCCAGTCGACATCCAACCAATGAGTGTCAAAAGCCTATTAGGTTGTGAAGTGGGTTAGATCCGAGATAGAGATCGTTCAAACAAAGATCGCCGCCACTATACTACTGTACTGTGAGCGGTCTATATTTCGACCTTTATATCTTCCAATTATGTAGAAAATACATGACAGAGTTGTTTGGTCTTTTTTTCAGGATTTGACAAAAAAAAAAGTGTGAGATGACCTAAATTTATTTATTTATTTATTTATTTTTCTTTTTTGGCTGCAGAGACCGTAGGTTTACAAACACGGTCGGGGAGACTTGTGAAAATGGCACCCAAACCTGAATTTCGTTTGAATATCAAATCATTGGTTAAATATTTCTGTACACATTTCAATGTTCTTAAAGTTACTTTACGGTTAAATATTGGATATACATAAACTAGTACTCCCTCGTATCTATCTATCTATCTTATGACGGGAATCTCATTTTATTTCTTATTTTTCTTTATTCTCCATACAGTTGAGATTTATGTACTGTTTTGAGATAAAAACTAAATTTGTATTCCGGACCATTTAATTCATAATAACATTATATACATACCAAAAACGTATCGTCCAAAATTCCAAATTATCAATACACACGGTATCATCTCAAGTTGTTTGAAGGGGAAAAAAAATGTTGATTCTCAAGTAAATAATCTGCAGTACAAGTCATATAAAAGAATGAATAATTGCTGATAAATAGTAGCACATGTTCTACTTCTCTTAAGCCCAATCCATCTTACTGTATAGCTAATTTGTTTGCAAAATCGCACTTACATATGGGTACAAGGAGTAGGACGTACGTACCATCGAACGTACGTACTTCACATAATTCATGACCTTACCTTAAAGAACCAAGGGCTTGCCTCTGGATTCAGTTGAATGACTATAATCAAATGGGTACAAGGAGTAGAACGTACGTACCATCTATTCTCCGGTGATCAGTATAACTGGCTTGTTGAGAAAATAATTCAATTCACCAACATTGCTCTAGTGGATTCTATCAAGGAAACTGGAATGAGCCTCCAATTTCGGTAGCACCTTCTGGTGGATTAATTGCCACCCAAAGAAGGGAAATGGTGATGGCAATAAGCCCTGACCATACAAAAACAATGGTGGGCGTCCTCCCTCTTCTTCCCATTAACCCCTTAGCAAAAGGATAAAGATGTGCCAACACCCAAAAACTAAAGAAAACCCCACCTAATAAACGACTCCATTGTGGTATGGCACTATATATTGTGCGGCTGAACCCAACTGCTATGGCAATCAAATTAGTCATCATAATCGTGATCGGAGGAATCATGAGGGATGTCCATTTGACTAGATAGAGATCAGCAAAGTCGTCATCCTCATCATCGCCGGATGATTTTGATGTCAAAGTGAAAGATATTTCAATTCCAGCAACAACTTTCAGCAGCCCCTGAAGCACAGCAGCCAAGTGGGCACTAGTGCCTCCAATCAACCAAAACTGCTCATTCCTCCACCACTCTTCTAATTCAATTCCAGACCACTTGACTTCAAGCACAGCAAGCAAACAAAGGGTAATAGTAATGGCCAAGAGGTATACCAGGAAAGTGACGTCGAGGCTTTGGACAATAAACTGGCCAGAGAAAAGGGAAAGTGCAGGGAGAAAACAGTAGACAATAAGGAAAATGGAGGTAAATGGGTAGATTCCAACATTCAGGTATGCAACTCTCTGCAGAAACTTCATCTTTGAGCTGGCCAAGAGAGCATTGTTGCGGGAGAAAAATATCTCAACTGAGCCAGTAGCCCAGCGGAGGACCTGATGGAGCCTATCTGTCAGATTGATTGGGGCAGTTCCACGGAAGGCATCCCGTTTGGTCACACAGTAAACTGATCTCCATCCCCTGTTGTGCATCCTATATCCTGTGACGACATCTTCTGTAACAGACCCATAAATCCACCCAACACGCTCTCCCCACTCAGTTTTATCCTCGTACCAGCAGGAGATGACACTGATTGCCTCTGCAACGGTGGATGCATCAAGAAGCTCTCGGGGAATAGTAAGAGCACCAGGTGGTCGTCCATTTTTCACGGCAGGATGATCTGCAAGGGGACGGCCTTGGAACTCTGCCACAGGGATTGAATCAATGAGAAAAGTTGAGTTTCCAAACTTCTTAGGAGCTAGAGAAAGATTCATGTCTTCATCATCAGAATCACCCATTCTAAGGGCGTGGTTCTCTTCCGGGGTATTAGAAACCGAGGAACGCTTTTTATGACGACCAAAGCAGCAGCTGCAGCAACCAGGGTGGTGCTCTTTTGCTCGTGGTGGATCAAAGCCATACAGGGCAATTCTTCGAAAGAGGCATCCAGTTCCAACATAGACTGGACCCTGTAGTCCATCAAGCGCCCGCATGTTTCCATCAAAGAAAACAGTGTTGTGATTTGCATACCTATCAGATGGATCAATACCTTCAAATCTCTGAGGGAACTGGACATAACAAAGCCGATCCCCACCTCTGTCCATCATGAAACACATGCCTTCCTTCATAGCCTGGGAATTGTAGATGTAGTGGTCACAGTCAAGATTGAGAATGAAGGGGCCATTAGACATGATTGCAGAGGCTCGAACAAGGGCATTCATAGCTCCTGCTTTCTTGTTGTGATCATAGCCAGGGCGCTTCTCACGGGAAACATAAACAAGCATGGGGAGACGTATATCAACATCAGCCAAGTCAAATACTCCAATGTCGTCAGTTGTGCCCTGTAATGGCTCATCACTCGGCGGTTTCAACATCACCTGCATTGTTGTTGAATAGTTAGGCTTTCCTTTCCCTTCATTAACATCTTAACTGTAATCGACAAAATTAACAGTTCAAGAGCGCATAAATAAAGTTAATACCTGTATAATACCAGCATGATCACCTTTAGTGTGCTCAGCTGAAGGAGTTAACCAAGTCCCTGGCCAATGAGTTCCATCTGCCATCCATGTAGCTTTTGGAATCTTGACACTCTCCAAGGGCTCATCGTCTCTCTTCTGTCTCTGTTGCTTCATGGCCTTAATTTCCTCCCGAGCATGATAGGCATCAGACCTGCGGCGGATAGAGTCTGGAAGCCCATTGATGCGGACCTTAAATTCATCATACTCGCGTTTTACCCTTCTACGATCCTTGACGAAATCTGTCCGTACCTTGTTCTTGTATGGATCCCTTTTCAAACTGAAATAAGATTCAGGGTTTCTAGGTTCAATGCCATGTTTGCGGCAAAATGGGACCCACATGTTAGCAAAGCTTGCAGCTTCTGCCATGGCCTCGAAGGTCAAAAGTGCACCTCCATCATCAGAAACATAGCACGCAAGCTTTTCAACTGGATAATCAGCAGCTAGAATGGACAAAATGGTGTTTGCAGTGACAAGAGGGGGTTCTTTCTCAGGATCTGCAGTAGAGACAAAGATATCTATGCCTGGGAGATCAGATTTTCCAGTGGGATTATTTGGGCTAGGTGTTTCAAACTTCTCTTTTAAGACATTAAGGTCGGTGGAACGGTTAATAGGACAGAGCTTAGGCAGTTGATCAAGAACCCAAGAGAAAGCAAACCATAGTTCACAAACTATAGACATTCCCCAAAGCCAGATTGCATCATTGTTTGGGTGGGTAATCCTCCATTGCAAGAAAAATCCAAGAACAACCATCCGAATTAAAATTAGAAGCCTGTGAGAAAAAAAACGTAACATGAAGCAGAAAGTAATCATCAGCATGTATAAATAAAAAAACTGCGGAAGAATAAAGTATAATTCAGTTTGATTGAAAGTTGAAGAGAATGTCACAACAACAAAAAAAAAAGGAAAAAAGAAAAAAAATAGAGTAGATATATAGCAGCACATGTTATCCAAAAAAAAATGATCGGAGGGGAATTCTACAATCCAAAATAGAAGAAATTTCAATATCCATTTATAATACTATCCTAAATTTTAAGAATATTGTTGCTGACCATGGATCACAATTCTTATGTAGTTAAGATTCTCTATGTATTATCTTCCCTGATAAAATTACCATACTATATTCACATAAAAACAAGAAAAGAACCAGGGCAATTAAAACAAAATGTAAGATGCACTAGTCTAGCACCATAGACAATAACTATTTGATGAGTACCCCCAAAACACATATGTTCCTTTTACTTTTGTTTTTTACTCCGAAAATCCTGGTCTCTTACATATCATTTCCAATATTCAATCTAATTACCCACATGATGTGGCAGACCATGTCAATGTTAGGCACCCGAGTGAGTTATTTTGGATCTTAGTTGTGCATCATCACATTCTAGAATTAGAGATAAATTAGGATCAGTTAAAAGTTGCGAAATTGCAACTAAGGAAAAAATTACAAAATAGATGGAATGGTTGATTGTATTTCTTGTATGTCTACCTCCAGTGATTATGCTGCCTCTGTTAAACAGATATATACATGATTTAAATGGATAGATAGTAATCAACACCTATTGGCGGGAACAATACAATAAATGTTTGGCTAGTCATCACAATTCTTGGCTAGGAGAGATGCAGGGACTTGATGCTTCTTTGCATCTTCACTAAAACCAGACGCGCAAGAGATATTACTAGAAAAGTAGTGGTAAATTTTTTTTGGCAAGTGAAAAAAGGAGTAAATATATATGTGGTCACATGATCTGAAATTTTAACAGTCTTAGTTTTCTCTTTCCATTTACTGAGCTTCAATGTGTGTGAGCTGCTCAGCACCATCTGATCATGAAATGTAATTTGGAGGATAATGTAGCAAGTTGATGATCTCATAAACTTTTTCTAAAAATAAAAAAACCATATTCATCTATGTATAGTCATAAAAACTTAGTAACCCCCCACAAATGAAAAACAAAAGAAGAAATTAAGGATGTACCTATATGGGCTGAGAACAGCAGCTCGAATTTTTAATTTGCGGGTGAGTGGCCTCCATGGCTTACTCACCAAATCTGAAGGCTCAGACACCTCATCACCCTTCCCGTTAACAAACCCTCCTCCTTCCTTTGGCCATATGGCATTCCCATAGCCATAGGTGCCACTCGTTTCAAACAACCATCTATTGTGATCAAAATCTCCAGTCTGGCTCCTCGTCAGCTGTGACTTTGTTGATTTCATCAGTGACAGTCTCCTTTCCATTTTTGACATCCCAGATGGGGGTGGGAGTGGAAGTGGCCTCCCATTTTCTACCACTTCATCCAAATCAGTGGCTTTATACTGCTCCTTACACCCCGGGCAAATGCCATCTCCGGTTTTAACAGCATCCAAATAACAATCCCTACAGATTTTGAAATCACATTCACAAGGGAGAATATCCACTCCTCGTTCATCACTCATTACCTTGGCATCACAACCAGGAATGGCACATGAAGATCCTTTCGCACCTGCCATTTGCGGATGGTTTGCTTCTGATTCAATCACCTTATCCATGAGATGAGCTCGCGTAACACTATTGAATCCACCAGTAAATAGTGAGCTTGATACATACTGCTCTTCAACCTTTTGGGAAATTGAATCCATTGGTTGATTGTCTGGGGTTGGTGGTAGGTGTACCGTGTAGTTCATGAAATCATTGCTCCCAAGTTCACTATCAAGATCGTCTCTTGAATAACTAATATATCGACCAGATGAGGTTCTCCGGCCAAATGTCACAGTTGGGGGTATCGGAGGCTTGTGTTGTGATTCTGACCCATCTGCAGCTGACGACATTGATAACCGGCTCGCCTTGAACGATTTCGACGCCATGAGGACTAACTAAAAGACTACAACCAGATCCTGAAATTTTAACAAGCAATAAATTCAAACCCTTATCATCACATTATTTGATAATTTAATCCATCATCACACAGCACAAAATTTGAATATATATATTTTATACCCAGATTATAATCATCGAAATTATGACCGATCTGTGAAGCCCTCAAAAATTAACACACACCTTAATTAACAAAAAACGGTTCGACCCATATATATAGAGATAAAAGGGCTGAAAGCTGAAATCATTCTAGATCCACTAAAGAATACAGAAGTTGGAATCAAGCCAAACTAACTTTCAGCATACAGTGTGAAAAGGCAAGCTTTACATTACTAATCTGATAAAACTAAGACTTTTTCGAATAAAACACAGTATGAGAGAGTGATATAGTATTATATACCTAGCTAGCGAGCAATTGAAGGGGAAATTAAGCTGAAAACATGTCTGAAGAAGAAGATGAATCGTACCCCTAAAAAGAAGGGCTCGTGTAATAAAAAAGCTTTAGTGACTAACTCTTATATAAATGGCTACCAGATCTACTAATCTGAATGTTTCAAATTTGTATCCAGTTGTTATCCAACTGTCTAGTATGAAACAAGACAGAAATTCAGCAATAAGGCAAAATTGAGAGAGACTCAGTCCAGAGAAACTTCATGATCGAAACCTTTATATAAATTTGAAATGCATAACTTACGTAATTTGTTTAATTAATATTAATATTCAAATTAGAATGTAGCATTAATTTATATCAACTGAATGCTTGACTATACTCACATATATATACCTCTAAAAGCTTTCAAACAAAAACGAATATGGTGGTGGTGGTTCGCCACCGCCGGCCGGCGACTATTTCTCTTATTCTCTCTTAGTGTTGCTGCCGTCTTTGTGATATTCGAAAAGTGGTCTGAATGCCGTTTTAAGTGGAGGGACTCTCCCTTTCTTTCAGACAGAATTTTTAAATGGTTTTCATAAAAGGATGTTTGTAATATCAATAATGGTTGGAGGGCATTTTCGGTATTTGGGATTGAGGTAAAGAATCTGTATTATTCGGAATGGGGTTGTCTGACATGTGGCCCCATAGCGTGTAATAACAAAAAAACAAAAAACATGATGGGGTGAAGGCATATTCAAAAATAAAAATAAAAATAAAAAAATGTAAATTAGTAAAAATAAGTATTTCCCTTCATCCCCAATTCAACAATATTTTCCAAATAATTAGGGAATTAAAACGTTTAATTTTCAGATGGTCCTAATAAAATTTCAAATTTTCATATTTGAACATAAATCCTCTAAAAAAAAAGTTATATATGAATGTCGCATTAGAAATTAATTTCGAAGTCATATAAATTAGCATTTTTTTAAATATTTTATGTATGTATAGTTTTAAATGTTAATTTTTATAATGATATAATTTATAGATTAATACAAAAGTATATATTTGTTAATGTTGAGTTTTAAATTATTTGTCTTAAATAATATATCAATAATATATTAATTGAATAAATTTATTGTGATTGATTATGTTATAAAATATATTTTATTTTATTTAATGTCATATATGTAAGACATATTTAAGATATAAAAAAATAAAATTAAACCCGTAATATTATTTCATATAATTAATGTGTGAATTGATAACAAAAAATTAACAAATTCTTGTGGCAATAAAAATATTTCCGTATTTTCTATTTATTGTTCATATATAGAAAAGTTTGCCGGCTGTGGACCCCTTTTTGACGGATGAGGAGCAGCGCTGATGTATAATTTGAACGTTGCGAGTACGATGACAAATTTACCCCTGTAATTGCCATACAATTACAAAAGAGGGTGACGTGATGGATGGCTAATTGGGTGGGGTATACGCGGAATTAGCGCAACGAAGACAAATAAGCGAGCTTTGTCTGTCTCCTACATACGCGAGCTATATGGATTGTGACAAACACGCACCTTAGAGCTACAAATAAGAGTGTAAATAAATCAAGTCGAATTGAGTATTGAGTTATTTAGATTTAGTTCATAAAATTTATCGAGTTTAAAATAAAGTTTGATTGAGACTCATTTAGCTATCGAGTCGAGTACGATCTTGAATCGAGCCCGAGCAATTTGAACTTTTCGAACGAACGAATATAATCTGAGTATTAATAAAAAATTATAATTTGAGAAGGTTCAAGTAATTTATCGTACTTTAAAATTTGTACATATTTAAATTATTTATATTTCGAATCGCGCTCGAATTGAACTTTTAGTTAAACGAGTACGAATCGAGGTCGAACTGTTTACTCATTTTACGGTTCTGGCTACAAATAAAACAAAATGCGAACCAAACTCAAATTTCATTTTTTCCATTTTACTTTTAGCAAGTTGTTGACATTTTTTCAGTTTCACAACTGACCCTCGGAAAAAGTAAAAAGTACCAACAATGTTAAAGGTTTAATAAGAAATTGTACTAAGAATATTAAGATTTTGTTTAAAATAAATCAATTGATAATGTCGAAGAAATAATTGTGTTGTCATTATAACAAGTGTTGTTAAAATTTTAAAATATTATTAAAATAAATGTAAAAATATCACTAAATATATATTTATTCTGTCAATATAATTATTATTATGACATTATCAATCGACTAAAATAAAATAATAAAAGAAGGAGATTAGTAATATAGAGGATATAAGTGATTATCATGTCATCAAATATTTAAGATTACATGGTTGTTCAACTAACCTTAGAATATCAAATCCTTATTAATCAAATTAGACCCTACCTATTTTAAAACATGTAGGAATTGGTTAATGGTAATTTGACTACTTATATTTGTTCTCCCATATATGGATTAGTACAATATTTTGAGTCCGGTAAAATAAACCTTATTAGTGAAATGTTGAAATTACCTCGAAAATGTGACTTGTGACACAATGTCATATGCAATGTAATTTTTGTGTTATTAATATTTTAATGCTACGTTTGGATTGGTGGAATATGAGGGAGAATGGAATGAAAAAAATTGTGTTTGGTTCCTTGAGGGAGGGAGGGCATATGGAATAACTCATTCCAACTAGAATGGAATGAATCATTTTATTTCTTCAATCCAAACGTAACATAAGAGTAATGTTATGGTGACAATATGTGGTTACAAAAAAATAGAATTTAAATAATGTGTTAAATTGTGATCGTTTGTAATTACTTAATATTTTATCATATATGGATGAATTCAATAGTTATAATCAATCACAACCAGACACATCATTTCATATCTCTTTTCTTATAATATTTCTTTAGTCACTGAAATATTATTTTAATAATATGACTATTGTTAAGGATTTATCGGAGGAGTTGATTGTGGTTTTGGAACAAACTAGTCTCTATAATTCATTCTTACCAAGGATCTTTATGACAATCTAGAATAGAAGTCGGTGATCTGTTTCCTGGAAACATGCCTCTAGCACGTGACATAACTCACATGTGCATGCCATTGCCATGCATGATTCTGTTGTGGAGTAGTACTTATGCCGTGCACGTCTTGAGGAGGAGAATGAAAGTACCCATTTTTTGCCAGCTGATCAGATGAGATCGTGATGGACACCCCATCCCCATCCACCGCGTAGCTAGCTAGTCTTTCTAATGGATATATATATATATACATACATACTCTCCTACATACCTAGTTCCTCAGTTGTGTTCTGAAATCTGAATAAAAATAAGCTTTAGGCTCTCACTACCCTCGCCTCCACGCCACCACCCCCACACCCCAAAAAAAAAAAACATGACGTGTGTATCAACAATCTACATACATATAGATTATTATAAGAAATTTGATTAATTTCCTACTATCCTTTTATTTTATTTTCTATTCAAAGAAAAGAAAGATTGTAAGAAATTGAAATTAAGGTTCCATTTTAGAATTTGAAAAACTCGAGGAAAAAGAAAAGAAAATCTAAAATTTTATTAGAGCACCTTTATTTATTTATTACATTATAGATGGTTATATTTATCTTTGTTAAGATAGTTTTTATTATTTATTTTTTTCATTTTCCTTTCTTTTACTCTGCATTTTCAAAGTTCCAAATTTTACGATTTTACAGTCGCCAGTCACAATATTTAATCTATTTACTTGACTTAAAAGAGCCTTGGAATGTTTCCCCTTTTGACATACTCATAAAACCTTCATTACATACAATCTTCAATACTAATATACACCAAATTGATTCTTCCTGGGTCTGAAAAATGAGAGTTTTCTTAACAAAAATTGTTTTTCTTTTACGCGATTAGACGAACGCTGATCATCCCATTCAACTGACACATGGTTCTAAATGTTCACAATAAGCTGAGCTCACGCATCGACTTCACATTTATTTTTAGACATGCATACTATGTGAGGTAGACAAAATCATGTGTTACTACTTCAATATGTTTAGTTTGTTTTGACCAGAACACTGAAAAAAACATATGAAAGAGAAGCAATCTAATTACCTACGTGTAAGAGCAACGCCATACACCTCAAAATAATATTAAAATAAAAATAAAATTATACAAAGTGTGGGGAAAGGAAAACAGCCCACAACCAAAAATCAAGCCAAGGGTCCTGAGCTTGTAATGTTGGCACGTTTGCAATCACAAGTGCACAGGCTTCTGGATTCTTTCACCACACGTTGTGATCTCCGAGTGTGAAGCTTGATGTTCACCAGCTTACCTGCTATCTGTTCGCAACATTGAACACAAGAAGAACCTATCATTATTTTGAACCTTGTCATCTAACCCCATATATTACTCTCATAAATATAAAATGTTAAACGTTGGCAATGCCATTATAATGAACTGCACAAACATGTGTAATTGTGTATCAGTGTTACATGTCCAATGTTTATAACCAGGCACAGAACTATGAGACATGCTATGAAGCCCTCAGAATTCACCTCGTTGATTAAGAATCATATACCATACTGCCAGTAACATCAAAAGCTGCTCATTCTCCTGGCTCAACTTTGGAGACAGTCTCACCGTTGCACAATAAGGGAAACATTCATCAACTTAAAATGCAATTACCATCTTAGTAACAGTTTTCCGACTCCAGACCATTTCATTAGGCAAAGATTTAATAAATGAAACATCAGAAGCTCTATTCTACAAAAATTCTTTTCTCCCTCGTACATATAGGCAATTTGGCATCACACAGAAAAGTCTATATATTTTACTCCAGTAAGCAAGAACAGCACTACCTACTCCAAACTTATTGCCTTCAGTAACTGAAGAAATTCAATTAACTTGAAAAAGAGAAAATAATACCCATGGATGACGATGACAGCATATGATTGACAGTTTAATTAACTGACAACTTTCTTGAAGTAAAACAGCAAAATAAATCACTAAGGAAAGAAAAATCAGTAAATGGGAGGATAACAACACACCATTCTCCAAGCCAAGTCCTCTGGACCCATTGGTTGAGCTGGATGAGAATATAAGAAATGCCTCGAGTACTGGAATCAAAAGAACATAATCAATCAATCTTCAAGTGGTTTCATTTTCACAAAAAGTAAACACAGATAATAACTATAGAAGAAAAAAATGTTGTCAAACAATGTAAATCAACTCTAAAAAAAATCTGCAGGAATTCTCAAACATATAACTGATAACCATTTACTGCTGACACATTGAACTGCGGTACTACTGCAAATACAGTAACTACAACTTATGCAGATACAAACCTTGGCTAAATTAGTTCGCATTTCTCTGAGTTGGGCAGCACTAAACTTTCTGAGAAAGGTTAAAAGCCAACCTGGCTGCACAGCATCACTAGAAGAAACAAATAAAGCTATCTGCATTGTATGAGAAAAGTGAATACCTCAGTAATCAAATCCAACTGTTTCAAGCCAGGGGAATAGGGAGAAGAGATCAAGAGAACGACATTAACATGCATACCTTGCGATAATCAAGTAGTCCTTCAAAAGGGAGCTCTAATTCATCGCTTATAATAACAGGAATGCACCCACTAACAATAGCATCAAACAATCTAGCAGATGATGGAGTATCACCAGCTGGACTTAGGCAGAAAACAGACCTGAGCACCAAAGAAGCAACCAAATATAATACCAAAAACATAAAAGATGAAAGCTACATGGTGAAGCAGCATAATACAGAGATGACATTTACTTGCGCATGCCACTCTGGGCTGCTGCTTTCCCTGCCTCTCCTGCAGTCCCTTCCTCTATAACAACATCCTCAACATGACTAAGTTCCGCAACAAGTTTAGCACGTATCTTTCCTCCCTGATAGTATAACACCAAGTATTAAGTAGCAGCTACCTCAAAAAATTTGTCCAAGCCAATTAAAGTATCAGAAATAGAAGTAATATCAGGATAGATAATGGAAGAAAACACAGCCATGGCAGTGAGCATACATCTTAGACGAGGTCCAAAGGGAACAAATAATTGGAACCCTTCCACATTTAAGTGACATCAAGAAGTTTTATTATCAAGCATGCATATCAAGGCGCAACTATAGGTCAGCTCTCCTCTTCTCTAGTTGGCTTGCTATAACCATTTATCAGCTTAGTTGCCTTGAGATTGTTGTTTCTATCATACTAAAACACAAATAGCTCTATTAGTGGAGTATTATTCTTTCATGTTTTTTCTGTTTTACGATCACAGCACAACTCAACCAATCCTTTTTACCAAGTATATAATACCAGTTATTCTTAATTTAACAAGGACGCCATTATTGTAAAAGTTCAATGATATGAACTACATTAGCTGGATATAATATAATGTCCACAACTTTCATAACAGAAAGATTACAATCAGAACAACCACTTGAGTTTTAGAACACAGCTATAAGCATCCTAGACTCCTAGACTCCTAGTTAATCCTTGACTCTGTCCACAAGTATAGTAAGGTTAACAAAGGGAGGTGAATGTCATTCAAATATCTAAACGATTTCACCAGCCATGCTTTCCTGGACAGACCAAGTATAAGAGTACTTCAAAACCGGATTCAAATATAGAGGCATGGTGAAAGTATAGGATAAACCAGAAAACACTTCTGAGGTAGAAGAAGCGGCAATAGGGAATACAGTGAGAGAAACTTAATTTAGATAGTTTGGAAAGTTACAATAAAAATTGCAAGTGCACCCAATAGAAAGAATGGCGCCATCAATATTGTGAAGCAAGGGTATGCCTAAGACCAAATGTAGTGAGAGACGTATGATATTGCCTAAACGGAAAAAATGGTGTGCCTAGAAGCCTTTGCTTTCAGAATCGTACGATACACGATACGTATCGTACGATATAATACGGAGACAATTCGATACGTATCGAAGGGTGAATCGAAAATGACACTATATAATACAATTCAGTTATGATTTGATACGATTCTTACGAAACGATATAATGCACGATACTTTTTAAAATTAGCAACAAACTAAAAAAAAATTATATAGATCCAAAAAGTAATACTACATTTGGATTGCAGGAATGAAAGTGAGAATGAAATGACTCATTCTTATGGAATGGAAAAAAGAAAAAAAATTATGCTTGGTTGTTCCATTGGAATGGGATGAATCATTCTCATTCCTGCCAAATTTGTAAATTTTATTCCTTGGAGGAGGAAATAGAATGAATCATTCCACTCTCCATTTTATTCTCTTCTCTATTCCATTCCTTCACCAATTCTATTCCTTCAACCCAAGATAAAAGTAAAACTTTTAAGCCTTTTACCATTTCAAATAAAGAGATTTTTCACAATACAATACATGAAATACAATATGAGGGTATACACAATACAATTCACGATTTGACAACTATGCTAAAAGCACAAAATGGTGTAACCAACTCCAACAGTCCAACTAGCTGGGACAAAGGCTTTTTTAGTTTACTTGAGTTGTCTTTCAAGCTTTTACCCACTTACTGTAAAGAGATCAAAAATGCACATACTATTGATTACAGAAAAAAAATAGACTTTTGATTGCAACTAATGTCTCTCAAAACTGCTAGCATCAATATGCTAATTTCAACATCAAAAATCAAACCTCTAGATCAAACATCTCCTGCTATTACTAATTTCTATCTACGTGATATGTCTTTTTATTTCTAGAACATCCTATAAAAGCTGAATCAAGAAAATTCAGTTAGCAAGAAGATTAAATCTGTATTCATTGTCTAATAAAAACAACATAAATCAATAAAAAAATATATACTAAGGATGATTCACTTGTTAGTATTAGCCAAATGTCTTACAGCATTTCTTTTAAGCCTTCCCCGGAAATATAGGAGTGTGCTTCTCTTTGATTCACTTTCTGATAAACATTTGGCATCACACAAATCGAGATTGGCAACATAAGGAAGTATAAGGTCCTTCTCAAGATAAACTTGTCCAGGCTTGTACCTGAAAGTTTGAGTGCAAGTACAAATCAGCATGAAACATGTGTTAACAAATTTGGTAAAGGCACAACTAAGTAAGTTTTGACCAGTTGCCAGTGGAGTCCATATCTGGTAGCAGCCAAATAGCATTCTTCATATATCTGCGAACAGACTTAAAAGACCAGGGATGATGAACTGGAAGTATGTGATCTCGTCCTTCAGATCGATTCCATGCAGGTTGATTTGTTACCCACTTCAAAGCTTCCTGCATCGCATAGTGCCATATTAGATTGAAAATAAAAGCAACCCTACAAGCACGATCAAGTCCTATAACAGCAACTTGAAGTTCTCCGACTTCCCGGTGTTCAAAAATTAAGCACACTCAATATGATATTCTAATTACAACTATATAGCATTTGTATGCTAATAAGGTAAACAAAAAATGAAAAAATGATAAGGCAAATCGTAATACGGTAATTCAGTGACATATCCGAAAGTGTGAAGGGACACTGAAACTGGAGACCCGTAAATTTAACTTTGTCCTCTACTGCAATTATGTACAGAATGACAAAAAGGACAAAAACAACATACAGAAGACAGTGGCAAGCAAGCTCACTTCTTGAATTTAGCCATGAATGGGACTAGAAATATTTCACAAGGATGTTTGACACGTGGTCTCTACATTCAACTATGTCCATGTATCAATCCAATCAAATTAAAATTAGGCACAACAAAGAGGCAGGTATGGTACGGATCCCTCACCCCTGCCCCACTAAAAGAAAGCCCAGTCCCCGATCCCACCCCAGCAAAGAAGAAGAACAACAAAGTAAGATTAAGTATGAAGTTTTTAATTGCAAGTATCTCAAAGAAAGGTATTGCTTTCACCAGCTAGTACCTTCCAATGATCGGTTCTGTCTTACAACGAAATTTGTCTAGCTGGTCCATCCATTCTGTTTAAGGAATAAAAGTAAATTTCAGGGAATGATACTTCTATTACTGACTTGACTCTTGAGTCAGTCAATGTTGGACATGTGTTCCTGGACACTTATCCAAAGGTGAGCACCACACTTCTCTGACATGTTCGTACACCTGGCTGAAATTTCTTGGGAGACTCCTTAGACATCTAGCTTAAACTTCATCAAGTAAGAAATTCGTATGCTTGAATTAGTAATGTTAAATCCAACCAACAACATAAATAGCCCACAACACAGATTAACTGAGGTCCATAAGCCCACCTCCAATTTAGGGACAACCACAAGTTTAAGAGCTAAGAAATCACCATTGTAGGTAGCATTCAAAGCCAAATATCAAAGATGAAGCAATTAACACAATATTTATATTAGAATAAAGTAAGCCTTTGGAAACGCACTCACACCCTATAAAGCGACTTGCATTGCTGTTTCTCCAACAAGAAGTAGCTGATTGTTGTGAAGAAAGGGATGTAAAATAGGTCAGCATCCTCCTGCCAATAAACTCTTACAACATTTTTCAAAAGCCTCTCTGATTCAGGAGCAATTAAATCCGCCCACAGCCAATAGTCAACAGAGTGCTGCAACAAAGAAAAGGGCGAGTTATTCAAACTGAGGTAATAACAAGGAAAAGGGGTACTCTCCCAATATATAACTGCCTTATTTGCCTGCTCTCCTTGTTAGATAATTTTAATATCAAATAAGCAACATGGCAGAGAAAACAAGAGCTACTTTCCAAACAGTTTCTAAGGATCAAGCCTACACAAAAATTGTATGAGCTGAATTACCCCCAAAAAATAATTGTATGAGTTCTCCATAGATTAAAGGACACTCTATTGGTTTGAAGAAAACATCATTTACCGAAAGGTATGACAATGAAAAAACTTGCTAACTGACAAATCCATGCAAGTTTAAGCTTAGTTTTCAGAAATAACACACGTGGGGAAAAATGATTTCATGGAAACCAAGGGAGCCTGAATTCTTACTAAATAAACACTCAGTCAACGCCATCCCACTTTAGGCATTCAATAAAAGCAAATCTTTTAAACAATTGCATATTGAGTAAAGGAAAAAATAGTTATATAAAAAAAAAACCTGTTCAATGAGTCTATGGACGGGGCTACCATTGGAGGTGAGATTATAAGTCTCCTTATACGTATTCCGAAACAACCACAGCATATCGTAGGTAAATTTGGGCGGCATTTCGTAAACATAAACCCTAATAGCTGAAGACACCGACGGGGAAAAGGCAGGATGAAATGAATCGTGATAAAGCCTTTCAGTCTCTCTCCTCCATATCGAATCATCCAATTTCTTCACATCCTCTTCACTCACCGCACTCACTGTATCTTCACGAGATCTCTGATATTTGGAGCTGGAAGCAAGGAATTTCTCAAGGGAAGAGACAAAGGAGTAATCAGCATTCGGGTTAAGGCCAGAGAATTGAGAATTGTGGATTGGATTTGCTGGGAAATTGGGGGAAGAAGAAGGAAAAGAGATGAGAGAGAAGATGTAGAAGATGAGAGAGATAAGGAGGAAAGAGATAACGAAGAGCAGGATTGGAGATCTTATTCTTGGGTTCAGGCCTAAAGAAGAAGAGTAATGCCTACCACCCGCCATTGAAATTCACTGTATGGTGTTTTTGTATTTCTTTCAGTTCTGAACAAAGTATCCAAAATCCGAAGAGTTTCAAATCTTATATAGAGAGAGAAAGGGGATCGAATTCATACGGGAGCACAAGAAAGAAGGAAATGAAAACTGGCTCGGTTACATCACATGTACTCGAAACTTCATCACTTATTCACTCTACTGGTTGTACAATAATGATAAGTTTCATAAATTTCTATAAAATAAGGGTATTTTTTCCTAAATATTTATACCTAGGGGTATTTTTTTCCAAAAATATTTATTTTCTTAGGATATTTTTTAAGTATGAATAAAAATGAATTTTTTCAAATTTCGCTTGTGAAATTTTGGCAATATATAACAAGATTTTTAGAAAATAAACCTGTGTCAGCTTCTAATTTCGAGTGAAATATACATATTGTGTGGATGTCTGATTGTTATTAGTATGGAATTATTAAAATAAAGTTCATAATGGCAACTTCATATATCTTAATACAGCAGTTATCTAGCCAAGTTCAAACACAAATTACTTCCACAAACTGTGCAGAACAGTGTTAGTATAATTCCAGTACAAAATATATATTTAAAAAAAAGGGAAAAATCAAATGGATGGGTTTGCATTTCCAGCTTATGAGGACTCAAGCAACATCTTTTACAGGAACACCACCTAAATGGCCTGAAGTAAACATCAGCAAAGGCCTGTTTGAAATCTGAAATTGTCTATGCAAACGAAACCTAAAAGCTTATTAGATCATTTTTCGACGATTGCTCCTTCTTGGTAGCATGCCCCGGTTCAGATGTTCCACCGGATTTCTTGCCAAAGATCATCTCATCCAGATCATCCATCATGTCATCATTGCTCCCTCCATGGGATCCACCTCGAGAACTCGCTGGCTTTCTAATCAGAGCATCTTCTTTCCCTCCATGGGGTGATTCATCGTGCTCAACAGCAACAGGTATCATAGCAGGTTCTGGTGCTGTTGGAACCACCGAAGGTGCCTTCATGCCTTCATACTTGGATAGGACTATCTGGATTTCATCGTTTACGCTCAATGCTTCAAACAGCAGAGCCTCATCATCCCCAGCCGTCTCAATGATTCTCATGACAGTATATTGGGACTGACGACACTGTTGTTCAAGCGTGGTTGTTAAGTCATCCTACCAAGACAATTTAGCATCAGTATGTAAACCTTCCGACTGAGAAAACAAGCAAGAAACATTTGTCATACAGTTTTTTTAGGGATAAAATATTCTTCCACTACTGCATATAGAAAACTTCAACATAGGCTGACCCAAGCAACCTCTTTTTTCCTCTTCATGTGTGTGTCTTGCTAGTGCATGTGTTAACTGTATGAAATGAATAATGTCCAAGTTACATGATACAATCCACATCAATCCTATTGAACGTAGTGAACAATCTCCAAGATGTATCTAAACTTAACACTGCAAACCAAGAACACAAGATAAACATCTCCAAAAAAGCTGATAGGTAGATATCACCTAGGTCTTACAAATCTCACAGGAATGCTTGTTTAAATTAGGACAAGAGAATACTGAATCTGGAAAATATTCTTGAGAATCAAGTCAACATTCAATTTATTTGTTTTTTTCTATTTCTGATTACTAAATCTACAATTCATATTACAAAATGAAAAAGGATCTAACAATCATATTGAAATCAAGTTGAAGTGTAAAACCACCATGTAGAAAGAAATTTGTGTTCCTCGGCTAAAGTGGGGGGTTGTGGGAAAATGTTTATGCAAAATGTTCTTATGTGGTTGAGAAGCAATTTTGCTTCTTGAAATCGGAATGGAATAGTCTACAACTTCAATCCCGGAGAAGCTAATTTTACTCGTATTGCAACTTGCAAGAGAGATGAAGTTAATGACGAATGTTAGGTTGGAAGGCTGCAAAGATTGGGATAGGGAATGAACACCAAAGGTCAATGTGAGCCAACAGTACAATAACTTGTAGGACGAAGAAGCAGCAGAGTTGAGGCACTAACTCTAGGCCAAGACTAATTTTGCTGATGACGATTACATGCAAAAGAGGGATAAAACATGACACAGAGAAGAGAGGAGAGGGTGGGGGTTAACCTTTTCATCCTATAGCTGCTAAATTAGTCTACTGAATCCAAAAGCAGTAGTGACTAGTGAATTGAAAGACAACTGGTCAAACGGAAAGACACTAACACTTTAGAGGAGAAGTCTTTCACGAAATATACGGTATGCCATAACCTCGTTCGCCGATATTATTCATGTGTATGTGTCTTTTGCAAAAGAGAAAATTACAAGAACTACTAGAGGCTGCCTTATGTGAAAGATTCGTTAGAGGCCGGTAACAATTGATGAAACCCATTCAAATGTGCATCATACAAGAGAAAAAATAGTAAGGCTCCATCCGAAAAACTTTAAACACCAAGGGAACTCTAGAATGTAATCCAGCATAAAATCCACATGCTCTAACAAAAATAACATACATACTTTCCTTGCTCGAACACAAGCTTACAAATACGACACTCCATCTCAAAAACATATCAAGCTCATTTAAAACACCACAAAGCTCCAAGTAGTGAACTGAATTCAGATTACTAGGATCAACTTACTTGAATTATTTGCATTTATCATCTTGCAGATCTCTTTATCATCCACATAAGGAATTGTAGTAAATGCATAAGATAACGTATGATTTAATACCTCAGTGAAAAAATAGTTACTGTGGCTTGGAAATGTAGGTATTTCCACCACAATTATGCTGGACCTATCAGAGTCAAGACATTTCGGAATAGAGCAAGTTGTCATAGGTAGAGAACCACAAAACTGTTGCGCTAGTGGATTATTTGAAATTATTTTATACACTGAACGCAGAAGCAAAACAGTTGAGCAGACAGCTTTTGCCACAACGTGAGAGTTCAATTGTGGTTTATTTCGAGAGAGGAGAAACAATGATAACACAGAAAACATTTACACAAGGTGCTCTGCTTTGATGGTATCATAACAACATTAAAGTTATTGACTTATTTCTTATGATTAAATATAATCCAACCAAAATTTGTTAATTGACTACTTTGCTTTACAAATAGTGAGTCATAAGAAGTCATCCCCAAAATAATGCATAAAAGAAAATAACACAGTGACAAGATCTACCTACTTAGTCTAACAGATATATAGGAATAAGATGTAACACTGAAGTCTAGGACTCGTGATCAATGATATTTATTACTCTAATATCAAATTTCAGTTGCACAAGTTTGTAAACTCTTGCCTTTCTATCATGTGAATAGGCGACAAGAAGAACCTAAAAGGAGAATTTTGACAATGTACTTCTTAAATTAAGATGTCTAACCATTTAACTAAAAAATAAAATCAAACTACAAGACTAAATCTAAGTTGGTCTGTATTCTGTAACATGATGCAACATAAGTATAACTTGTCAATCAACTAGATTGGGGAGTAGGTGTTATTGGTGAAACCTGAACTTTAATTCAGAGGTGATTGTAAGCTACTCAAAAGATAATTGGGCCTATTCCTAGAGCTGAGGGCCGGTCAAATTTGGAGGGCAGTTTTGTACTTTTGTGTTGAATTAGGGTTTCTTATATTGTGTTATATAAGGAGGGAATCCTACAATTGTAAAATGTACGAAATTTCCAAAAAGATAGTGAAACTGATCAGCCGGCAACCGTGGACTAGTTCAACATTTGGTGAACCACGTAACTTTTGTGACTTGTGTGATTGTTTTCTTTTGATTTTATCTTTGTTATTGTTTTCACTGTGTTGTTATTATCTAACAAAAGGACCCCTACGGTGTAAATGCAATTAATTTTCTAAATCATTAACCGCATACAACTGATAAGGGTAAGGTGACTAGGATGGAGTTGATCGAAGTTTCTAAAATGATGGTTTTCCAAAAGACAGATGTGGAAAAGTCAATCTTGCATAATTAATTGTAGCTTGACCAAGTCAAATATCTCCATTAATAAGGCGGGAAGAAATGAGCTAATTTTTTTTGGTGTAAACACAAAAAAGCGAAGCCTTTTTACTTTCCTATTTTACCCTTTAAATTTATTAAAATATAAAAAGTGGTTTGATTTGTCTATAAATTGATCTCTTCTCACTTTTTCACCTTTCTCTCTCACAAAAAAGTGAAGCCTTATTTACTAACTTTTAGGACCACTTTACACTTTTAACACACACGTAAGTGTGCCATGTAAACTACTAATAATAATACCTGTAAAGCATCTTGCTGCGGTGAAGAGGATAAAACGGTGGTAAGAAGTTCAATGCTGTTTCTTGCCACATCAAATGCTTCCTTTGTTTGTTCAGCTGAAAAGCGTTGCACTGTAACCTCACGATGAATTTGTTGTGCCAGGCTAGCATTTGGTTCTGAAGCAGGGATTGAACGAGGAGGAGTAAATATAGGAGCCAAACTCTCAGTATCACGTCCTGGGAAACGTATACCTCTCGATCTCAAGCTCTATAGAATAAAGATATGAATTTCACATATGGAAATGTGTTAAAAATATAACCAAAAATATACAAATCACAGAAAATACATAAGTATCATTTGAGTTGTCCAACCATTATTTAATACGGTAATATACCTTGTACGTCTCTTCATAAACAGGCAAATAGCGAAGCTCAGCAGAAGACTCTCCCCATGCTTCGATCAGAATCAGAGCCTTGTTTCGATTATTAACAACAGTATGAGGATCATCAATCAACTTCACCAACTCATCGAGCACTCTCTCTGACGCAATTTCAGAAAATGCCTTCTCACAATTTTTAGCAACAGTCTCAAGCAACACCAGAGACAAATACTGAACCCTAGGGATCTTCAACATGATCCTTTTCTTTATACCGCGAATCAGCTCAATGCTACTGACCCTTTCATTGTTCATCATGTCACAGAGCTCGAGATTTGTGGCCCAATCAGGCTCATCTAAAGTTTCAGCAGTCGCTTCTTCAACAAGCTTATCAGCCTGACTCGGGCCTTGAAAAAACTCCTTCATCTTGAAACTAACAGAGCTCACCCCTGCACTGATCTTTTGACCGACCTCAGACCCTCCAATCTTCAACCGCTCGCCTAGAGCATTGACTTTTTCCATCAAATTGTTGTCACTCATTTTTCAAAACCCTAGCTTTGAATACACCTCTAACAAAAAAATCCTAAAGCTCCTTCAATTATTTAAACTAATCTCCCACTGTAAAAAGAAAATTAAAGAAATGCAAAACCCTCGTTAGATTATCGCAAGTAAAATCAACATTCAAACCCATAACAGATGAACACAATCAACAAGTTTAACTACTAATCACTTCTCTTTATTATAATTTTTTTATAAAAAAAAACCATGAGACTATAGCAGAACCCATATGAATATGCTAATTAAAATCATACTTTAAATTAATATTTACATCCATGAATTCATGAAATTAAAAAATTTCATCACCGATCAAAAACCAAATTCATAAAGAAAAAATATGAGTAAAAAGCACAACACAAGTATTATAACAGATGACACATATGATCAGATCAAAGAACTAAATGAACAATCAAATCAAAAGGAAATAATTTCAAAATATTGGCGAAGGAAAAGAAGAGAACCTGTAAACTGCAGGTAAAAAGGGTCGGAGTTGGTTGGAGGAGTTTGTTCTTTTTGAATAGGAAGATGACGACTCACACAGACTAGTGTTTTTATTAAGGAAACTTCCGAAGTTTCTATGCATTGCAGGCCAGACTAATTTGGAATATAGTAGTGGGAATAAATAAGAGGATTCTAAAATTTAAAGAGAATAACAATATGGAAAATGATATTTACAATGAAATTTACAAAAATTTGTATTAAAAAACATAAAAAATAATAGGAGGATAGAATTCCTTTATATGTCCCATAAAAGAAAATATATTTGCAAATTTAAGATTATTTTTTTATTTTATGGGTTAAACTTAAGTACATTTTACTATTTTATATTATCAGTAATAAATTATACTATTTTTATAAAAAAAAATTATAAATGACATTTTGTTTTTGAAATGAAAATAGGATTATACAAAAAATCCCATTTAATTTTTTTTGAAAATACTGAGATATGTTTTTGTTATTTATCTCCAAAATTAGTGACTGTTGATTTATAATATTGGCATAATAATAAAATCGTGATAGGTTAAAAATATTTTGTCATTTTATATTGTAATTAATTGAAATACTACTTTTTTGTTTCACAAAATAATAGCAAATGAGATATGAGGCAATTTTTCTTTTTTGGTGAAATGGCGAGTAAATTTTAGGGATATGCTTAGAAAAATAAAATTATTTAAAAATAGTTAAAAATGTATTTCTAAGGATAGAACATAAGGAGTAAAGTTATACTTTATCCATACTAAAAGAGTCTTGTTTATAAATTTACCAAATAAAAAATAAATTTATATTTCATTTTTATTTTTAAGTTTATTCAATGCAGTGATGGTATGATGATAATTTAAAAAAGGGAGCAGATATTTTTTCATAATTCTTTTTCACACCAGCGTAAAGTGAATTATACCTTCACGTGGGAGGGAAGTATATAAAAATATCAAAAATACACGTGAAAATAGTATTTTTTTAAAAAAAAATTATGTTATTATATATTAACATTAAAATAAATAGTGCTCATTTTGAGCAAATAAATAAATAAATAAAACACTTTTTTTTCCAAAACAGATGAAGTAACAAAATGTAGAATAATGTACATGTTGGTGAGTTTTATGGTTTTGAATCTTTTGATGTTTCATACTTCATTATTAGTCAATGCAAATTTGAAAAATTAAAAATAAAGATTAAATGTTATATTCCTTATATATTTGGAGAATGCAAAAGTAACTACTAAAGTGAGCATTGTTTATTTATTTATGTCATTTATTTGTTCAACTTTCCTACTTGATCAATTGGATTTGTTGACTTGAACCCCAAACTTGACTTGACTCTATGTTAGGTTGGGATAATTTTGTCTGAACCATTTGATTCCGTCATACACGTTAAAAGTCTTGTCTTGACTAATACTCCATCAATAATCATGTCAATATTAAATTCATAATTTTTTATTTTTTGAAATCCGGAGAAAGTCATAGAAAAAAATAATAATATTTTAATGACAAAAAATTAGTTACAAAGATAATATACAAAATGATATGTTAATTAGTGAATATTATCCACTAATTATAATCTGACACATTATTTTATTTTATATCTATCTAATTTTTTGTGGCCAATCTTTTATCACCGTAAAAGTACTCTAGAGAAGAAATATCATAAGTGATAAGAGTTGAAGCAAAAACCTTTTTTACCCAAACAATAAAATTCAAAAAAATAAATCCGAATAAATACTTGAGACCAGTTGAAAAGAGAAACTAGCCTCAAAGAAATATCCAAACCCCAAGCAGGGGTAATTTAACCCTTTAAAATTGTCATTATTACCACAAGGGGGTCCAATTAAACGCCAAAGTAAACTTTGTAGGAGCATAAAAAAATAAAACAGAATGACAATTTATAGTGCATAACCTTCTGAAGAGAGAGGTCTAATTGCCAAATAAAAGATAAAAGCCAAGTATAGCGAGTGAATGAGTAAGCAGATTCCTTTCACGATGAACATGGTTAAACCGGAGAGAGGGGAACCTATTCCACCAACTAAACAATGAGTTAAATTTTGGCAACATAGTAAAAATTATTAGCCAGACTTAGGCGGTGTTTGATTGCATTTTAATACATTTTAGCAACCCACCTCTTAATACGTCTTAACAACCCACATATTTGTATCAAGAGTCCACATATTTGTATTAAGAGGTCATCTGAATAGTTAAGATATAAATATGAGTCTAAACTATTCAGATGACCTTTTAATACAAAGATGTGGACTGTTAAAATGCATTAAGATATGAACTGTTGAGATGTATTAAAATACAATCAAACACCACATTAATTATAATAACCAATTATTAATTATAACTAATTTAATTACAATTGAGCACATTATTTTGTGTCAATTTTTAGTTGACTATACAGTCTATGCAGTTGATTCTGTCGCTTCCGCGTAAGAGTTAGCAACATGGCCATGTATCAAAGATTCCTCTTGGAAAGCAGAGCCGAGCTGCGAAAGAAAGGGCAAAACGTGGGTTCCAAAACAAGTTTCACTAACCGCTATCACAAACTTTAAGAGAATTTTTACTTGGCAAAACTAATGATTTAACCACTGTAGTTGGCACATTTTACTTAATACAGTACCAAACTTTTAATTTTTCAAATTACACCATTGAACTAATTATTATTTTTAAATTAGGCCACTCCGTTAAAAAAATTAAACAGACGTTAAATTACTTCAATTTTTTTCCTACGTGGCAACAAAGAAATAAAGCTAAAAGAAAATATATATTGATGTGGAAATTCCTTCGTGGCAATGTAAAAAAAAAACAAAAAAATTAAAGAAATTACATGGAAAATAAAAGGCAACACAAAAAATTTTATTTTTGACTCATTTTTAATATTTTAATGTTTCAAAAAAGACAAAAATGTAATAAAACACAACAAAAACTAATAAATTAAAACATTTTTTTCATTCATTAAATCAAATTTATTTATCAAGATAAATAAAATTTAAATCAAATCTTAATCAATTAAATATACTTCCTGTCGTACCAAATATATTTTTCTTAATGTTGTTTTACCCTTTTCATTCCGAAATACAAAATTAATGTTGTAGTTTTAAATTCAATTTAAATATTTGTTAACAAAAAATATTGTAATTAATGATACCTTTTATATAATTTATAATTATTATAATTTACTATAAAATTAGTCAAAATTTATTTTTAAAATACCTCAAATAATAATAATACCCTCTCCGTTGCAAAAAAAAAAAAAACTACCATCAGATCACCACTACTCCACCATCAAAACCTCCGTTCACCGCGTCAAAACCTCCGCCTCACCATTGCTCTACCAAAATAATTTTTTTTTTCTTCACATCTGTGTTCATATGCTGAAGAAGCTTCAAAAGAACATGCATCACAATGAAAAAAACCAAATCATAAATTTCAAGATTCCCAAACCACAATAATCATTCTAATTGCTTCTTCAAATCATCACAATTATAACAGAACTTTACAACTAACTACACAAAATTCTCATTTCCAGAATCAGAAAATGAAGAACAGAAACATAACTTGTAACAAACCAATGAACAACAACAACAATGGAGTACAAGAATTATCAATAAAAGAAGAATTTCAACCAGGCAACAAAAATTCATTTCACAAACTCATCTCTGCTCTCATCTAACATTCATTCTTGAACAAACCCATCAATGAATTAAGAATGAACAAACCCATCAATGAATTAAGCGGATTTTGAACAAACTCATTCATTATTCAAGATTCTTCAATGAATCAATGAACAAACCCATCAAAAATTTAACATTCATTCTTCAAGATTCTTCATTTTATGAACAAACCCATCAATGAATTAAGTGGATTTTGAAGAATCTTGAACGCAAACGCAGCGCAGAGGACAGAGAAAAATATTGGGAATTCAGTGAATAAGTCCTCGCCTCCTCCTAGCACCGTCGTTTCACCGCCCACAAGCATGACCAAATAAAAACTTAGTTATGCCATCTCAATACAGCAAACAGATCAAAAAACAAATCAGATCTAGGTACCATAATCGCAAATCAAAAAATCTCAAGTACTAATGTTGACACCAGAAATCTAGATCTAGATTGAGAAATTTTTTGTTTTTGAATAACAAATTAATTTTCACCTTCAAAATCAGATCTGGATGTTTTTAAGATTTATTTTCGAACTAATATCCAAATAATGAGGGATCATAGAGGAACGAGGAACGAAGAACGAAGGAAAGGAGGAAGAAGACCCAACAATCACCATGGTTTACAATATTATAACATTAATAACTAATTAAGGAAAATATGTTTGGTTTGACGGGGAGTATATTTAATTGATTAAGATTTGATTTAAATTTGATTTATCTTGATACATAAATTTGATTTAATGAATGAAAAAATGTTTTAATTTTATTAATTTTTGTTGTGTTTTATTACATTTTTGCCCTTTTTAAAACATTAAAATGTTAAAAATGAGTCAAAAATAAATTTTTTGTGTGTTGCCTTTTATTTTTCATGTCCTTTCTTTAATTTTTTGTTTTTTTACACAGTCGTGAAGGAATTTCCACATCAGTATATATTTTCTTTTAACTTTATTTCTTTGTTGCTACGTAGGAAAAAATTGAAGCAATTTAACGTCTGTTTAATTTTTTTAACGGAATGACCCAATTTAAAAATAATAATTAGTTCAATGGGGTAATTTGAAAAATTAAAAGTTCAGTAGTGTATTAAGTAAAACGTGCCAACTACAGTGGCTAAATCATTAGTTTTGCCATTTTTACTTTAACTGTACAAAGAGTCAAATCGTCTATATAAACTTCAAGCCAAAAAAAGACAAAAAAGCAATACGCGCCTAGTAAGGCTTGAAAAAGACAAAGTTCGAAATCATTGTGTTCTCAAGAACGAAGGCCAAGTCAAAGACAAAGACCGTGCCCCTCGTACTCACCAAAGCGTAATTATTTTCTTTATCATATTTCATTATGAATTATTTTTATTTTTTTTCATCCCACTTTTAAATATCAAGTATAACCTGAACGCAAAGTAAACAAAATGTATTTAAAGGGTGGAATTCGACAGTACTTAAAATTTGAAAAATTTTATGTACATAAATTATATACAAAAAATTGTGCACTAATTGTAATATTTATTTATTATTATATATCAATTAATATATATATATATATATAATATCTAATGATAAATTTGACTTCTTATTTTTTATTTTTTTTATTTTTATGTATAGTTGTGTGGATAATATTACTTAAAACATATCTGCACCATATAAGTTTTGTGTTTGACTTGATAATAACAGGTCTTTCAACAAAAGTAATAGGTCTTGTTTGGCTAGTATAAAACATAGTGGGCTTATTGAGTTATTGTCCAAATTTTCATGTAAAAGACCCAAACAACACCCTACATAGTCGTAGTTCGCTGAGGTTTCTCTCTTCTATCGCCGTAGCAAATAGAAGTATAGAACTCCCTCCCACAGTTAATGGCTACGTGAGTTCAGAAGCGTCTGATATATCGGGCCGATCAGTCGGCCAATGCAGTCTCTTTATACTATCATAATACAGGTTCTTCTCATTATAATCTTACTCTTAGAGTATTATATTGTGTATTTTCAGTGTACTATTTGCCTGGATTATTGTCTGTTTGATTTATTTATTTATTGGGAATTAGCATGCTTAATTTGTCTTTTGGAATTTTAAATTACTGCAATTTGTGTATTTGGAATTATCTTTAATTTAATAAAGATTGAAGCCCTAGAGAGGAGGAAGAACCGTATATGCTTACTCTTTTGACTGATTTGAAGATAATTGCATTTCATACTCTTTTTTTTTAGACCGGAATGGATGGATTAAATTTATATGTGTATATAATATTAATTAAATTTATATGTGTATATAATATTAATTCAAGTGTGATTCTTTCATTTTTGGGATGTCCTACAAAAAGTGGCTTCAAAAATTTTTAGACACCAAAATTTATTGTTTAGTGAAAAAGAAAACGAAAACTTACAAATTTCAAATGATAGTTACACTTTTATAGTTTTATTTGAATTTTATCCTTCCACAATTATAGCCACCATTTTCAAATACATTTCCTGATGCACGGGGTGTCATTTCCAGACAATAATTAGTCTTTTAACATGCATTCTAATTCCTAAATGAAATTCATTTTCCTGATCATGATGTGAAACTTAGTGAAATGTTTGCAAACCCAAAGTTTATCGAATAGAGTCTGTTTCATTTTATGCCACAATCGATTACCGTGTTTTTGTACATTGTTTTTGTGTAAACTTATTTCTCAATGGAGAAAAGAGGTGAAACATATACAGCTAGTAGAACACCATGCCTGAATAATTGTCAACAGTGTTTACAGCTCAAAAAGGTGGTCTGCAAAACTAAAAAGAGGCCATAGAAGGAACTTTTTTTTTTAATAATAATTTAAGGTTTACCTTAGTGACATCTAAAGTCCTTAATTTAGTCAAATAGCGGGAATATAGGCTCCAGATGTGAAACTTAAGCGACATGCAACTCCAAAGCTTGATAAATAAAGTTCATTTGTTCTTGCTGGAGTTTGGGAACTTAAAATTGTACAAGTAGTAGACATGTCATTGTTTGAAACTATACTTGTGGTACGGAGTTTAAGACGTGCCATTGACACAATTGTACATACAGAAATATTTTCACAATTCTTTGTTTGAAATTACACTTTAAATGCTAAATATTTTTAGAAAAAGCTATATTACAAAATATTATATTTTTAGATGTGTTAATGTCACGTCTTATAATTTGTGCCACAAACATGTTTTTAAACCATGAAATTCAAAGTGGAATGGTGGGAGTAAATAATTTCCTTTTTGGTCGTTTTTTATGATTGTAGCAAGACTTGCATTTTAGATTTGCCTCGCCTTATCCTTATATTCAGTGCAGGGTGTTGGTTCAGGTCTTGATATGATAGACATGACATGGCTCAGTGCCATTTTTGTTGGGGCAGGCTGCCTTGCTTTGGGATATATTATTGGTGTACGGCATCCTGGTCATGTACTTTTTATGGCCAGAACTTCTAAAGATACTGCAGTGGTTGTTGATGGAAACAAGACGACCCGAGCCAAACAACCACTCGAGGTTGAAAAGCTGGCTGAGATTCTTGAAGATTTTAAAATGGTGCTACATTCTATACCATTTCTATAATTTTTCTCTAATATATCCATTTGTGCGTGCGTAACTGCGTATACTGTGTGACAGGTCTAAGACATATTGGGTTTTAATTGGATTTGCTTTATGCAGGTTTTGGTTGTGAGGAATGACTTAAAGATGGGAAAAGGGAAAATTGCGGCTCAATGCAGGTAGCCATCAATTGCTTTATTGCCTTAGACATGATTTTTGTTTTCCTTGCTTCTGAATACCTTATCAAAGTAACTTGTAAAAAAGAAGGAAATGTTATCAAAGTATTTCGGAATTTCCATTGTCTATTTGGCTCTACTTTTTGTAGCAGAGCAGCTATCTACAAAAAGTACGTGGAGCGGGTAATCTTAGAATCAATACTTTAAGAACATGCTGTATTTGGTACTTGCAACTTAATTTAATGTGATGTGAAATCATGGCTGTTCCTACTAAACTAGTATAGAAGCCTTAAAACAGTGAACTTATAGTGTTGATTATTTTGCATCTGTTTTTGTGAATGGTTATGTTTCGTTGGATATATTAAGCTAATTTTGTTGGTTGGTCAGTCATGCAACTTTGGGTCTATATAAGAAGATCCTTCATCGGGCACCAAAGGCTTTAAGCAGGTAATCTCAAAACAAATACAAGTTTTGTTGGGGCTCTGAAAACTGAATGTGTACTTCTATTTTGTTGTTTATCTGTTATTAGATGCCAGTTTTTCCTTTCTGCAGGTGGGAGATGTGCGGGCAGGTTAAGGTGGTTGTGAAAATCGAAAGCGAAGATGATATGTTGGTTTTACAAGTAATGCTTAATCACTTTGATTTTGGAAAAAATAATTTATGTTTTGATCTATCTTCACAGCTTCATCATCACCTAACATGGTAGCTTCACTAATTCATATTTATATCACTGAGGTTCCCATACTTAGATCATTAAGTACTCCCTCTGTCCCATTTTATGTGGCCACCTTACTATGTTGGGATGTCTGGAAACTTTGGTCTCTTTTAGACAGGAATTGCTTATAATACCTTTAGACAAAATAATAATAAAAAAAGACAATGTGGACCTTTAAGTGATTAAAGAAAAACATGCAGCCCTCATCATATATTAAAGGAAGGGGCAATTTCGAAATACAAGTGACTCAACCTCTCTCGATATATTTGAAGTGGCCATATAAAATGGGAAGGAGGTAGTATTTTCTACTGATTGATGTTTGGGCTTGTTACAACCTTATATTTGTATATTAAATTTAGTAATACTATTCTGTCCTATTTGAGTCACCGACTTTGGTTGTTGCTAGTGAATTCTCTCTCTCTTGATAGGCTTCATTGTGCTGGACGAATAAATTGCAGTCCTCCTCTTCTCATATGCCCAATTTCTTTCTCACCCAAAGTATAAACCTGTAATTAGATTGGATTCTTCTTTTTCTTCTTCTTCATATCCCCAACCATAATAAAGGTGTAGATACTGGGTAGATTAGTTGGCACCTTCAGTGCCGTTTTCTGGAGCCATGTTTTAGAAATCTAATTCTGATTTTAGATTTCTTCCACTTCACGTGCTGCTTATAATATATTTTATCATTCGCTTGGGTTTTTGCTTTTAACATTACTTCCTCTTTGCTCTTGCCTCTTGCTTTCTAAGTTATTTATCAGGATAATGGATAAATAACCTGGTGACAAGAGTTGCATTAACGTTTTGCTGTGTAGTTTAGAGGAAGTAGAGGTAGACGAAGAGAAGAATGGGGATCTCAGTCATATAGTTCTTTGAATAAACGTCCTAAGGGCCCAAAAATAACCCCTTACAACCCTTTTGGAAGGACACCTGAAGTACAAAATGACTGCTTGAACCCTTTAGTACAAACTATGGTCTGGACTGGAACTGAAGTCAATAACTCTACTTTGTAAGATTCTTTGTATAACTCGCTATATGCAACGAGTTGGTGGTAACATTCAAATCACTGATCCTTGGTATCTACTCCCTCTGTCCACTTCATACAACAATTTTTTTATTGCGATGCTTGGAAAAATGACAAAGCTACAAAATAAATGTTTCATATGGAGTGTAAAAGTACTGTTATTACGTTCTCTAAATGTAACACCAAAACGTGTGGTGACTTTATGAGCTATGACTAAGATATCCATATTTTATTTGACTTGCACATGTCCATTAAAGATACTCCACTCCACAAGTGAAATTTGAATACACTCTCATAGATCAATAACAGTAAAGTTGGAAGTTTAAATTCATATATCCGGATTTGGATTCCCTCCATTACACCTTCCCTCCAATTCCATCCAATACACTATATTTTTATAGTTGTGAATAGTATAATTGAAATCGATACTAGTTAACTAATTTATTATATTGAATAGCATAATTGTTTCAAAAATGAAAGTAATCCGACACTTTTTCACCATTTGATGAACATGTGGAATTTTCATCAAAATTTCAATGGATGAAAATTCTTTTAGACTTTTAATGGTGAAAATATTTTTTATGATTTAAATTTTTTGTAGGATTGATCTTAATATCATCAATTATCTATTAACATATTTTAATCATTACTAACAAAATTATTAAGATCAAATAATTGGTGTATTGGATGAAATTGGAGGAAATGTGTAATGGAGAGGAGCCAAATCCCATACATCCTGTCATTAGATTGCAGTAAGAACAACGGTTATATAAATAGCTGTGGACATTACTAAAATTGAATTAGGTGGTAGGAGTTTTAATTTCCTCAAGGATTGGTTGAACTAGCTTTGTCTGAAGGCTCATAAGGCAGACCTATATTCTGTTCAAACATAATCTTGCATAGTTTCTCATATTTAATTTTTTTCATATCCATGCCAACTATAGTTGACATAGAGCTTCTGTGGTAAATTAAAGCTCCCCCATTTATATTTTATGTTCTTTTCCTTTTTGACAATTTGTTAAGTCATTACAATACTGTCCACAAGTGTGTGCTACCATAGATTAACCTTCTGTTATGGCCTTTGTGGCACTTTTTTGCTATCTCTTGATCAGTTCTCAATTAAAAAAAAAATGAAGCTCTCTTGATCATTTTTTTCCTTCACATGATGATCCATCTTTCTGCTCATTATTTGGAACTTCTTACTCTGACAGGAGAGAGCAAAATCACTTAACATACCGACCCATATTGTAATTGATGCAGGACGAACACAGATTGCACCAAGTAAGTTTTAAATTTGTCCTGTTTGTTTTATGTTGATATATAAATGATTTCTTTTTCATTGGACGTCGATTTGAAGTTGTAAGGCTTCTTCGAATGTAGTTTAGTTCCTAGCTAAGGGTTGTGCAAGTCAAATCCGTATTCTGTTCAAACATAATCTTAATGAGTGTTTTGTTTGGTGTTTTCTTAATTTCTTTGTCACATGTCATATATAAGTGCCTCGTATGTCACAAAGAAATGATGTTAATTATAACCTGTCACATATGTCTATTTGGTATATAGTAGACTCAACATGTATAGTGCAAGTCTTTTTCAAATAACAATTACTCTTTTTCTTCTTCTTTTTTTTTCACAAAAGAAGTTTCATTTGTTGAATTTTTTTGTTCCACATAAAAGTAATCTTCTTAGTGATACTAGTGTATAAAATGATACAATTGTCATCATAATTTCATTATCATACCACACTACTAAATTAATAACTTAGTATTTTTAAAAGTATACATAAAACAGAAAAATATATTTAATATTTGTAAAATTTTACTAACTAAACCTTTTTTTTTTTTTTGAAACTGATCAAAAGAGTAATATCTCTATCAAAGTTATTGAACAGATAGTCCTCCCTAAACTAGTTCCCCTCTTAAATGTGGCTGGAGCCTGCAATCATGGTAATAAGATGCTGCAATTAACTGTAGATTAAGCCCTGTTTCTTGCTCGTCAGTAAAACTTTCACTCCCCCACCCCCCCCCAAAAAGAAAAGAAAAGAAAAAGTACCGAGCTATTCACTTATATATTTTTTGTGACAACAGTCCCATTTCTATATCAAGTTTTACCCAATTCATATATGTACCTCGAGTTCTACACTCCTAGTACTTTTGGATTCTTAATTTAATTTACCTGATTATGTATCTGATTCTTTCTTGTTCTTCAGATTCAAGGACGGTGATGGCAGTTCTTGGTAAGTTTCTCTTTTGCTGTACCTCCTTTAAGATGTGGGCTCTGTGTATGTATTGGGATCTAGAAGTAGGGAGTTTGGATTATACATTTCTCAGAAAAAAGGAAGTTTGATATATACAAGCAAACTTACAGTCCACTTTATTATTTCTTTTTTCACACCCACACGGTTCTTCAGTTTTAATTGTTGATTCCATCTCATATGCAGGACCTGCCGAGTTGGTTGATGATGTAACAGGCGGGTTGAAGCTCTTGTAGTACCTATAATAGCTTCATTTCACCGGGTCTTGTTTACTTTACCCCATGGCTGGAGTCTATCAAGGTAGCATCAGATGTTTACTTTACCTGGACTCTTGAATCATGAAAGGGCTTTTAGGGATCTCAGTCAGATTGACCGTATAAGTTTCTTCCCCTTAAAAGAAAAACGGGAATTAGATAATCACTTATTTTTCCTTTCCATCTTTGGTGATGATGGCGAAAAATTCTGTAGTGGCTTCGTACTCTGAACGTATTGTTTCAGTGAGACACAATTCGATTATTGTCTGATTTGTAACTTGTTTTCCTTGTCATGTGTTTCAGACTTTCAGTACTTTCTTAGAGACTGAAATCTCTTTTTCTGCCAAGTATTTTTGAGGTGAAATTTAAAAAGAAAAGCAGAAAAGCTGCAGATTTTCTCTTTGTAGGCAGCCTCTTGGGAAATTTTTAGTTTCAATTTACTCCTACATATAATGTATCTCCCTAGGCCAAAGGGGCTCGATAAAATTAATAGGAGAATACAGAAAAAGGTAAGAAAAAGAAAAAAAATAAAAAAATATCCGACCTGCCGGATTCGAACCAGCGACCTAAGGATATCTGTGAGAATTTGTTTCCAACTACAGTCCTCCGCTCTACCAACTGAGCTAAGATCGGATTGTAAAGTTGGCCGCAAAAACTTCTATCACCATTCTATATTATTAAAGAGGGGGTATATATTTATTAAAATCAGCAAGAATAATCCTTGACTTCACACCTCAAACCTACTGAACAAAAAAGAATTTTATTAATCTTTTGTTTAGAGATTATTTCTTAGTTCGTTTGCAAAGGCCAAGGTAGTGTGCGTATAAATTCAATCTAAACTAAATTAAAAAAAAAAGATAACATTTGAAATTGGACTATTAATTTTAAATTTTTTATTTGTTTTTAAAAATAAATTAGGACTATTAGTCCTAGGATAATAAAATAACTTGAAATAGAGGACTATTTAATAACATGTCACTAGGTATTTTTAATACCTATCATTTGAGACTAAAAATTTATGAAAAAAATTAATCTTAAACTTTGTTTAAAATGACCGATGTATCATATTTTATCCATCTATACTCAAAATTAATGAGAATATGATATCTTTGTTATTCGCGGCAAGTGTATAATAGTTCAAATGATAAATTTTTATCTAATTCTCTAAATAATTTTGGACAAAATAAATATAACATGAGATTATTTTAAGTTATCTCATGAATATAATCTCATAAAAAACAAAGATGAGATTATGACTATTTAATTATAAGATTAATAGTTTTGAGATTATAATTCATGAGAATATAGTCTCGAAATTATAATTATCGCAAATAAATATCGCCTTAAATTACTATCACTGCCCTAAAAAGAACGTCAGAATAATAAAATTACCTCAAAAATTATAGAATATTTAATCTTTTGTATCCTTTTTTTTAAAGGCTCTTGGTGATCTTTTGTATTACCTCCATTCCATAATAAGTGATTTTTTGTTCCAATTTATTTGTCGTTTACAACTTTTTAGGAGAATAAATTATTTACTTTCCCATATCACCCCTAACTTCTCTCATTGTCTCAAAAAAATTTTCTCCCTTGTATTAATAGTTTTCAACTTCCCATAAAGGGGTAGTGATGAAATTTTATACAAATTTTAATTATTAAATGATAGTATTAAGTGACTTTCTTAATTCATGTGCATGAAACTAAAACGACACTTTATATGGAAGTGAGGGAGTATCCTTTCTACATGAAAATGCGAGTAACGTTTATTTTATTATTATTATTTTTTCAACTATTAAGATTCTTATTGGGCACGTCTAGATATATTTCTTTTGAATATTGTTTTAAAATTAGACTTTAAAGAGTAAAAAAATTTATTTGTGTGCTAAATACTAATTTTAATACTTTTAAGAAATAAGACTTTCATTTTTACAAAAAATAAAATAATATTTGCGGGATCTAAGAGTGACACAA
Source organism: Aralia elata (assembly GCA_034770075.1). NCBI lineage: Eukaryota > Viridiplantae > Streptophyta > Magnoliopsida > Apiales > Araliaceae > Aralia > Aralia elata. Next base: position 1,769,293 of record CM068385.1, on the reverse strand, counting down.
CAGTGAAAGCAACATTATGAAATATTTAGGTAGTTGAAATTCTTTCATTAATGTATATTTTAAAAACTCTATGCGGACATGATAATTAGACATGAGCTATTTACAATTTCACCTATTTATATTTTGACCCTCCATTTTAAAAAATGGGAGGTCAGATACAAATAAATAAAATTTTAAAGAGCTCATGTCCAATTATCATGTTCGCATAGAAGAGCTTTGCATATTTTACACATAAAAGTTTATATTCTGGATATAATTAATAACTTAAATTCTTTCATTAAAGGCTTTAGTTTATTGCATATTCTTCGATTATTTTGCCTTACATTTGTAAAAATTTATGTTCTTGATATAATGACAACTTTTGTCATGTTAGAATATGTAGTGGACTAGTAGACCAACTTTATAATGGGATTGTTGCCTAGCTACCCAAGTTTATCAAGCCCACATGTAGACTTTTATCCCTTATCTTTTGTTACAAATATAGATCATTTTTATTTTTATGTTGTTTCCTTGATTCTATTGTGGGTAATATTAGGGGTTTCAAATTTTTTATTTCAAAAAATATTTTAAATAATGTGTCATCATAACATTGGTTGGATAAATTTCATATAATTGACTATGCCATAAATTATCATTAAAATATTCATTACCATGTCATTTAAGACCCATTCAAGACAAAAAATTTAAGACCCCTAACATTAATTACTAGCAACACTACCAAACACTTATTCTCATACCTGAGTCCGATTAATTATGCAATTGGTTATCTATAGCCATCATATTATGTTGTTAATCCACAAATTATATATATATATATATATATATATATATATATATATATATATTAGTTTATGTGGCGGACACTATGTGTGTGTCAAAAAATATGAAATGCCAAAAGATAGTATGTGAGAGATAATGGGAGAGAGAAAAGTGAACAAGATACTTACGTAAAAAAGTTTAAAAGGTAAAATAAGAAAATAAAAAAGGCTTTATTATTTTGTTTACATCAAATTTATTGTCAACTTTTTTCTTTCTCTTTATAATATAAATGTATATTAGTATTCTTGCACACTATGTATCATGTGGAATAAATGAGAAGACGTTGGAGAGATAATAAGGATAATAAATGAGGGGGGAGAGAGAAGAGAAGAGTTTTTGAGTTTTAAAATGTAATTACTCCCATCTCTTAAAAGGTCAATTTGAAAGTTAAAAAGGTTATAGAAAATTATTTACACAAAAGATAACCGTCAATTAATCTAGCTCCCTATATATAGCACAACTCATTTGCAGAAAAATTATATAAATGTAGTGCACAATATACAAGTTTAGATGACTTAGCTAGTGTTTTGATAGTTTTTTTAGGTCTTATCTTTAAAAAGACAGAGTCAACTCTTTTTTTTAAAAAAAGAGACTCTTCATTACTATTTTACTTTCACTATCTTAATTTTATATTTTTAAGAGAACTGATATTTTCACATAAAAAATTGATATGATCCATCTCACATGAATAGTGAGTGGGTTCATCTCACATGAATAGTGAGTGGGTTCTACCTCCATGTGAGAGAAACTCATGTAAAAATATCATTTTAACCTGTAAAAATATCAGTTTCCTATTTTTAATTATTCATTTCACTTCTCTTCCATCACCACCCACAACCACCCACCATTTTTTACCATCATCCCACCACCACCACCACCACCACCACCACCACCACCACCACCACCATAACCACCCACCACCCATCACCACCTTTCACCATCACCCATGACTACAACCACACCCCATCATTCACCATCAGCCACAACCACCACAACCCATTACCAACCACTACCATAGCCACCACCACCCACCATCCACCACCATAACCACCCACAACCATATTTTATAATAATTACTTAAAATTGTCACAATTATTATAATGTTTTATTAAACTTGAAATATTTTACTAGTTATACATTGTTGGTGATTTTATTTGAATTAATTATTTAATATTTATTATATTTTTATTCTCATCCTAAGTTTGTATAAACTGATATAAGGGTAAATTAGTAAAATATTGTATTTAGACATACAAAAAAGATGGGTTATAAACAACTCTATTATATTTAATCTCTCTTTTAAAAAGAGTTTCTATTTTATACAGAGTTTCTATTTTAATAAACTCTTGTTGCACAGTTCTATCAAACACTACCTTAATGAAAAATATTAAAGAAAAAAGATGATAGTGGATAAGAAATTGTTATTCTCACAAATAAAATTTAATATTTTCACAAACTTTGTCTCATGTGAGTGTGGGGTTCATTTATTATTAACGTGAAAAATAATTTATGACTATCATTTTATTTGTAGAAATATTAATTTTGGATGAATATGTATACATAGAGAGAGAGAGAGAGAGAGAACGAGAGGGAGGATGATCATTAAGTGATAACAAATGATATTATTTGGGTAATGACATCTAAAACTAAAAAACTACTCCCTCGGTTTCATATTAAGTGTCGTTTTAGCTTCATGCACATGAATTAAGAAAGTTATTTAATACTATCATTTAATAATTAAAATTTATATGAAATTCCATCACTACCCCTTTATGGGAAGTTGAAAACTATTAATACAAAAGAGAAAATTTCTTGGGACAATGACAGAAGTTAGGGGTGATATTGGAAAGTAAATAATTTATTCTCCTAGAAAGTTGTAAACGACAAATAAATTGGAACAAATTTTTTCTTCTAAAAAGTCACTTATTATGGAATGGAGGTAGTATATAGGTTGTTCAATTTTGTTTATAAAGTACTACCTCCATTTCATAATAAGTGATTTTTTAGAAGAAAAAAATTGTTCCAATTTATTTGTCGTTTACAACTTTCTAGGAGAATAAATTATTTACTTTTCAATATCATCCCTAACTTCTTTCATTCTCCCAAGAAATTTTCTTTCTTTGTATTAATAGTTTTCAACTTTTCATAAAGGGGTAGTGATGGAATTTCATACAAATTTTAATTATTAAATGATAGTATTAAATAATTTTCTTAATTCATGTGCATGAAGTTAAAACGACACTTAATATGGGACCAAAGGAGTACTATTAATAGTGGAAGGGTTAAATCTTGACCGCTCATTTTCTATTAGACGGCTAGAAATATATTTGTCAGCAAACATTTGATACGGATCAATCTCTGTCTCTCTCTATAATCTAAGCTCCTATATATATAACCTCGGAATGGGGGTGCATGCAGATGATAAGAGGGAGAGGGCGCCTTGAATGCCGGGGATGATGAGAGGGAGAGCGCGCCTTGAATGCCGTGCTAGCTATATATACACACATATATAGGTGTATATATACATACATGGACTACATTACTTACCGAGTTACAGTCCGTCTACCAGCTAATTAAGAGCACATGCAGTGAGAAAAAGAGAAAGGGGAGTCTCCTCCTACTGTCTTTCTGTTTGTCTGTCAAATGTAGTGGAGTCCAAAAGTAATTCGCGAGAGCTGGGGAGGAGGAGGTCTTCTTTTGTACGTACGTATATAGTATATATATATATATATATATATATATAAGTGCATATATATGTTGCTGTAGCAGGACTGTAGTAACTAGTAGTCTTGTCACCATCAATTCACACACAATACCAGAGAGAAAAAACAAGAAAGGAGAACTAGGTTCATGTAAGTAAATATTGTTAGGGTTGAAAAATTAAACCAACGTGATAATGAATAAGATAAATAATATTTTTTTATATTTTAAAATATGAAATTATTATTAATTTAAATTTCATTAGTTTTAATTAGTTAATACAATGATTAATATGGTAAATTGTCTAAAAATATTATTTATTATAAAATTTGTTGTTTCATAATTTGTTAATGAATCATCTTAATTTTAAGTTTAAAAATATTTTATATTGATTTTCAGACATAAATAATTATCTTATAATTTAAAACTGATATAATATTTTATATTTTAACTAATTATATGAATTATACTGGATTAACATAATAACGTCAAATCATTTCAAACAAATATATATTTGATGTAAAAAATTTAAAATCATAACAGTATCCATGTAAATATATATGTATATACTTATGTATGTGGGCTAATTTTTTACTCACTCGCATCTCACACTGTCTCTGTTCGACTGTCTCCGCCTCTGTATGTCTGTAGAAGTGTAAGTCTTTCCTTACCTTCCCTAAGCACAGTCTCAGTCTTTTCCTTTCCCCAACTGTCATTCCCCATTTGTACTCTCTCTATATATAGCATATTAGTCTATAATATATATATATATATATATATATATATATATACACACACACACACACACACAGGTGCATGCATGAGTGAAAAGACAGAACAAAACAATGATAGTGTAATTGAGTGGTAAATCATTAGGCAACCTCTACTTGCCTTTCATATAAATATACTCCTCAACTGATCCACTCCTTTTAATTGAGCCATTTGTCTTCACCTACTAGCATAGTATGTAGTTGTACTTCTACACCTATTATTAATTACTCCATTAATTCTCAATACGATGTTTTAAAAACTTTTTTTTTGTACAAATTAAGAAAAATTAAGTAAAGAAAAGAGTAAATTTTTTTTAAAATTTATTTTTAGTGAACTCACAAGATTACATAAAGTGATAGAGTCAGTACGACTCCACTAAATGACATACTTGTCATTTTACCATTTACTTTATGTATTTATTGTCATTCTTTTGAAGACAAAAAATTTATACCTTAAGTCTTCCTTTTAAAGACGGAGGAAGTAGATTGGTCAAATTTATAATATATGCTGAAATTGGGTTTTAGGTTGGTAATTAATTAGAGTATTAGCAATTCTATACATACAAATAATACTTATAAAAAAATTTGTTAAATGATAATTAATTAATAATTTATTATACTCCCAGTAATTAATTATATATTATCAACAACAGCCATAAACATAATTTAATATACAGTTGTAGTATCCAGTACTCTTTAGTAATACTTGACAATTAAATTTGGTTATGATAATTGACCGTTGTGATGACCCATATTATTTTAATAAGGAATTTTGTTTATACATGATTAATTTTTGTCATGTTAATATCAACTTTTTAATTAATCTTTAATTCATAATGGAAGACCATCATATGCTCAATCTAATCTGGTTGCTAATCATGATAATAGTCATATTTGTGTGTTTTAGGGATCATATACTCCCTCTGTTCCTAAAAGATTATCGTTTAAGGTTAATTCACGTAGATTAAGGAATGCAACTACTCCTTACGAAAAATAATATATTACCCTTGTTTTAATTATCTCAACTAATTATTAACTTTGTAGATTCCAAAAAGGAGTATACTACCAACCATGAGATTATGAAGAAGAAGTATTGGGAAGGGAAGAGATTTGTAAAGACATTTCAACAACCAAGAAGGGTTTTGTATTTTTTTGAGAAAAATCATTAAGTAGGAGAACTTTAAATAAGGGTAAAGTTGGAAAAAATTACTCCATTTGCATTGATAAACTCAAAACGTCAATCTTTTTGGAACAAAAATTACTTCCTAAAACGACAATCTTTTAGGAACAGATGGAGTAATTAAGGGCCGATGCTAATGATCACAGCTCTCACTAGTACACTGTTATGTTTGTTTGGTACCTACCAGCGCAGGCTACCTACATATTTATACTCCCTCTGTTCCTAAAAGATTGTCGTTTAAGGTTAATTCACGTAGATTAAGGAATGCAATTACTCCTTATAAAAAATATTATATTACCATTGTTTTAATTATCTCAACTAATTATTAACTTTGTAGATTCCAAAAAGAAGTATACTACTAAGCATGAGATTATGAAGTAGAAGTATTGGGAAGGGAAGAGATTTGTAAAGACATTTCAACAACCAAGAAGGGTTTTGTATTTTTTTGAGAAAAATCATTAAGTAGAAGAACTTTAAATAAGGGTAAAGTTGGAAAAAATTACTCCATCTGCATTGATAAACTCAAAACGTCAATCTTTTTGGAACAAAAAATACTTCCTAAAACGACAATCTTTTAGGAACAGAGGGAGTAATTTAATTGTCATTCAATTCTTTAGCTTTAGGAATGAGGTGGAATATATTATTAACTAGTACATATGATTACCAAGTTTAATATAATTGTTATTCTTTAGCTTTAGGAATGAGGTGGAATATATTATTAACTAGGAATAATTCTTGGGCGACCGGTGCCCAGCGACATTCTGGCGACCGATCGGGAATTTGGTCTTTTTTTTTTTTTGGTTTTGACTCCAAAATAATTTATATGATTTATTGGTACAAAAATTTTTACAAAAAAAAGTGATTTAGGTGTGTTTTGGATAAATATACAAAACAGTCTGTACAACACTGTTTTGTATATGTATCCAAAACACACCTAAATCACTTTTTTTGTAAAAATTTCTGTACCAATAAATCATATAAATTATTTTGGAGTCAAAACCAAAAAAAAAAAACACAAAATTTCCGACCGGTCGCCAGAATGTCACTGGGTGCCGGTCGCTGTAGAAAGGCTCTATTAACTAGTCATTCTTAAATAGTTAGGCATTAGTTAGGCATTAGAGACGGTAGAGAAAAAATAGTCTTAAATAATTATCTATTAGAGACGATTAATGTTGGACTGTCTTTTAAATACACGTATTATTAAAAATAAATTTATTTTTATTATGAATTAAATATTTAAAATTTTCGTAATTTCACAAAAATAGACTCATTTACAAAATGTGTGAATATTATGTATTTTTATGTTGTGTATACCCCTAAAATAGTAAATTGTTACTTTAATAATGTGGTATATATGATAAAAATTATGTTGACAAATTTTAGTACTCCCTCTATTCCAAATTACATATAAGATCAATATTGACTTATAAATTACTTAAAAAGTACTACTAGTTATAAGATTTATTGGTGTAAAAGTTTAAATGAATCATGTCAATTTTAAAATTTAAAATGCTCAAATTGAATTTTAAAAAGTTAATATTGATTTTATAATTTGAAACGGAGGGATTATATCGTATCATTTTATCTGATTATTACAATAAAAAATTATTTCTATGAAAAATAATTGACAAATGATTTTTTTGTGAAACAACGAAAGTAATTGTTTGAAGTTAAACACATAAAATATTTTTTTTAGATAAATGGTAATCCATATGATCCTCACAACTCTTGAAGTATATGAGGATGTCATCAATAAAGACAACCACGAAATGATCTAAATATTCCTTGAATATTCGGTTCATCATGTTCATGAAGGCAGCAGGAGCATTAATTAATCCAAAAGGCATGACTAAGAATTCGTAATGCCCGTATCGAGTTCTGAAGGCAGTCTTTGGAACGTTATCAGCTTTAATCTTTAACTGATGATATCTAGAACATAGATCAATCTTTGAAAAATATTGAGCACCTTGCAACTGATCAAATAGGTCATCAATTCGAGGTAATGTGTACCTATTTTTGATAGTGACATGGTTCAACTCTCGATAATCAATGCACAATCTCATACTCCCATCCTTCTACTTCACGAATAAAACAGGAGCACCCCAAGGCGATGTGCTCGGATGTATGCATGAAACTAGTATCTAACAATTCTTGTAGTTGAACTTTTTAACTCTTGAAGTTTAATGGGGCTATTTGGTATGGGGCCTTGAAAATATGTTTAGTATCAGGTTCAAGGTCAATACAAAATTTAATTTCACGGTCTGGGGTAAGTCAAGAAGTTCTTTGGGAAATACGTCAGGGAATTCATTAACAATGAAAATATCATTCAAGTCTGACGTATTTTTGTTTAAATCTGTGATATGGGCGCTAAGATGACTTTATGGCTAGAAATGACAGTTATTGATTTCAACGGTTTAGTTGATTGAATTTGTATCATAGGTTAATTAGGAATATGAAAACTAATGATCTTATGAAAGTAATCAATTTTAGCATGATGGGTAGTCAACCAATTAATTCCTAAAATTACGTCAAATTCATGCATTTCTAAAAAGATAAGATCAATGGGTAATGTGAGAGTACCGATTTAAACTAAAAAAGATTTATAGGCAGTAGATGTAACGACTATTTCTCCTAATAGAATTTCAACGGATAAGTCAATGTCTAATATCTTAGGAGTCAAGTTTAGACGTTGAGTACATGCAGGTGAAATAAAAGAGTGGGTAGAGCCAGTATCTAACAGAGTTTATGAGTAGCTTACCGGTTATAACTTCGTTTGGGTTCCATGCCTTTTGGGATGTCACGACAAAAACTCTCCCTTGAACCATATGTTTCGGCTTATCCGTGTTAGCCTTGGGTGTCACCATTATAGATGGATTCAATTTTGTTGACGGAAAAAATCGAGCTATATAGCCTTCCTTTCCACAATTGTAATAAACCTTAGATGACTGAGTACAGTTTGGGCTGATATGTCCCTTATGTCCACACTTGTAATATTTGATTGATACTCGTTCTCCTCCATTTGAAACTAATATTGGTGCTAATGTTGGTGCTATTCCATGATCATTATTGAATCTTCTTTTCTTGAAGTCATTTCCATTAGGCTCGCTCCTTCTATTATCTGCGCCAAGATTACCACCGAAGTGGTTTTCATTTTTGGCATGGTGATTGCCTCCTTGATAATTCTCGTTGTTCCGATGATTACTGCTATTGTTACGATTAATATCGTGATTTCTCTCCCTTTAACGGTCATTGTCTCCTGGTTGAAACGTCTCTTTTTCTCGTTTCAGTAACTGAAACCTATCTATGATATCTGGATACAAACGAAGTTTGAGAGAAATAAAGCGGTGACAAATTTCAGATTTCAAACCTCATAAAAATATTCGAGTCATGCGCTCTTCATTGTCCACCAAGTAGGGTGCAAACCGGGATAACCTAACAAACTTGGCCTTATACTATGAGGCAGTCATGTTATTCTGCTCCAATTTGATGAATTTTACCTCCTTCATATGGCGAATACTCTCTGGAAAATACTTCTCATTGAACAATTCTTGGAACTCCGCCCAAGACATCTCGAGTGTCGAGTGATGAATACGTTTCACTAATTTTCACTAGTGATCCGCATCTCCTCGCAACATAAAGGTGACGAAGGGAACCTTTTGTTTATCAGTGTATTGTAGTACATCAAATACTTTCGTCATTTGCTTGATACACGCCTCTGCCTTGAAGGCTTTCCAAAAAACTCAGGCGGTCCCTGCTCCTTGCACTGTTTAGTAGTGACCAACTGCGAGTTACCAGTGTTTCCACCTGTATTATAAATAGGAGTTCCTCTTGTCTGGTTCTGCATGAATTATAGAAAGTTCCTTAAAAAGTCATCATACATCATGTGGTCAGTAACGTTATTTTCTGGAGTCACAGGAGAATTATTGTCCTCTTGATTCACAACATCTTGGTTAATGGTTGACAGAGTCTCAATTGTCTCCTACATTCCATTGTTCATCTCCTGGTTTTTAAATACCATTTTAAAATGCAGCCACAAAACAAAGGTTAGTTAAAGAAACTGACATGTCATCCCTACATCCAGATCGACTAATTAAATAACGAAATTTAACTTAGCCACACTAGTGAAAGATTATATTCATCTCTCTCCTCCTAGTTCTAATTTCAGATCTCCACCAGAGGTTATATCCCTAAGCTTTGATACCAACTGTGACGCCCACAAATTTGGGTTTACATCACCCAATTTGAATCGCCACAATACAAAACAATACATAAATTCTCCTATTATTATAATACAGTGTATAACACGACAATATATACATTAAGTCCCCATTACAATTATTGTCACACTATTTTACAACATGGTAATGACTAGTACATCTACTAACTCAGACCATCATTCAATTTCCCTATTTTTTTCGCTAGCCCCAGCTACACTCTCATTTCTTAAAAAGAATTATGAAATAAAAGGGTGAGCTCAAATAACCCAGTAAAGAATATCATGACTAAGATAACGAGGAATAAGTTATCATTAACCTTCAATAATGATAAATCAGATATTTAGAAAATTATAGATAATATAAGTTTTCAACAACAACTGCAGTGGAATGAACAATCTATTAGTAGGATCAAATAGACCATAATGTCTACTATCTTCTCCAATTTAAAAAAACTTCACCATCAAAATTTCATCAACTGTAACACCAACGGTCATGATCATGCCAATCGATAGGTCCTCTTTGCACCCAGGCCTAAGAGAACTTTTACCACGTGTCCTTGCCACACAGGCTAAAGACACTCAACAATTATCTTGTCTTAGCACCCAGGCTAAAGACATTCATAACAACTTAGTCTTAATGATTAGTACAAATAACAATGATATGGCGGATAGACAGAAATAATCAGAATAATAAGATAAAAATAAACATTAGAGATTTATAATTTAATTTGTCCAAAGTCCAATAATGTCCAAATTGTCAACATGATATCCAAAATATCGATTCGAGTTCAAAAATAATATATAAGGTTCACAATTCAAATATAGTGGTTAAAATTTAATAGGAAGGTTCAGGTCAAAAGATATTAGATGAAGCACCAACTATTAAGAAAATTATAATCATTTCAAGAATTTTCACCGTTTAATGTTAAGGTTGTAGAAACGAATAATACTCTCTTACCGTAGTAAGTTTAGATTTAGGAGTATGAAAGAAAATGATATCTTTTACCTTAGAACGTGACTAGATACTGCTTTCTATGTAGTTGATCAACCTATATGTATATTTATAATTTAATTAGTAACTACCACATATAAGTTTTCATGGTATACACTAACTTATATATTATGACATCGTCAAAAGTGACTAGATAGTATAAATTTGTGTAGTGTATAAAATAGAGTAGAATAAACTTCAAAATATATAGTTTTTGAAGAAATAAAATAATATTTCAAAACAATCTTCCAGATGAAACTTTTCAAAATGAATCTTCTAAAGTAAGAGTTATAAATACTATGTGATATGTGTGAGTACTTATGCAACTTTTATAGAAAAACTTACCTGAACAATTCTTGCACTTTTACTGATATTCATTAATACTTAAGGTAGCCTTAGTACAATCAAAGAGACACTTATACTAAAAAAATTTCAGAGAGTGGAAGGAAAAATAAACAAGAAAGTTATGAAATTCCTTATACTAAACCCCATATTTATAGCCAAAACTTAACCAACACGTGACACCCCCAAAATAGGTCCATACAACCCATTTTGAGTCGCCAATAACATTCCACAAAATACAAATACAAATACAAATTTTTCCATTTACAACTAATAAGTGTCGTGCAAAATACGACAACACAATACAAATACATCTTAAATTCTCAATACACTTATTGTCATACTAATAGTAAGGTATTGAGACACTTCTATTATCTCGGACCATCACCCCATTCCCCGGCTAGTCCCCGCGACACTGTCTTTTCCTGAGGAGAACAATGGAACAAAAAGGAAAAGGGTGAGCACAAATAGCCCAGTAAGAAATATCATGACTAAGATAATGAAGAATAAAATTATCTTTAGTCTTCAACAGAATTAAATTAGAAATTTAAAGATATTATAATTGTTCAATAACAACAACTGCAGCGGAACGAACAATCCATTAGAAGAGTCAAGTAGATTATAATATATACCATCGTCTATAAGTTAAAGGATCACCACCAATATTTTATCCCTGTAACACCAATCAATAATTCCTGTTTTATGAACATCCAAATCAACAGTTTATATTCAACAGCCTCTCTTTGCACTACGTGCCAAAGATATTTATTTGTAACATCACCGGTCATGATCATGTCAAACGCCAGTTCATCTTTGCACTACGGGCCAAAGAGAACTTTCACCATACGCCTTTGTTTGTAACACCAAAAGTCATGATAATACCAATACACAATTTGGTCAAAATCATGTCACGCCAGTTCATCTTTGCTCTACGGGCCAAAGAGAACTATCACCACAATTTAAGTATGAGGATTAGGATGATGACAATAATACAGTGAGATTAAGGATAGGAAAAGATTTATAATTTAATCAGTATCGAAGATTGACCAAATTGCCAACACGATGACCAAATTGTGGAGTCAAATTCAAGAATGATATTCAAGAAATTATTTCATGTTTTAACTATAACGTACAAAACGAAATAGAAAGATTCAAGTGAAAAGATATTAGATGAAGCACAAACTATTAAGGATATTCTACTAATTTTCAGGGATTTTCGCCATTTAAAAATAAGGTTTTGGAAACAAACAAAGATTTCTTATCGTAAATGGAGAAATGTGAAAGAAAAAGATATCCCTTGAAGAGTACAAAAGAAATGATACGTTATACGAGTATAACAGAATATATGAAACTGCAAATGGATTTTCACCCGTCATGCGATAATTCGCGTAGACAGATTATTTTCACAAAAGATTAATAAGTAATAAATGCGAAGGGTTATTCACCACGCATGCGTCAATCCACACGGACAGGTTATACCCACAGATTAATAAGAAATGAATACAAAAGGATATTCACCAGGTACGACACTCCGTACATACAGGTTATTCCCACAGAATATTAAGAAATGAATACAAAAGGATATTCACCAGGTACGACACTTCGTACATACAAGTTATTCCCATAGAATAATAAGAAATGAATACAAAAGGATATTCACCAGGCATGCGTCATACCGCACGGATAGGTTATCCCCACAAATTAATACAGAATGAATAACAACCTTTATGAGTATAATATCACTTACGAACATGAAAGCAAATGATATTATATATGAGTATGAAAGAAATAACATTACCTACCTTAGTTAACAAGTGACTGGATGTTACTTTCTATGAAATTTACTAACTTCGGATAATAATAGTATTCTCACAAATACTCACAATAGCCTAGTCAGAGGCGGAACCCAGGGGGGGCGTGGGGGGTCGGCTGACCCTGGTAACTCCGACGCAGAGGGGGAAGCAAGGGGCGGCGTGGCGGCGGGGGGGGCTGGGGGGGGTCGTCGTGACCCTGGTAAGTTGCCGGCAAAAGCCATTAAAGCCACTGAAGTCTGCTGTCTGCAACAAGCCATTGAAGCATCAAGCAAACAGTCTGCAACTTCCGATTTTATTTTTTTTTTAAAACTTCCTAAATGAAACGACGTCGTTTCATTTAGGAAGTTTTAAAAAAAAACCTAAAAACCTAAAAGCAGAAGCACTGAAGTTGTGAAGCAGCCAGCAGCAGTCAAGCAGACTGTGAAGGAGGCGTGAAGCAGGCAAGCAGCAACCGCCGCCCGCCAGTCAGCACAGCAACAGATCCCTCGCGCGGTCGCGCCGTCGCCGTCGTCGCCACCGCGCCGCCTTGCTTGTAAGCTTGACCCCCCTATAATTTGGTTCTAGTTCCGCCACTGAGCCTAGCACACTAAGAGAACTCAAGAAATTTAGAGAGAGAGAGAAAGTATAAGCAATGAAGGTGTAAAAATTTCTTAAGCAAACCCTCCCTATTTATAGGAAAATCAAGGTGAGGGCATTTTAGTCTTTTCTCTAAATTTTCTTGGTTTATTACTCTTATACCATTGGCATATTATTTTAATATACTTTATGCTATAGTATATTGTTAGAATATGCTTTCACTTAGGTTTTTAACCCTAAGGTAAAATAAAAACTGAATTAACTATTTACTGATGGTAATTACTATTGAATGATATGTGGGTCCCACGAAAAAAAAAATCTGAAGAAATTATTCTACAAAAATAATTTGTGGGTCCCACCGATCAAATAGTTATGGGTCCCATGGAATAAAGTGTAGGTCTCACAGAAATATAAGTTAACTTACAACAAACGCTTCACGTATTTTTAATCAACACTATTTTAGACTTTCAACAATTATTCACCGTTAATATTGTAGTCTTATAATATTGACAACCAGATCATTCCCAGGAAAAATGGGGCCTTCCGTATAAACGGTGCGCAATTAAATAACCTTTTTCCTTGGTCGAATTTCTAGACATTGTCAATAATGCTAAAATATCATATCAAATAATATGAGTTACAGTGTCATGACAAATAATAAAAAGTATTATGCATATGTTACTGTAACAATTATTGAATCAAAATACTATGACATAGCTACTTTATCAATTATTGAATCAATAATATAAAATACTGTGCAACACCGTGTGCTTGTGAAATACCGCGTACTACTGTGGAATAACGCATTTTACTGTTCTTTTTATTACCGGGTATTTCAACAGTTGCGGTGATAATACTGTTGACAAATACTGTCGTTTTCAATATCCGACAATGGGGCCCACTATCGTTGACAATATTGTCATTTCGGCGCCGTCGTACGATACCGAATATAATATTCTCCGACAAAAGAAATATTCTCCGACATACACTGTTTATCAGATAATTTGCATATAACATCCTTAATTATCATTTATAACAATTAAACACTTTACTATTTAGAAAAATAATCATACAGAAAATAATAAACTTTTATTTCATAAAGTCGCACTTTTTTAATATTATCTTTAATTTATATTATTTATCAATTATTCACACATGTTCAATATATTATTCATCAATTATTCACACTTTTTCAAGATTATCTTTAATCTATATCATTCATCAATTATTTATACCTTTTCAATATACTATTCATCAATTATTCACATTTTTTCAAGATTATTTTTAATCTATATCATTCATCAATTATATATTCATACATTTTCAATATACTATTCATCAATTATTCATACTTTTTCAAGATTATCTTTATACCATTCATCAATTATTCACAGCTTTTTAATATACTACTCATTAATTAATCACATTTTTTCAATATTATCTTTAATCTATTCATCAATTATTATTATATTATCCGTCTTCTGCATTATTGACTTAATGTATTAATATTACAGATATTAGTGTTCTTCAAATAATGAGTCTGTTTAAATACTTAATACCCGTGACTTTTAATTAACTTTTGATTACTATTCTTACTATGACGACAATTATTAGTTCAATAATATGAAATATTGTACAGTTGCTATTTTGATAATAATACGAAATATTGTGCAAAACCGTTTGTTACTGTGAAATGTCGTGTGCTACTGTAGAGTACCGTGTATTACTGTTCCTTTATCACCGGATATTTTAACAATTAAAGGTGATAGTTCCATCGACAATTTTTATTAAAAAAGTTATTTCTGTCATTTTCTGTATCCGACAATCATTTTATTGTGGGGCCCACCAATGATTGGTTTCTTCGATACCGTCGTATTTTATCGAATATTCTCTGACATACCGAATATTTCCCGACATACTTTTTATTTTTTATAATTTGTATATATCATCCTTAACTTTAACTTTTTTATTAATTTAACACCTTACTGTTTAGAATAATAATTATAAGAAAATTAAGTTTTATTTATTAAAAATTGGGGTCTTACAGACATGCTTTCTGAATGTGATGTTTAGACTGTAATGAATGTACAATTGTGTGTGATGGTGTAACTTTAGTTATCTACTTGTGATGTTTATGTTTACATACATATATGACACATTCTGCTAGCTCTCTATATCATTTAGTTCTAAACTCTCATATTTTCTTGTTTTAATAATGTTTTTTTTGGACATTACAATTATGTGATTCTTATATTTTATTCTATCTCATTCGGTTTTTTGCCTCTAAGTTTAACCTTTTTTCATGTTCTTTTCATTGAAATTTCTAAAATTGAGTTTTGATATTTTTTCCCTTCAATTTGAGACATGGGTGGTTAACTTCCTTTCTTCCTTCTTTCCTTTAAACATTGTAGGTAGTATTAATCTAGAGTTAGAAGTGTCAAATTATTGTGAAAGACTTTTTTCGGAGAGATTTATAATTAGTTTATATAGTAGGAGATATTTTTTTTTGAAATATTGCTAGACTTTGTAATTTTAATTGATTAATTCTATGATAATTTTTATATATCATGTTGTTGATTTACCAGTCTTTTTTTTGTTTCATTTGTCATCGGTGTTATTTTGGTAGTATAAATATTTTAGGACAAATCGTACTAGATAATGATAAATGAGAAAATATAATAATAATTAATGCCAATAAGTATTGATGATGGTTGTGATCGTCACTAAAGACTGTAGAACGAGCCAAAAAAGTTGGACCAAATAATATAGGCGACAAAAAATTATCTATTTGAGACATAAAAAAGTGTCGCCAATGGTACTGTATAAGATCGCAGCCTATAGCGACGGTTTGGTATAACCATCTCAAAAACTATTAGAGACGGTTTAAAACCGTCGCCAAAAACAAATGCGATCCACAGAGGTGACATCGCAAAACCGTTGCAAATACTTTAGGCGACGATTGTTTGCTCATTAAAACAGTTTTTCTCGTGTCTTAAAAAACCTCTTCTTTTTTTCTTTTTTTTTATAGTGTACCTACACAAATCATTTATGAATTATATAATATAAATTATTAATATTTTGTCTAAATAAATTTGACTGGGTATTAAATAAAAGATCATATATATTCATATGGGATATATGATGCCCCTTTTTATGTTGTCTCCTTTTTGTCTTACTTTGTTCTCTTTTGCTTTTTCTTTCTTTTCTCCTTCCTTTTCTTTCTTTATATCTTTTCTTCATTTTTTCAGAAGAAAAAAGGGTACCTGATTCCCATCTCCAATAATTAATCACTACCAGTGCTAGTGTGTGTATATATATATACACACACACACTCCACAATTAAGACAGAAAAATATAAATGATTAATTTTAGATAACGATGATCATGATCAAAATGATCGATCAACAGGAGATGTGATCATTATATACATGAACTTCCCAAGCTAATATCCAAATTTGGCTTCTTCGATCTCATTTCAGTGAGATTTCCACATGACTTTATTTCCTGCATGCACAAGAAGAATAAGGTAGAAAATATATCATGGTAAATTAAGGTAGAAAATAACGGCAAAGTCTGGAAATTAAATGGAAAAAAAAAAACAAACAAAATATACATACCAAAATTTTATGTTCCCACCCCCTTTCTTACAAACAATTGTCGCAAATTAATTAATCTCAAATTCAGCTATTAACACAAAGATTTACACATGATAAAATCCCTCTTTAAAAAGAGTTCAGGCTCCGTCACTGATGTCCACGACAAAAAAAAAAAAAAAGGCCTTACATATATTGTTGAATTTGAGAAAAAAGAGAGGCTAAAATGTATGGTTTTTAAAGTATTTTGTAGATAAACTTGGCTAATGCATGCTATTGTTGAAAGTTTATACAAATTTCCAAAATTATTGAACCAAAAACAGATAAAAGTGGACCAATCTTGAAGTCATGCATGAATGATGATGATGAGTTAAAGGTCATTATCTTTCCTCTTCTTTTCATGATGTCTTAATATATAATTTGCAGGCAAATTCAGAACTCGTACATCACTAATTATTGTTCTTAATTTCTTTGGAATCTTTTACTTTCACACCAAGAACTCGACCACCTAATTAAAGGATTGTTTATATGACATAATGGGAAAATAATGCATGTGTTTCACACACACACACACACACACATATATATATATATATATTACCCATCAATTATATCCTCCAATATATATCCACACAGAACTTTATATATAAATTAAAACTTGTATCAAGATTTATATATAATTACTACAAACTACAGTATGTAACTAATACTCAACCCATCTGTGAATTAATTCATTAATCAGTTTCTAATGATATATATATATATATATATATATATATAATGGAAATTATGAAAGGAGGTACGTATCAATTTCAAGTAGGTAGCTATACCTCAAAAGGAGGGCTTGCTTGACTTGTAGTGCCCCTACTAAGCTTTCCATGCAACCCAGTATCTCTGCAAAGAAATCAGCAGAAGTGAAATGAGTACATATATATATACTCATTATTATTTATATATATGTATATCTAATAATCTAGTGAAATTAAGTAATACATGTAAAGTAAAGCTCACATAAGAAATGATCAGTCTTTTCCTGTTTGTATGTTCCCCATTTGTGTTGCTTTATGGAGTACTAGCTAGTTATATATAACATATATTTCTAGCTGGAAATTAAAGCGAGTTACTAATCAGTAATCATGCATGTGATAGCCACCAAAATTCTTTGTACCAATTAATTAAGAAACTACAAGGAAGCTTCAATATTGATAGTGGTTCAGCCTTAATTTGGAACCAAAATCTACTTTTCTGTATATATGTACCCTACGTTACCCCTAAAACATGGAAAGCGCCTTATATAAATCTAGAGTTCAGCAAGAACAGAAAATAAGGGTACATTACTATTATATATATTGCATGCTCTCTCTTGAAAAAAAGAAAAAGAAAAAAAAAAGACTAAAATACAAAACAGTAACTTTGAATTTATCAATTTATGGTGATATGGTACTTGACTTTCAAATTGCTATCTAGCTCGTCGTGCAATTATTAGTATAAAATCGTGACTTTTAAAGTATAATTAGTATGCAAAACTAACCTCAAAGATATAGTACTTTGCACTACTAATTGTATCACGAGATAACGGTTTGCTATATAGTAAGTTCAAATAACATATCTCCACAAAGGTATAATATAAAGTCATGGTATAATTTTGCATTTTAATCGAAAAAAAATAATCATGTTTTAATTAACATATTAGAGCAAAATGGGTATTACAAATCACTCTAATGGAAAAAAATCCTTCCACTTGGACCAACTTTCTCCTACTGTTTCTCCTCACTAAACTATCCAAACGGGAGAAAAATTGCTTTTATGATCATCTGTTCTCTCCAAACCAAATCACTCTTAATGAAAAAAAGTTTTACAAATTTTTTATATATTACTTAAAACCTTTAAGACTGCATGTACAGTCTTCTAAAAGAAAAAAGAGAAAAAAGAGAAAAAGAAAAAAGAAAAAAGGTTTTTCTAATATTTCCCAGTAATGGTGTCTGTCACCTGATCTTCTTTTAACAGCAGAAAAGGTAGAAGTATCAATTTATCTTCTTTTTATAACCAAACTACGTTCATGTTTCGTTAACATTTGCTTTCCCATGCTACGTACATACGTGACTAAAAAAGTTAGGTCAAATTTTAATTCTTCAATTCTGTTCAAATTTTTATTAATGAGAAAGATACATACCTATTGCATTTCAATAATTTCCATAAAAAAGTATTTTCGAATGTTCTAATTATTATAGACAAACATGCATACATCTATTTCATTATAATATAAAGTTCTTTTGACTTAAATAACGGAAACTGCATTATATATATATAGTAAATATTGTAATGCAATACTCAACCAACTTCAAATTAAATACAGGCAACTTTTTAAGTAGGGTAACAATAATATTGCTGTTATATTTTTGGAAACAGAATCAGATATTTTAATTTTGAATAATATATGCTTCAAGCTACGTGTACAAATTGTATATAAAAGGTTGTAAACGCATATTTAATCAATGAAAATGTGTAAAATAGTCTAATAATAGATCCCACTTTCTATTTTTTTTCTACCAACTTTTTATATATAATTTATGTTCATAACATTATTTTTTGAATATATATATATATATATATATATATATATATATATATATACACACACACACACACCATATTTCTCTTATGTTACATTCTTTCTTTTAGAAGAACAGTGGCTTTTTTTTCAATACCAGAAAATGGAGTACAGAACAGAAGGTGGGGGGGGGGGGAGCTAGGGGGATGTATGAACTTTGTGTCATGTAGACTTTTATATGTCAATTCATCATAAAGACCCAAAATTTCCTCCATTTCCTCAGTTACCAACAACAACCGCAACCACAACAATAATAATAATAATAATAATAATAACAATATGATTACTGAAAAAAAAATGAAAAAGAAATTTTCACCTTGATGAATTGCTCCAGAGGCCATAATAATCCTGATCTTGTTCTACGCTCGTCGGCGTTCCTCGTTTAACTGCTGATGTCCCAGCTGCTTCACCTGATGAGTTCTGTAGATGATCCTCCGAATTCTCACCCACTAAATCGCTTTCAAATCCATCTGACTGATTCCCTATAAATGTTATTAATTAACCACGTACCAATTAAATTAATGTGATGTTTTAGTACTGTTTTTTCTTAATGATATATACTTTTGTTAGAATATAATCCATATATAAGCTTGATTTATCTATAATACTCATGAACATGTACAATTTATACACTAGAATTATAAGTCAAGTTAATTTGTGCAAAACAAGAAGATAAAGGTAGGGAAATTAATATTTTTTACCTGAAGAATTTGCAGGCCTGTCTGTAGTCCTAATTGTGCGAAACATCTTTAACAAAAATACATGAAAATTATTACTATATATCATGAGATAATTGCACATATTCTCTGGGAAACTACATTTCTGGAATTAGTGATACATGTGCCAGCCAATTTAGTTTGTATATATATATATATATATATATCGGTTCAAGAGCAGACCTAACAACGGTTTTTCTGTCGCCTATACAATAGGCAACAGATTATTTAATATAAAAACCGTCGCATATTGTATAGGCGACGGAAAAATTGTCGCTAAAAATCGGTGTGCTCTTGAACCACGCTATATATATATATTTATATAATGCATGTCCCAAATTAGATATCTAATACTCATGCATCCATATATCAATAGTTATGCATGTATGTATGCATAAATCATAACAAACACTATACATGGGGTGAAATAATTAACTAGGGTTAGTTACAGTTCCCAGTGCGTATATGTAGGGTTAGGTAAAACCAATAATGAAGAAATCATTGAAAAATGATAGCAGTACATAGTACTATTTTGTCCACTATATATAATAATATTGCAAAACAAATCTTAGATTTCAATTCTTTATTCTTTAACTAGTGGCCGGAGTAAATAAATCATTTTTAGACAAAACTTAATGGCTACAATATTTATATAATTATTAATTCAGAAAATTTGGGTTATTTGATTTTTGAATCTCTCCAAGTGGTCCTAAATTCCATGACCTTTGTCTCATCTCTGAAACCGGAATTCACAGTAATTACCAGCTTGACTAGATGTTTTCACTTATTATTTAATTTAATTTAATTTAATTTTTTCACTTTTTCCATATTTGGATAATGGTTTCTTCTCCTAAACAAAAAGCTGCTTATAATATAATATGCTGCAGAAGCAGAACCATCAGATCTCTATATATATTCTAGTAAAAGAGCAAAAGACTGAGCTATAGCTAAAGGTTCCAGAGATGTTTCACCAAAACATTAAACATTGGGATGTGTAACATTAATTTCTTATTGGCTAGCTAGGTTAAAAAACTGCACCAAAAGACATCTAGTTGATTTATTTTTTTTGTTAACATAAAAATCTGATCAAAATTCCATCTTTTTTTATATAAAAAATAATTATTCAAGTAATAAGGTCCTTATCATAAAATTAAAAAAACTAAAAAAAAAACATTTGAAGATTTACCTGTAAATGGGATTTCACATGAGATAAGGTAAGATCCTTCACATCCATGAGCTCAAGAACTGATTTGGGTGTAGCTCCTAATTAATTAAGCACCAAAAGTGTCATTATTTTATATATGTACTATTTTATTTTATTTTTTTAAAAAACAATCTTTATATTATTGGGAAAAGGTTGTTTTTTAAACTAATCATTAGAAGCAGGGGTGCAAGAAGAAGGGAAGTACTAAACAAATAAAGAAGAAGAAGAAGAATTAAGAAGATAAAAAGGAAATTACGTACTTTCATGGCCACCGAGTAATTGGACAGCGTGAACAAAACGGGCATGTAGGCTTGTAGTCCATCGCATCCGGGGAGCTCTGGTGGTGCGCCTGGTAGCAAATCTTGATAAAAAACGAGATCTTGAAAGGGTATTATTGGAATTTGTTGAAGTAGAACTAGAAGTAGAAGAAGAATCTAATAAAGACGACGTAGGAGGAAATTTAGGAGGGTTTTGATGAGTTTGATAAACAGGAATGCCTCTAATGGGTCTTAAGTAATCAAATTCTTGAGCAAACCCTACTTCTTGTTCTTGATGATGAAGTTGATGATGCTGATATTTATAGAGCTCAGTAGGAGGAGGAAGATGAGGAGAGAGAAAGTTTTCATTTTTGTAATGGAAAAGATGAGGAGGGTTATTATTAGGCTGGTGGATCAGGGGAAGGGCGAGATCGAAAGCGATATCGGCGGAATCCGGTTTGAATGTTGATGATGAAGATATGTTAATGTTGTTTGAGTGATGATGATGATCTAACAGAGGCTTTCTCCAAAAACCTGGTGATGAGGTGGGTGGTTTGGTGTTTGGAGGGCTGATCTGAAGAGATAAATCTACTTGTGCTGGAAATAGCTCCATTAATTTTATTTATTTTGCACTTCTGTGTGTGTGTGTGTGTATATATATATATATATATATATATATATATGTTCCCTGTGATCTTCTTACTGATCAGATTTCTATGATAAGATTTCTGGGTTTTAATTTCTTCTTCAGATAGATAGATAGATCAGCTGAAGAATTGAGAGAATACAAAAAAGGTGAGAGAGAAATGAATAGATGTTTTTGTTGCTTAATTGTTTGTGTGGAGTATATGCAAGAAAATGACACTTATAAGACAAGTGAGAAATAGAGGGGAGAGAGAGAGAGAAAGAATATTTTCTCTTTTATTATAGAAAGTGGGGGTTAGCTAGGGACCTTGAGCTAGGTGGAGAAAGATAGGAAGGAGAAAAGGATCGAGGAGGTAAATTTTTGAGATTTTGATTCCATTTTACTACTCCTTTAATTCTTTCATGGTTTCCTTTATGGGAAAAAAAAATAAAGGAAATTTTAGTGCTAAACTTTAATGTAACCACTTTTAAATTGTTGGTTTTTAACTTTAACCATCCAATCTCATTTCTTTATTCCCTCCTCTTGTTTATTAAATATATATTATCGATCTTGTGTTATTATTGTGCATGGTAAATATTTTGTTGGTGCTAGTACTTAATTTCTTCCTCCAAATTTTAAACTTGTAATTTCAAGTTTGTACAACTTTGGCCTTCTGTTTCCTCATTTATTTTTTAACACATCACAATCAAGATTGAGACCCTAGAATCTGTGTGCACTCCTTTTTAACTTGCTTTCCTTTTGTTTCCCATCTTTTCTACTTATATAAAATCCCCTTTCATTTTCACTCCTCGATTCTTTCTTCTGTTTGCTATATTACTTACCACACACACCACATTCACGTGATTTTAGGGCATGTCGAAATTCTACTCTATTCGTATGTGTGTAGAAGAAAAGGATAGATAGTTACATATTTTTATAGTCGGTGAGACTCGAAATATATAATAATAAGATAAAAAAATTATATTTACATACTAAGGCCATACATTTCCAATAAATAGGTTGGCGGGTCTTTCATTTTCTGTTTAGTGCATACAGAAACAAGGTAAAAGATGTGCCTCAACATGCCTTGCTTTATAAGATTATTATTACTACTTTCCAGCTTTCAGCCATTACGTTATGTTTTAAACTGTGCAAGCACAAAGGTGTCCCATGACCATAACATTTTCCAATTTCATCTACCTAAATCACTTGTACGGATCAATGTTGAATTTATTTGAAAATAATATTATATATGTACGTACATGTGTGTAAATACATTATATATATATAGAGAGAGAGAGAACATCACATACTTCATCAACAGTGATTAAACACTTAAACTGCATGCATTTGGTGAAATATTGCATATATAAGACAAATTTAAACTACTCGATGGAAGTTGGATATATATAAACTGAACAACTGAAATGAGAAAAAAGGTTCAAACTAAATTGGAAATATCACATACTGACAAATCATACCAACTACGCTATATTATTAGAATTAAAAAAACTACTCTCTTACAATTAATAGATTCCTTATTTCATAACAAGCTCATGTATTAACAACCTTGCATCATCAGCTACTCAGGGTACACAGAGAAAAAAAAAACAAATATATATATATATATATAGTTAGCTAGCTATTTGATTGCAGCAGCTGGCTGCTCTAGAATTAACGTTGTTCATAACTATATATATATAGATATATATATACACACACACACATCTTCTTCAGTGCTTATTAAGATTAGATCGAGTAACGAAGGTAGAAATGCATGCATTGGAGATGCACCTGTCTGTAATAGCTACGACTCGATTGATCTCTCTCTCTCTCTCTCTCTCTCTCTCTCTCTCTCTATATATATATATATATATATATATCTGGTGCGAACGATATATATATGGGCTTAGACATGACTTCATGCCACTCTCCACTGAAATTAATTAATTCCCACTTCATTATAAATTGACATTAATTATTTTTCCTTTGAGACATCACGTCTCATGTACTTTTCTAGACCTTCTCTTTTTCGGTTTTTCCATTATTTACAACTTAATTCTCCAGCTAGCTACCACATGTTACTTCTTCAAACCCCAGTCCTGCATGAACCAAAAGGATATTATATATGCCACTCAAAATAATATACACAATTGTAAAAGCATGCCCAAATATGACCACATAGGGATTATGCATGTATGAGTAAATTACAATATGATTGTTTGGCCACAATTGTTGATTGTGATGTGTTAAAAAAAAATATGGGGAAACAGAAGCCCAAAGGTGTACAAACTTGAAATTACAATACATGTCATATATATGTGCATGCAATAACTACTGTGATGTTGTGGAATCCATATGCATCATATGGGCTAATTGCCCGCCCTGACTTTGAGAAAAATTAGTCATTAATATTAAACTAAGATTAATTATAAAAAAAAAAAAAAAAAAAGGTGAGCCAAGCATAATAATATTGAATTTTTACCCCGGCCGGCTCCCATCTTTTGAAAAATAAAACTTAAAATATATATGCCCCTTTACTACAAATTGTCGAACGTTTAAAAATCCCCTCAATTGAGATTGAATACTTGCGCCTACTGAGATACAAGTGTTCCTTATAAGTATCTTCATCCACATAACTAGAACCTCCATTCTCAGTTGCCAATTACTCGTCATTTCACAACTATCAACATTTAGGGAAATATTATATAACAATAGAAGAAAAAGGAAATTATTACTACAAATTAAGCCTCTTGACAGAGAAAATTCCTAGAAAAACACCTGGAAAGTTACCATTAGCATTCCTTATTATCACAGTAACAAGGTAATACAATCGATTGTACAGTGCCTAAATACACTACATCATGCCATGGATATTAATTATTTCCAGATTGAATGTGTCATTGTCTACCCTGGTCAGAACAATGCTATGTCGTAAATGCTAGCACGCAGGTTAAGTGTTCATAAAGAATCAACACATGCCAAGTTTCTAGACAATATAGGCATAAAGCTACTGCTAGGCAACTCTTCCTACCCAAATGAAATATTCCATATTCAAAGTTTGATAAACTAAGATCTAAACATAATACCCTGAAGTTTCACAATATAGAATATAAATTTATAGAAGGAAAAGCTGTAAAAGGCCTCTCCAATATTTAGCAAATAAAGAGGCCCTTCAGAAACTTTCAGGCAATTGTGGAATGATCGATAACACTAAAGATGAGATGCAAGCTCAATGCTAGGAATGTTGACAGTAGATCCAAGTTAATACCAAAATCAGTTGCTAATTAGAAATACTGTTTGAATCATTCAACCATGATTACAAAAGAGAGAGAGTATACCCACCCGTTGTTCTGATACATTTGGAGCAACAACATTCTTCACAACTCTTTTTCTCACCTTAGTAGAAGATCCTCGTTTGGCCGTCGATGTCTTTATGCCAAGAAAATTACAGGTTTGATCCTCAATCGGTACGTACCTGCGAGTCATGAAAGTTGATCCAGTATTTAAAATTTGCAACAACAAAACTGGACAGCTTCTAAATTGCAGCATTTGTTAACTAACTGGCCCAGGAAGAGATCTTATGAAACATTTCCACAAAGAGATATATACTCATACAACTGCTTGACATAGTCCAGAATTCAAAGTTCATATCAGATTTTACCTCACAATATGGGGTATACTCGTCTTGGTCAACGGGGTTCATCTTCTCTATCAACAAGTCAATGTCGCATTTTATTTGCTGCCTGACCTCCTGCAGTATTTCTTCCTCCAGCTCAAACATTTTTGCTACAGCTTCCATTTCCAATATATCCCTACTTAAAGAAAGAATACAATTTCTCCCACATTGGCAATTTGATGCTTCAACCTCTGCATCACCAATTAAGATCATTAGAACAAATCAGCAAACTTAAAAGCTTAAAAAATGCATTAAATTTCTTATTAGATGGACCACTGATATATATATTCTCTCTAAAATCACTATATAACTTTTCGTTATTCTTGTTATTAGTAATGCAAGAGCCAGCAACCACGCTCAACTGGGACTTGAACCCTGCATCTATGGTAAGTTAATGATTTCATAGGAAAATGAAACTAAGATTAAATTACTATATTGGAATAATGTTACATTTTTCTCTGGAAAGAAATTTTGTGTCAACGTAACATGTGAGTTGAAATAGTCCTACACCCTGGTTCAAGTGTGAAGTTGAATGCTTAATAAACAAGGTTGAGCCAAGTACTTAAGCTTCAGGGTCAAGTTGGATTCAACACGTGTATTAGGTCCCTCGTTATGAACTCCCTAAGCTCCCCTACAAGTTGGTATCAAAGACAAGATCCATTATCTTCACAGACACTTCAAATAATTGCAAAGTAATGTGTGAAGGCCTCAACTTTCACATGTGAATGGGGAGATTTAAGGTAAAAAGTAAGTTAACATAGTCCCATATCTTTGTGTTTCAATGTTATGTTGTTAACATACAAGGTTGAGCCGGAGACCTATCAACTTGAAGTTTTGGGTTAAGTTGCGTTCTACTAGTGTATCAAGTCATTTATAGACTCCCGAACATATATAACATTATCAAAACTAACAATTGTGCAATGGAAAATTTTCTGATACCATGAAAAAGGCATATGGGATCAGTATGACAGCTGCACTTAATGTGTGACACGTAACAATCTCGTTTGCAGAGGCTGCATAAAATGGTTCCACGTGAATTTGGAGAAAAACTCAGAGATGCCTGCAATCTTTTGAAGCACCATCGGGCACAATGATGCAATCTTATTAAACATGCAAAAGAAATCTTAATACAACGGCTAGAAACCGAATCCGCAGAGCAATTATCTTCATGGCTTGAACGCTTTGAAAGAAGCATTGCTTCTTTGCATAGAAGTTCTTCAGAAGGAACAATGGGCGTTCTTCTAAGAAGTGCATAACGTTGGCTAGCAGCTGCCCCAAACGGAAACCAGTCACCAATAGCAAAGTTTACTGCCTCAGCACAGTTAAAGCCTAAAAGCATGTACAAAGGATATTGGTCTTATGTGATATTTCATACAAACACAAAGTAGGAATAAATTGTGTGCATCGAAAGAAAGAGGAAGAGGGGAGGGGTTTAAATGTTAATAATCATACCATGACTAAATCCTGCATGATATGCTTTGGGAAAGGTTATTACAAACTCCCCTGGCATTTGCACAGCCTTGCATCATGCTTTTGCAAAATCTTAGGAGGAAAGATGGTTGTTTTTTCTGCAAGCCAGTCAAAAGCCCCATCCTCTCCATTTTTTGATAGTATTTCTCTACTATAAATGTAATGCTGGACAACTTTCTCAAACTCTAGAGCTGCATGACCAGGAACTCCATACCAAGTTTTGGGTGCCCCACAGTGATGATAATTGATGCTAAAAAGAGTTAATCACACAGATTAATGAAGATTTGAGACATCAACCAACTAAATATAGATGCTGAAAAAAAAAAAGAAAAAAAAAAAGAACAAACCTGTACAAATAATGGTCTTCCACATGCCATGCAAACATACTAAATACCATTCCGATGTAGAGCATGGGATCTGATACCCCCTGGAAAGATTATACATCAAATTTAAGTCACAATTGAAAGTGCTTAAGCAATCTTCAGTAGCAAATATGTATAGTTTGTATAATACCGGAATTGGATGTTTCAACAAACGCAATGTGGATCTTGGGAGCTGAGGAAGTGTCTGAAAATATAAATTCAACATAATATAACAAAATGATATAAAAGATAACACCAACTATTGATGTATGTACTTAAACACTGATGATTGATAGAAGCCAAAAGGCAGAAGATAAAAGGAAAATCAGGAGAAATACTAAGCACACATATGCATGCACGTGTAGAGGGACAAGAAGAAAAAAAATCTAAGAGCTTTCTAAAGCACATCAGGAAAGAAAGACTCTTATGTAAAGCAGCAACTAGGAAAGAAACAGGATAAAAACTGAACCTTCAAGTTCCATTTGCTACTTCCTAGCTGATCATTGGAATCATTTGAGAAAGCACTACCATCAACATTAATTCCGTACTCAACTGTTCCTTTCTTTCCACGTCCCATTTCATGCCAGAATTCCCTTTCCAAATAATCTGAAGGAAGGTATCCTGAAATACAATATCTTCTAGCCATTGACTTGTTTGCGAAACTCTCAAAATCACAAATTGTATAGTTTCTGAAGCATGATCATTAAAATTAGGTGGATCATGTCTATGAAAATTTACAACTAGAACTTTTTTGTTTGGTAAAAGTTAAAACTATATGCATGTATGTCAAGACTAGGATTTGAGCATTTCTTGAAAAATAATAACTTTCATTTCCTGGACAGAATTAAGTCTTGTACCTCTCCTAAAACTGGTGGTATTGAACTTTTAATATGCAACTTCTTTACTTATAAAATGTAGAGAAGAGTGTCTAATACGGTACTTTTGTGTCGTGAAAATTTACCTTCCCCTTGTGAAAAAAGTGATCTTGTCGTTCATATCCCAACTAGCAAACCGAAGAGGTTGCACTTTAGTTGTAAACTTAAAACCTCTTCTCTTTCATTAGCACTGTGCCAGCTGGAGTAAAAGAACTTACAGGAGAAACAATCTTACAAATGCCTGTAAAATAGTATTCTAATCATTGATACAACAAAAATATAACACAAGGGGAAAAGAGAAGTGAACATTTTTGACCAACTAATAATCAAGGTTCCAATACAGTGACATATTCACAAACGGGCAACAAATATTGACCTATTACAGAAGAGGAACTTTCCTGGCTAGAACAAAGGAGAAAGTCATAGTCACAAATGGGCAATAAATATTAACATGTCTCTCCTGGCTAGAACAAAGGAGAAAGCCATAGTCACTTTCAATAAAAGGCCAATGATTTGATGAAGACGGGGGCAAATAGTTTTTCGATATCCTATTTATCGCGTTATAAATCTAACATATTGTTAGAAGTGCTGCACCAAGGAGGAAAACATGTTCCTTGTTTTCCTCTCCCTATTTTATGCTCCTTGTTTTACTCCTAGAATAGAGCACCAAACTTGTATAAATTGTAAACTCTTGCAATATGAAATCATAACATTGTGTATAGATTTTCTACACCTTCTACATGGTATCAGAGCTCTGATCCTTTATCAGACGACTTTTTCCGACGACTTTTTCCGGCTACTTTTTCCGGCGACTTTTCCGGCGACTTTTCCGGCAAATTTTTCCGACGACTTTTTCCGACAGTTTTTTACCGGCGTGGTTCTGATCATTTATCAGTCGACTTTTTCCGGCGACTTTTTCCGGCAGCTTTTTCCGGCAAATTTTCCTGGCAGCTTTTTCCAGCGTGTTTTTCCCAGGGAATTCTGTCTCTAAGTGTAGTGCAATTATTTGATATCCTTTGGAAAGTTTATTCTCCTCGGATATATATTGTACTCATCTTTTACATGGCGGAACAAAGTGGTGCTAGCAGTAGGGTTCATAACAGTAGCATGGGACAACAAGGTTCCAAATCTATTTCTCATTATGCACAATCAGGTATACACTCTTGTGCTCTTAATGTCTCATCTACTGGTCCTAGTTGGATCATTGACACAGGTGCTTCCGAGCATATGACTGGGTCCTCCAATCTCTTTACCTCATACACGCCTTGTTCTGGCAAAGACAAGGTCCGAGTAGCTGATGGTTTTCTTTCTCCTATCTCTGGGAGAGGTTCAGTAGTTTGTACTCCTTTATTAACATTATCATCCGTTCTTCATATTCCTTCGTTTACCGCAAACCTATTATCTATCCAACGTCTTACTGAATTCTTACATTGCTCAGTCATTTTTTTTCCAACTCATTGTATTTTTCAGGACTTGGTGACAGGGCAAAAGATTGGTAGTGGTAGTGCAGTTGGTGGTCTATATTATTTGGATGGTGTCACATCTAACATGCCTTTGATTACAGATGGAACTGCTACTCAGGCTCTTCAATCTACTTTTGAATCTAACCTGACTTCTCTTCATCAATGGCATCGACGTTTGGGACATCCTCCTTTATCAATACTAGGGTCTTTATTCCCTTCTTTAGTTAAGCAGTGTCACAAAACTCCGTTTTTATGTGAACCATGTGAATTAGGTAAACACAAACGTTCTACTTATTCTGCTATTAACAGTCGACATTCTGAACCTTTTGCTATTATACATACTGATGTGTGGGGACCCTCTCGGGTTGTCTCTCGTTCTGGTCATAGATGGTTTGTTAGTTTTATTGATTGCTATTCTCGTACAACTTGGATTTATCTTCTTCATTCCAAAAATGAGGTGTTTGACTGTTTTCAAAATTTTCATAAGATGATCCAAACCCAATTTGAAGCTAAAGTCAAGATTCTCCATAGCGATAATGGTCGAGAATATAGTAATAATAATACTTTTGCATCCTATCTCTCTCAGCATGGCATCATACTTCAAACCTCCTGTGTCACAACCCCAGAACAAAATGGGGTGGCAGAAAGAAAAAATCGACACTTACTAGAGGTAGCACGCACTCTTATGTTCACTATGAACACACCTAAATTTCTATGGGGAGATGCCGTTTTAACTGCTACATTTCTTATAAATCGGCTTCCTTCTAGAATTCTTGGGAATAGAAGTCCCATTTCTTTCCTCCAACACATGACAAGTCCTTCTCCTTCACCTCGAGTTTTTGGGTGTGTGTGTTATGTTCATGAAAAATCTCCCACTCGGGGTAAATTAGATCCCAAAGCTCTTCGGTGTGTTTTCATTGGTTATTCTCCAACCCAAAAAGGTTATAAATGTTATCACCCCCCTTCTCACAAAGTGTTTGTCACTCGGGATGTAACTTTTTGGGAGTCTGAACCTTTTTATTCTTCTTCACCGTCTCCTCAGGGGGAGGAACATGTTATTGATGAGGAGACGTCTTTTGAAACTAGTACAAGTACAGGTATTATTATACCATCTTCTTCTACTCCTGTTGTTGTTTCTGATAATACTACACAGGGGGAGTTCGAGCCATCTTCCTCTACTCCTGTTGTTTCTGATAATGCTACACAGGGGGAGTTACAGTTACAGTCCGAGCCTGAGTTGAGGACCTATACTCGAAAAGGGAAGAATAAGGTCACCATTGCTGCACCACTACACCAACCTTGCCCTGAACCGAGTCTTGGTAATACTAATGGTATGAATCTTGATCCTATTTGTTCTCCTGATGATACTGACATTCCTATTGCTCTTAGAAAAGGTGTCAGGTCTTGTACACAACATCTTATCTCGAACTTTGTTTCATATGATAAATTATCTGCATCCTACCATTCCTTTGTTTCTTCTCTGTCCTCTATATCTATTCCTCAGGGGTGGAAAGAAGCAATTAGCAACGAGAAATGGAAACATGCTATGATAGAAGAGATGAATGCCCTAAAAAAAATGATACTTGGGAACTAGTTACTCTTCCTTATGGGAAAAGACCAGTTGGTTGCAAATGGGTATATACAGTGAAACAAAAGGCAGATGGGACAGTTGAAAGACTCAAAGCCAGGTTAGTTGCAAAAGGGTACACTCAGACTCACGGGATTGATTACCAGGAGACTTTTGCTCCCGTGGCAAAGATGAACTCTGTTCGTACCATAATCTCATGTGCAGCAAACTTTGGCTGGGATATTCAGCAATTGGATGTGAAAAATGCATTTCTTCATGGTGACCTAGAAGAAGAGGTATATATGGAAATACCCCCTGGTTTTGCTTCATCTGCAACTGAGGGTAAGGTCTGTAAGCTGCGAAAGGCTCTGTATGGTTTGAAGCAATCTCCTAGAGCCTGGTTTGGTAAATTCCACAAGGCAATGATAAGGTTTGGGTACAAGCAGAGTCGTGCAGATCATACTCTATTTGTCAAAACAAATAAAGGGTAAGACTACCATTCTTATTGTTTATGTTGATGACATTGTGGTGACAGGGGATAATAGAGAAGAAATAGTTAACCTCAAAGCAAGACTAGCCAAAGAGTTTGAGATCAAGGATCTTGGTCCTTTGAAATATTTCCTTGGTATTGAAGTTGCAAGATCTTCCAGTGGAATTTTTCTATCTCAAAGGAAGTATGTACTTGATCTTTTAACAGAAACTGGCATGTTGGGATGTAAGCCTGCTGATTCTCCTATTGAAGTTAATCATCATCTAGTAGGTGGCACAGGACCTACGGTTGATAGAGAAAGATATCAACGTTTGGTGGGACGATTGATATACCTTTCTCATACTAGACCTGATATATCTTATGTTGTTGGTATAGTCAGTCAATATATGCATGATCCTCGACAAAGTCATATGGAAACCGTGTACAGAATTTTGAGGTATCTCAAGTCTGCTCCTGGCAAAGGTTTATTGTTTGCACCAAATGGTCATATGAGAGTTGAAGCTTTTTCCGACTCAGATTGGGCTGGCTCTATAGAGGATCGTCGATCTACATCAGGTTACTGTTCATTTGTTGGAGGTAATCTTGTTACTTGGCGTAGTAAAAAACAGTCTGTGGTGGCAAGATCTAGTGCTGAGGCTGAATATCGAGCTATCGCCTTGGGTATATGTGAACTAATGTGGCTTCGAACCTTGCTAGAAGATTTGGGTGTTACAACTAAAGGGCCTATGCAGTTGTTTTGTGACAACAAGGCAGCCATTAGTATTGCAAATGATCCGGTACAACATGATAGAACGAAGCACATTGAGATTGACCGACACTTTATCAAAGAAAAATTAGTCAGTGGTCTTATTTGCTTATCTTTTGTAAAAACAGAACATCAGCTAGCTGATATTCTGACTAAGGGTCTTAGTGGTAAGATGTTTCATCCCTTGTGTTTCAAGTTGGGTATGCGAGATATCTATACACCAACTTGAGGGGGAGTGTTAGAAGTGCTGCACTAAGGAGGAAAACATGTTCCTTGTTTTCCTCTCCCTATTTTATGCTCCTTGTTTTACTCCTAGAATAGAGCACCAAACTTGTATAAATTGTAAACTCTTGCAATATGAAATCATAACATTGTGTATAGATTTTCTACACCTTCTACACATATAACGAAAGAGAAACAGGATTTTTGAGTCACGGTACCATATTTTGGAGCCTCTAAAGCAATTTTCCGCAGATAAACCAAAGGGTCATCAAATTCTTCTTTCGATGGATGATACATTGGACATTCAGTCAGTTTACTAGTCCATTCTGAATCAGTTATCTCCTTATTCGCAGTATGCTTTGAAGATGATTGTAACACCCCCTTTCCAAAATAGAAAGAGAGGTTACGCACAAAACACATCAAAACTACAAAATGAATAGAAAGCTCTGTGCTACAAAAGAATATCTCTAATAACTGATAAATACCATAAGTTAAGCCATAATAAACTGTCAAACTGGCTCAAACCACAATTCGAAATAATTATTACAACTCTAATAAAATCAATGTATCATAATCTGAACAAATTATCTAAATCATTTGGAAAGAAGGGAGCTCTCATCACACTTGCCCTTGGTCCCCCTGATTACCTGCCGGAAGAAAAGCACAGCATGAGCCAAATGCCCAGTACGGATATAGAATACAAGAATAATGAATTGACTAACTAACTCAATCAAATGAACTGAATTGAAATGAACAAAAGTAACACAATGAAATAATGGGCTGAATCAAATGGCTGGGTGTTATTTCATACTGAGCTCAAAATAAAACAGAAATATACCTTGCCACACAGACAAGTCAAATAATGCCACACAGGCAAGTTACACACATTAGATCGCGAATCCAAATGCATGTAAAATCGGAAGGCGTGTTCGGCACAAACATCACCAATCCGCAGAACAGAACAGAACAGAAAACTAGGGCCGACCCATACGCCTCCCACAACAAAAACACCAAATGGCCCACTTCCTCCGGAGCCCAAAACGGAGACGCCGTGGACTGATCACACCGCCACGGAAGGTGTCATGCCTCGGTGCTAAGAGGACATGCCTGTGGTACCCCCACAGGTGGTTATAGCTCAGGTATACCCTATCGCTTATTCTACAAAAATATGATGTCACAACACATGCAACATAATACCAACAAAGGGTTCTAAACGTACATGTTGAACCAAACCAAATCATAAACATAATGTCTCCAAAAGAAGGTAACAACATGTACCGCTCTACAAAGATCAATAAAGTTTTATGCATGAAGAATAAATTTAAAAGATTACAAAACATGGAGTTTGGAACATCTAGATCAAACCAAAGCAAAATCAGGATCTAATTAGAAACGAAATAATTAAGTGAGTACCAAATTTTGAACGATTAGCAAAACAAACAAATCAACATGATGAGAGTATCGCTGAAGAAATATGGAATATGTTTTAAATTATAATAGAAGAAAAAGAGTTCAAATTATAGAATAAAGTGAAGATGTCGAGGATCAAACTTCTATTCAAGCGCGTCAACATAAATATAAGCAAAAGGTAACGAATGACGAGATATCACGAGATATAAAGAATACAACAATAATCAAAGGAGTGGAGTACGGAATCCGTACCTGAGTTAAGCAATGTAATACCCAGATAATATATTCCAATTATAATTCTTTACTCACGTTCAATCCGATCTATTCACAAAAATAATGTATATTTATTAATTAAGTACATTATAATTTTATTTATCTTTAATAACTGTAATGCCAAATATATGGCCTAAACACTACCAAAATCTCCACCTGATACACAATTCATAGTATTAAAAATATAGAAGTTGAAAAATGCATATATAGCCGCCCATTTAGTAACTTAATAAAAGAACTCAATAAATATCCTTGCTTCCTTATATAAGTTCTGTAAGCATACTAATTGTTTTGTAAACAATTTTATTCTTTTAGTTTGTTATTAACAAATGAGCACATGACCTTTAATATACTTTTACAATCCACAACAATAAGAGAATCATATATATACCTATGTATTCCATACCCTCCATTATGAATTAGAACGATAGACCCAATAGAAAATTATATACAGAAAATAAAAGAAAAAGAAGGGCACCTGCTTTTGTTTCTTCAATACGATCTCACAATCACAACTCTCTCTTTCCCTCGGTTAAGCGGCGGCCTCTTCTTCTTTTTTTTTTTATCCGACGAACAAAATAGGGTACACTGTATATGATTTATGTTTTATTTATTATAAATTAATATATTTTACTAACTCCCTTAATTTAATAGAATTTATTAATACTCACATATAAATTAAACTCAATTATTATTAAGGCCTAATTTTACTAATTCAATTATCCATCACTTACTAATATTATTAGCCCATATAAATTAAATGACTAGTTTGACCCAAATAAAATACAAGGTCCAATTAAAAATATATAAAATGTAAATTTAAATGTTATTATTATTTATTCCCGGGTATTACATTACCTCCCCCTTAAAAAGGATTCCGTCCTCGGAATCAAAAGAAAAGAACGTACCTAATTTTTAAAGAGATGCGGATACTCCGCTCGAATAGACTCCTCTATCTCCCAAGTAGCTTCCCGCTCCGAATGGTTCTTCCACAAAACCTTAACAAACGGAATAGTCTTCCTCCTCATAATCCGCTCTTGACGATCCAAAATCGCCTCGGCTTGCTCCTCACAAGTAAGATCCTCCCGAATCTTATCAAACTGATATTGCACCACATGCAACGGATGATAATGGTAACTCCTCAACACTGACACATGGAACACATTGTGCACATGAGCTAGCTGTGGAGGCAAAGCTAACCGATATGCAACCTCGCCAACTCTCTCCAAAATTTCGAATGGGCCAATATAACGCGGACTAAGTTTCCCTTTCAACCCAAATCGCCGAATGCCCTTCCAAGGAGAAACCTTCAAAAACACATGCTCACCAGGTTCAAACTCTAAGGTCCTTCTATGTTTATCAGCATAACTTTTCTGTCGTGATCGAGCCGACCTCAATTTTTCCTTAGCCACTGCTACCTTCTCCGTAGTGATTTGAACTAACTCAGGCCCTTCAATGGCCTTCTCGCCAACCTCATCCCAACAAGTTGGTGCCCGACACTTTCTACCGTATAATGCTTCAAACGGAGCCATTCCAATACTTGCATGCCAACTGTTGTTATAAGCAAACTCAACAAGATTCAAGTAATCATCCCAATTACCTGACCACTCAAGTGCACAAGACCTCAACATGTCCTCCAACGTTTGAATAGTCCGCTCGGATTGCCCATCGGTTTGCGGATGAAAAGAAGTACTAAAGTTGAGCCGAGTGCCCCATGCTCGTTGAAACCCTTTCCAAAACCGTGAAGTGAATCGTGGGTCCCGATCCGAAACAATAGACACCGGAGTACCATGAAGTCTCACAATCTCCTGCTGAAATATCTGTGCCAACCTATCCATCGAGTAACCCTCATGGATAGCCAAGAAGTGTGCCGATTTGGTCAACCGATCCACCACAACCCAAATAGCATCATTTTTCTTAAAAGTCTTCGGCAAACCAGTTACAAAATCCATCGTGATATCCTCCCACTTCCAAACTGGAATGTCTAACTGTTGCAACAAACCACTAGCTCGTTGATGTTCTATCTTCACTTGTTGACAAGTAAGACACTTCCCCACATATTCAGCCACATCTCGCTTCATCCCATTCCACCAAAAATTCTTCTTCAAGTCCCTGTACATCTTTGTAGAACCTGGATGAATAGAAAATGGCGAACTATGAGCCTCAGCCAATACAGCCTCCCGAATGATTGGATCCGACGGTACACACAAACGCTCACCCAACCAAATCACACCATGATCATCAATACGAAACTCGGGCTGTTTGCCCTCTTCCAGATTCTGCGCCATACCCCATAACTCTCCATCTTCCTTTTGAGCTTCTTTAACCTGTGAGATAAGAGAGGGCTCCACTCTCATACCTGCCAAACGCCCATCTGAACCTTGCACACGCAACTCCAACTCTAGTCGCACCATATCCGAAATAAGATGAGGTTGTGTAATAAGGGCTGCTACACTCCCTGAACTCTTTCGGCTAAGAGCATCTGCAACTACATTCGCCTTTCCCGGGTGATACTGAATTCTCGCATCATAATCTTTTAGAAGTTCCAACCAACGTCTCTGCCTCATGTTGAGCTCCTTTTGAGTGAAAATGTATTTAAGACTCTTGTGATCGGTGAAGATATCACAAGTCTCTCCATACAAATAGTGCCTCCAAATTTTTAGAGCAAAAATTACTGCTGCCAACTCTAAATCATGAGTGGGGTAGTTCACCTCATAAGGTTTAAGCTGCCTAGAAGCATAAGCAATCACCTTACCGTGTTGCATCAAAACACACCCCAAGCCTTTCTTAGAAGCATCACTATAAATCTGGTAACCTCATGTCCCCGACGACAATGTAAGTATAGGAGCTGTCACAAGTCGTTTCTTCAACTCCTCGAAACTCTTCTCACGCTCCTCATTCCACACGAACTTCGTACCCTTTCTCATCAACTGAGTCAATGGCAAGGCTAACAAAGAGAATCCTTCCACAAATCGCCTATAGTACCCTGCCAGACCCAAGAAACTCCTAACCTCTGTCACTGAAGTAGGTCTTGGCCATTTAGTGATAGCCTCGACCTTCGTAGGATCTACCTTAATGCCTTCAGCAGACACAACGTGGCCCAAGAATGCGACCTGCTCCAACCAAAACTCACATTTAGAGAATTTAGCATACAATTTCTCTTTCTGCAAAATCCCCAACACTGTGCGAAGATGCTCCTCATGCTCTTCCCTAGACTTGGAGTAAACCAAAATGTCATCAATAAAGACAATAACAAATTGGTCCAAGTACTCCTTGAACACCCGGTTCATCAAATCCATAAATACTGCCGGAGCGTTAGTTAACCCAAATGGCATCACCAGAAACTCGTAATGCCCATAGCGAGTGCGAAAAGCTGTCTTAGAGATATCCTCATCTCTCACCCTCAACTGATGATAACCCGACCTCAAGTCTATTTTCGAAAAATACTTTGCCCCC
The DNA here is from genome assembly GCA_034770075.1 of Aralia elata. Classification (NCBI taxonomy): domain Eukaryota; kingdom Viridiplantae; phylum Streptophyta; class Magnoliopsida; order Apiales; family Araliaceae; genus Aralia; species Aralia elata. The sequence continues at coordinate 1,730,867 of CM068385.1, read as the reverse complement.
TGAAGTTGGTCAAACAAGTCATCAATCCTCGGCAATGGATACCGATTCCTGGTAGTAATCTTGTTCAACTCTCTATAGTCTATGCACAGCCTCATAGACCCATCTTTCTTCTTCACAAACAAAACCGGAGCACCCCACGGCGAAACACTAGGCCTAATCACACCACGATCTAACAATTCTTGCAACTGTTCCTTCAACTCCTGCAACTCCAATGGTGCCATCCGATACGGTGCCTTAGAGATAGGCTCCGCACCAGGAACAAGCTCAATAGTAAACTCAACTTCCCGCTGCGGTGGCAACCCTGACAACTCCTCAGGAAACACATCGGGAAAGTCACGAACAACTGGAACATCCTCAATACGAGACTCACCCTTAGAGGTATCCTTCACAAATGCCAAGTACCCCTCACAACCCTTTGCCACCAACTTCCCAACCTTCAAAGCTGAAATCAACTTCACCATCCTACTCGGCCGTGAACCCTGAAATACGAACTCCGGAGACTTCACATTTCCAAATATAATCTTCTTTGCCTGACAATCGATAGTGGCCTGATGTTTATCCAACCAGTCCATCCCAAGAATAACATCGAAATCGTGCATACACATTGGAAGAAGATTAGCCCCACGAATCTTATCTCCAAAACTGATCGGACACTCTCGATACAAATCAGAAATAATAACAGAAGTCCCCATCGGGGTAGCAATAGACATAACAGAATCTAATGACTGAGATGGCACACCAAGGTGCCGAACAAAAGATTGAGCAACAACTGAATGAGTAGAGCCAGTATCAAACAAAACAGAAGCCTCACGATTACCAACTAAAAGAGTACCAAAAACAGTACCTGGCGCACCTGCTGCCTGGTTATAAGTCAAAGCAAACACCCGACCACCCTGACGCTGACCTCCATTACCACCATTATCACCGCCTCCACCATTACCACGTGGCCCGGTACAATCTCTAGCAATATGACCCATCTGCCCACACAAGAAGCATGCACCAGTAACTCTATGACACTGCCTCCCCGGATGATTAGCCCCACAAGTGGCACAAGGAGCTATCGGAATAAGATTTGGATTACCCCCACCGGCTGGTCCTGGATAACGACCCTGATTCTGCCCCTGTTGACGATTCTGCCACTGTTGACGATTCTTACCTTGCCAAGGTAGCTGAAGCTGACGATTCTGCCCTTGCTGAGGTAACTGCTAATAACCTCTATTCTGATTCTGGCCACGCCATTGCCCCTGTTGGCCACCACGATTTCTGTTCCACTGACCCCCATGATTCCTCCCATGCTGACCCGAAGCTTGACCCGTTGGTCATCTCTGTCCCTCTTTCGACTCCCCTCTGGTTTAGAAGCTCGAAAATCCTGCCGCTCCATCTCAATATTCTTAGCCGCGTTAGCCACTGCTGACACATCTGCAAACTTGCTATTAATGAGATGTTGACGATATCTATAATGAATTCGCCACTTGAACTTTTCTGCTTGTTCCGCTGCAGTCCCTGCTGAAGTTCCCGCAAAACCTGCCAACCTGGTGAACCTCGTCATAAAATCCGTGATAGACTCATCCTCTTTCTGTCGAATAGACAGATACTCTCTAGCATAGGCCTCTTTATCAGCAGCTGGAAAGTACTGCTGATAAAAGACCTCACAAAACTCTGCCCAAGTAATTGTCTCAGCATATCCATCACCCTTCGTTTTTTTCATCGCCTTCCACCACCTCTGTGCATCCCCCTCCAACTTATAAGCTGCAAGCAACACTTTCTGATTATCTGAACACCCCAACACATCAAAAAATTTCTCCAAATGGGAAATCCAATTCTCTGCATCAATTGGAGTCGGAGCCGAACTAAATGACTGTGGTTTCTGCTTCTGAAACCTCTCTAACCACACATACATCGGAACCACCTGCTGATTAAGACCATCTGCATTCCCTTCATCTTCATTTGTGTATGGGCCATCATTTCTTGGGTTCCCCTGCTCAGGAATTTCTGGCGGCTGCTGCATTGCCTGTACAACTTGTGCCACCAACTGCGGTAAGGCCTGATTAACCGCTTGATTCACCAAGTCAGCCAATTGAGCATTAGTCTGATTATTAGGTTGCTCATTAGCCTGACCCTCACCTCTACCACCATTGTTACCTCGCCTCCCAGCAACTCTAGCGGATCTACGAGCCATCTAAGAAAGAATCAACGGATTAAAACAAAGCAGATTAGAGACAAATTCGAATATAGCTGATGTAATAGCTGAACAGAAAATCAAACGAAACAAAAAACCTAACCCAGAAGTCTACCCATAACTCACAGGTCAAACCTAAATATGTTTTCTACAAGAAAGAACCTGGCTCTGATACCAACTCTGTAACACCCCCTTTCCAAAATAGAAAGAGAGGTTACGCACAAAACACATCAAAACATCAAAATGAATAGAAAGCTCTGTGCTACAAAAGAATATCTCTAATAACTGATAAATACCATAAGTTAAGCCATAATAAACTGTCAAACTGGCTCAAACCACAATTCGAAATAATTATTACAACTCTAATAAAATCAATGTATCATAATCTGAACAAATTATCTAAATCATTTGGAAAGAAGGGAGCTCTCATCACACTTGCCCTTGGTCCCCCTGATTACCTGCCGGAAGAAAAGCACAGCATGAGCCAAATGCCCAGTACGGATATAGAATACAAGAATAATGAATTGACTAACTAACTCAATCAAATGAACTGAATTGAAATGAACAAAAGTAACACAATGAAATAATGGGTTGAATCAAATGGCTGGGTGTTATTTCATACCGAGCTCAAAACAAAACAGAAATATACCTTGCCACACAGACAAGTCAAATAATGCCACACAGGCAAGTTACACACATTAGATCGCGAATCCAAATGCATGTAAAATCGGAAGGCGTGTTCGGCACAAACATCACCAATCCGCAGAACAGAACAGAACAGAAAACTAGGGCCGACCCATACGCCTCCCACAAAAAAAACACCAAATGGCCCACTTCCTCCGGAGCCCAAAACGGAGACGCCGTGGACTGATCACACCGCCACGGAAGGTGTCATGCCTCGGTGCTAAGAGGACATGCCTGTGGTACCCCCACAGGTGGTTATAGCTCAGGTATACCCTATCGCTTATTCTACAAAAATATGATGTCACAACACATGCAACATAATACCAACAAAGGGTTCTAAACATACATGTTGAACCAAACCAAATCATAAACATAATGTCTCCAAAAGAAGGTAACAACATGTACCGCTCTACAAAGATCAATAAAGTTTTATGCATGAAGAATAAATTTAAAAGATTACAAAACATGGAGTTTGGAACATCTAGATCAAACCAAAGCAAAATCAGGATCTAATTAGAAACGAAATAATTAAGTGAGTACCAAATTTTGAACGATTAGCAAAACAAACAAATCAACATGATGAGAGTATCGCTGAAGAAATATGGAATATGTTTTAAATTATAATAGAAGAAAAAGAGTTCAAATTATAGAATAAAGTGAAGATGTCGAGGATCAAACTTCTATTCAAGCGCGTCAACATAAATATAAGCAAAAGGTAACGAATGACGAGATATCACGAGATATAAAGAATACAACAATAATCAAAGGAGTGGAGTACGGAATCCGTACCTGAGTTAAGCAATGTAATACCCAAATAATATATTTCAATTATAATTCTTTACTCACGTTCAATCCGATCTATTCACAAAAATAATGTATATTTATTAATTAAGTACATTATAATTTTATTTATCTTTAATAACTGTAATGCCAAATATATGGCCTAAACACTACCAAAATCTCCACCTGATACACAATTCATAGTATTAAAAATATAGAAGTTGAAAAATGCATATATAGCCGCCCATTTAGTAACTTAATAAAAGAACTCAATAAATATCCTTGCTTCCTTATATAAGTTCCGTAAGCATACTAATTGTTTTGTAAACAATTTTATTCTTTTAGTTTGTTATTAACAAATGAGCACATGACCTTTAATATACTTTTACAATCCGCAACAATAAGAGAATCATATATATACCTATGTATTCCATACCCTCCATTATGAATTAAAACGATAGACCCAATAGAAAATTATATACAGAAAATAAAAGAAAAAGAAGGGCACCTGCTTTTGTTTCTTCAATACGATCTCACAATCACAACTCTCTCTTTCCCTCGGTTAAGCGGCGGCCTCTTCTTCTTTTTTTTTTTATCCGACGAACAAAATAGGGTACACTGTATATGATTTATGTTTTATTTATTATAAATTAATATATTTTACTAACTCCCTTAATTTAATAGAATTTATTAATACTCACATATAAATTAAACTCAATTATTATTAAGGCCTAATTTTACTAATTCAATTATCCATCACTTACTAATATTATTAGCCCATATAAATTAAATGACTAGTTTGACCCACATAAAATACAAGGTCCAATTAAAAATATATAAAATGTAAATTTAAATGTTATTATTATTTATTCCCGGGTATTACAATGATCCTTTTGTAACTAAAGTACCATATGATCTATGAGATGAATTTGCACCACTTCTTAATCTCATTTCACATGATGCAGGAGCTTTTGATTTTGAAGCTCTTATCTTTCTAGTATATCTCATATTTGTAGCATTCAAACTGTCAGGAGCCACTGCAGATTCCAACTTTCGAATCCTTATTTGCCTTAGTTTGTCATTTTGATTTATCGACTTGGCAAGCAATCACAGCATCCACCGGGGGAAAAAGAGATCACCTAATCTTATCACTCTCAACAGATAGCAATTTTCCTGCACTAGATAAAAGTATATATAGAACTTAAAAGCAGAATTAATGCAAATATTTAGTCAGACTTTATTTTATTTTACAAGAAAATTGGACTTTTGACAGCATTTGAATCAGTCTCATCACTTTTCTAGTAACCTTGTAAAAATAGAAGGGTGTTGAAGTATTTACTGGCACGATCTTCTTTTCCTTTCCATATTTTGTCTAAAGGGTTCGCTAAAAAGAAAAGGGCAACAAAAACAAATGCATAAGGTATTTAAACAAATAACTCCAAGCAAAGAGACTAATATAAAAGACATCAGGAATTTAGGTTTTTATGATTTTAATATATTCCAATATATCTGATCCAGGAATAGAATGGAACTCTACCAAAGCTATGTTTGGCATCTCAATTCCAAGACTTGGAATTGGCATTGAGCGCCAAGTTTTGACTTTGATTTTAATTTTATGGGGAATTGCAAATGTGTTTTTTTGGTATTAAGTTGCCAAAAATAGCAGTAATGTAAACATACTGACCCCGAAACAGGAACAGCGTAGTAATTTAAAATAAATGAGCAGAATATACCAAACTGAAAAAGTAGAAATTCCAGAGAGGAGGGTTGAATATACCAAAGAGGAGAGATGGCGAAATAGCGTGTGTGGGCGTTACTAGTAGTTATTAAGATTTAAGATTACCTTGTTAACGGAACTCATAAATATTTCTGTTCAAAATTTTAGGTTGGATTGCTAATGTTTATCACATTAAATATTTTAATAATATTTTACGACATAATTAATTACAAATTCACAATTAATATACTCACAATATAATAAATAGTCTTTGTCTTTGAAAACGTCATTTCTTCTCAACAACCAAAAGTTTTTTTATTTTTTTTCTTTCCTTTTCATTTCTTATAGGCATATTATAAGATATTGTTTTTTAAAATACTTTTTTTCATATTTCTTAAAATATTTAATCACAAAATACAAAATATGGAGACAAGTATAACAAATAAAAAATATAAATATATAAAAAAAATCGGGTATTTTATTTCCTTTTGACGTTTGTAAGTTGGAGGATGACATTCAACTTGTTAGGGGCCACCTTTACCATTCAGCCAGAGTCTGACCCCAATTTGGGTATAAAACTCAAGAAGGCCCAATCATCATTAAAAAAACAAATGCAGATGATCTATATCGTCATCATAGTATCAATACCAATACATGGAAATACCACTTTTTGGTTTGTTTATAAACTGTTCCGAACAACTTGTCTCCACTAAATTAATTTTCAAAATGTAAAATATCGATATATAAATCGTAAGATATATCATTTCCCCTGCGCTTTTCTTCCATAAGTTCACAAGCTAAAAATACAGAACCAATTTTTTTTTCAGTAGTTAAAACCAAAACTTAGTTCTACACTTCAGTATGCTACTTAAAGAAGCTAGCAAGAACTCGGGTGAAAGTCTTTACAGCGATTAGCAAAATTTTCATTTTCAGTACTACCAAGGCACAGCAGTTATAAGGCACGTACATTTTGAATGCACAAATATATGGACCACCAATTAATGTATAGTAACTAGCAAGCATATCCAAATCCACAAATATCCAGATCACCAACCATCGAAAGCATATCCAACGTTAACGTATAACAATCTATCGAAAAACTGTTACTATCATCCTAGCGGAAAAGGTACTGCATCTTTTTAAGCATCAGGAATAGCATCTATCTACGCCAAATTTCTGAAATTAAAGGATCAGGCCTTGTGCAGGCTTTGGCTTGGAAGGTGACTCGCTGGCGGCAGCAGTGACTTTAGGGGAGTCGGGGTCATGCACTTGGGCATAACCATCTGCCTTTTTTCTTCCCTCTTCTTCTTCAGCCATCTTTTCCATTGTCTTCTGGCCAACTTCCCCTGCAGCCTTGGTGACCCTACCGAAAGCACCGGTAACCCAGGAGGTCCCAGTCAACACATATCGGTTCTTCATAATGGCAGATCCGGCACTACTAACTGTCTGTTCTGCAGCCGCAAAAGCTGTCTTGGTCTTTTCAGATACCTGAAACTTCTGGTCCATTTCTTTCACTTTGTCATTCACTATCGTTGCCCCTACGGTGATTTTCTCGCTAAGGCCAATCTTTTGATCCAAAGAAGCAACTTTGGCTGTAGCAGTGGAAGTGAACTGATGCTTCTCATCGAAGGACTTTGCTTTGTTAAGTGCATCTTTTCCCAAGGTAAAGCCCTTGGCCAACATGCCACTGACAACATCCTCCGCCTTTTGCACAGCAGATGGAGAACCACCTGCATTTTGGTTCTCTGTTGCCTGACGAGATTGAACAGTTGGGTTATCCTAAATAAAATAACAAAATAAAATAAACAGTCTGAAGACTGCATAAAGAACCATACAGCGGGTATTGCTGCAGTATTAGGTGGCAGCTTGTAATCTGGTGCCAGAGCTATGGTAACAGACTGATCAACAATTGTTGCTCCCTGAAAATAACAAGATGGTGTCATAGCTGAAGGAAGAGAGTACATTAAGCACTGAACTAAGTACACTATCACATCATAATTCATCATCACAATCTTATATTATATATGACCAAGTCATAAAGAATAATGATATAAAGAGGGTGAGAATAAGGATAGGAAGAAGAAAAGCGCAAATACATAGAAAGGAGAAAGGGTCCAGTATAAACAAGATGAGTGTCTATTAATCTATTTGAGGGAGGATCAAAATTCAAAACCAATCATATGTTCCACAACATTTTTCTACAACTTGTTAAGCCAGATGAAAAGCACTACCAGCAATGAATAGTACAGAAATAACAAGAGCTGAAAGATAGTCAACAATTAGTACTTTTTTCCCCTTCGGGAAACTGAAACAGAACCATACTATCTTAAGCATAAGTCATAGAACCATGTTCAGATGTTTTCTCTTTCAAAATATTAACTTAATAGAAGAAAAACATAGTCAAAAATTTTAACGTAAAGATAATTTCAGTACCAATTCAGCCAGACTTAACTAGATCTGTTCTAGCAATAGACGAGGGGAAACCAGTCATTTCTTACCCAGAGATTATACTGGCCCTAAAATCATAAGATACTAGGGCACAACATTTGCAAGCAGCGTATGATATTCAAATTGTTTACAAAATTAATACCCCCTCCTCCGTCCCACATTATTTGCAACTCTTTGTAGAGGTGTGCGGCACAGATTTGACGATGTGTCAGAAGTATAATTAAATATTGTATTTTAAAAATATTTATAATGTTATCAAAAATATATCATTTTATATATTAAAATAGATAAGTATAATATCTAAATATGATTTTTGAATGTCTTACCATATGTGCCGCACCCCTAAAAAAAGAGTTGCAAATAATGTGAGACGGGGGTAAATGATATTGCTTAAAAGGCTCTCAAAACCTGATTCTAAAAAAAACAACTTGATAAAGAATACCTACATCATGCATGATTACAATTATAATTTGATTCCATGATCATGACTTGGAACATAAATTGCACAAAGAAGTACTAACTGAAGAAAAAAATATAGTCAGATCAAATACCTCCGATAAATGTGTGTTTTTTGTTTTTTTTTTTTTTTTTTTTTGGGGGGGGGGAAAGATTCTGGACATAATTTTATCTAATAATTCACAAAATATCGAGTTTCACAAGAAGAGTTCTACTAACTACAATATGGACATACTTTATATTATATGATGGAACAACTCCACAAGTCAAAGAAATTACCACCAACAGTACCAACATATGGGAAACCATGAAAAATTAGTCAACTTATTGTGCATGTGTTTAATCTTTTTCTCTCTCTATTTTTCCTCTCTTGGCTCTTTTGGATTTTCTCTCTCTCACCCTTCTCCCATATGAGATTTCTCACTCTTCTCTTCCACCCTCCCAGATGGGATTACTCTTTCATCCATCCTCCCCAGATGGGATTTCCTCTATCATTTCTTCCACCCTCCCGAATGGGATTACACTCTGATGGAATCACTCTTATTCCATTACTTAGCAGGAGAATGGATAGGGTGCATATAAAAGAAAGCCTAAGTCCTTTTGGATTCCCACACCTTTTCACCTTCTCAATTCCTTCAAAAATTCTTCTTTCTTTTTGGCTATTCATCTTCCCAAAGCTCTTCACCTTCCCAAGGTTGTTTGTCTCTTTTGACTTCTCAACTCAAAAAACAACTGCGAAAATAATTTTAGCTTTGATACCAATTGATGGGAAAAAGCACCCCCTAAATACTGTTGTCTAAGTTCCACCAAAATAATAACCACTGCAAGAAATAATGAGAAGAAAATAACCAAACACGAGACACCAAGATCTTTAACGTGGAAAACCCTCTATAACTAAGAGGTAAAACCACGGGACATACTCCGAAAAATCCACTAGAATAAACTGAGAGAATACAAAGATATCCTAATTTGAGTACACACTTAAATGACCTCACCACAATAACTATGTGATAGAACCCAAATAACACACTCAGTTGTTTAATCTTTTTCTCTCTATTTTTCCTCTCATGGAAGGTTTCGAAGAGAAGAAATCTACTTCAGGGTATTTGTTTATTTTTGCAGGGGGAGCTGTGTTATGGCAGTCCAAGTTGCAAAAATGTGTTGCTTTGTCTACTACTGAGTTGACAACGGAATGTTGTGATTTCTCCAAGAACTAGGTTTGACACGGGAATCGACTCCAAGTGACGGGGTCATGGTGAATACCTCCTCTTATGGGTTCGGAGGGGGAGATTGTTGGGCTTTGTGGTGGTCCTCACCCAACAAGGAGACAAGAATTAGTGGAAGTCTTGAGAAGATGAAGAGGTTTAGGAACCTTGGAAAGGTGAAGAGCCTTGGGAAGATAACAGCCTAGGAGTAGAAAAGCAGAAATGCCAAAGGTTGAATAACCAAAGGTTGTAATGGTGGGGCTACAATAGCAAGTCCTTTCAACTTTAAGACTTTTCGGATGGTTACTTGAATGTGATATATTTATATATCATATATATAGAATAGATAGGAGAGCAAGAGATTTCAATCCGAGTGGGAAAAAAGTAAGGGTGAGAGAGAAAATCCAAAATAGCCAAGAGAGAAAAATAGAGAGAGAATAAGATTAAACAACTGAGTGTGTTGTTTAGGTTCCATCACATAGTTATTGTGGTGAGGTAATTTGAGTGTGTACTCAAATTAGTATATCTTTGTATTCTCTCAGTTTATTCTAGTGGATTTTTCGGAGTATGTCCCGTGGTTTTTACCTCTTAGTTATAGAGAGTTTTCCACGTTAAAAATCTTGGTGTCTCGTGTTTGGTCATTTTCTTCTCATTATTTCTTGCAGTGGTTATTATTTTGGTGGAACTGCAAATTTAATCTATTTGGCATGTACTGATATTTTTGGCCATTTAATTTATCAAAGACAACAGCATGGCCATTAGAAGAACTAACTATAATGCGAAATTTTATTTTATCTTTGATAAGTAAACATGTATATATAAAAGGTCATCCTACGAAAAGCAAAAAACTACATCCAGTGGGTTAGTGTGAAAAGTAATGACAAGAAAAGGAAAGATATGGTCATGCAGATCTTGAAAAGTAATTATACCGAAAGAAGAACTGCAGTCTCTGCACCCTGAGGATCCTTAAAAGTGACATGTGCAATTTGGGACCGCTCATTGCCACTAACGAAAATGAATTGAAATAAATCCATTAGAGAAACTTTAAAACTATTTGGATTCATGAATATTTTAAAATATCTCTATGCAGATTCCACCAAAACTTATAGGCGACTGAAAGATAATGAATAAGCCATAAAGAGAACAAACTATTTTGAGCAACTGACCTTTGCATTTCAACATACTCAATTTCACCAGAAAAGGAAAAGAACTCCTTGATGTCTTGCTCAGAAGCACCTAAGGAGACATTGCTGACGGTCACTGACCTTACCTGTCATAATGCACATCCCAATAAAGAGAGATCAAATGAAGTTAATACTCTTATAATATAAAATAGCATAATTAGTTAATACCATGAAAGCGGAAGCTTAGCATAGATGCACATAGGATTCCATGCATCTGAGGTAAAAGGTTTTTCAGAAAGGAACAAGAATTATGCAGTAATGTCACAATTTCTAGGTGGTAACCAGCAAATTCATCCACTGATTTCTGAAGTATCAATTGAAATTTACAATAGTGTTGACTTTGCATAATGAATTAAGGTATTGTCATATGTGAAATAAAGATTTAGCAAGTGCAATGCTTGCCAAAAAATAGAGCTCAACAAAAATCTTGCATAATATCATCAACCCTATTGATAACATGAATCGAAGTTGAGCTTCCCAGTGTATATCTTATGCAAAACCCTTAAATGACAAATTTATTGCTTCCTTAACACGTGTAATAAGGCATTAAATATGGTTAAGAATCCCATTTTAAATGTCTAAACCCAACTCCATCTACATCTCCCATAAGGCCTCCCTTTAACAGAATCTGCAATAGGTGCATGCAACCACGCTACTAAACTGTGCAATTAGTGATAAGTTTTCACTTACCCCAGAGATTCAATATACCAACAACAAAAAATATGTATGAAATACTGATGCAGGATGACCACAAAACATGGTTGGGCAAATACAGAAGTCTTTGGAGGTCCATGCCAATGCGTCCAACAAATATAACTTTCTAGTAATTAATTTTTATTTAGTTTATTTTGATTTATCAATTAACACAAAGAGATGTAATTGCCTCAGTAAAAGGCAGACACTGAATATAAGTTTCTAAACTTATAATTGAGTACGTTACTTTCCTCTTCTTACCTAATCTTTCCCAATTCCCTTTCAATTTTAAACACTAAATCCAGACCTCACCAATTACTGCCTCCAACTCTAACAAAACTAAGCTCAGTTCAGTTAGTAACAAATTCAAATGTTACCAAATAATGAATACATCAAAGTTGTAACCATAAAAAGTTTGCAGTATTTTTATGTACACATCAAGCAGCAACCTCAACCTTTACAACTTCGTATCAAAAAAAAAAAAAAGGCGGTTAAGGTGAAAAATATGAGGTATAGAGAGAACATAACAGAACTGATAGCCCTGAATGATGTCAAAACAAGAGAAATAAAAGTAAGGACTCACCTTTACAGCAATATAATTGACAGTTTTAAATTTTTACACATTTAATATCACTATAAATACTTTAGTTTACATTCGATAGTAGAAACTTCCTCCGACCAAATATCAATTCACACCATACGTAATACAAAACGGGAAAATATTGGCCCATTAATCGGATCTATGAAAACAATTTTAAAAAAATTGCGGCGAAGAATAAATCTAATTGAATACCAACTAAATACCATAGAACAAATGCATTTATTCAAATGAAATTCAATACCGTTAACAGTACAAAAATATAGAAATTAAAACTGAGATCGAGAAAATTTGAACACTCACCGACATGGAATCTAGCTTGAAGAGAAACACTGGTCAATTAACAAAAAAAAATTGAATAAAACGAGCAGCGGCTCCAATACACGTAACAGTCTGAAGAGAGAGAAAGTATGAGTGCATATATAGGTGCGGAGAGAGGAAGAGAATTGGGGGAAAGGATTACACACTTACCAGAGAGAGAGAGAGATCGAAAATAGAAGAAGATGGAAGAAGAAGAAGAGGAGGAGGAGGTTAGCTAACGTGTGTAGTGGTGTTGAAACGTGGACACGCTATTTTCATTTTTCATTTAAGCCCTGCAGGGACGTGTATTAATTGTCAAATTAATAATGAATTTTATTTATTTTATTTTTGCTCTCTCTTTTATCTTCTTTAATTAAAATGCCGACTCACGTGCGGGAGGGTTAGTTCGAAGGATAAACTTTCTTTCTTCTTTTTTTTTTTTTAAAGAGTGTTATGATATATGATAATAGTAATTTTATATTGATATTCGATATTTAACTATGTAAACATATGAAATAGTCGCGTCATGTATTATGATAAATTTAAGTCTAATAATGATAAGACTGATATAAATTATAGGAGTACTTCACCTATTATATCTCTCTAAAAAAATTATCACTAAAACTTATTCACATAACTAATAATTAAAAAGTCGACATAAACATTTACAATATATATTATTTTTCTATATAAAATATAGAGAAATAAACAAGTCTCTCATATATTATTGTAATATTTTATTATTTATTCCCTCCGTCCCAAATTAATTGCTCAATTTTGACTTTTTAAAGTTAAATTGATCATTTTTAAAACTAATCTTTTTACTATTTTTGCTAAAATATAGGTGAAGAGATTATAACCAAAAGAAAGTATATACAATTTATTACTAACCTCAATTGTTATTATTTTAGAAATATATTTATATATGCTTAATTATTAATTTTAAAAATAGTCAATTTGACTTTAAAAGGTCAAAACTGAGCAATTAATTTGGGACGGATGGAGTATAATATTATGTTTGTCGCAATTCAAATTTGTTTACGTTAGTTGTAATCTAAATTTATCGTGAAATTAATCGATATGTAAATTATTATTTTTTTTAAAGTAAATTTTAAAAAAATACCTCTTCTATTTCAAAATATCATATTAATATTATATTTTTAAGTTAATATTAAAATTTTAAAATTAATTTAATTTAATGTAGTTATAATTATTATAAATTATCATTAAACAAATACTATTAATTGCAATATTAGTTATTTCTAAAATTTGTGAAAATCACATCAATTTTAAATTTACTTTTAGAAATTAATTAGTTATATATTTTGAAGCGAGGGAATTTCTGAAATGATGAATTATCAACATAAAAATAGTATATTTTTGTAGAAAATAAGGTTAAATATGCATTGATAAACAAATAATATTTGATATTTGATAAGTTTCGTCCAACATGAGTATAGGGCTTATTTACTAGTTATGTGAGAGAAATCTTGTAAAATTATCAATTTTACTTATAAAAATATTAATTTTTTAACATTTTATTGAGTATATTGACTAAATGTGGGTATTATAACGAACATCCATTATCTATACATGTATAAAAAGGTTTTAAAAATGGAAAATAATTACAGATAATCTTAGCCAATATGGCCCAAAAAAATACTCAGGCTTTAGGCCTATATTTATAAGGGTCATTTACAAAAATATACAACAATTAATAAAATATTACAAGAATAGTGCACTAACAAAATAATTACAAAAAGAATATTGCACTAACAAAATAATTATAAAAAGAGTGCAACAAGATAAACTCATTAAATCATTCAGTTTCCTAAAAATAAAGAATTCCTTAAATCAAGGACGACCAAAATATGATGATCAGATTTGTTGGTCCATTGTCACCGCCAACAAATCCAACGGTCGATTATCAGTTACGGCAAAGAACCAAAATTAAACAAATCTAAACCAAAATTAAAACATAATCGACCAACAATCTGCTCATCGTTGGCGTCATCGAGCTCCTCATCATCGTCATCCCTGTCAGATCCATTGTCACCTGGTGGGCATGGACGGGAGAGGCGTAGATGGGGCGGCGGAAGCCGGGCGGTGGTTGGGGTAAAAGAAGCGGTGATTATCATCGATGAAGCCGATGGGGAGTTCACTGGTGGCTTTAGGGAGGGGTGAAAAATGGTGGACGGCGACGGCTGTGTCGTCGTGATGGAAAATGAGTTGAGGAGGATGAGGGTAACCAACCCTTAATACAAAGGTAACCAACCTTAATACATACGTAACCAACCTTTAATACAAAGGTAATCTTAAATACAAAGGTAACCAAACTTTAATACAGAGGTAACCAAACCTTAATACAAAAGTAACCAAAACTTAATACAAAAGGTATCAAACCTTAAAACAAAGGCAACCAACTTTTAATACAAAAGTAACCAAACCTTAATACCAAGGTAACCAACCTTTAATACAAAAATAACAAACCTTAATACAAAGGTAACCAATCCTTAATATAAAGGTAACCAAACCTTAATACAAAGGTAACGAAACATTAATACAGATATAACCAATCTTAATACAAAGCTAACCAAAACTAGTTACTACCCTTTCAGAAATTGGTTACCTCCATACTGGTATTTAGTTACTTCTATACTAGTGTTTGGTTACCAGTGGTAACTTCTCACTGCCAAAGGGCTCAGGCCCGTAATCACGGTTATACGTGATTGATCTCGTAAAGGGTCTCGAATCAGCACTAATATACTCTCTTCTGTAGCTTGTGCTTTCATGACTCGGCTCTGCAACAACAATTTCTGTCATTGCTGAAAGCTCGAGAGAGAAGTTGGGCATGAAGATGAAGAATAAGGAATCATGGGTTTAAGAGTATATATATGGGATAATAGATGTATATACATGTTGTCTTTGTTTATTTGATTTACTTTTTTGGGTGGTGGTGCATTTTGAGAGGAGAGAGAAAATGTTTTAGTTTCTGAAAAGGAGTTGGGGAGAAATGTTTAACTTTTTGAAATTTGAACTAAAGGAATCATGGCCACCTTGCCCGAGAGGGAGAGAGGAGAGAGAAAATGTTTTAGTTTCTGAAAAAGAGTTGGGGAGAAATGTTTGACTTTTTGAAATTTGAATCAAAGGAATCGGGACTACCTCAGCACTCCAATTAAACCACCCAACTAAATTGAAGGGATAAGAATGCACTAAATTATAAATTAAATATTGAAGATGCACTAATTTTATAAATATTTTATGTATACACTTTTATTGTAATATTTTATAAAAATGTACTAATAAATGTAACCGTCCCTATTTATAAATCTAACAAAATCTAGGTTATTTCGCTCGGCCCAAATTTGGCCCATGAGTGCTCCGACATCCAAATTCCAATTCACTAAATATATTTATATAATTCATTGTAATACTACTATTCAAATTTAGCCCTTACTTCCTTCTAATTTTTACTTATAATTTAACAATTAAATAGTGATAAATTATGAATTTAGAGTTAAAAGAGAGAAAAAAAAACATCACTTTTAATTGAATAATGTAATACATATTACATCACCTAAACAAAATGGATCGTTTGATCGATTTTAATTTATGAATTTGTTAAATTTAATAATATGTTTTTTTGTTTTAAATGATGTAATAGTGCTATAAAAACTTTAATATTGTTACGTTTAGGATTATTTGCATATGAGACATGAATTATTTTGAATTTAGGATGAATTAATTCATATTATGGTGAAGTTATTTATTTAAATTCGAGAAATACATATAAAAAAAACTGTAAGCCGCACAATTCATTAGAAATGATTATGTCATTTAAATTTGATAACTAAATATTCTATTAATATATGACCTATATTGTAAAATAGATAGAGTATTACATTTTATTACTGAGTTTTATAATTGACAAAAAAAAAATAGATAAAAAATTTAAGTTTTTACTTAATTTTTTTATTATTGAATTTTTTAATGAATGAAAAAGCAAAGAAAATTGACGAAAAATTTAACCATTTTTCTTATCAATTTTTTTGGTTTAAAAACGGTCGAAATTGGACGAAAAACTAAATAACATAAGATCATCTTTTATCATACCTATTATACCATTTGATTATAAACATAATAAAATTAATATAAGGGCAACTTAATAATTTAAATATGAAACTTAAGTTTTTTTTCCCTATATAAACTCAATAATAATATATAAAATACAAGTTTTCCTATTTTTTTGTTTTCTACTATAAATTAAGTTTCCATTTTTATTTTATTTTTTTGGTCTCAAACATAGAAAGAGAGTGTTTGTTACCACATTTGGTGTTTACGAAATTTTTAGTCAATTCATATTATTGTTGAATTTTAAAATCTCTTGACTTTAAATTTGCAATTTAACATATATATATATATATATATATATATATATATATATATATATTCAGACGTAGGCCCCACTATACGAATAAAAAAAAGGCTTTTTCCTCCTCCCTCAACGCCACGCTTTCTTAATTTCCCTGCTCTGGACTTTCTGATCTACCACCTATATTTTTTTCCGCCAAGCCAAACCTTCCCTTCAATTCAAAGCAAAACTAATTAAACCCTTCTCTCTCTTCCTCAATATTTCAAACCCTTCTCCATGATTTCATCTACTAGTACATAATACTAATACAAATTCATATACAAATGCATAATCAATAATATCCTTGCGTATATTCTTCAATTTGAGCAAAGTTAATTTCAGTAAGTATGAGATTTGAAGATCTTGAATCGGGTCGGATTTTACCCTTGAATGGAAGAAGAAGACAATTAGTAGTAGAACAAGAAGACCACCGGCCTTCAAGTTCAAGGGCCCTTGTTGCCGGCATATTTCAGATAAATACCGCCGTCGCTTCATTCATACGCCTAGTTAATACCATCGGAACTCCCAAAGATACCCTTCCCCTCCGGCATAAGCTGTTAGATCTTTTTCTCTCCTTATTTTCAAGTTTGTTTTTTTTTGGATTTCTTTGTTTGTCGATGAAACCGAGTAAAAGAGTCCAGGCACTTTTGATTTGCTTATGTGTTTGGTCCTGGAGAAATTCAAGCATTTTTTTGGTCAATTTTTATATTTGTAAGTTGGTAAACATCCAGAATTGGCTTAGTTGTCCACAGTATTATGGAAAAGGTTCCTTTTGATTTAATCTGTAAAGACATTTATTTTTTTGATGCTTTAGTGTTCCTACACTCAAAGCATCCTTGTGCCCTCTTTCCCAATACGAGCGTTCACCTCCAATATCAATGTAGTGAATAGCATTACATTTCTTGAAGCTAAATTTTTTTATAGGTCATTGATTATGCAGAAGTGAAATTTCCTAAAAGACTGTATTTTTTAGGGACTGATGGAATACTTGTTTATGTGTCAAATTATGTGTATCTTCAAATGAGATAAGTACCAACTCAGCCCGGCTTCTTTGTTCTGTTAGGATAATCTTGTTTTTTGTTTTTTTTGTTTTCCTTTAATATCATTTTCTTAAATAAACTAAAAAACATATTGTTGAATGCATCTTTCATATGAAGTTATGCATTATCTTTGTTTTCTTTTAAAATTATTTTAGTGGAAGTTGATGTAAATTGAGAGGTTGCTATATGATCTGCCAATGATTTGTTATCTATTACCCTTAACATTTATTTTGACTCCTAGGCGCCAGAGTAGGCTACATATAACGCACTTGGTAAGAGAGACTTCGGAAAAGCTTAAGCAAGCTATTGAAATAGATCAACATACGGAAGTTAGTGTAAGTTTATGAGCTGTTTTCTTTCAAAGTTCCCTATATTTCTTTCACTTTCTAATTTCATACTCCCTCTTAATTCTTATCATTTTATCTTGAAACTTTCACCTCAGCTCACTTAACTTTACAAAATCTTAAATTATTCATCCATGTTTATAATTGGCAAGGGATGAATCTAAGTCCTTCAAATTTTCTATTTCAACTTCAGGCTGCTAAGAAGATTGCTGATGCTAAGCTTGCAAAAGATTTTAAGTCAGTTCTTAGAGAATTTCAGAAGGCCCAACGACTTGCAGCTGAGAGAGAAACAGCATATGAGCCCATTGTTGAGGAAGTTCTTCCATCCCGGTAACATTTGTTGTCTTCTTTAATGCGTGTACATGTTTAGATTTGTTTCTTTTTCTGGGGTAGGAGTCGAGAAATCGCAATGTTTTTGTTGCTGTTGTTACATTGATGTATGAACACATCACTATATTTGAAAGAAAACCTTGAAAATTAATCTACAATTATAGCAAATTGATTTTAAAAATTTAAGACAAATTACTGAGCTCAATATGATGAACTTTTACCTTAAAAATTCCACAGGCACAGACATGCTTTTTTTTTTTTTGGGGAGGGGGGTGTGGATTGTGGGTGCTCACAAATTGATCTACTATACTTCAGTTACCAGCGGGTTAAGCTCTTTGGTAAAATTTGATATTTATATCAATATTTTAAGGGATGATTTCAGTATGCCTCGAAATTTACAAATTCTAATTAGGTACCCCCTCAGTCAGGAGAAATAGCCCTATTTTCATTTGAAAATGTAATGTTTTATTTTTTTTGAAACTTTTTTCTTCACGGAGAGAGTAGTCAATAGTTTGGAGGGAAACTGAAAGAAAGAGAAAAAGTACTAAAAAGGGGGGGGGGGGGAAGGAACTTGTGGGATCAGGGATGTGCTTCATTACTAGGTTGGTTAGTTGTGGCAATAAAATCTGAAATTACCGATTGCCTAAATGCATCAAACTTATCGATATAACTGAATAATTGGTGCTGGTGCCGCAACCAGTAACTGTCAAATGTTGATGCATTAACTGGTCTAGTAATTGACTATATTATGGTTGTCAATTTTGAAATTGTTACAATTCAAATACATCAATGAACTATTTAATTTGTGTATCACGAGCATATATAATTTACTGTCTGAATTGAACTTTGTCTTCCTCATATTATATATTTAATTAAATTCTGAGCAGCAACACAGTCAGTGAGCTGGATGTAAGTTCATCTAGGAGTCCTGAACAGGTTTCTCTCCTTGTGGAATCCAAAAGGTAGGCAACACTATCTAGATTATTCTCTCAATAGAGTTCAAATATCTTATATATTTGGTCTTAAGTGTGATATATTGATTTAGACGTATACTATTCCTCGCCATCCACTTTATGAACTGTATTCAGAAATTTTAGTGGGCTCTTCTTGTTATCTTCTTGATGCTGTTTCAGAGTATATGATTCATGCCTTAGATGTCTGGAATTTCCCATACTCTTATGTTGATAATATGTATATGTTATACTCTTATTGATATGACAATGATCATTTCCTCAAGAGCTTTAGCTTATAGCGAACAAAATATAACTTGTAGATGAAGCTCCTTACTGTAATTATTAACACAGATTATAAATTTAAAATTTTTGTATGGATTTTAAAAAAAATAAAACATCTATTGCTTCTAATCAAATATATTCCTCTCCTAAAAAGCGATAATGCTGGTAGGGTTTTAAATGCAATCACGTCCAAATAGAGACTTTTGTGCCAGAAACAACTGCATGAATCTTAAATGCTTAATCGTATAACAAAGGTCTTATAATTATTTTTGGATGGAAAAGTTCTTATTGCATGATTTAGTGCAGACAGGAGGTCTTATTGGTGGAGAATGAGATTGCTTTAAATGAAGCTACAATTGAAGAAAGAGATCAAGGAATCAGAGAAATACAGCAACAGATTGGTGAGGTGAACGAAATATTCAAGGATCTGGCTGTTCTGGTGCACGAGCAAGGAACCATGATTGGTAAGCCGTGGGCCATTTTCATTTTTTCCTTTACTACTACTTTTCCCAATGGGAAACTTCCGAAGGGGAAGCTTCCTTTATCTTTGCCTACACTTGTCTTTCAGATGACATCAGTTCAAACATTGGAAACACCCACTTGGCAACCGAACAAGCTACATTCCAAATCACAGAAGCTTCCAAGACCCAAAAGTCTATATCATCAATGGTAATCCTTGTGATTTACAATTATTGTTTTTTCTTGAAGTATTAATCCTGTGTGTAACGTACATCAATATAATACATGGTTGTGCTGAGCTGTAATCTTTTGTTCCTTCGGTTAAACATCCATTAATAGTTAATATGTAATTTTCAAGGCTTGTTTTGAGATGATACAAGTTCCCACGTAAATTTATGCAGCCAGTTGATCTATGCTAAGCTGTGCTCCTGATTTTATTTTCGGTTGTCATATCTGATGCCATTTTGAAACGTATAATTGATTTTAAAACTTCGTGTGCAGAGCTGTTTGTTGCTGGTCATTTTTGGGATCATTCTGCTTATTGTGTTCGTAGTTGTGGTGGCATGATTATCAAAGCAAATCGCAAGTGAATCAAGTCAGAGGCACCGCTTCATCTTAAACGAAGATTCTAAACAACTCAAGACAGGCCCTGCCTGTCGCCTGTCTTGACTTCATCACATATGAGATTGTATGTATAGCTTTGGTGACTATTTTTCACCTCACATTTGATACGACGTAAATAAATATTCGATATTTACAAACTTCTATGTCTTAAAATTGAGTTGGTTTTCTCTGGGTTATAGGTGCTTTCCTTCAAAAGTACTAGGTGCAAACTGATTGGAAAATAATAATACTCCTGGTTCCATCCGGGTGCCAGTGATGTGCACCAACTAGACCTGGCAAAAAACAAGTTTGGGTTGGTTTTGGATTACATAAAATAGTTATCGGTCAGTTAAGGAACTAAAATCATATTATTTATATTTAATATGGGTTATATGGTTTGAGTTTAAATGGTCATGAGTTTAATCGAGGTTAAATCATTTTTTAAATTATAGTTTTACCGCATGTACTTTTTTATTAATCCAATAAACTGACAATTCGGAATACTCGCTATTTTTTATCCAACAAATTGATAAACTGACAAATTGCAACAAAATTTTATCAACCCAATTATATTACAAACCGACAAATTGAGAAATTGCAACAAACTGATAAAATTTTATAGAAAATTTTATGTTACGCTATTTTTGACAAATTTTAAATCAATTATATTACATTAGTGTCTCCCTATAATCAATTTAATAAAATATTAGAGGAAACAAAATATTTAATACTGATGTGACTCAATTAAGTATTAAAAAATTAATTTTTCATTGGAAGTATTTTCAAAACAATTTACATTAAGTAGATTTTTTTTTTGGTGGCTAAAGATTTATAAAATTAACTATGCACATACCCACAAAAAAATTAATATCTAAAAGAATTAAGTTTAATAATTAAAAGGCTTGAATAACCCATTAACTTGCACATGACCTTTTTATTATTATTATTATTATTATTATTATTATTAATTATTAATTATTAATATAGTAGTTTTGAGTTTTCCTAAATAGTTTTTGATTACTTCTGAGTGGTATTGTTTTAACTCATTTAACACATATCAAGATGCTATTTGTATTATTAAGTATTAAAATATAATAAAACTAGTTACCCACCATATATCAAACCACTATGATGTATGGTAGAAATTTCCCATCTATCATGTACTATAAATGATCCTTGGCCAGCCTTGATGTCCCTAATTACCTTGCAGATACACTAGACCTGGCAAGATACATTAAAACCCACCAGATTTTTTTTTGGGTTGAGTTAGGTTTAGACCTATATTATTATATAATAATATGGGTTCAAACTGGGTAACTAGTTTCAGCACACACGTGTCAAATTCATTCTACTTGGGCTTAAGACAGAAATCTTACATTTTCACTCTTTATTTTTCTGAAACTTTTTGCTGCTGCTTTAAAAATTCTCTCAATTTTTCACCCTCTAAAATACTTGGGACTTTCTCAATAAAATACATCGACTTTCGCTTACTAAAAAATCTCTCTCTCACTAAAATTTTAATTGAATCTCCCGAACATAAAAACTTCAGTCACAACACCACGTGCGTGTAGTAAACCACATCTCAGAATATTGGTATAAGAAAAATATAGTAATACATCACAAAAAATAAAAAATGACAATAGTATGTATATTCAGATCTTGCTGCTTTCACAATCCGACTCTGACCGACGTATGTAGTGTATCTACCCATATACTGAGGTGGGGTGATGGGATTTTGAGTTGCCATTGTCGGAAATGGTGCAAACAAACTTTGTTTGATGTGTTCTTTGATAAGATAGAGAGAATAGTGACGCTTGGCCTAGAAAGAGTAATCTTTCTTTGTCAAAAAAGAGTAATCTTTCCCGATAAAGAAACTCGGTTGATTAGGACCAACCGTATGCATGCATTTCAAAAGGAAAAGAACAGTGACTGCAGAGGAAGAGAGAGTGTTGGTGGTACTCAGGAATGGTGAGGGAATGCAGAGGAAAATCATGTCAAGAGAAAATACTCAAAATAGCATTTAGTTATAAGAGGTGTTTTCTCCTGCTGTTATAGCTGTCTCATAAGTTACTTATGAATGAAAACAGACCTGACTATTGGGGAGGATGCATGACTTGTGCAGTAAGACATGATGTTTAAATAATGATGGGATGTCGTCTAAGAAAGAAATGAAGTATCCAAATATAAGCAAATCAAACCTTTAACCACCATCGTCTCTCCTACAGTTATGAACTCCCTTACTCAGTCTCGGACCAATCAAAGTACTGGAATCTTACGGCTCACATACTACCTGAGCCTCGCATACTACCTGAGCCGTACTACTTCATTAGCTGCCCAGCTATGACCACATTCAACACAATTAGAAGGTTTGTAACCACCACATTCATACAAGTCCAGTGTATCCCAGGGTAAACCATGATCACCTTCAAACGGTGCAAGGATACCCCAGAAGAGAAGTAAAGGTAAAACAAACCCAAGAAGAAACCTAAACAGAAGAAGATAAATAGGAAGGAGAAACACAAGGAATGAACTTGCGAAACTTTGCAGAGTCACACTTGCTCAAAACATAAGCCAGCACTTCTCCACCTCAGCTCCATTAGTCCATCTTCCAAATTAGCCGAGGGTCAATCAAGCTCAACAGATCATAGAAATATAATTGCATTGAATTCCTACAAGTCATGTACAGTCTTCACCACATTGCGCAAAACAGTATTTTATACACTGTAAGGTCGATAGAAATCTTAACGCTTCAAAAGTAAATCAATTAGTAGTCATCCGTTATTAGCAAAAGCTTTGTATGCCCAGCAGCACCTCCACCTGTATAAGAACCGTATGAATATACCAAATGTGGAACTAAAAAGACTATGCTTTCTCATGCCTTTTCCAATAATACAAAATCAATAGGAAAATGATATGAGATCTTTAAACTCACCGACTAATGTGTCAACTTATTACAATAGATAAGGGGCCCTACATACATACTGACTTGCCTCTCGTGTATTTCTCTGATTTCGCATCTATGTGTGAATTTTATGAGTTGGTAAAGCACCACCCAAATCTATATATGACAATTTATCACCAGGGGTAATAGTGCTAAGTCAGTTGATATACAAACAAGGACCCTACCACTAATGAGAAAAGAGCAGGATGTTTATAATTTAAAAGTAGAAGGAACAAGGAATGTAATAGTAACCCCATGCTTATAAAAAAAACCTGATGCAATATTTGACATGTTTAAAAATATTTAAACCAAATTTATTATTGATAAAATACTATCATTTAGACACAATCCAATCAAAGAAATATCAAGAACCAACAGAAAAATTACATAGATATATACATATACACATCCGATAAAATTGATGGGGATAACATAGTAATATATAACGAAGACTCTTGTGGCTCTCTCGATGGTAACAGCCAAGATGCTGAAGATGAGAGCATGATTAAGGAAAATAAAGGACTGAATCAAAATTCCACTTGAGGAATTAGTGGTCAGACGATTCTTTTAAATTCAATGAAAAGGGGCTCTGGTTGAAGTCGAGCTAATTAAACTAATTTGGGTGGGTTTGAACTGTTACCTCTAGTAGCAAGAGGCACATATATATAGCTGGTAGCACTATATCATCCCATACTGGAGCCTGACACAAGAAGCCCCATCTGTTCAGTCAGATGATTCATATGCTTGGTTCTGTCCCATCCACTCTCTCGCCCAAACTGCAGCTCCTGTTCCTTGCCAGGACCAACTTCCAGTGTGCTATTGTGGATCTCATCAGCGTCCCCATTGAGCGGACTCGCAGAAAGAAACTGTTCCCAGAATATATCGTTAATGCCCGGAAGCTTAGGAACATCATCCAGCAAGGCATCAACTTCAGGATCGGATGAAAATTCATCCGTTGGAACAGGGACTTCTTCATCTACAAACCCTGATATCAAATCCATATCTTCACTTGTAGAACCCTTAAAACTTATGTCGGGGTCTTCAACAGTGCTTTCTGGCACGACCCCTTGTATACGATAAAAGTCAGGTAAAACCCTATCTTCATGAGAGTTAAGCACAGACGTTTCTGGAAAGTGGGTTAGTGTAGAATTCCCAGAAAGCACGTCAGGAGAAGATTGGGTCTCAGGAATGGCGGCTGAAGGTTGACTAACAACAAAACCTGACTCTGCACAGAAATGTGAAGAAGCTGGTAGAACCTCTGATAGGGTCACTCCAGAAATCCGACGGGAGGAGCTACCAGTGTCTAACACATTAGAAGGAGAAGGTACATTCTCAATCAGGAAACCATTAGCATTCTTAATTGTTGGTTCCAGCCTAGAAGATGTATTCATTTTCAGGATCTGGCGGAGCATTGCTTGTGCTGCTTCATTCATTAATGGTTGGTACCTGACCATCTGTCCATTAGGGGATAAAGTAACATGGTTGCCACCAAAATTTTCTTCATCTTGCTTAGGCAGTCTCCTTTTCTTACTCACTCCAGAAATGCGCCTGTTGCTTTCATTCTGCTCTTCTACCAGCTGGGCCAGGACACCTGGCCTTTGCATGGCCTTTGCAAGGAATGACATCATTTGTTGTTGACGCTGCTCCATTAAGTGAACACGCTGCACAACAGTTTGCAGCTGATTATCAGTTCCTTGCTGCTGCTGCCTCAACCTGACAAGCTCCTGCATGAGGATATTCTTATCCCCTTTTAGAACT
The DNA here is from genome assembly GCA_034770075.1 of Aralia elata. Taxonomy (NCBI): domain Eukaryota; kingdom Viridiplantae; phylum Streptophyta; class Magnoliopsida; order Apiales; family Araliaceae; genus Aralia; species Aralia elata. The sequence goes on along the minus strand of CM068385.1, from coordinate 1,705,502 downwards.
TCAACTTCTTCATCAATCCCAGGCTTTTCAACTTCCACACAAGAGCCAGCTGATGTGTTCTGAACCTGAGGAACTTGTTGATGATACTGCGCCTGGCCAGCTTTTCGCCTGCTTATACCCTTCAAGAGGTGTTTCTTGCCTCTAAGAAACCCCTCACTTGCAAACTCCCAGCATTCTGAATTTATCTTCCTAAAACCCTGTTAAATCAACAAAACAAGCTAACTATAAAGATAACAATAATAGGGCTGAAGAAGAAGTCAACTCAACAATGCCTTTTATCGTAAATTAGTTGGGTTATGCTGAGAATGTATCCCTTGTGACAGCATAAAAGTCGAAAGATAATAAAGGAAAATATATAAATAAAAAGTGAAATAAGATAAAAGAAATAAGAAAACAAACAAATACAAAAAAAGGAGATAGAATGCAGCAAAACATATACGTATACGAACAACGCCCACATGGACACCTGTAAAAACATACAACATCTATATATATATATATATATATATTAACAAGCAGACATTAAAAGCAAAAGAGAGGTGGGGGGAAGAAATAGAAAAGGAGGGGAAAGAAATAATAAAAGGAGAGAAAGAAGAAAGACATAAAACACAACAAAAAGATGAAACACACTTCTCAGCCTACAAAAGGCGGTATGAATATTTAGTTTAGAAAATTTATTGAAACAGTCTAGCATGAAACAACTTCAATCTTGAGTTAATTCTTATCAACAAGATTACATAACTCCGAACATTCCTGCCAATCTTCAACCCCCCCCCCCCTCCAAAAAATAGGGGGGGGGACAAGAAACACACGCAACATTTACCTGAGAGAATAACTAATAAGCAGAACAACTAATAACTAAGAACCTACTCAAAAACCAATTGAGGAGGGTTATTTATAGGTTTTACTCAAACCATTGTTTGCTAAAGCACTTATTGAGTTATTTCTAAATGATTTAGGTATACATAATTAACTTTTTAAAATAGAAACAACATAATTTTGAACATAAAATTAAGTAGAAAATACATATCTCATCAGATCAACTCAACTATTAAGTGCTAGTTAGAAGGGAAAATAGAACCACAAGACATCACTAGGACTTGATTAAGCCTACAGATTCCCAAAGAAGATTCTAACTAGAAACTTTACAGCCCAGTTTAAGTTCGTAAAAATAGGGACATGATATCATTAGAATGTGCCAAAAATGGGGCAAGCCCATATACACATGCTTACAAAAAACACACCTATGCCCTAATCAAGCCAAAACCCCATACAAGGGACCTCGTCAAAAAATACTAACATTAGCTTCCCAGAGCAAACATCCCAAAAGCATCCACAAAATTCACAATCAAACCCGAAAAAGTAGACAAGGCTCCGGAAGAGAAAACAACTAGAATGAAGGGGCACATAAATCATAAAAGGTTGCATATAAAAAATAAATCCCAGAATAAGTTTGTATCTGACCAATAAAATTATCACAACAGTTTTACAACTAAGTATCATAGTATATACCTATTTGCAATAAATTACAAAAAAATAAAGAAAGAGATCAGATAGACCGACATAAGTGTTCAATTGTCTGACAAAGCTGGAGAAATTGTTGTGCTTAAAGTATTTCGGCAAAAGATCACTGGAAAAATCCGGCACGTTCCAGACCACAAAGCTGTTGCCGCTTTTAGTCCAAGACACCACTGAATCCGTCGACGGATGGTCCACCATATCGTAAGTCTTGCTCAGAAACGGCGGCGGAGAATTTGCAATTGAGCTCGCCACCGAGCTGCTTCTGGTTTCTCCATTCAATCCTTCCATGTCTATCCACTAAAATTTATAAATTAACAAAACGTTTTGCCGATCAAAACAGTGAAATTATACAACATCAACAAGAATATCCGGTGTGTATAGATAATTATGCGTGTTTATATATAGAGGAGATAGAAAGAGGGGAGAAGGGTTTTTGAAGAAAGAGGGATCGGGGAAGAAAAAGAGACACGAAGAACACATGGAAGATGGTTTGTTTAGATTGCGCCACAGAGGCATCTTCTTTAACTTTTCCTCCCTCCATCTTTCTTAAACTATTTCTGGTAATCCTTTGGTTTCGTCATATTTCCAAGTTTACCTCGTATTTTAAAACGTACTTACTAGGTCAACCACCAAAGTCAAGTTGAAAGTTGAATACTAACCTATAAAATAAATTTCATCACTTTTTAAATACGAAACAATATTTTTTATTTTTCTTGTGACATTCATTTTATTAGGACTCTAGGCTTATACGGATTCGAGCCGTATATCTTCTTGGTAAAATAGATTAAATTTATTATTATTAAAATGATTAAAATTATTTTATTTTCTAAATTATATAAAGAAGATAAATAAATAGCATATCTGAGTAAGTTTTATCATGAATTCAGCTTGTTGCATATCTTAATTCACTAGCATTTCTTATTGCTATTTGAGCAACAACCAACGTCCTTCATCTTGTACCCTTGAATCTTTAAGTACTCGTAGCTTACAATTACGATTACGATGTTTGTCCGAATATGAAATTCAAACCTGAAAATACATCTCATTTTTAATTTTTTTTTATGTTCTTACTATCCAAAATTTTGATACATTTTGAAATTGAGAAATCTCTACTGAAACAAGTGTTATCCAGCATAATGTAATATATTTCATCACGAGGGTTTAGGACAATAGTTGGGAAAAAGACTAAAGGAAACTTTAGGAGAAATTTATCTATAAACTTTTGTGTTTACTAAAAAATACACTTAGGCATAAAATAAGTTGACTTATAAGTTATAAAAATTAGTAAAGGACTTTTTTAAAATGACTTATAAGTTATTTTAAATTGTGACTTATAAATAAAAGTATTTGGCATCATTTTGACTTATAAGTCATAAATTAAGTCAAAACAAGTTGTGAATGTGTTTGGTTAAATTGACTTATAAGTTATAAAAATTAGTAAATTAAGGGCGAAAGAAATTTTACATTTAGTCAAACATACTTAGTTTAAAGTGACTTATAAGTGAGTTTTTGAGAAGTAAAAAATTGTTACTTTTCAAAAAGTACTTATAAGTCAATTTATAAGTTAAAAAAATAAATCACATACAAATACTTAAATAGTAAAAACAACTTATAAATCACCCTCGAACAAGTCCTTAAACATATGAATTGCACAGTAAAAAAGAGGTTTTCATCAACGAATGATATTTTTAATTTAAATTTTCGTGATATTATTTGATAACAAAGATAATAATTTTTGCACTGATACCAACACTTTAATTATTGATAATGACTAACACAAGGTTACTAATTATCACGTCCATTACACCAAAAAATATATAAATATATTGTCGCTAAATATAAATATATAAAATTTAGTAAAACGTATAATAAAGGGGATTAAGATAAAACTGCAAGTCCTTGGCATCTACAAAATTGCATTATTGAAAATTTCAAACTGAATTAAGTGTCCCGTGCAAAGCACGAGTTTATTTTTTAAACAAATTATTTTTAATCTCTTATTTATTTTATATATATAATGATTATAAAATATTTTTTGGAATTTTAATTTAATTTATTATAAAATGATGACAAATTTTTCTTAAACAAATAATTATCAAAGACGTAGAATTGAATGTTAGTAATATGTTTATTTTTTGTTGTTTTTAATTTAATATTCACTTTATATAGTTTTTAAATTTTATATTTAGTTTTTAGTTTCAATCTTTTGAATTTATTCATAGTTATTTAGAGTTATAAAATGAGTGAAAATTTAAAGCCTAAATTTGGTGTTTAAGGAATTGTATATAGTATAAAATTCTTGTAAATTAATAAGTCATCATCATGATTTTTTATTTTTAATGGTAACTTAGATTTTAATAACTATATATAAGTGAGATTTGTTTTCTAACATTGATTAACTAAAGATCTCCTATTTGAAATAAAATTAGTAATTAAAGTTTAATTTGTAATATATATTACAATTTTTAATATTAATAATTATTTTTTCATAATATTTTTTTATATTTTTAATATATAGTTATTTAGGAATAAAATTATTGTAGAATAATAAGTTATCATTATGACTTGTAGTTTTAAAAGTTAACTAAAGTTTAATCATAATATATAAATCATAATTATTTTTAACATTAATTAACTATATGTATCCTATATTCATTATTATTTAATCATGATATTTTTCTTATATTTTTAATATTTAAAGTTTAAAGTTGAGTAAAATAAAATTATAAACATGTTTTTAAAGTTAAAATTTATTGTATGACTAAGTAATTAAAGAACTATAGAATAAAATTATGTAGAATAATAAGTTAACATTAAAGTTTGTAGGACCATAAAAAGAATTTTGGTTCTATAATAATAACTATTAATTATTTTTAATAATTAATAATTTCACAACATAACTTATTAATTGCATATAATTTAGTTTAATTTTATTATTTCATTAGTTCTTATTAAAATCTTATGACGTTACGCTATGATCATACTTTGTTGGGGTTGGAAGACAATTATAGGAATCAAATAAAATCTTCATCGAACATATATAAAAGAGTCCTATTAAGTTTGAGTTTATTAGTAATTATTTAGATTATTTTAAAATAAATTTAGGGAGACTTTAAAAGAGTTTTAGTTGTAGTTAAATTTTAAGCTCATACCAAATACCAGAAAATCAAGTGCGAAACACCGGCTTATTTTTCAAATAACATAATTTTTAATTTCTCATTCATTTTATATATAATGATTATGAAATTTAAGGAATGAAATGTTTTTTTTTTTAAATTTCACAAATTAACTTAGGTTGTGTTTGATAAAACTGAATATTAAGATCTGAATAGTTTAGACATCTGAATAATATAGAGCATCTGTCTAGAATTGTATATGAGTAAAAAAATGTTGTTCGATAATTAATTTTTTCAAAATGTCTGAATAAGAGTATTTTACTATTTTAACCCTTAAACAAAAAAAACTCACTTCCCCTATAATTATCCCTCCTTTTATTCCCTCACTTCCCTTAAAGTCTCTCTCCCAGTTTAATTTCCCCATCCAGTGCCTCTCTTTCTCTCGTCCTTCTCTTTGTCTCTTCATTTTCTCTCTCTTCTCATTTCTTCTTTTTCTTCTCTCTTTTTTTCTTCTTGTTCGGATATTATTAGGCTAGATGACGAAGTAGATCAAATACATGAATTTGTGCTTGGTTGATTTTATTTTTTTTTAAAATTTATTCATGGTGAAATTATAGATCTGGTTTGTTATTCTGGGATATATGTATGAATGTGATATGGTGAAATTGTAGATCTGATTTAGTTTGTTCTTCTGGGTATGGGTATATATGGAGTTTTTAATAACGGATTATTAGAAGATGAAGGAAGAAGTAAGTAGATGTCAGATTCGAGAATATATGATACCCAAAATTCAAATCAACCTCCATAAAAATCTTAATTCATGAACTTCCTGAATCTTTCATTGAAATCTTACCCACTTTGAAATTTTTTGTTCTGCAGATTAATTAGGGTTATTGGAGATAAAAGAGGAATTTTAGAATATCGAAGAGGTCATTTTTGTCCAAAAAAAGTCAATTTCGTTCAGATGTGTCTCTAAATTGTTAAGATTTAATTTTGAGTCTTACCGATTAAGAGGCAAAAAAAAAAATTTATCAAACAAGATTTGGCTCTGACCGAATAAGAGGTACGCTTATTAAGAGGCATTAAGAGCTAATCAAACACAGCCTTACTATTGCTATGATAATGTTTACAAACTTTGCTCGAAAATGTATGACTAATAAGCTAAATGAATTTTATAAAGAATAAAATTGTTCACAAAACAATATAATATTAATTATAATAGACAATTGTATATGGGTTGTATTTTTTTCTAAAGTAAATGTTGTAATCATTCTAATACAAATAGTAAGTTAATTTATGAAATTCAATTTTTTTTAATTTTTATAAACATCATATATAAAACAAATAAAATATTAAAAATAATGCTATTTATAAAATGAGTGATGTTAGGGGTCTCAAATTTTTTGTCTTAAAAAATATCTCAAATGATGTGCTACCATAACATTGGTTAGATAGATCTTATGTCTCGGATATGCCATAAAAGTATGTTAATGTCATGTTATTTGAGACAAAAAATTTGAAACTCCTAACATTACTTTTATAAAATAAACTTGTGTTTTGCCTATTTTTTTTTAAAAAAAATACTAAGCACTCATAAAACACTATCATTGTGTTTCTTTATAAGTTAATCATAATTAATTATTACGATTGTGTATTTTAGTATAACTATATTATAGTATTGCTCCAACTTAATATAACTTACTTATGTTTAAAAATTTAGTTTGTGGATAATTATTATATAATAGTAGAATAATTTGTTACTATATGATATATCATTGTTAAATATATAATCAACACTAATTATATTATATATAAATAACAATGGTCCGTAGGTGTTTTAATTTAGGTTCATGAGAATCAATATTAGTAAATGACTTCTATAAAAAATAAAATTATTATAAAATAATAACTTACTTTAAAATTTTTCAAGATCATAAATAATGTTTTGATTCCGATTAAATTTGAGGTTTAAAAAGTGTTTTAATAGTAGTTAATTAATAAAATAAAATTAGGAGACTTTAAAAAGTGTGTTAGTATCAGTTAAATTTTACTCTCATACCAAAGATTAAGGACAAAAAAAACTTAATTTTACCTTATTATATATGTATATAGATTTATGAAATTATAAAATATTAAAATAAAATTTGAAAAATAATAAAAAAATAATATTGGGATGAAAGGGTGTAGATACTTTAATTTAATTTTAATTATATAGATTAATAGACTAGAGTGGAAATTGTATGTAATAATCTAATCTAATCTAATCAGCATCGTATCTTTATTCTTTGTTATCGTCCGTCCATTGGCGCCATTCCATCAACAGAAAAAGTAAGAAGGGGAAGAAGAAGATGATGATACTCACGGCACCTGATTGCTCCTCTTTTGCCTCTACCTCTCGACTTTCTTCTCTCTCTTGTACGTTACGAGGCAAGCCTCTGAACTTCTTATTCTTTAAATGCTCCAACTTCAATGTGCAGAACCCAACTCCGAGTTATGGAGGCTGTAGAGCGAACCTGATCACGAGTTCCGATTCTTTTGAAGTCGGAAAGCTCATTGGCAGCTATGGTTTCATGAATATCACTAGGTATTTACTCCTATTACTCGTATTCTTTCATTTCTGTAGGATAACCCTTTTGATTTTGGGCGTCTAAAATTTTCTGAGAAATTGAGAAGATACAGTTAGATTCTATTACACTTTTTAGTTTTGACATTGACTGTTTAAAAGAAAAGTATGTTGTATAGAACTTCACCGAGAATTCATTTTTTCCTTTTTTTGGGTTTCATAGTTACAAGCATTGTTGATGGATCCTGGTAAGTACTAATTCAGAAACTTACATTAGATATTTTTATTATGCTTAATCTGCTTGAATAGGAGTTCCATAAATTTTCAAATTCAGTGGGTGGCCACCAGTTTATAGTTTTTGTAATGAATGTCACGTCTTCATTCTATTGCAGCAATTCAGGTTTTGATTAAAATGTCAAAGCCTATGATTTTTCTATATGGAAGATTGATGTTTCCAGGCTCTGTCCTCAAAATATAAAGTTTCGAATCAGAAGTCAAACACTGCAAAGATATTTTTTATATGAATCTAATGGATGGTGAAGATCAAGACTTACTTAAGTGACGTGAGATTGAATACCTTGATTTCAGGGTGGACTCCTTTTTGGGAGGTACCTAAAAGGAAAATGAATTCCCAATTTTGGACAGTTAACTTTCAAATGTGTGGAGGCATTCATGATATTAGTAAGAACTGAGGGAATTGATGCCCATCCCTTTGAAGTTCAATGGCAGTTTTACTTTTGTGGTTGTAGGAGGTTGTGGTTTGTTAAACTAGTGGAAAAGTAAGGGGATTTGGCCATGTGATTTAAGGCCACTACAGTAAGCTAAGCCGCATATGCGCAGTTGCACATTGAGGCACTTCTCGACTGTAGTGCGGCGCTACCCTTTCTATAGCTAGTGGCTTATATCTCAACAAAAATAAGGGGAATAACCACTGGATATATGTCTTTGTAGCTTATGTTTGGCCATATATGTGGCCTATGCTTGTATCATTTTTCATAATAGAAAAGGAAGTTTTGGACTTTTGATCTCATTTCAAAAGCACGAGACTTACAATGGAGCCTAAGATGTTCAGATTTCAGATCATGCCAAACCAAACTGTTTTTTTTTCCTGTTATTTAAGTCATGTTGTTCAAACTATTAGTTTGACTTGTTTAAGGTCATCTTGAGTTACCTGTATTATGTTATTTTGATCCATGTTGAGTTCACAAGTTATTTTTCTTTAATTTCCTAGATTCTCGTTGCATAATAACTTTGGTTTAAAATCGCCTTTTTAAATTAATCAAGGAGCGTTTCATGCAGTTTCTCTGGATTCCCATCAGGGTTGGACAATGAATATGCACCAGGAGATATGGGGAGACTAAGAGTCCAAGATGTAGGAGAAGGCAATGTGAAGATCAGGTGCATTTCATGGATATTTTTTTGTGAGATAGTAGGACCATAGTCTTTTTGTCCTTTTTGCTACTGATGCTGGCCTGGCAGTTCTTCTGTAGGCTTTATGAAGGGAGAATAGTTCAGGGTCTACTCAAAGGCACTCCGGTTATTTTTAAGGTGATGTATTTTAATTATTACACAATCTCTTAAAAGTTACAATAACCGTATGCTACATATTTGTGACCAATGATTCTTATTTTCTATGCTTTTTTTATATCAACATCCATAGATCAAGGTGTTTGTTATGCTCCATGCTTATTATTATACTTCATGTAGAACATGACAATTTAGCGACTTTTTACTACTAATTATTATACTTGTACTTGAAAATTTATGCGTACCACTTCACACCAATTTGTGGTATAAGTTCCAGTTCAACCTGTAAGTTATAGGATTGCTAGAAGACATGATCCATAATCTAGTGTTAGTTTTATGAAATAAACAATTAGTTGAGTTTCCCTGAAACCCCAGAACATAGTAACTGTTTGAGACACTAGAAACTTGTGGATGCTAATAATTATTCTTTATAATGAAAAGAACAGAAGGATTGGCAGCAACACCACTCCCCACTCCCCCCGCGCACGCGCGCCGGGGGAGTGGGGGTTTGCACTTTACAATGGATGCTTAAGCATTCTTTCTAATGAATCTAGTAGTTTCTACTTAGGCAATGCGAGTTGCTTTTAAGCAAATGACTGATATCGTCAGGAAACATTAGCACCAAAATTAATTAAAAGTTTATCTTGCCCTTTGCAATATTTTGATAGATGTAATTCTTTTCAGTAAGTGTCAATACTAACAAATTATGAAAAATGGAGTTGCAATTTTCCTTCATAAAGTAAGCAACTTGCAACCTCTACTCTCTCTTTTCCCCAATAGATCCTTAAATATCGTCCACATCTGAACATTTCTTGATATTTTCTTGGAGACTTGGAGTAAACCTTTTTCTCCTCTATTTTACTAATTATTATTATTATTATTATTTTTTAATCTTAGTGCTATTCAAGTGGTAATATAAATTAAATGTAGACATCTAGATATTGCATAGTTTTGCATTAGGCAAGGAGGGAAAGATTAGCCATCTAAATCTTTCGTTTCATATGACTTTTATCAACTTTTAAATTCAGTTGATTGAAATGAGGGGTATAAATTATGATGGCATTGATTTTCTACAGTCAATGAGTAGGAATTTATTTTTGACCCCATGGCAAATTATCCTTTTAATGTATCAATATTTATTAAGAAATTCGCAGATTTTCTCTATATGGTAACTTCTGATCAGTTGATCTCTTTAGAGTTTAGATTATCATTTTGTTCTACCAAGTCTCACATTATTATACAGGTATATCCTGGACAGCAAGTTGGCGGCACTGAGGCTGACATGATGGCAGCAAATGAGCTAAATGCTCATACTTTCCTTCAGGTATATATATATATATATATATATATATATATATATATTCCGTTAATTGTAGAAGGATCTCTACAATATCAGAAAGAACTTTTTTAATCTTATCTTCCCCTCTTTATGAATATTCTCTGCAGAGCAGTTCGAAAACTCTGTGTCAGAATCTCCAAGTTCTTCTGGGGGGTTTCGAGACGAAAATGGGGGAGCAGGTCTGTTTTATCAATTTATAAGAATTTCAGCTGTATACATCATAGTATTTCCTCAATTACTTGTGTTATTATTTCTCTATTTGTCTTGAAAGTATCTTTGCTTTAGTATCCCATTTTATATGAACTTTGGTCTTTACAGTGGCTTGCTTTTCGTAATTATGGGAAATACAGTGCTGCGGATTATGCAAAACTTAAGAGTGAAAAATTGTCAAGAGAACAGAAGTCTTGGAATCCTTTTGAACATGAGCAACTTATCAAGCGCAGGAGATTTTTTATTGTTAAGCTCCTTCATGGTGCGTTCAGCGGCTTAGCATACATGCATGACCATGACAGATTGCACCAGAGTCTTGGACCTGCTTCTGTTGTTCTAAAGTATGCTTATACTTGTTTGTTTCTCTTGTAATCACTCTCTTCTTTAAGCATCACACCAAGTTCTGTTAACCAATTGTAGTACAACGGCCGAGAGAGAAGCTGCTTATCTAATTCCAAGACTCCGGGATCTTGCCTTTTCAGTTGACATAAGGTATGCTTTTGATTAATATTATTGGCGCTTCACCGGTTCCAATCCCTATAATTGGGGCCAAATTTACTTATCAAAAAAGAACAAGGATTATTGGCACTATTACATCTTAGCCAAATGGCATTTTCTTAACAACCTAATGACACTTTTCTGTCGTTAACTTAGAGTGTGCATGATGTAGAACTGAACTTCTATTGAGTATCTTCAGATGGTTGTTATAGTATCTTATGTAATGACATATTTTCTTGTTCTTGTTCTTTTTCCTCTTTTTAATGAAAACATTTTTTTTTTGAATCTTTGATAAGCTTGTCAAGCACGTGTATAATATTTCAAAGTAATTATGTTGAACTTGTGATGTTCCATATCTGTTCTTTTGTGTGCAGTGAAATTATTTTCGCTTTCAAATATTTTTATATTTGCTTATAGTTCCATATGCTGTATGCCGTAAAGGCAATGATCTTCTTGGCCACCCGTGTGCCCTAAGAGTAGTGGCTGCGGGTTTCACCATAATAAAATTAAGCAAAAAATCTCGGTATGCTGTATAATTTCCATTTGAAGAGTTAAAGAAGGATGAGGAGGGCGGGGAGGGGAGGAGAGCTTTGTTTCGATACTTAGCCAATATTCTGCCATTCTGGTTTATCAGTTTGGCCAAACATTTAATTATTATTATTATTATTATTATTGTTGTTGTTGTTGTTGTTGTCATTATTATTATTATTATTATTATTTACTTGTTTTGTAATTTTTTAGATGCTCAACAACATGAAATTTTTTGGATATTTATATTGACCTCAGCTTTGATGGAAATTTGGGTTTCTAGGTACTCAAACCTAGGAGAAAGTTCAGGTACACTGTCAGAAGGATTATGGAGAAGGGCTTCTGCTGCCGGTGCAATCAATCCTATGGAAAAAAGAGCCTTCGGAATAGCAGATGACATGTAAATAGCTAATTTTCTATTTCTGCTATCAGATTGAGTTCATTAACTAAATATGTACACTTCTATTTTCCTCTATGCAGATATGAAGCTGGTCTTCTTTTTGCATACTTGGCTTTTATTCCATTTTGTGAAGCAGGAATTATGGATAGTCTTTCGTTGCAAGTATGCTTTGACTAAACTATAAAAGCTTTCATAGTTTTTTCTATTTGGAGATTCTTTCTGTTTCTCATAGTACTAAAGGAGGTCTTCCGTCCACTCTATCCTAATGTTTATCTATGAACTTGCAGAGGCTTCTAGAGAGCACATTTCGACTTGATCTTGAAGCTACTAGAGAGTAAGAAGACTTCTCTGATATTCTATGACGTAAAGCTTCAATTATCGCAAGTATACACATACTCACACACATGCTTATACACATATATCAATAAATGATTTAAGGGGCTGTGCTTAATGCAGTGGTAAAGGTTGGCACCAACCTTGAGTTGCAGGTTCAATTATGAGGGAAGTCACTTTGTGCAAATAATGCCAAAGATAAGATCTATCCCCATTAATCATTATCCCTTCCCCTATGAACAACCAAAATTTGTAGGATCAAAACCTAGTAATACCTTTCTGATATAATATTTGTATGTATCTTTGTGTCTAAACCTATCCCTAATTGGGTGATTAGGAAGTTTAGACACCTGCAATACTTGGACAACAATTGCTTAAAGGCCCTTTATTAGGCTTGATCCAACTCTTCTTATAATATAGTTCTTCTAATAATTGAGAAGGTATATACTCATCATCATGGATTCATTTATGGGGCCATACCACTTGAAAAGGGACAAACATCTTGTTTTTGTATCTTAAGGTCTTATTCTGTTTTCAATCTTGGCAGTTACTGTTTAGCTGATGACCGTTTCTTAGAAGCTGTCAAGTTCCTGGATCTTGGTGGTGGTGCTGGTTGGGAGTTACTGCAGGTTTTATTACATCTCTAAAACTTATGATAGCTGATTTGTTTTCTCATTTCTATAATTGCATGATTCATTGTAGGGAAAAGCATGATATACCTTAATTCATAATGACAAATGAAAAAGAGAATTTCTAGTCAACTCTGTCCTTTCTCTATGTGTATTCTAAAGATTTAAGTATGGAGTTACTAGTTTGAAAAGGAAACATCAAGATAATGGAATAGACTTTGACAATTACTTAATTACTATAAAAAACAAGACGACTTTTAACATATAGGTGAAGCTTCAGTTCATAGTTATTTTACATGGACCAGATTCATAAAATTTAAATGCCTGTTTGTTCATAATGGTTCAGTAATTTTATTTTATTTTTTTAAAAGTAAAAACTAGTATGGCATACTCAGGAAGCCAATACCTACGTTGATAATACAGGAGTTGAGTTAGTAACGGTTTAGATCGCTAACTGCTTATGTAACCAGTAACACTGTCATCACAACAGAGGATTGCCTTCACAAAGAGTAGGTGCTTTTGAGATACTAGGCATTTGGTGGGATGAGGTATTACAATCTCCCTTGTTCAAATCCTTCATTTCCCCTTCAGGAACCATACCCATCAAGGTGTCTTATATGAAAGTTAGGTTCCACTTGAGCCCATGTGACTACAGTCCCGAGTCGGTTCAGTTATCTCGGTAACAAACCACTCCCTCATTGTATAAAATTTTCTTTCTAAAAAGAATATTAGCCACATCAGTGCTCTTGAGATAATAAGCAAGCTTTTATAAGGCGTATACTGTTGAGATAACGTGCTGCTTGTGCAAGCTTTTATAAGGCGTATAACCAACTCACATCGGTATGGAGGATTACAACTAATTATATGAAAACTATGATAACCAGTAACCACACTAATTCAGAATAGGGTCAAGCCATAACCTACTGGAAATAGGCACTAAAATCTAAGAAAATGGTAAGAGGATTGTTTGAATGGTAATTCTTGGTTCCAACTCTAGACATAACTCTACCTTCATTGTTACTTTCCAGATTGATTGTATACTAGCGTGGCTAGTTGGGTGTTATAATAGAGTCCAACATGCAGTCACATCTTTACTGAAGATTTTGCCTTCTCTTGGCTGCTCTGTTTAACACAATAGGATGAGAAAGGAAAAAACTTCTGAATCTGTGTATGTGTACATGTATTTTGTGCATGTATATGTATATGCCCAAGCTTGATCTTTGTGGGTTCATGTGGGTGAGTGATGATTGCTGGGATGCAACAAAGTTGTACACTTTGCTTTTGGAGAATACTATCTCTAGCATGTGGAGTCAAATTCTACTCTAAATGCTTACTAAAGGCACTGTTATATTATCGACGCAGGCAATGTTGAATCCTGACTTCCGGCAACGGCCAATTGCAGAAGCTGTAGTAAACCATCGATTCATGACTGGTGCTGTCCTTTGAGTTGTAGTGCTATTGATATACTTATTGTAATTGGAGTAGTTGGCAACTACTCATATACAGAATCATTTTTCTCTTGTAATCTAGTTTAGTTTGTAAAAAAAACACAAACAAGCTGTGTAATCTATGATTAGTGTGATTAGATGGATGAAGTATAAAAGATTACATTTGTACTTGGATTAAAAAAATGATATGATGGCAGAGGACAACCCATTTGTATTGGTGGCACAAGCTGCACAACATATCTATGATTGGTAAGTAGAAAATCCACAAATTTAAGAAATCATTCGTTTGGTTATTCAACCTTTTACATTTATTATGTGGGTCGTCAATGTATTAATGACACATTAATATATTTGAGAGCTCAAACCATTTGACAACTTTAACATTTATTAAACTTTTAATACTATGTCACTTTGGAGAAGAAAATGAGAATGATAAAAGATTTATATGCCGGGGGAAATTGATTTATTTTATGTATCAATTCCCTAAAAATAATGAGGTTAATAATACCTGAACAATAATTGTGTAATTAGAGCAATAAGTGTGTTGAAAATTTAAAATGTCATTTAAAAAAATGTATAAGTGTCGTTAAATACTTAAATGCATATTTACTCTAGTAATATAAAATTACTCTGACATTATCACCAACAAAAATATAAGGTAATGTTAGCAGTTTTTATATAAATAAAAATTTAAATGTGTTCCAAATAATATATCATTGAAATGATAAATATCCAATATGTCATGTCATTTGAGAGTAAAAAATAAAAATTAGATGCCTTTAATATCAAATGAAATTATTTAAGATAAAAAATTGGAGACTTTTAATATTAAACTATACTATTTAATGGATGTATCTTAATTTTTGATTTAATTCTTGTTTTGGTGATCGATTTAGCAAGCATATACCTTCCTTAACATTATGGAAGAAAAAAGAGAGGCAATTTGGCCTAACAATAAAGGAAAATGCTTTCCCGAGTCAAGTCAACGATGGGAAAGAGAAGGTTAGACTGAAAGGAAAGGAAAGGAAAGGAAAGAAAAGAAAAGCAGGAAGAAAGGAAAGCATTCGATTCCAAATAAAATAGATTTTGTACTTTTTTTTCCGTTTAAACAAACTCCTCCTAATCTCTCCTCCAAATCTATTCCTAATAATTACGCAAAATTTTGGGTACAAGGGGGAATATAAACTCATAATTTCTAATTCTCACCCCACTTGTTAGTTTCTCGACAATTCGGCTGATCCAGGGATTGTTTGACTTCGGTTAGTAATGTCAATTTTATTTAGCTTGGACATTAAAAATTATACTTGTTTGAATTTGTCAGCTAATCTTGTAGCATATGATCCAGTCTTTGTCTCTCTTGTGTATCTGATAAAAATTATGAATTTTTAACAATTAATTGCTAGTTTAGTGACTGTGTGAAGTAGAGAAGCATGAGATTTTGAAATCTATTTTTAGGCAATGGATATGATTAAATTTGGTGGAAAGGTGATAAAGTGAAGTAGCAGTCATGATTTTGATACCTAATTTGATTTATATTATGCTTTCATCTATTTCATGTTAAGGCCGGGATATGAATATTAGGGTGCTAGGTTTCTAATTTTGTCTAAAGCTCAGTTTTGCGTTTAACTTGTTTTTCTTATCTCACATTGCGAATTGATATATTGAGTAATGGTATGTAGTTATTTATTTTAATCTAAAAGAAAATATGGTCGGTAGTTTACTATTTCTTATGTATGGTTTAACCAGTTTAATACTGGTGTTAAAACGTCTGGTGTAATTTAATTTAGTAAAATCAGGTATAGAGTCAGTCCTGTAGCCGTCTGCAAATTGTGCTTCAACAGCCATCTCTATGGTGTTTAATTGGATCAAGCAAATAATCAAGGTTATAAATCATATGTTTAGAATTATGGTATCTAAAGCAATAATTCGCTCTGCTTTACTTGTTTATTTTCTATGCTAAGCATGTACCGGTCTAACGTGTTATAGAATTAGTTGAAAATGGGTTACATATATTTTGAGATTTTAGGAAAAGAAAATGTAACTTATAATAAACAGCTGTTTGGTCACTTTAGTGTCCGGGACTAGACACTAAGAGCTGAGTGTTAGTGACAACTTATAGCCTGCAACTAGCACTGTGTGATAGTACGTGGAAACTGGACTGTTGAATAAAATCTTAAGCATTGTAGTTTCTGACTCCATGCTGGTTCTTCATTTGGTATTCTTTTTAATAGCTATGGGACTTTTTCTCTTAGATTTTTGTTTCTGCATCTGTGTAGTTGACAATAGAAGGAATTCATGTATAGCAAACTATCATTAAGAGGTTCTAGTTACTACTCTGTGGCCCTTGTGGCTTATGTCGCATAAATGGAAGGACAAATATATATCCAAATTCTTCGAATACATCAATTTTTTGCTGGTGACTGATGCCACAATCTTCAATGGTAAACCTGCGAGGGGCCCATCGTCCAAGCATATCTTATAGGCCTATTTGGCCCTCCGATTTAGAGGTTGTTGAGAAACTTCATGGTGATCTTTTTCCTATCAGGTCAGATGATCTAATTATGCTATTTAATTTGGTAGCAACATTAAGATAATGTGGCCACTCCTTCAACAATAAATTGTTTTTATTTTCTTAGGTACGAGTCTGAGTTCTTCCTCAATGTTGTTAATGGCCGTGATATTGTATCCTGGGGTGCTGTTGATCGAAATCGGCCCAATGGTCAGAGTGATGAGCTTATTGGATTTGTCACTGCAAGAATTGTTATGGCAAAAGAAAGTGAGGTGAGTCCTTATTGTGCCCTGGTATACTAACAAATGAGCTTCATATTAAGTGGACGGCTGCTCAAGGAAATCGGAGGATCGGAATTTAAGCATTGAAAGTTTAAGTACAAAGTTTATTTAGTCTTTCATTTTTCAGTAAGTCAGGTCATCTTGTTGTTTAAAACTTTGATTAGATTTTCCCAATTATGAGATTAGTATTATGTGTTATTAGTCGCATTTAATTTCATAAAGACTTTAACATCTTCAGTTTTAAACACTTATTTATCGATATTATCAAGTTTCATTATTGAAAATCGAAACGTTATTGAAAGTTTAATTATTTCTTATCGAGTAATTGTTTTATTATTAAAAACCATTTTACGGCCAAAAAGGGAATAATTGAGAAGGGGGGGGGGGGTTTACCCTTGAGTGCAGCCCTCCTCATTGAAGGTTCATTTATAATTTAGAGCATAATCTCTGTTTATACATGTAAAAGTTGTGGTAGTAATATATCTTGGTTGCAAGCTTTATTTATTTTAACTATCATTTAGCCTTGCAGATAGAAGATATGCTCAGATTTGAAACAGCAAGAGCAGATCAAACACTAGTTTATATTCTGACACTTGGAGTAGTTGAATCTTATAGAAATCTTGGCATAGGTAAGTTTGTTTGTTTTTTATATTATTTTCCTAATGCATGGTTTTGTTAATTTGTGTCATAATTTAAAATAAGAGGTCTTGCGTGGACTTTCAGCTACTAAACTAATTCGAGAGGTTATCAAGTATGCTTCAAATATTCAAACGTGCCAGGCGGTTTACCTACATGTGATTTCTTACAATAATTCTGCCATCCATTTATACAAGAAAATGTCCTTCCAGTGCGTACGAAGGTTGCATGCATTTTATTTCATCAATGGGCAGCATTATGATTCATACTTGTTCGTTTTGTACGTAAATGGTGGTCGATCTCCTTGCTCACCTCTGTAAGTGTTTCTCTTTTCTTAATTTATTGTCGTACCTGCAAAGATATGACCAAGTGACTTCAAGACTATTGGTGGCCCTAAATATTCCATTTGTTGAGGGAAAGTAAAAAATCGGATATAAAGAAGAAGAAAAGTTAAGTTTTTGTTCATTTACAACAAAGTTTTTATATTTGGTGTTTGATGGTAATTTTCTTGTAATGAAGTACAGATAGGAGTCATTTACAATAATGGAGTTTATATAACCTAATTACTCTATCATTTTTATGAATTGGAGTTTACACAGCATCCGTTATGTTTTTCTACTTTGTGGTCCTTGATGAGATTTGACTTATTTGGATAAATAAAGTCGAAAAATATAACTTCAGTTGAACTTCTTAACATGCAAGCCAAAGTTACAGAAATAGAGAATGTTTTCCTAGAAGGAGTAAATTATTATTGTTTTTTATATTTTCGAAAGGGAAACAAGGGTTGGTTAAAAGTAAGACTGTAAGAGAGAGTACATGTGGAAGACGAAAGCTCCTGTATGAGCAGTAGAGAGAGAAGAAAAACATACACGTATAACTTTCAAAAAGTAGGCAAAGGCTAAGTAAGTGTGTCTGTATGTATATGCAGCCATCCAACAAAACATTGAATGGCTAAGATAAAACTCGTCTGCATTATAATTATGAGGATATCCACAAACATACTGCAGACTTGCAACCCCCCCTCCTCCCAAAAAAATAAAAATTGTTAAGATATCTGTAATAATAGTATAAATAGGATTGGCAACTAAATATGATTTAAAGAAGATTTAAGATCTCAATTTCACTTCAGTATTCTTAAATGTGTTAAGCTTGACGATTTGATGATGTATATGTTTAACATCAAATAGCCTTGATAAGTTACAATGTCTTGTCACCTGTCTGTTCTGCTGCAGAGAGCTTGTAACAATTTTGGTGGCTTACTTAAGGAGTGGATTTAAGTCGGTAGCTTCACGGTTATGGAGGAAGAAAGAGAGGAAGGTTCCTAGGTGGCTGAAATATACAGAGAGCGGCGGCGGACTTCTTCCGATGACACAGAACAAGAGGATCGTTACAACTGAGGTTACCGGATGTCAGTTTGTTTAATCTCTTAATTTTCTGCCGAGTGTTGTAAAATTGAGCTGAACCATCAAAAATCATTTTGTATCTTGTAGTCTTTCCTTTTCTTATTTTTATTTATTTATTTATTAAATTTTATATTCCCCTGCAAGCCTAGTTATAATGTATCTGTCCTTGTCCACATGTAGTTCTTATTTTATTTTATTGTTACCTTCAATTTGCTTGGATTAGAATGAAATGTCTGAACTTATCTTCCTTCTTCCCGTGCTCGATCCGTTGATGAGATTTGCCGAATTCATTTTAACGGTTTAGTTTTGACTTTTTTTAGTCAAATTGACTATTTTAAAAATTAATAATTAAACATATATAAATATATTTTTTAACATTATAAAAATTGGTATTAGTAGTAAATTGTATATACTTTCTTTTGGTTATAATCTCTTCACCTATATTTTGACAAAAATGATACAAAAAATAGTTTTAAAAATAGTCAATTTGACTAAAAAAAGTCAAAATTAAGCAGTTAATTTAGAACGGAAGGAGTAATTATTATAACAGTAAAATGTGCACATATTTGTCATACGATTATTACGAGAAATGCAACTCTCTATTATACTAGCATTCGCACGGATACTTTCAATTTCAATTAATTAGAATAGTATTTTATAAATACGATTCTGACTATCGGTAAGTACATTGTTATAGGTTGATTTATTGTTTTAGAATTATTTATTTAAGTACTTCAAACTCTTTGGTGAAATGAATTTTAAAGAATTTGTGATCCTAATTGGGCAATACAAAGGTTTTTTTTTTTTGTTTTGTGGCAAAAAGACATTTTATTAAAAATACTAAAATACAAATACAAACTGGCTAGTGACAAAAAAGCCGTGGACAAAAAAGCTATAAAGATCAAATATAAACCATACGAACACCTGAGCGATACAATACAAACTAAAAACCTACTGAAATCTCCCAAAGAGAAGTATACATTACCAAAAACTATCTACAGAACAATTTATAAACATCATCAGAATAAAACACAATACTCTGAATCAAGAAAGACGTAAAAACACTCCGAACTCAATCTCAACTCTGCACATAACTGCACTTGCTATACGATCCACGTGTGATGTATTTGAGACTATTATTTTCTAATTCCTCCAGCCAGAGATAGTATAAGCCACACGCGAACGGAACAGAACCAAACATTACAGCAGCTATAACAACCATTGCTCATCCTTAACCCAAATCTCCATCTCATTGCACCTGTGCATTTTTCTTAATGCATCTATGACAATGGATAAAACCAAAGTAGGTGCTAATACAGAAAATCAAGTTACTCACAAGAACCACCACTTACTAGTCATTCCAATTACAAGCATCCTTGTTACGCATCAGTTCTCGTCTTCAAAAAGTACCTTGCATACATTCTTCACAAATTAATCTTTCGTATCTTTACACGAAAGAGATCTAGAATACAAAGAAAAAGCACACACTCTAAGGTTACCATGTACACTCCACACCCATAAAATTCGGCAAATACACATGCCACATTAGAAAACCCAACACAAAGCCCGACTCTTAGCAACAAAAGTAAAGTATAATAACCCAAAGCCAAATGCATTTAGAAAAAGAATTTAGCTCTTGTTATGATTACCAAAACACCATTCAAGTGTTGCTGCCTTCTAATTACGAAAGGGGAACTCAGGATCCATCCAACTCTTTCGCCGTAATTGCCCACAAATTTTCAAACTTGTAGTACCTCATAAACATTTCATTAAACATATATGGTGCAACATATCACAAATATAAAGCATACATATAACACTTGAGACCATATACAGTGAACATTATATTGCTAAACATATAAAAAGAGAATTAATATATCTACAAGTGAAAGTGTTAATTCCACAAAGTACTCTCTCACACAAGGGTGGACCACACTTACTATTCATGTGAGGAGGAGCTTGTGGAACTATCAAATTTACTTGTGGAAATATCAATTCTCAAAAAAAAAAATTCATTGAGAATCTTATACAAACATAAACATACCTTGTTCAGCTCAACTTGGGACAACTCTATTATGTGGTGGCTTTTGTTTTGCAATTTTCTGACAATCAAAAAAAGAAGTCGGACAATAATATACAAAGATTTTTGTACTAACACCAAATAACAATAAGTAGTAAAATTCTGCATTAACACTAAATTAAAATAAGAATAGTGACATAGAAAGATTTACATAAATTGAGTACCAAATGAAAGACAATATCACAAAAATAAATAAAAGTTAAGATAAGAAATAAATTAAGGTAGCACCACATTTGGTTTGAAGGCTCAAAAAGATATCCTCATTTGGTTTCAAATATTTTCTTCATCAATAGCATTGATAACAATGAGAGGCGACTGCTCGAATTTAAGACCAAAATTGTTCATTCAAATAAATAACTATGTACATCCTCTTTGCGTCATTCCACCAAATAGGTAATGTGCAAATATAATCAAACCTTGATATTCATCATCTAATTGGCCAGGCCACTCCCTCCAAATTTCCAATTATATCTAAAAATGTTACGTAAAAAATACTAAAATTTTGTGTCCAAAACAACATATGCTCCACCGTTTTATAATGAGGGACCATTGATCAAAAAAACATAGACACACAATATACAGAAATTGATAGGCGATGAAAAATAAGTACAAATCTACATTAAAAAACAAAATTTACCTAAACTTGATGGATACACAGATCAAAATCCGCCTTTCTCGTGGTCGTCACGTGAAGCAGTTGTTGAACCTCGATCGTTGGACATCGTTTGGGTTATTGTCAAGTGAGCACTTCCCCCCAACGAATCCTTCCTTTATCCCCAAATCTGATCTTCAGTACTCGCAAGGTCCTCCACAACAGAGTGTTGGACCTCAGTTTTGTTGGGTTGCCTCCGAAGAAATTGCTAGGATCATTTCTTAATTCGTAGCAGAAGAAGAGAAAGGGAGAGAAGTGAAGAAGATGAAAAAAGAAACAAATAGAATTACGAGGAGGGGGTGGGGGGACCAAATTTGGTTAAGCTTTTATTTCTTAATATGTGCCCTAATGCTAAGCACACGATTTAAGAGAATATTCTCTTAAACTGTGTGCATATTCCTTTGAACTTGGTGTAAATACAAAAATCAAGGGAATATGCACATAGTTTAAAAGAACATTCTCTTGAACCGTGTGCTTAGCATGTGCCCTTAGGACACATGTTAAGAGGACCCTTTATAATATATTTTAATTGATAAATACATGCATCTTATATTTTTATACGACTGTTGAAATACATCTTATATTTTTATGAGACTGTTCAAATAGATCGTTAAATTTGAATTATTCGGAATTCAAATTTGACAATAGTTCTTACTCTGTCCTTCCAAAAGAAATATAAAAATATTAATTAATAAAAATAAAGTACCATATATGTGATTATTAAGGTTGGTACGTATAGATAGTGGCTTAGACGACGCAAATTTTACTCATTAAGGTTTAATATTAAAAAAGATCTTCGAATAAAGCTATATATATATATGTATATGTATATATATAGATGACTTTTCGTCCCAATTATAATTAGATTATATGTGGAGAATGTCTAATTAAATGAGTAATCTCATTTGACTAATTCTACATTCATCCCTATAAATATAGAGTACAAATTAAATGATTGATTCCCCCATAGAAATAGGTCTCTTATGTGGTCTGTTTATTTGAAGACACAGTATTAATAACTTAATTTTTAGCTATTATGATATGCATGCCACAAATAACCAACAATCTAACATACATGCATGCATGAAAAGACAAGAACTTGAGAATTAATATATTCAATCAGAAAAAGAAGACAAAAGTGAAAAAAATAATATATAAAAAAAATGAAATATTACTCAAATTCTCTCTCCATGATCCCTCTTCTCCTCTTTCTAACCCTAACCATCTCCATTTTTTCACCCTCATCAGCCCATAAAATAACCTACCACAATGGTCCTATTCTTACCGGGGAAATTAACCTCTCAATTCTATGGTACGGCAAGGTTAAAGAGCAGCAAAAATCACAGCTAAGACTCTTCATTTCATCGTTAAACACCGATAAGAATGTTACGCTTGAGCCACGGGTGATCGACTGGTGGCGCATGGTGGAGAGCTACCAGTTGTTGGCGGACAAGAAGTTGAAGAGTACTCCAAAGATTAAGGTGAATTTGGTGAAAGAAGTAGATGATCCTACTCAAACAAATATAAATCTTCGTGATGGCGATTTTAAAGATGCTGTAAATAAAGTTGCTGGCGATGGTAAAACCATCGCTGTAATTGTTTTGGGGGAGAAGGTTGAATGGGAATCTGCACGCTCAAGATGCTTCATGCATAATTTTGATGGTAAGATACTAATGTTGATATAGTCCTATATATCCTATTATTTCTTTTTGCAATAAATTGTCATTTGGTTGCCTTGATTTTTTTTTTCTTTTGTTTTTTATGACGCTAAAATTCATGTGCACTGAATCAACATTTTATGTCTCATCTCCTGTTCTATTAATGTATTGATGTTAGATAATATTTAAGTAATTTTATGTCTCATCTTCCGTCCTATCAATGTATTAATGTTAGATAATATATATTTAAAAAGATTACTGTAATAAGTAACTAAATTAAATACAACAATAATATATAGTGCATAACATGCATTAGATAAATTTCGGAGACAAAACAGAATATTGATTTGACCTATATATATGTACCGACAACAAGTATTGAGTTCAGAAGGGCACGTTTCCTTCATTTTATAAAAAGAGTTCAATTAAAACAGTTTTATTTTTTTTTAAATAACATAAGGTTGTCAAGTTTATTAATTTGTAAATTGATAATTTTACAAATAAGACTTTTTAGTGGAACAAAGAAAACAATTATTGACCTAACATTTTGATTAATTGCGTACGTAACTTTGGACTCATGCATGCATGCATGCATGCATGCACATACATATATAACACGATGCAAAGCTGGCCAATTATCTAAGAGTGAGTTTAGTTTAACGTAAATTGTTCATTCATCCGTACGTAATTGCAGGTGAGCAGCTGGCAATAGTGGTGGTAAACCAAGTGGGAAAGGCGAAAAATAATTGCGGATGGCCATTCTTTGCTCCACAAGAAGGGAACGTTGGGTTTTTGGTACCCGCCCCAACCGAAGCGTATGCAGATTTAATGGTCATTCATTTCGCCTCCGCGTTGGCCGGTACCGTCACAAATCCTCAGGACACCGGATTTTTCTCCGACGACAAGGCCGACAATAAGGACGACGACAAGGAGGAGGAAACGGATTCATTATTAGATATAGCTAGCATGTGCAAGGGGATATTTGGGACTGGGGCTTTTCCGGGTTATGCTGGGCGGGTCCGAGTCGACCCGCATTCCGGGGCGGGTTTCAATGCTCATGGGCTCAACTCTACCAAGTTTATGTTACCGGCTATTGTGAATCCTAAGGACGGCTCCTGCTGGACCACTCTGTGATTTTTTTTTCATGATCCATTAACTCATGCATTATCTATATCTATACACATACATATACGTGTATATATGTATATATGTATGACGTTATAGTTGATTTGAAATTTATTACTCATATGGGGAGATTTAAATAATTAATCACAAGAACCATAAAGTGCTACATACTTCATTGCTGTAATTACGTACTATCATATATATATATATATATATATATATATATATATTAATGTCTTATCTTTCTATTCCTCCATTGTTATCAAGTATTTGTGGACAAAAAATTAAATATTAATTTAATGTTATTGTTAAAAAATTATTTTAGATAATAAATAATTTGATAAATTAAATTGTTTGTTAAGTACTAAACAAATGTATGTTCGATATCTTAGACTCAAGGATTTCTAGAAATAAAAAACGACCGATACAATTATAACAATTACACAAGTACAATTTTCAATAACATGGTAGTGAAAATTATTTCTAACTACTGCAATTCAAGTAACACGGGACTAAGAATTGTTTACAAAAAACTACAATTATGCTACTCCTACCATACAACCTATTAATTGCCGATGCGCCGGGCATGTGACTAGTCCTACTTCTAATTAAGATAAAATCTTTGACAAGAGTTGCTTTGGCTTGATAAGTTGTGTAACTTCCATGCCCATAGTCTTCTCAACTTCTTGAAGCTGCCAGTTAGTGGGGGTCAAGAGATTAACCATTCAAGCACTCAACCACTTTAATTTTATCAGACACTAGTCATTATCGTATTGGTCCTGCAGTAATGTCCATGATGCCCTTAATAAATATTTACGAGCTTTTATAATTTAAAGGTTATTTAAGTCATTTTCATTTTATTCACATTTTATCAACATCTGCCTTTATTTTGGCGTGATAAAGGAACTAAAATTTAAAATCTATAAAAACCTACTATGAAAGAAACCTAAACTTGTCGAGGAAGTTGACAACTAGTTTAAGTTCCCTCTTTCTTATTTCTAGTAGTGTTTTGGTTTACTTTAGATTTATTTAGGTAAGTGTTTAATAGCTGTAGTTAGGACTTCATGTAAATACTCTCCTTTTAAAAAAAAAGTTTTTAGGTTATGTCCATTTGTGTGGTAAACCTTTACTTTTGTTTGGTAATTTAGTTATTCAAATGGTGTATCTGAATTTCATATATATCATGTAAGACCCCAACTTTTAATAATTAAAACTTAATTTTATTTATAAATATTATTCTAAACAGTAAGGTGTTAAATTGATAAAAAAAAGTTAAGGGGTGATATATTCAAATTATAAGAAAGAAAAAGTAAGTTGGGGAATATTCGGTATGTCGGGGAATATTCGATATGTCGGAGAATATTCGATAAAGTACGATAGCGCCGAAATAACTAATTATTTGTGGATTTCACAACGAAATAATTGTCGGATATAAAAAATAACAAAAATAACTTCTTTTAATAAAATTGTTGACGAAACTATTACCTTTAATTGTTAAAATACTCGATAATAAAGGACCAGTAGCACGCGGTACTCTCTAGTACCAAACGGTATTTCACAGTAATTAACACACGGTATTTGTTTGCCCAATTTAGAATTGACAATTCACACGCAAGTATACGTGATCAACAAGTGATATAATATAAGTAGAGTATCGATTCCACGAGGAATATGCTTATAATATTAACCAAGTACTAACTTTATATCAATTCAATCTTATTTAAACACATGGATTTAAATTATGAAACTAATTATTTAAAATAAAACTAAATTATCAAACAAGGATAAATGTCAGATTTAAAAGTTAAGATTATAATTTTCTCCAATGCGTTAGTTAAATATCTTTACTCCATTCTTAATTAATTAAACATAAGAATTGTTAACCGAGAATCCATAATTATTTATAAAATCTCTTTTCCAAGTAGTTATATAAACATATCTATTCCAATTAATTCACTATATTCCTATGTATATCCCAAAGGCACAATAAGATCTAGAAATGGAGGGTTTGAATAAATCTTTAAAACCTTTTATTTTAAATGAAGTATTACTAGATAATTAATTAAACAAATTTAATTACTTATATATAGTAGAATATTAGTTTGAAAACCCCTTTAAAAATTTGAGAAAAATCTCAGCTCTGAATTTAATTTTTAAGAAATTAAGTCACAACCAAATATTAAAAATTAAATGCAGAAATGTAAATGTTTAAAAGTAAATGACACATAAAATTTTTAAGTGGTTCGGAGTATAAATGACTACTAGTCCACTCTTCTACTCCACGAGTAGAAAATCCACTAAGGATGCAAGAGTTAATCATTTAGATCACATCATTAAGATCTATTAAAACAATGAATTACTTAAATTCCTTCAAGTCACTCAGACTTGGTAAGGGTCACTCAAACCAGTTCATAAAGAACTCCTCAAGTCACTTAGACTTGGTAACAATAGGTCACTGAGACCAACAAATAACTATAGATGTTATGATTTCTGAGGTGCTACTAAGTTGCGTTGAGTGCAACTTTTAAAAGACTTAGTAGCAGAACAAGTTGTTCTTTTTTGTAGAGTAGAGCTTTCTTGGAGATTGGACAACAATTCAGCATGAAGTTCGTGATTTGTCTTGTTTGATTGAATCTTCATGCCCTTTTATGGACATCATCGAGATTTTTCCGTTAAAAAGTTGTTGTTGTGCATTTAATGCTCCGATCCTAGAAGATCTTTGATGTTAACTTTTAAGGAGGATGTGACACTTATTTTCGGCTCTGATAGGTCACTTCTGACTACAGTACCTACTAGGTAGGTGATGTCATATCGCTAAACTAGCTGTTAGACATAACTCGATCTGATTTTCAATTTGAACTTAGGATGATCAGTAAACATCTCAGTTCTTCACTCTGCAAGGCTACTCAATGTCTGTCTCATGTCAGACTTGACATGCTCTACGACTTTGACTAATCGTAGAGTTTTTGGAGATCGTAGAGTTTTTGGCTTGATTCATTCAACGTTCTGTACTCTATGATCTGCTATACAATCGACTTGCTCTACGAATATAGAGACACTCTACGATATGCTCTATGATATCTGAGTAGACTCTGCGATCTTCGTTTCACCTTACGATCTTAGAGTGAATTCTATGATTTTTCTACAAATTATGCGATCTTGTTTTAACTTTACGAACTCTTGGCACACTCTGCGACTTTGAATTGAATGCTTTATGATAACTTTGCTAACTTTGCTAACTCTGCGATCTTCAATAGACTTTAAAATTTTTCAGAGCTGCTTTATAATTGGTCAATCTGACTATACGATCAATTCAGTCCTATCATTCATACATTTGTTCAGCTCAATAGATCAACCTAATAAATTTAATTTTTTACTCTAAATCCTTGTACATCATATTCTCATTTAAGGACTTTACAAAAGCCACTGGTACAAATATACATTAATATTATCTCATCATTAAATCAAATATGCAATTCCTAACAGTGCGGTTAAGTGATGTATGGTAGATGTTGGTTAAGTTTTGGCTATAAATGGGGGACTTAGCATAAAACGTTTCATAAATTTCTTGCTTATCCTTCTTTTCACTCTTTAAATATTATTTAGTGTAAGTGTCTATTTGAGTATGCTAAGGCTACCTTAAATATTGATGAATATCAGTAAGAATACAAGAATTATTTAGGTGAGTTTTTGCATAAAAGTTACATAAACACCCACACATACATTTCACAGTGTTTACAACTATTTCTTTAGAAGACTCTTCTTTTAGAAAATTCATTTTGAAAAGCTTCATTCGGAAGATTATTTTAAAATATTACTTTATTCATTCAAAAACTATTTTGAAGTGTATTCTACTCTATTTTGTACACTACAAAAATTTATACTACCAAGTCATTTTTGATGATTTTATAATATACGAGTTAGTGTGCACTATGAAGCTTATATGTGGTAGTTACTAATTAAATTATATAGAAAGCGGTATCTAATCACGTGCTAAGGTAAGATATATCAATTTCTTCCATACTCCTAAATTTATGATAAGAAATTATTATTCGTTTCTACAACTTTATCATTAAATGGTGAATTTTTTTTGAAATGATTAGAATTTCCTTATTAGTTGGTGCTTCATCTAATTAATATCTTTTGACATGAACTTTCCTATTGAATTTTAACTGTTATATTGAACTATGAACCTTATATTTTATTCTTAAACTCGAGTCGATATTCTAGATTTCGTGTTGACAATTTGGACATTATTAGACTCTGGACAAATTAAATTATAAATCTCTAATGTTTATTCTTTATCTTATTATTCTTATTATTTTTGGTTTTCCTTTATATCATTGTTATAATCATTAGGACTTAAGTTGTGGTGAAAGTTCTCTTTGGCTTGGATGGAAAGAGGAACTATTGATTGACATGATCATGATTATTGGTATTACATTTGAATGTCCTTGACTTGGGTGCAAAGACAATATTATTGTTGAGTGTCTTTAGCCTGTGTGGCAAGGACATGTGATGAAAGTTCTCTTTGGCTTGGGTGCAAAGAGGCACTGTTGATTGGCTTGATCATGACATTTAGTGTTACAGTTGACGAAATCTTGATGGTGAAATTTTTTTAAATTGGAGAAGATAGTATGATCTATTTAACTCTTCTAATGGATTACTCGTTCCGCTGCAATTGTTTGTTAAAAACTTATGTTGTCTATTATTTTCTAAATATCTGATTTTGAAGGTTAAGGATAACTTATTCTTCGTTATCTTAGTCATGATATTTTTTACTGGGTTATTTAAGCTCACTCTTTTATTTCATAATTCTTTTCAGGAAATGAGAGTGTAGTTGGGGCTAGCGAGGAGAACATGATAATGGAATGATGGTCTGAGTTAGTAGTTGTAGTAGTCCTCATCAAGTTATAAAATAGTGTAACAATAATTGTACTGAAGACTTAGTGTGTGTTGCCGTACTATACATGACATTGTAATCATTATAAATAAGAGAATTTATGTATGTTGTTTGTATTTTGGCGATTTAAATTGGGTGGTGTTGACCCGAATTTGAAGGCGTCACATATTCCACATACTTAGATAGTAATTTTTTAGGTACTTTCCTTTGATGAACTTTTGATGGATAGCCCCTTCCATAGAACTAAGTCTGTATGTTCCACCTTTAAGGATGTGATGAATATTAAATGGCCTTTCCCAGGTAAGACTCAATTTTCCTGATTTAGAGGATTTAGTTTCCAAAGGCAAAATAACATTCCAAACAATTCGCCAGGGTAGGACATGAACTTTACCTTTTAAACCAATTCGCTAGGTTAGAAGGACTTGAACTTTACCTTCCAGACCAATTCGATAGGTTGGAAAGACGTGAATTTACCATTTTTTTTAAAATATCATTTGGCTACTTTGCCCTTATCCATTTGTAGATTGTTTAGGGCATCATATCTTTTGTTATTCAAGTCCACTAAGTTGTCTTTTTATGAATCAAGATAATCACATATTAGAATATTGTTTTGTTCTAACACTCTAAGGGTTTTAACAATGATCTCGGCAGGTAAAATTGCTTCTTCTTGATCTTCTATTATAATAAATTCCCACCTAGTTGTCATGGGTTCGACAAGTTGAATCATTGCCCCTTGTCTTCTTCAAGAATATTCAGTTCTCTTCCGGCTATTTTAATAGTGATCTCGGTAGGTAAGATTGTCTCTTCCTGATCTTCTATCGTAATAAAGTCCCACATAGTTGTCACATATGGACTCAATAGGTTGAACTGTTGCCCCTTGTCTTCTTCAGGGATATTTAATTTTTTTTAGCTATTTTAACAGTGTAGTGTTTCTTAGCAAGACTGCATCTTCTTGATCTTTTGTCGTAATAATTTTTCACCTAGTTGTCATGGGCTCGGGTTGAATCGTTGCCCCTTATCTCCTTCTTCACTTTTTTCCTGTAAGAGTATCATAAATCTTTTGTCCTCCCATATCGCTAGGTCCATAAGCGAATCTAGAAACATTAGGCTGAGGTGAGTATGTAGCCACATATGGTCGTGTCACATATACTAGAGGAGTTGTCCGAAAACTTGACAGGTGGTCAGGTACTACCCTATATATTAAGCTGTATAAACGCATTTCTGTCATCTATTGATGACACCGGTTGTATATGCATTCTTAAAATGTTTAACATTTCATTAATTTTTTTTACTTATAGTATTCATGCATTTTTTTTAAAGTCATGCATTTCTTGTCATAAATCAAACGAAAGAGTTTCAGGAGGACCACTTACTTGGTTCTCTAGGTTCTGAACTTAAACTTTTTCCCCTTCTAGGTTGCTATTATCAGCACGACGACGTACTATTATTCACAGCGTTTTCAATTACTGGTCCCGCTGGGCGTGCCAATTCAACATGTACACAAAAAAACTAAATATTAGCTTAATGTTATTGTTAAAAAATTATTTTAGACAAAAAACAATTCGATAAATTATTGTTTATTAAGAACCAAGCAACTGTGTGTTCAATATCTTAGACTCAAGGAATTCTTGGAACATTTTAAGATAAGCAAATAAAGTTCAGTGCATATATATATATAAATAACTTTTATATTTGATGCCTCTCAAATAAGCAGATAACAGTTAAAGAGCAGAGATGTTTATAAAAGTTCGATGACTTTTATACTTGAGTAAATATGATTCTTTGTAAGCAGATGTTTAATTAATGCTCAGTAATAAGAAGTGCTTCTGAATAAGCAAGTGTATAACTTCAAGCTTAATTTAAATGTGCTAATGTGTAAGCAGATATAAAACTTTTGTTCGGATTTATAAAGATTATTTTTTTTTTATAAATAAATTAAATTTTCTTTATAAATAAAGAATGTGTTTTTATGAAAAAATAGATTTAACTTTAATTTCAGATATAAAAGTTTAAATAACTTTTGTAGTGAGCGATATGCTTCTTTCTAAGCAGATATATTCACTGAAGTTTGTGATATAAAAGTTTAAATAAATTTTATATTATGTAACAAGTATTTTTATGAATAAATAAATTTAAGTTCCAATACTTGGAATGTCAGATATCGAGTATAATAAATTAAACATTAAAAGATACTTGATATAACAAATAAACTTGTTAAAATTGAATATATATATATATATATATATATATATTATCTATCCTGTAAATATTAAATAAGGTCACTTGGAATTTCTGAGTACCCGTTCGGCTGATTCCTTCACTTAAGAAGAATATCTCCGATATAGTCCCAATTAGTTAACAAATGACCGAAATTTAAAGTTTCACTATGTGATAGTTATATAAATATTTTCGATAGATCACTTAGAACGTTGTAAGCACTCGTTCGGATAATTCCCTCACTTAAGAGGAATATCTCCGCTATAGTATTGATGTCTAAGCAACGATTTATTTTACAGTATTTATATAAATAAATTATATCTATAAAAAGCCAAGTGAAATTTCTGAGTACCCGTTCGGTTGATTCCTTCACTTAAGAAGAATATCTCCGATATAGTCCTGATTGGTCTACAGATGGCTTTTTATTGATATGAATAGATGAAATATATATATATATATATAAATGTGTATAACAATCTGTAATTATAAGCAAGTATGAGATAATAACAGTAAAACAATTTAAGGACTTATCTCAAATATTTTGACCAATTTTTCTCTTCAAAAAATTTGAACTTTTTGGTAGAAGAGAAATAAAACTTTTTAGAGAGATTATGTAGGTAAGGAGAGAGTAAACTTTTCTTATTTTGAAAATTGGTGAATTGAAAGTGAAGAAAAAATCCCTATTTATAGAAAGTTTTTTGGTCGAGAATAAACTTGTAATTTGAAAATTAATTTGAAACCAACGACTTGAATTGCTTTAATTTGAAAAGAAGAGTTCGGATGGAATGAAAAGCACACTGATTGAGTGAAAAAGGGTAGCAGCCAACTTTCCAAAAATTAGCCCATAGGAACATATGTAACATGTGCATAATTAATGCACTTCCAATTCATTCCATATCGGTTCGCATACAAAGCTTTATGCTTTGTAAGTTCATTTGTCAATTTAAGCTAATGGACCCCACAAACATTTCCAAAGACTTCCAAGCTCATTTTCGGATATAACAAAGGCTTGTATATTTTTGATTTTTTTTTTCCAAAAAAAGCTTAAATATATCATATATTATTTGAAAAAATTATTGAGGAAAAACATTTTAAGAATAGAGATTCTCCTTACCTTAGGAAATGTTGCTTTGAGAATTAATCGTTTTAACACTTGATATTAATTTATCAAGATCAAGAAAATATTAATTCAATTAGGATGAAAAATATTTTTGGTCAAAATAAATAGGGTAATTAAAAAACAGTTATAACATATAAAACCTATGGAAAAAATTCTATCCTATTTACTAATTTTATTATTATCATCAAAATATTTTTAAAAGTTGGAGACCCATCATAAACTCACTTATACTGGCTCATACCCGCCCATTTGCCGGGTCTATAAACTCATGTTTCTCAAATCAAAATCATGGTGGGGGAAAGTATATGCCTATTTACACCTTTGTCATAATTTTTTTTATAAATTTTTTAAAATTAATACTTTCAATGTTACTAAATTAAATAATTTCCTCCAAAACTTCATTAATCGTCAAAATCTGTGACAAGGAGCTTGAATCCAGAGTTATGGTTAAAATATGTTACAAGAAACTTAAAATTGACATTACGTACATATTTTTTTTGATAATGTTCTACTAGAAATAACTACATTAACTCATTCCACGTAAATATTATCAATGTTAAAAAGTCATTAAAAGAAGTTAGTAAAGTTTGTACAATAGACTTTTAAAGCTGCGAACCTCTTATATTTAGGCAATTAATTTCCATTTTACAAAGATTTAAAACAAGTTTAAAAGTTTGACAAGAAACTGGAAACTAATCAATATGTATATATAGTTTTATACTGTGACGACCTATAAAAAGGAACAGTTCTTTTTTACTATACAAATTAGGTGTGGTTTGGTTCCCCTTGGACTGTCAATTCCAATTTCTGGACTTGTTTTATATTTATTTATTTTATTATGAATCTCTAATTTATTATTTACATGATTTTAGGTTTAAACAATTAATTAATTATGCAATTTTTTGGCATATATATACATATACATTGTTCAACTTAAATACCGGTCAATATTGCTTTTTTATAAATTTAACTTACTACAGAGAATAATACACTTTCCGTCCCAAATTGAATGTTATAGTCAAATTAACTATTTTTATAATTAATAATTAAGTATATATAAATATATTTTTAAAATTATAAAAAATTAGATTTAGTAGTAAATTATATATACTTAATTTCTCTTAATTATAATCTCTTCACCTATATTTTGATAAAAATTAGTTTTTAAAATCGATTAATTTAACTCAAAAAGGTTAAAATTGGGTCCTTTAATTTGGGACGGCGAGAGTACTAATAAACTAGAGCGAAGAACCCATGCAGGCACGCAATAAAAAAACGATAAAACAATAGTGACTCCGCCCCCCCCCCCCCCCAAGAAAAAAAGGAGTACTATTTTTGCTTACTTTGTTCGAAATTATTAAAATTTTCTTAGGCACCTTTAATTAAGCATAATATTGTTCGAATAATACATTTTAATTATTAATATAATATTAAGAAAAAATAACAAAAAATATTACTCCATCCGTCCCAAATTAATTGCTCAATTTTGACCTTTTAAAGTCAAATTGACCATATTTAAAACTAATATTTTTACTATTATTGCTAACATATAGGTGAAGATATTATAACCAAAAGAAAGTATATACAATTTATTACTAATTTTAATTTTTATAATTTTAGAAATATATTTATATATGCTTAATTATTAATTTTAAAAATAGTCAATTTGACTTAAAAAAGTCCTAAAAAAACAATTAATTTGGGACGGAGGGAGTATGTCAAAACGCTCGTACGTATAAAAATTTCAATTCGTAAAAGTAAGATAAATAAAAAGAAAAGTATTTAAAACAATATTGATTGATTTTTGGGAAGGAGGCAATACTAGAGCTTAATTAGTCTAACAGATTAGATGGCTTCTTTGGTGGGAGGTTGGAGATAAAAAGAAAGTTTGTTACGCTTTGTATTAAAAATATTAGTAATGTATTATTTATTAATAATAAAGTAAAGAACAAGTAACAAAAAATGAGGATCTAAGATGTATATAAACCATTGTTTGGTAGAAGAAGATGAACTGTAACAATGGCGACACTTAGGAGCAGTTGGATCCCGACAGCTTTGTCAATTCTTATACTCCTTTAATTTGGTGTACAAAAAATAAAGTTAATAATGTTGTTAATAACTTCTTCTTTTTTTTATAAGAACTTATTCTATTAAAATTCGTTTATAGGGATATATACATTTCATCTTAGGACTCTAGGGGGAAATTGGAGATGGAGAACGGGTAAGGGTCGACGTCCGCAAGCGAGAGGGGGTTAGGAAAAATTTACCTTTTTCATATAGGTATAGGAGTTAAAAGAGGAATCTAAAGGAAATTTACTTTATTCATGTAGCGTCTTAGTTAATCTTGAAATTAGTTGACTTCAATAAAATATTTTTGCTACTAGACTATTATCTTTAATCTATATTTTAGTAAATTTTAAGTCTACAAAAAATAATATAGCTCATATTATCCGATATATATATATATATATATATATATATATATCCGATATGGGAGTATTATATAGAGTCAAATAATAAAGGACACAAATATGGTGCTAAATTATGTGGTCATTACATATTCAGTCATACCATAAGTAGCATATATTAGCATGCATCCAAAAATAGTGATTTGAAAAAATATATATATAGTCGTTAGAAGTTAGAAGGTGAATGTGGTTGGGATTGGGTAGGTCCAGGTCTAGACATAGAATTATGGTGAATGCGTGTTCAGATAATTAAGTTGATTATTAATGTCAAATTAAGATATGTCAATGGAGCTGCTAGCTAGCTTTAATTCTTCATACTTACATATGTTCGCTCTCGCACGAAATATTTAGCTGGCTACGTATATTGACCCCATTACTAGCTAGTAGCTACGGTGTATATAATTCCACGGTTGCCTTCGGATCTGTTTGTACTTTATACCTACTCCGTTAATGCCTTCGGAACTGTTTGTACTTTATACAAGTGTAATGTTAAAACACGGTTGAATAAAAATTTTATCCCTCTAAATTGTCACTTAATTTTACGATCTTTTTTAAAATTTATTTTACGTTAATTGGGTTTCTAAAGTGACTCAATTCCGTTCATTTTTTCTAATTTCACTAAACTTGCTCAAATTTTGACCTGATCCATTAGAATTTCTTATTTTTTAAAAAATCAATAAAGTTTCATAAAATAGAAATTAAAATACAAAAAATAGTAAAAGATAAAAAATAAAAAAAAACTAATTAAATTTTTTTTTAAAAATAAAACTGAAAAGTTTTGAAATTAATTATTATTTTTAGAAGAAAAAAACTAATTTGAATTTGAAAATCATAATTAATTTTAAAACTTTTTAGTTTTTTTTTTATAAAAAAATTTTGAATTAGTTTATTATTTTTTTTGACCTTTTACTATTTTTTGTACTTTAATTTCTATTTTATGAAATTTTACTCATTTTTTTAAAAATAAAATTTTCTAATGGGTCGAGTCGGATCAAAATTTAGGCCGGTTATAGGTGAAATTGAGAAAAAAAACAAAATTGACACAAAATGCCACTTTAGAGACTCAATTGACGCAAAATGAACTTTAGTGACGACTGTGGAACTGGTGGCAAGTTAGAGGGATAGAAGTGTCATTCAATTTTAAAATATGATATATTAATTCAGATAGCAATAGTCGCGCGCTACACATGAATTTTTATTAAGAATGACATTGTTATAATTAAATAAAATTAGAAAAATACCAAATAGGTTCAGACACATTTTTTCAAAAAAACAGTAACAAATTTGTGGGCAAGTTAGTTTTTTTTAAAGGTGGGCACACTTTTTTTATTTTCTTAAAAAAATTTATACATATCATACCCCTATGTTAACAAATGTTTCCTAAATGTAATGGTGATCGGGTGACCACCCTTTTGTCCCTTGAGCTCCCTTGTGGCCTTGCTAAATCTGCCCTTGTCGGATGGGGAGGGACGTGGGTGGGGGATCTTTTAATTACCCGATTTTTACATGGGAAGATGATATATATAGATAAATATTTGACGAAATTAAATTGTGATCAACGTAAAAGTGTATGCGATAAAAAATAAATTAAAGAGAGATCTTTCTTAATTCTTATCACATATGTTGAAATGTTGAAAATTTTCGCAATGTATAACATGATTTTTTTTACATTAACTCGTCCTGTTGATAATTAATAGGGCTTTATATATACACACATGTAAATTCTCTCAATCTCAAAATAAGTCTTATGTAACTTTTAAACTTTTTCTGCAAAAACTATTTGAAAATGGTCATGCTAAAAACAGTTGGACAATTTTTTAAACATATTTTATTTCAATCATAAATTTTTAACTTTAGAATCGTTTCTTAATATGAGATTCTTGCTTTCACGGCAAGAAGAAAATAAAGAAAGAATAATGTAAAGTAACTAAATAAAACACTACATAATTTACTTAAACAAAGCATTAATGAATTTTATTGAATGAAGACTGAAGAGAGTGAAAACGAAATGAAAGGATAAATTTGTAATTTAAGACAACAATATCAATACTAAATTAGAAACACCATAAATTAAAATTGCATGCATCTCTCATTTGTAAAAAAAAATGCTTGTTTATTATTACACTAGAACTTCGTTATTGTCAAACATATCCCCTAACCTAAGTTGCTATATATAAAACCCAGCACCACTAACACTTGGATGAATGATCATCCGCATGCACTAGCTATAGCTACCTACTCTATATAGCTCTATTCTCCCCTAAACTCTTAACCTTTAAAAGGTTTGAATATTATTGTCTTTCTCCAGTTCTTTAAACTATCTGGACTTTAGTAAACTTTAGTAGTTATAAAGTCTCTCTCTATGTATAATCTCTCTTGTTTGGGTACGTTTAATTAAAGAACTTGTAAAATTAATTAATAATTTCTGCAGGCAAGGGGGGTGATGGGAAGATCACCATGCCGCGAAGAGATCAGTGGGCTAAAGAAGGGGCCATGGACTCCAGAAGAAGATGAGAAGCTTATGCACCACATTCAGAGACATGGCCATGGAAGTTGGAGAGCACTTCCTAAGCTTGCAGGGCTTAACAGGTGCGGAAAAAGTTGTCGATTGAGGTGGACTAATTATCTCCGTCCGGATATCAAGAGAGGCAAATTTTCTCAGGAAGAGGAGCAACTCATCATCAACCTCCATTCTGTTCTTGGAAATAAGTATGTACTCTCTTCGATCATTTCTTTTTATATCTATCTATCTTTTTTTTTAGAGAATTTTTTGTCCCTTGTATTCGTTTTTATGAGATTGTTTTATTTCTTGTCTCATCTGTTGTCTCATCCCATATATTGCTCTCCACGCAATTTTTATCCAGTTAGAAAGTAGTTGTAGATAAATAGAGAAATATTACGTGACTAATATGTAGGAGCGGGATAGTAGATGTGACACCAAAATTGGACTCCCCGCCTTTCGTAATATCTCATGTTATCCCTAAACATTAAATACTTATTTATTAATCTCTCATCTTTTCAAATATATTAATTATTTATAGTACTGGAATTAATTGCTCAAGAGAGTCAAATTTATAAAGCAAATTGATTTAAAAAATAAAAATTTCAAGTGGGCAAATTCTTTAAGAAATTAACTTGTGTTCATAAATTAAAACAATGACTTGACTTCAAGCACAACTATGCATTTTCTGTTTCAGGTGGTCAGCAATAGCGACAAGGCTTCCGGGACGGACCGACAACGAAATCAAGAACTTCTGGAATACCCACCTCAAGAAGAAACTTCTCCAAATGGGAATTGATCCAGTAACCCATAGGCCAAGAACTGATCATCTAGACATCTTAGCAAATCTACCTCGCCTACTTGCAGCTGCCAATAACTTGGGAATTAATCCGATGAATCCGTGGCCGGAATTTAATTCCCTTAGGCCACAATTCTCAGATGTCACACAACTGGCCAAACTCCAATTGATGCATAATCTGCTTCAAGTCTTGAACACCCCCACTAACACTACTAGTCCACTTCCAGCCATGGGGACATTGCCATTTCAAGATTATCAGCTTAATGAATACCTTAGACATAATATTCCTCAGTTTGATATTAATGTCCCAAATTGTTTGGCACCTAATAACCCTGCAGCCCACGTTATGAATTTTGATTTTTCGAATTTAGGCAACAATTATCATCAACCCATTTCTATGGAAGATACAAAGGATAATTGCCCCAATGTCGGGACGATTTTAAGTTCAGATTCGTTGCCTGCATTGCTCCCTGCCTCCCCTGAACGACGTCGGTCCGGAATAAATGACGATGATCAAATGGGAAATAAAATGAAGCCAAATGAAATTATGTCTAATAACCCTTCATCTACTTCTACCAACTTTGATGCTTTTGGAGATCAGCTTATGGATGATGGAGCAAGTGAGGCATATTGGAGAGATTTTATAGAGTAAGTACTATATATTTATATATAAATTATAATATTGGATCGATAAATATATTTTCTTCAATTCTTCTTTTTTCTCACTTAATTAATTAATTGGTTTTATGTAGGATATTTTAATTAGCTTTTTTTTTTTTATAAAAAAATTATTTTATGTATTTCAGCCAAGCATCGTCTTCGCCATGGCCCGTCTCGTCCTGAGAGATAACGCAGGATTTCAGTTCATGTGAAGAAATTTAATTAGAAACATTTGTAAACAAATAACTTTCCATTTGTGAGGTGATCAGTTGGTTTTGTATTTAATATTATAGGGATATATACTAGCTAGCTATATATGTAAATTATTTATAGTCACCATATATTGTACACAAAATACATACCTCAGATTAATGTATACATGTGTTATTATTAACTTTTAAGAGAATATTTTCTTTTGAATGTAATATATTTTTCTATAATATTTTGTCTGTTTATTATGGTACGTTTCTCATGTCTAAGAAAACAATTTTATTGGCAAAGATAAGATTATTTGAGTACGTTAATTAACATATATATATATATATATATATCCCATGCATTTAACAGCATGTATAACATGGTACATAAGGATATTACGAGCTGTGGAAATGAGATGATTTATGTATATATATTATGGTTTGCCTTGTGCACATTGACATAACTTTTTCCATTAACCCGATTTCCAACAACAAATATAACCTTAAATACAATACTATTCTCGAAAGAAGAAAAAGAATTCCATATATATAAGTCAATTAATGGACTCCCAGTCGGGGACACAAGGAGAAGTGTTATATTTACCTTGTTTTGTGGAGAGAGAAATATAGAGTTTGGGATTAGGGGTAAATGAAACAAGTGAGTTGCTCAGATTTGGTTTATAAAATTTAATAAATTTAAAATAAAGTTTGATTGAAACTCATTTAATTATCAAATCGAGTACAATCTTGAATCGAACTCGGACAATTTAAATTTTTTAAACGAATATGATTAAATATCAATAAAAAATTGTAATTTGCAAAAATACGAGTAATTTATCGATTTTTAAAATTTGCTCATATTTAAATTTTTTCTATTTCAAATCAAGCTCGAATTAAACTTTTAGTTGAACATACGGATCAAATCTAAATCGTTTAATTCATTTTACAACCTTATTTGAGACAAGAAACAGTTAGATCGGAAGGATTAGTGCCCATCTTGAAATGGAAAGAGGGTCTGACTTTCAATTGAATCGAATCTATGTCAAATATTGCTATTTTATTAGTGGCGCACACAGTATCGCAAAGAATCCAAAGACAAGCCAGAAAAGAAGTTGATAGCCGGAGAACATTGCTATTCTTACATAATTTTTTAAAATAATAGTTTTTAATTTGAAAACGATAATAATATATCTACATTTTTAAAAAATATAATTATAAATTATTAAAAAGATATATGAAATATATTGATTTTAAAATCATGTAAATTTTAAATTTAAAAATATTTTGAATTAACTTTTGAAAAATTAATATTGATCGTGAGTATATAAATAAATGTCATAGTAACACTGAAGTTTGAACGGTAACAATAATAATTTCTCCGTTAAAACAGTCACATTCACAAAATTTATAAATATTAAAATAATTGATGGTTACTTAATATCATCTTCCTTTCATAAAAGTCAAGATCTTTTGTTACAAATTAGGTGAGACCACATAGTAACTACTATTTCTTTTGATCTTATTTATCATGCAAAAGCAACCAGGAACAAACCAAAACTCACAGACGCGCGTGTATTCCACATTTGTGTAAATTACTTGCCTTCTAGAATAAATTAGCCAAAAAATGGCAAGTTCTAAATAATGATAAGGATATAAGTTTTATGAATAAGATGGTTAATGATAAGTGACATTAATTGTTGTAGAAGAGAAGAGACTTGAATCCATGATGTATATTTAGTAGCAGGTATTTAAGGACCTTCAGAAAAACAACCAACTCACCTACCTTTGCCTAATGTGTTGATATTTCAGTCTTTCATGTGTCATCTGTGCGTGTAATGTAGTAGATGTATAGTAAAGTATAATATATACAGGAAAGAGGGAGTATGTATCTTAGACACACAAATTTACGTGTGTTCTATTTTTAATGTCGCGTAGTTTTGATTGATAAATTGGTGAAATGTCAAAACAACCATTAATGAAAATGGTGAAATGCCAAAAACGTCATTTATAAAATCTCTTAAAATAATAGGACCACATATAAGTTTGTGTGTGTTTAAGACACACGTTCCTTTTTTTTCAAAAACGTCATTTATATATATATATATATAGAGAGAGAGAGAGAGAGAGTTGTACTAAACATATCGGTCACGTTTGTTTGCAAGGATAGTATACTAAATATATAAGTCATGTTTATTTGCGAGGATAACACTTGAAATTGGATTATTAATTCTAAGTTTCTTGTTTGTTTTAAAAATTGGAATTAGAACTATTAGTCCAAGGATAATAAAATGACTTAGAATGACCATTGTATCCTATACTCATACTATTGAGCTCTTTGTTAAGGTCATGTTTGTTTGCAATAATTATAATCCTAAGACTATACATAACCAAAGAGATCGTATTCTCAGTAGTTTGAGTATAGATGGATATAATAGTATACATCAATTATTTTAAACAAAGATAAATGTTAATTTTGTTCACAATTTTTTAATCCCAAATGACTAAATGATAAAGATTATAATACATGATTGAACATAATAGTCCCTCATTTCAAGTCTTTATTTTGTTTAAATTTAATGGTCTGTGGCGGGTTGGGTGATTGATTGGGTCGGATTGAATGTTTGTAGATGGCAAATGGTTATTTATTTTTATTTTTTTAAATAAAATATACTCCCTCCATTCATTCAACAAAAGGTTCATATTTATAAATTTTAAGAATATACATTTTTAATATTTACTTTTATATATCTAAAATATAAACTACCAAATACATTTGAGAATAGTGCAATGACTTATTTTAAAATGATTTATAAGTTAAAATTTAAAATAACTTATAAACTTTTTTAAGTTGTGATTTATAAACAAAAGTGTTTGACATCATTTTTATTTATAAGTTAAAAATTAAGTTAAAATAAGTTGTGAAGGTGTTTGTTTAAAATGACTTATAAGTTAAAATAAGTTATAAAGATAACTAAAATGAGGGCAAAACAGTTTTTACATTTGCTCAAACTTACTTATTTTAAAATGACTTATAAGTTATTTTAAAATAAGCAAGAAATTGTTACTTCTCAAAAATGACTTATAAGTTAAAAAATAAGTTATAAAGAAACATGTGAATAGTAAAAAGTTACTTATAAGTTGGTTTGACCAATTTATAAGTAGTAACCGAACATGCTCTAATAGTCACAAGTCCAATTTTTAAAACAAATAAGGAATAAATGATTAATAATTCAATCCCAATTGTTATCCTTGTAAACAAACTTGGTCTAAGGGTATAATAGTCCAAACGATAAAGTTTTTATTTAATTATTTAGATAATCTTAGACAAAACAACATAACATGATATTATTTTAAGTTATCTCATGAATAATTTCATTCTAAACAAACATGTGACTAAAGTGGTGTTTGATAAAACTGAGTAATTAAGATCCGGATAGTTAGTATATTTTAATAAATTAGATCATCTGAGTAAAAGAGTATCCGAACTTAAAAAGTTGTTTGGTAACTAAAAAATATAAAACATCTGAATGACTTTTAAATTTAAAAATATTAATTTTAAATTTAAAAATATCTCAAATTAACTTTTCAAAAATCAATAATGATCTTAAAATTTGGAATGGAGAGAGTACAATATTTATAAAGGCTCCATAAATTTAAATTTTTTATTAAGAAACAACTCTTAATAATTTAGATTTATATCTTCCTCTTACCGATTAAGAGACGATAAAAAGCAAACAAAATTTTACCGAACAACTTTACTCTTTTACCGAATCAGATGTGAAGCTGTTAAGAGGTATTAAGAGGTAAACAAACACCACCTAAGACTATTTAATACTATACTTAGTAGTCTTGAAATTATAATTCTTGCAGATAAACATGGTCGTGCAGATCCTAAGATCCTAGCCTAAAATGAAAAATGAGAACTTAGGCAGAAGAGAAGTCAATCAAGTATGCTAGTACCTTCTTTCATAAAATAAAATTAAAATTTTAAATGCCTAATCTTCTATTGTTTTTAATGACTTGAATTTATTACTGAACAGTATGGAAACAGCTCAAAAAGAGAGGTTTCCATACGTTAGAACGACCTTTTGGCTTGAAAGAGGACTACCTGGGAAGTCCCAGTTGATACTACCATATTCAAACCTTTTATAAAAAAAAAGACCACTCGCACTGGAAAACTAACACTTTGTTATGACGTAGTTATTTTATCGGACTGATCGTCATA
The DNA here is from genome assembly GCA_034770075.1 of Aralia elata. Classification (NCBI taxonomy): domain Eukaryota; kingdom Viridiplantae; phylum Streptophyta; class Magnoliopsida; order Apiales; family Araliaceae; genus Aralia; species Aralia elata. The sequence continues at coordinate 1,661,957 of CM068385.1, read as the reverse complement.
ATTTTGAGGACGGAGGGTACTCCTTCGGGAGTTTGTTATTTGAAAATAGGTCCAATGTTAAGGGGTTTAGAAGTTGTGTAATTTCTAAAGTGCCAAGGGACCAAGTTTATTTAGCTCACAGGTTAGCTGCATGTGCCCTGAGCAATTATTATAGCCGTATAGTGTAGTTCAAATATATATTTCCTTACAACTACAAAAACCACAACCCAAAAAAAAGAAAGAAGGGTTCTATTATCATTGTAATGAAACAAGAATTATAGCTTAACAGTCTTGATAGATCATTTCTTTTGCTCCCCACTAGCTGCAAGTACATGATCAAATAAGCTTATCATGTCCTCTAAAAAGCACATCTAATTATCATTCAGGTTAACAGGGCATGTCAAGGAACTCCAATGCTTTTAGTTCAAAAGGACTGCTAGAAGCTTTCATCCACAATGCCACTAGAGAAATCTGTCAAAGCCCTGAAATGTTTCTCAATACAAGTTGTTTCTTTTAAGTTCATGTCCAATCCCTTCAATTATGTAACCCCCCCCCCCCCCCCCATCATTTTTCCTCCTGGTAACCAGCTCATTTCCGAGTAAAAGCAACAAATAACAAATTAGGTCAATAAACAACGAACCAAAAGTGACTTCGATTTCGGCGTCAGCCTCATGTCAACCAATATCAATTACTGGTCTAATTAGCAAGGATTGCATTTGTATAATTAAAAAAACTACATAGTTGAATATTTTCATATTCATGATCAGATCAAACCTTCCTTAAAGTACTTAATCCAAACACTATAATCAAGGTTCTAAAAGGCGCTAGGCGGGAGGCGGGCGGCCGGAGGGGGCCTAGCGCCTAGGGGGCCTAGGCGAGATTTTTATTTTAAGTCAATTTTAATATTTTATCTTATATTTATTCAAACAAAACAATAATATAAAGCAAAATAATCTATAATAAAGATAATAAAGGCATTTGCTTAAAGTTCAAACACAAACATGTAATTGTTCAAAGTTTAAACACAAACAAATAATCAAAAATACAAACTAATAGTTCCCATCTCCATATCTCTCTATATCTCTAACTCTTCTTCTCCATATCCTCCAAGATAATATCTCCATCGGACTCACCCTCATACTCCTTCAAGATAATGACCCACGACATTATTTTGTAGCTTAGTTATTAAAATAAAAATACAAATAAAAAACAATTGCAACTCTAATTTCTTCGTCTAGGCCACGCATAAAGGCTTAATTTCTCCGCCTTGTTCGTCTAGGCCCCGTCTAGTCCTACCTAATCTCCTAGAGGTATTTTTTTGCTGTCTTGGGTCTAGACGAGATGCCTAGACGAGACGCCTAGGCGGCCTAGCGCCTAGGCGTGGCGGGAGGGGGGGCCTAGCGCCTAGGCAGGGATTTTTAGAACAGTGACTATAATCCACTATCCACATGCAAGTCTTGATTCCACAAGCCAAGTGAGGAGGGACGACCACATTTATTGAAATAATTAGCTAAATTACCATCTCATGAAGATTTATTAGAATCAGTAACTGACTACGAAAGCTAACAGGCACAACTGAAGCAAGTAATTCCACAGTAATGGTGATTTTAGTCAGATTTAGAGGAACCTCAGTATTGTTCCGATTCCTACACCTTACAACTTTCTGATTATTCACCATGGCACGATCCAAATAACAGGAAAATCATCTCATAATCTGATCACTTAGGTTACATATCATTACCATCATCTGCACTTACCTACCACAATAAGACTTCCTCACCTTTTGAAACAGTATTTATATCATCATTCAGGCAATTTCTTCCAATAACTATTATCTTCTTAGGGTCACTAATTCAAAATTTATGGGAGAAAAAAGGGGAAACCATCAAGACAGAACCAAGCACCTGAAGTTCAATGAAAACATATTTTCTTCCACATGTATAAATTTAGCACCAACCGAGACAAAGATCTTTCTCCCTCACTCTTTTTCCCCTAACTATATATAATCACCATTAATTGTTTAAACACCTCAAGTGAAAATAGCGTAAGAAGTGCTTCCCCAAATAGTATAACATTGCATACACATTCTGATACCTCAACAGACCACTTATACGCAACCAATATACAAGAAACACTACAAGTTCAGTGTCAATGCAGGGAAAACATAACGACAAAATATTATGGAAGAAAATACAAAATTTATTCATTCAGGTGCCCATGATTGTGCATATCTAAAATCAGCATACATCAGAGATCCATCAAATTACACCTTGCACCCTTGAAAAGTACAAGTGTTTGGCACAATGTTTAAATACATAAAAGCGGAACGATATGTTTTATTTATCAAGAAACAGCACACAATGTTATTAAATTAAAAAAAAAAGGTACAGCTCACCATAATATGAGAAGACCACCAGAATCTCCAAATAGAAGAGCAAGCCACTTCCCACATCCTGCATCTCGCCTCATAAACTACCAGAATTAGTATCATCAAGGATCTCGACCAAAACACATAGCTGAGTCAGGTTACCCATAACGTCCTCATCACTGCATTGAATATCAACTAGGCAATTTGCCGCTATCACAATCAGTCTTTTGACTCTCTACCACAACCAATCTCAGGTTTTCATTTACAATGTCCCTAAAGAAATCTGACAAAACAGACTCATAAGATGGCATTTTTGCATACCCTGGAAAGTAATTAATGTCAATCACAAAATAACAATGATTTCCAGTAGAAGCATCCCTAATCATGTCAAAATTAAAAAGGTGCAGCCTCAAAGCCTTCCGCAACCCATCAGCTACTTCATTAACAAAACTCAATGGAGGCATCTCTGCCTCTTCCATATCAGCCCTATATCCATCACTGCTCAAATTTGATATCTGCGAAAACGACATTGCAGCCCCTAATGTCCCCAATTTCTCTTCAGATATATCAGGCAATGAACTCCGCTTCACACATTTCACAAATTTCCCCACGACATAAACCTTAAAGATTACACCACCATGGTTCACAAACTCCTGCAATATAATCGGTGGCTCCAGCACTTTCAGTCCATTGTTGTTAAAAACTAGCGACATTTTGTGAGAAGTAGCACTCCCATCAGCAACTAACGGCTTCGCAATCACCGGAAACTTCAATTCTCTAAAATTACTCAAATCAGACAACTCTGAATCAAAAACCAGAACCTGTTTCGGAATGCTAATTACAGCCCCGTTTTCTTGAGATATTTTCAAATCCTTCACTACTTCGAGCATTGATATTCGGTTGCGAAGCCTTTCGATCGCAGCTGGTGAATCGATTATGACGACGCTAGGGTTTTGGGAGGAGAATTCACTCAACTGCTGTTTCCATTTTTCGCCGTACAATTTGTGAATGATGGCATCGAATGGACCTTGTTCGATCAGTGGCTTAGCGGCATCGATCTGAAAGAGGTCGATACCTTGATTTTGGGTATGACTTACAAGAGATTGAGATATGAAGCTATGGACTTTCTTTGGCTCCAGAGCGTAACCTATACGCAACCTTCTTGCTTCCGACATTGTTTCAGCTCTGCACAAGGAACCCTAGGGTTTTGGTTGGGGTTAATTCGGATGATGGTAGAAAGGAAGGGAATAGGAATGTAACTACGTAAGCATAATTCCGAGTTTGATACTGGTCAGAACTTTTTAGGGGTGGTAAACTGGTAATTTCATATTCCACCTGGTATAAATAACAAATTATTAACCATAATAATAGTTTGATGAATTTATTTTTTCATGCTCAGCTTAAAATTTAAATAAGATAGTATATAAAATGAAATTAAAACGCACAAATGAAATTTTGTTTTTGTTGTTGTTGTGAACGAATAAGATATTGAGAAATTGTCCATACGTAAAATCATAATGATTGATATGGGCCTTTTAAGAATTTTTTTATTACAATAAAAGTAAAAAGTGGAAGTTATAAGTAATGCAACTATGAATTTTATGGAGAGTTCGATCCTGACTCAAAATGAACGTTAGCGGCATGCTGAATATATGCAACTCGAACGGGAGACTGTTTTTACATTAATCCAAAGCCTAGAAATATTTTGTTTAAAAAAATTATTAGGGTACCATGTAAAACTGAAAATTTTGTTCATAGCATATGGTAAACAGTATCGTAATGCATAATACTGACTATTTTCTCTAATAATACTCCCTTTATTAGCCATTGAGGTGTTGGGGTGATCAGGTGATGGTTAAGAATAAATTTGTTAATATTGAGGTCCTTAAATACTCAAGTTTGTACCATCTGTTTAATTGTTATTGGTCTTTTGGGGGTTATTTTCTCAGTTGAATTCATAAACGAGTCGAATTTAAACTATATATACAGTTACAGTTTCACTCATAAGTTTAACTCAATTTCATTTAATTTTCAACCAAATTCAATTTGGCTCGGCTCGTTTAGAAGCGTATTGAAATCTCATTTGCATGGGTAGCATGTGAACCTTTTATACCGCCCAAATAAGCACAAGTGCATATGTACATATTCTAAGACCTCAACGGCCCCCGCTCATACTATACCAAGAAACACTGGCCAATTACAAGTCTCACGCTCATGCATGAAAACAAAAACACCATATAACATGAAAGAAAAGGCAACCCCCCAAGACTCAAATAACACCTTTAAAAGATTTGGCACAATGACTACATACATATTACCAGCACAATATTTTTTCTACAACGAAAATCACATCAGAAAATAAAAAAATAAATACAGCTCGCCAAATTATTATATATCGAAGACCACATAAACAACAGATAGAATAGCATAGCACTCCATTCGCCTCAAAAACTACCAGACTAAGACCATCCTGAGCAAAAACACAATGAATTGAGTCCAAATATAACTACTACCCTCAAGGCTCATCTGTAATATCCCTGAAGAAATCTGTTAAAACAGACTCATAAGCCAGCAATTTTTCATAACCGGGAAGTAATTAATGTCAATCACATAATAACAATGATTTGCAGCAGCATCCCTAATCATGTCAAAGTTAAAGAGATTAAGCCTCAAGGCCTGCCTCAACCCTTGAGCCACTTCATCAACAAAACTCAATGCAGGCATCCCTGCGTCTTCAATATCACCTTTATCTTCGCCATTGCTCAAATTGGATATCTGCAGAAAGGGCATTGGATCGCCTAATTTCCCCAGTTTCTTCTCGTATATATCTGGCAAGGAATTCCTCTTCACACATTTCACGTATTTTCCTGCAACATAAACCTTAAAGATCACTCCACCATGGTTTTCAAATTCCTGCAATATAAATGGTGGCTCCAGCTCTTTCAGTCCATTGTTTTTAAGCACTAGTGACATTTTGTGAGAATTTGCACTTGCATTAGCAAGTAATGGCTTAGCTATCACCGGAAACTTCAGTTCGTTCACAGCATTAAAACTAGACAACGATTCAGAATCATAGATAGCTACCTGTTTTGGAATACTTATACTCACAGTCTCATTTTCTTGAGAAAGTTTCACTTCACTTACCACTTTGAGCATTGATATTCTGTTGTGAAGCCTTTCAACTGCAATGGGCGAATCGACTATGACAACGTTAGGGTTTTGAGAAGAGAATTCAGACAATTGTTTGTTCCATTCTTCACCATACAATTTGTGAATGATGGAATCAAATGGACCTTGTTTGTGCAGTGGCTTAGTGGTACTGATCTTAAGAAGGTCAATGCCTTGATTCTGAGTATGATTTAGCAGAGACTGTGTTATCAAGCTCTGAGTTGTATCTGGCCTCATCAGAGCATAACCTATACGCAAGCTTCTTGAATCGGACATGGTTAATTTTAATAGGGAAAAAAAGAGAGAGGTGTTATAAACTGAGGAAAAAGAAGAGAGGAAATGATCACAACTATACAAGCAATTCTAGGGGTTTGGTAGGGTTTATATAGGGTGTAAACTGAAAAAATGATTTGGTTAGTAAAAGAAGGAGAATCCATTTGGATGGTGGCAGCTGGAAAGAAGTCGGAATAAGGATGTGTTTTTTTTTTTTCAACATATACTTTCATGTGTTGAATCTGCAGAATTTATAACTCATTCTTTTTACTCCTTTATTTCTACTCCGTTGTGTTGTAAAGAGAAAGTAGTGTATTATTGTGTTTCTTATTTCTTTCACGTTTGGTATTGATTATAATTTATTAATTACTCATTTTTCTATTCTACTACTAACAGATTCCCAATCCCACTCTGCTCTATAATAAACCCAAAGAATTACAAAAGTCTGTCTCTCCAAGACTCCAACAACTACTCCATAATGTGACACCCTGAAAGGAAAAATAAATTAATAATATGGTATAATAAAGCTAATATCATCTTGATCATGGAATATTAAATAACTAGCCTAGATAAGTGTTTAATTACATTAGAGACGAATCAGATGCAAAAGCAATTCCAATAGTTTGAGTACTTTAACATATATGACATTAATATATTGATTCATATGAATGCAATCTTGGGCGGAAATCTGCATTCTGCAATGCTTTCCGTGCATGTTTGAGATAGCTAGAAAGAAAATGATAATAGTAAATAAATCTTAAATACATTCCATATGGCCTAAATAAGGTTGCTGAGCATCTCAATTCACCTAGCCATACATTATTTAGGATTGGGGGGAGAAATTAAAAGTAACTTGTTTGTGAGTTTTTTGAGGATAGAAAAGAAAAGAGTAGCGAATTTTTTTGCAAATTTCTTCCCAAAAATTTCCTCCCAAAGTCTGGAAGACTTTGTAAGAAAATGATCAAACACTTGAATAACATTTCAAAGTACCAAAAATATTCTTATAGTGATTTATCATAAGTAATCTCATAAGCCTAAAATAATAATGTAGTATTTTAAGTTAAATTTTCCTCCCAAAACTCACAAATACTAGAAAAGAAATTTACTCTCTTTTCTTCTCTTTTCCTTTCTCTCATAAATTTAAATGTTCTTCTTCTCTTTTTTGTTAGCTTGATATTCATTGTTGGGGGAGTTGGGGCCTCTTTCTACCAATTTAAACTTTAGATGAGTATATTACTTAACATGATATCAAAGATCCGATTTTGCATGGACTTGGATACAAATCTTCCTGACATCTGCTCGACTATAAGTTTCCCTTTATATGAGAGTGCATAGTTTTGTGCTTAAATCTTCCATATCGAACTTTACCCTTCTCCAAGTATGCATGTTACCCTTCTCCACATTATGCACGTGAGTTGATTCTTTAACATTTTTCTTCTCAAACTCACATACTGTAGGAATTTAAGGAATAGGTTGCCTAGGAAGAGGTCATCATAATATGTAAGCCTATCTAATGTTTATCCTCCTCATTTTGTCTAGCCCACAGTCATATTTGTTCGTACTCACTCCCAATACCATCACTAGAGCCTAACCATGTCTCTCACAGCTTATGGCTTTTAAATTTCATTTTAATAGTTTTATTGTAAAGATAATTATTTCTTCCCTAACCTCACCTTCTTGCCATCTCAAGTCATTCTATTAAACTACTCCTTTTTTCTCTTTTTGGTAGACACTTTTTGCTTACTAAACTGACTTGATATAAAGTTTTTCCTCATCTTTTCATCTACACTCACAAATGCTCAATTAATTGGTAGTCTAAGTTCTTCTATAGAGGAAACTTAAAAGAAAAATTAAATGATAACCTTATCTAAGTGCTGCAGAACAATGAATGGATGCCAATATACACATTCTAACTCATTCATTGCCAGTAGGAATGTACCCATAAGGTCTGATCCAACCGATTTTGACAACAACACAACGCATAGCATGCAAAGAAATATAAGACTCTCTTCTATAGTATGCAGGGCAGATAAAGTTTATATCTGATTAAGTAAAATATAAACCAGAGATCAATCTAAGCTATTGAATGCATTGAGTTATCTCTGCACAAATAGCAAGAGAAGTTTTTTTCCTTCCAAATAGCATAAAGTGCATACACATTCAGATATCTCAACATGTTTACCCCTCACAGTAAACCAGTATACAGGAAACATGCACTTGTCAATTTACCTAGTCTCACGTCGACTACAAAATGAACAAAATCACAAGAAGACAAAATCACAAAATGATAAGGAATAAAAAAAAAAGCAATTCACTAAAGGTGCCAACAATTTTGCATAGTATACATCAGAGATTCCTCAAATTACACCTTTCCACCCTTTGAAAGCATTTTGAAAAGTACAAATATTTCATCTAATGTTTTAGATACATAAAATCAGCAGAATATGTTTTCTTCACAGAGAATCAGCACATAATATGAGGGAATTTTATTATTAAAAAGTGGAGCTTACCGACTTATTTGAGAAGATTACAAAATCTTCATATATAGAAGAGGAAACCACAACTTAAATCCCACATCTCGCCTCAAAAGCTAGTAGGATTCAATATCCAGGGTCTCGAGCAAAACACAGTAATTTGAGCCAGTGTACCCATAAGGTCCTCTTCAATGCATTAGATATTAACTAGACTAGGCTATCAGAACAACTCTCTTCCATGGATACAATTGGGTTCTGGTCCACAATATCCCAAAAGAAATCCGTTAAAACAGACTCATAACCGGGCAACTTTTCATAGGCTGGAAAGTAATTAATGTCAACAACGAGATAACGATTCCTAACCATAGCATCCCTAATTACGTCAAAATTAAAAAGATGCATTCCCAACGCCCGCCTTAACCCGTTAGCTATTTCAGTAACAAAACTCAATGGAGGCATCTCTGCCTCTTCAATACGATCACCTTCATCTTTTTCACCATTATTCAAATTTGATATCTTCGAAAACCACATTGAATCCCCTAATGTCCCCAATTTCTCCTCAGATATATCTGGTAATGAATTCCTCTTCACACATTTCACACATTTTCCCACAACATAAACCTTGAAAATAACCCCACCATGGTTCACAAACTCCTGCAATATAACCGGCGGCTCCAGCTCTTTCAATCCATTGTTATTAAAAACAAGTGATAGTTTGTGAGAATCTGCAGGCCCATTGGCAACTAAAGGCTTCGCCAAAACCGGAAACTTAAATCCCTTGAAAGCATTCAAATCAGACAATAATTCCGAATCATAAATTAATACCTGATTTGGAATACACAGTAGAGACTCGTTTTCTTTAGAAATTTCCAATTCACTTACCACTTCCAGCATCGAAATCCGGTCATGAAGCCGTTCAATTGCATCCGGCGAATCGACTACGACGGCGTTAGGGTTTCTGGAAGAGAATTCAATCAGCTCTTGTTTCCATTCCTCGGCGTAGAATTTATGAACGATGAGATCGAATGGACCTTGTTCGATCAGTGGCTTTTCGATATCGATCGGAACAAGATCAATACCTTGATCTTTGGCATGATTTAGGAGAGACTGTGTTATGAAGCTCTTGACTCGTTTTTGCTCCAGAGCATAACCAATTCGCAACCTTCTCGATTCCGGCATCGTCGTTTCAATGGGGAAAAAAATGAAATTAGGGATTTCTTTGGAATTGATTACAAATTTGAAATGACAAAATTTAGGGATTTGGTTGGGGTTTATATAGATTATAACAGACTGTTTAAATTGATACTGGTTTGAATATAAAAAAGTGAGCGAGCATCCATTTTTTTATTCGGCGGTGGCGGGAAAAAAGTGTATTTAGGAATAGGAATACGATTCCTCTTTTTACTTCTTAGATTTAGGAATACGATTTCTCTTTTTATATTTTTCGGTCATAGGAATGTGATTCCTTTATTCGCATATTACGAGTATATTTCTATGTTTGGCAAATTGCTTACTCCATATTTATTCATTTTCATCCGTTAAATATAGATACTGTATGTATATAAATTTTTAAAAATAATTAATTAATGATTTAGTTTGTTATATTATCTTTAAATATTACATAATAAATTATTTCTTATTTTTATTTTTATAGGGACAACGTTAAGATAAACCAAATTTAATCGATTAGATAAATTATTAATTATATTTTTTTATTTATTTACTTTCTCCTAAAATCTAAAATAAGAAATCAAATAAATGTGTAGCTCCTCTAAATCAAAGTTTATAAAAGTTCAAACAATGATGTTGTTTAACCTTATCATCCAATGCCCCTAATTCTTGAAGGAAGTTGACATGTAAATTGTAAAGGGTGAACAATGAAATCTAATAAGTAACGATCAGAATTATTTAGGAAGAATATGTAAAACTTACAAAATAATTTATCAAAAATAATCTTTGTTTCAAAATTAACAATTTATCGATGTTTTGAACTTGGATATATATAAATTACAAAAAAAATATGGTATGTAAACAAACTAGTAATCTCTTTAGTTCCATAACAAATATTATATTTGACTTTAATTTACAAAAATATGGTATATCAAAAATTAGGAACGATCGAACGGCCGAATTTAAAAGTATTGTCCTTGCAACGGACTATAAAATTATAATAAAAATAAATTTTAAAGTTCTTTTCCAATAAATATCTTCTTTCAACTCTTCCGAGAAAAATAGACTAAAGAATCAAAGTACCAATCAATATTCTCCAATCAAAACCAAAAATAAAGTAGAAGATGAAGAACTCTTACCAAAATCTTTGTTCCAAAGGAGATCAAGCTTTTTCTTCTTTTTTATTTATTATTTATATATTTTAATGAAGAGCTCTTAACAAAATCTTTGTTCCAACAACATATATCAAGCTTCATTTTTTTTGCTTCAAATCTTTCTCAAACCAATCTCTGTCTACTCTCTCTCTCTCTTCTTCTTTCTCTCTCCCTCTCTAATGCTCAATGTAGTCAGTCCATAATATCATATTTTTCCTTCGTTAGTATTGGGGTATTTTCCTTTTTACTTTTTATTTTGATTATAACAAAGAGGAGTTTAATAATATTTTAAGTATTCAGGAATTTATTAAAAAAATAAAAATAGGAGAAGGAGAGTAAAAAAATTAATTTTATTTTTAATAGCCTCACAAGATTATTAAATGATGAATATTTTTATTTTTTATATTAATAAATCTTATTAAATGACTAAATTATTTTATATATATATTTTTTTTGAAATAAAAATATTTATATCTTTAATCATTCTTTTAAAAAACAAAAACGTAGATAGTAGTACTTGTAAACTAATATTAACGTACACGTTACTAGGTAGTAGGTATAAATTAATTAATCAACTGAACTCTTTTATTATGTTAAGCGGATCATGTGATCTTCTAAAGGCGACTCAAAAAATGTAAAATTTGTACACCCGGTCTGGCCCAACGTAAAGAAAGTCTTCAACTCGGTTCTGGTTTGGACCGGACTGACCTGAGTGTCCTAAACAATTTTTCCTCTTCGAAAAATCAGCTTGACCCGGCCTGAAATAGAACCTAAATCCACCTAGAGTCTAAAAAAGTTTGACCTGAAGCCCAAATAGCCTGAAGCTTGAAAGCCTGCTTAGGATATTTCGGTCTATCCAATTTCAACAATTATATTTATTTGTATTTATATTTTATTTTTTGTATTACAAGTTCATGTATTAACTATTTATTTTATTTATAACAATTTATGTATCTTATACTTTTAAATATTTAAATAATAAAGATTTAACTTATTTAGACTTTATTTTTATCTTAATTTTATATTTTTTTTGAAGAAAAATAGGGTTATTAAAAGCATAAAATGGTTGAAAATTCAAAAATAGACGCTTTTGTCTGCTAAGTTTTTTATTTTATTTTATTTATTTATTTGTTTATGATGTCAAAACTCAAAATATAATGTTTTGTTTTCTTCTTTCTTTGGTAAGATTAGTGGATAATATACACGTTAGTATTACATATATATATATATATATATATATATATATATATATATATATATATATATAGATACACACACACACACGAGAATATTCATTCTAAAGTTAACCTTAAATAAGTTTCTTTAAGGTTATTTAACAAAATTACTACTTAATTTTATTAAGTTTAAGTGACTTTATTTATTTATTTTTTATTATTTTTTATCTAAAAAACCCCTTTCATTCCTAAACTAATATGTACAATCTCTTCTTTTGCACAAACCCTCTTCTGGCATTAACTTAATCTTTATACTCCATTTTTATTTTATAATTTATCTCCACATGTAAAAAACTCATTATTGGTTGACTTTATATCGAGTGAACTCAATTTTGTTCTTTTATTATTCCATCCGTTTTATAAAAATAGTCCTATTATTTTGATCCTAATTAAATTGAGAAATCTTAATTTCACTTTGTTGAAATAAATTTTTTTTTACTCAGTTGTACTATTAAAGTAGTTTACAATATTAATAAAAATCAAATAAGTTCACATTATTTTTAAATTTTAAGAGTTTGCAAATTAATTTTAAAAAAATTTGTGGAAATGAAGGAGTTTTTTATTTTTATTATTTTTTATATTGAAGCAAATTTTGAACCTTTTCCTTTTTTTTTCTTTTTCTTCATTTTATAAATTGTTCGTTAGAGTAGCTAACTATAAGTTGAATTTTATTCTCGTAGTAGCTAATCAAAATTAAATAAGTTTATATCAAATTTGAAGTTTAGGATTTAACTAATTGCATGCAAAAAAATTGAATAACATTTTTTTTACGGAGCGAATACATAATCAGAAGGTATCTTAATCTGCATACAGTGAAATTTTATTTTTTTTTAATTAATTTCTAATGTTAAGTTTGTATACAAAACGAACATCAAGAATGTAAAAAACTTCCCCACATACCTTGAAAGTCTTCCTAATGTAAAAACAAAATAAGATTTCAAATACAAGTTATGACCACTATATTTTACAGATTGAGAGGGAGGGAACTAGGTTTATCTGTGAGAGAGATGAACCAAGTGCGGGAACGTAGAAGGGAAGAAGATGTTGTGCGAAGGAAGGGATTATATATATTAGTTTAGGGATGGATGGGGTTTAAAAAAAATAATAAAGAAAATAAATTAAGCCACTTAAATGTAATATAATTACGTAATTTTGTTAAGTAACATCTGTTTGCTACCAACATTTGCAAACGCGTTTGTGAGTTTGGACTTCCAAACGTACTGCACTAATTTTGGTGCATTGTATTTGAGGTCCAAACGCTTATTTGTGAGTTAAATAGGTTATGTTTAAAATAAATTATTATTAGACGAACAAAATTTTCAAGTATGTTTGAACTTTCAAACGCTCTAAACGCATCAACCGCTACAAAACGCTGAATAACCAACTATAAAAAAAAAGATGTTAATAGTTTAGTCATTTTTTATAATTCTTTGAATATCATTTTTTTAATATAGTTTTTGTACATGTTAGGGGTTAATGTGTTTTCATCTCTTTACCCAACTACTTAATCTAGAGGACCATATAAAAGTTAAAATCCCAAACTAAATACAAAGGCAGTGCCGCAAAACACAGATGAAGGACAGTTAGCTAGCCGCTGGCCTAGTTGATACATGATATTTTTAATTCAGCCAGTAGGCCATTCAGCCCGTTGATCTTCCATTTTAAGTCCTTTTGAAAATGGGCCTTTTCTTATCAAACATGCCGGTTTCTTTCACTCTTCATCTATTTTGCACTTATACGAAAATAATAAACTAAATAGTAGTACAAATAAAGAAACAAACTAATTTGATAAATTACTTTGCTTATTTTGTGAAGTCCTCATATATATAGGTGAGTCATGAGTGTAAGACCATTTAGCACATTATTTCATATAATAACATAGAAGTATTTGTTTATAAAATAAAATTTGCATAGAGAGTGAATTTAAGCGTTTCTAATAATCAATCTGTTCAAAAACTAAAGTAATAACTTTCTTATAAATATAGACAGTCCAATCCTCCCATAAGTCAGCGAAGTGTGAGCGAGCGTTAAGAAGAAAACACTAACTTTTGTACGTTATTGTAATTGTCACGTCGTCTCATTCCCATGAAAAAAGACTTCAATTTTATAACAAACGACAAGTAAGGGCTTAATTTATATAATTTTAAATTTTAAAATTAATATGAATTTATATAATTTTAATATAAACAACTATAGTTATTTTAAATTAGTGATTAAATATTATTATTAATTATGATATCTATAATTTTAAAAAACATAAATTTATATTAATTCTAATATTTAATATTTTATAGATTGACTTAAAAGGTCATATGTATTGTTTGTAAAATTCTTGTTGATTAAGGATTTGTTCAATTACGAGTATTTACAGTGAACCTATAAATGTATCGTATTATTTTTAATGTGTTATGTTTAATTTTCAAACATTATATTTAAAATAAAATTTTTTTAAACTAATAAAATTCTCAAATGTGTTAAACTTCTAAATACTCCAAGAGGGGTGTAAGTCGAGTAGCTCGGTACCCGACTCGAGATTGACTCGAAAATATGATCCAAAACTCGAATTCGAAATTGATTCGAGTCGAATTCGATCCATACTCATTTTCTATTTAATAATACACGAGTCGAATCCGAGTATACCAGTGTTCGCTTAAATTAGGGTTCGAGTATTTTATTTTTTCATGAACCATACTTAATACATAGTCGATAGATCATATTTGAGTACTAGTCTGATCCATACTAGTAAGTTAAATATGTAATATTTGTATCAATCTTTATAATTTATAAAGTGTAGTATGTAATTGTATAAACTTATACTTGAATAAATCAATGAATTGATTGTCAATTTGTATTACATTCTTTGTAATTTTTTTACATAAATATAAGTGAAAAACTTTTATATATAAACATTAGTTCAGTAATAAGTTAAATATATGGTGGTTCATTTTTAAGTGAAACAATTCATATTAGAAACTCATTTTGAAGGCTTACGAGTAGTTTGATTCATAAACGAGTCGAGTATGTGCGAATTGAGTATGTCCGAATAATATTTGACTCAAATCTGATGTAAAATTAAAAATTTCATATCTTTAATTTTTTTCGACTACAATTGAATCTAATCTACGTGTTTGATCAAAATTGAACTCGTTTTAAAAAGTTTAAACCCTAAACCCTAGCAGAACGCCTTCTCCTTCCTCCGTGAACTTCATAGGAGTATCTTATATTCTCACATCTCACTAATTCATTATATTAGTATTAAAAGCTAAAACCTTAAACCTTAGCAGCCCCTCCCAGCTTCTTCTCCCTCCTGCTGCATAATCTACTTTTTCTCTGAAACTAAAAAGCTGAACTCAAGGAAGTAAAAATGGCGTCTTTAGCACTGAAGAAGAACTACCGCTGCGCTCAGTCTTTGGAGCAATTCTACAGCGGTGGACCCTACGCCGTCTCCGGTGACGGATCTTTCATCGTCTGCGCCTGCGACGACACTATTAAAATCGTCGATACTTCAAATGCTTCTGTCAAATCAACGATTGAAGGAGATTCGGAGCCTGTCACTGCTCTCGCTCTTAGCCCTAATAATAACTTCCTCTTCTCTTCAAGCCACAGTCGTCAAATTAGGGTTTGGGACCTCTCTTCCCTCAAATGCTTGCGCTCTTGGAAGGTATGTTTGCGAAAAAACGCAATTACCTTTTGTTTAATGGGAGATTGTGACAATTACTGTTTAATATGTTATCCCGGCTTAAAATTTGGTACCAAACAATGTATGAGGATTATAATGCAATCCCCAGTTCCTCTCCTACAAACAAACATAAACTGAATTCAATGTTTATGAGAAATGTAAGTGATTGACTAATTGGAATTATGCAGGGACATGAAGGTCCAGTGATGGGGATGGCTTGTGATACTTCTGGTGGGTTGCTGGCCACAGCGGGGGCTGATAGGAAAGTAATGGTGTGGGATGTTGATGGTGGGTTCTGCACACATTACTTCAAAGGTCACAAAGGGGTTGTAACTACTATTATGTTCCATCCTGACCCAAATAGATTGCTTGTAAGTTTGGTCTGAGAACCCAAAAGTTGATGAAATGTATTTCTGACTAATTTTTACATCGGTCTAAATAGTATGCCTTTTAAATACTAATTTTTACATCGGTCTATTAAATCCTGTGGTTAAATAGAAGGTACTGGTTGGTTATATAATGTGTGTTCTGACATTTAGAGTGTCAACTTTGTTAGTTTTCTAGTTGTTCTGATGCAAAGACATTAGATTGTAATTAAGTGCTTGGATTAACGTTGGGCTAAATGTTGAAGTTCTACCTATGTAGTCGTTTATGAGTGTAAAAATTACTTACCAAGTAGAAACAGTTTGGCTCGAGTAAGGTGTGCCATGGGGCAAGTGGAATGGGTAAAAAAGATGTTCGAGTAGGTTGTTGAAGAAAGGTGAGATGGGTTTTGCATTTTGAAACTGATCATAAGTACATCTGATTAAGCGAGCGTAGCTCATGCTTCTACCAATTTTCCATTTAGCAACATACATAGCTAATTCTAATGTCAACAGCTCTCGTTCAAGAGGTATTTAGTTGCAACTTTGAAGCACAAAATACAAGCATGAAAGGAGATATGATGTCTGGTTTCAAAGAAAGTGTATGTTCTAGCAACTTTATTATTGTTGCATGCATTTATGGCATTTATATCGATAAAAAAGATAACAATGAACCTGGATCCACCTGCTGCAGTCCACAAAAGGTTAAAGGAAACCTAAATTCAAAATGCAGAAATTTCTAGGAATCGCTTGTTCTTGATTTAAGTGATTTTATTTTATTTTTTTGGGAACAGAGTGTAGCTTAAGAGCTTACTAGACCTAAACCATATATGAAGACCTTGAAATTTAACTGTTGCTGGTGACGAATGACTAACTTCAAAGACTAGTAGATTCTTAATCATTCTAGGGACTCATACTACTTTTACTCCAAATTTCAAAGACACTCAGATCATCCTTGAGACTCTTAAAATATATTAAAACCTAATAAGCTTTTAGTTCAACCAAAAAATCCTTCAATTTCTTTCTTCTGTAATCTAATTCTTACTTGCGGTTTTTATCTACTCCATCAATCTGGAAATATTTTATTTGTAGGAAAGTGTTCTTTTCTTATATAATTGTACTTTGTATTCATTATTAAAAAGAGTTATTAATACGAGTTATATTTTTCTCTTATGCTTTTTCTTCTTACAGTCGACTTCTTTCTCAATTTATAAACGCTTCATTTAACCTTAAACCCAACCACACACAGTTTCATCACTAAAACCCCAAAATACTAAGGTATAAAGCCCTAGCCCCACCTTTCTGTGATAGTAGGAAAGCCTTAAACCCCATTTTAAGGTCCATCCTGCATCATTACCCCATGGGGATCTTTGTAAGGAGTTGAAGGTCATTCTTACCCTTTAATTTTACAGGTAGTTTGGGGAAGTCTATTGACAATAGGGATCTATACACTACTTTGTTGTTATGAATGATATCATTTAGGAATTAGGTGTGGAGGCCACTTAAGCATATGTGATCCTCCGCTTCTAAATATTATTGCATTATTTATATTATAGGTGGTAATATAGTGGGGGAAATATTACAAATGATAATGCATCATTCATACATGGGTTAATTTGTGTGCAATAAAGCTGTGAAATGAAGATTATCTTAAATAGTATAAGTCTGTCACAGGTCTTCTCTATGAACTAGGAATAGTTTGTGTTAGCCAGTTTATTATCCACTTAGTGAAATCACCCCTGTCCCCTATTAACATGCTTTTCTAAGTTAGAGGAATTATTGGAAGACCTGAACACATATCATGTACTCACTTTCCATATATAAGTGTTTGCTGAAGCACAGTTTCGTAATTGTTTGATTTGTGTGATTAGACACACACACACGCAATGATCCATAGCAAAATCGGGCAAATAGCATCCATACCATCTATCATAGGGACCAACAATTGAGATTAAAAATTAGAACTTGTCATCCGCTACTATTAGTAGCGGATGATGACGGGATTAATACATACATACATATATATATACACATATACATACATATATATATACACATATACATATATATATAACATATTTTGTTACTATGGTTCGTAGAAAGTGCTTATGATGTTGCTGCTATCTAAATTTTCAAAAGCAAACGGACAGTGTGATTAATTCATCCTACATTTATGAGTTTTAAGCCTTAATATTTTATTATGCTTTTTACTACGCTAAACGAGTATGCTCATTCTAAACATGCTAGCAATTACCAGCTTGCATCTAGGTATATTGGGATGTTTCTACAAATATGCATATATTACTTTGGGTTCTTATTACAATAGCCACTTGATTATAGAGATAATCCCTTATAGAGGCAATTTCCATATTTTACTTCCTAAACAGAATTTGGTTGACTATTTTGCTTGGTGTGTGCAGCTTTTCTCTGGAAGTGATGATGCAACTGTACGAGTCTGGGATCTTACAAGCAAGAAGTGCAGTGCAACACTGGAAAAACATGGGTCAACAGTGACTTCCATTGCAATATCTGAAGATGGATGGACTTTGCTTACTGCTGGAAGGGATGGGATTGTATACTTGTGGGACGTTCATGATTATGGGCTTAAGTCTAGTGTACTAGTATACGAGGCTGTTGAAGCCGTGTGTGTGATAGGTTCTTTGTCTCCTTTCGCTTCATGTCTGGCTTCATCTATACAACAGCGTGAGAAGAAAAGAAGTGGTCCAGGAATTTATTTTATCACTGTTGGTGAACGTGGGATTGTACGGATATGGGACTCTAATGATTCTGTATGCTGTTTTGACCAGAAGTCTTCAGATTTTGCAGTCAGCGCACAGGCAGAAGATATGAAAAGAGGCTTCACTTCTGCTGCTATGTTGCCCTCTGGTCAGGGGTTGCTCACTGTCACGGCAGACCAGGAGTTTCTTTTTTATTTCCCAACAGAATCTCCTGAAGGCTGTTTGAAATTAATCCTTAGCAAAAGGCTTGTAGGATACAATGAAGAGATAGGGGATATGAAGTTTTTGGGCGAAGATGAACAGTTACTTGCTGTTGCAACAAGTGTTGAACAAGTACGAGTGTATGATCTTGCTTCCATGTCGTGTTCATATGTATTAGCAGGTCATACTGACATTGTTCTAAGCCTCGATACCTGTGTATCAACTTCTGGAAAAACACTTATTGCAACGGGAAGCAAGGACAATAATGTTAGATTATGGGAAACAGACAGCAGATGTTGTATTGGAGTTGGCATAGGTCATATGGGTGCTGTTGGAGCTGTTGCATTTTCGAAGAAATCGAGAAACTTCTTTGTTAGTGGTAGTAGTGATTGTACCCTGAAGGTGTGGAGTTTTGATGGCCTCTCAAATGACGTGGAAGGAGCTTCTAACTTGAAAGCAAAAGCAGTTGTTGCTGCCCATAGTAAGGATATAAATTCCATAGCTATTGCACCAAATGATAGTCTCGTCTGTAGTGGCTCCCAGGACCGCACGGCATGCATACTGCGGCTTCCAGATCTTGTGTCTGTAGTTGTGCTTAGAGGACACAAGAGGGGGATTTGGTCAGTGGAGTTCTCTCCAGTCGACCAATGTGTTATTACAGCATCTGGGGATAAAACAATAAAGATATGGGCTATATCTGATGGTTCATGTTTAAAAACATTTGAAGGGCATACGTCGAGTGTACTTAGAGCATCATTTTTAACTCGTGGAGCTCAGTTTGTTTCTTGTGGTGCTGATGGTTTGTTAAAGCTGTGGACAGTGAAAACTAATGAATGTGTGGCAACTTATGATCAACATGAGGACAAGGTTTGGGCCCTGGCTGTTGGAAAGAAAACAGAAATGCTTGCAACTGGTGGTAGTGATGCAGTTGTGAATTTGTGGCATGACTCTACTGCATCTGATAAAGATGAAGCATTTCGGAAAGAAGTGAGGCATCTCATTCCCTTTTTAATGTTCTCGAACACACCAACCATACCAGGAAAATTGCTACCGTATAAGAATCACTACCTTCATCCCATTTTAATTAAACCTCTTAGTAATTTTCCTGTGCTCCTAAGAGGTGCTGAAAACACTTTTATATTATTTTTTCAATTGTTACACTCACACACACACATATATATATATATACACACACACACACATATATATATATGTATATTTATCTTGATACATATTACATTTTCAACTATATTCAAAATATATTTCATTTTTGGCACGTCTTGGAAGTTGGAATCCCAGCTGATTGAAATGGGATGGAGGAAGATATCATTTTAATTTTTGATATGGGATAGGAAGTTGGAAATAAGAAACTGGAGGTAAGCCCTTGGGAATTTGAGCCAGTACCCCTTTTGGTTGTGTTCATGATCAATATTTGTACAAGCTTTATAGAATGCACAAACTTTTAAAACCAATAAAAAATACAAAATTAAAGCTACTGTTTTCATGATGTACTAGCATATATATATTAATCCATTTTAAAAGGTTGGGAAGTTGTACCGTCATTCATAAAGTTTTATTTCTCTAGTAATATCTGGATTCAATATCTCCAGTTCTCCACATATTTTGGCAATTAGAATCTTATTAATGAATTGCCCTCTAATAGACTTCTGTATTGGTATAGGAGGAAGGTGTTCTAAGAGGCCAAGAGCTAGAGAATGCTGTATCTGATGCTGACTACACTAAAGCAATTCAAATTGCTTTTCAGCTTCGTAGACCTCATAAACTTTTTGATTTATTTGCTCAGCTTTGCAGGTAGCATTTGTCTTCTCCCTCTTCATCCTTTTCCATTTTGTCTGTATACCAGTTTATTTATATAAGGATGAATCAATCATCTGCAGAAATGGAGATGCTGAACATCAGATTGAGAAAGCTCTTCGTGCTCTTGACAAAGAAGAATCCCGTCAACTTTTGGAATATGTTAGAGAATGGAATACAAAGCCAAAGCTCTGTCATATTGCGCAGTTTGTGCTTTTCCGGATTTTCAGCATTCTTCCACCAACAGAAATTGCTGAGGTACTTGCCTAGCTGAGTAGCTGTTATAGGGTATTAGTGATAGTTTAAACAGAAATTTTCATATCATCCGATGCTCTACTTTGAGGGAAAAGAGGTTCTTCACAATATGTCATCATATACACTATGACTTGTTAAGAAGGACTTGAGGAGTACTTGTCCTAGGAACTTCTTTTCAATCATGGATTAGACAAAGTTTGATGAATTATTTTTAGCTCTGTTACTTGATGAGAGAATTAATCCAAAAAAGATTATAATTGGATACTGACAAGGTATCTTTAGTAGTTACATGGTTAATGCATATGATTTTGTCCTGATTTAAATCTAAGGCAAGTGATATATATTTTGCAAAGTATTTGCTTTGTTAGGATCAAATATCTGAATTGGCTAGACAATTTTATTTTCAAAATATAGTTGCTAGAGACTAGAGCCCTTGAAGCAACTTCAAACTAAAGTTGCTGTAGAGTTCTAGCTTCTACTCCGGAAAGGGAATATCCTATTCTTGGTTTATAATCCCTGTACATTCCTTTTTTGAGACATGCACACAGAAATCATACAACTGTTCTCGGGTCTTGCTTCTTACTTCCAAAACTCCCCCCCCCCCTCCCCCTCTCGCCCCTCCAGATGCTATTTCTTTGTTCACAAAACCTTTGAAATGTGAATCATAGAATACATAATGTGTTGCAATTTTTCAGATAAGAGGCATTGGAGAAGTCCTTGAAGGCCTCATCCCTTACTCTCAGAGGCATTTCAGTAGGATAGATAGGCTTGAAAGAAGCACCTTCCTGCTGGACTATACTCTAACAGGAATGTCTGTTATCGAACCAGAAACAAAGGAAATAGAGTTGACAAGCAGTTCTGTGAAGCATACCAAGGATGCAGATGATGAACAATTATTAGAAGTTGCCGTAGAGGAGCAAAAGCAGGATGTCGTAGAGCCGAAAGATAAGATCTCTTCAAAGAAACGGAAGTCGCACAAATCCAGGGATGTTGCACATAAGAAAAGCAAGGGAGTAGCTTACGTGAATGTTTCAACTGTTTCATCGCTTGCATAACACACTACAGGTACTGCTTTTATTACAACCTTGTAGAATTTGTTAGTTCATTCATCCTTTGTTGTTAAATGTTCCACCTCAGAAGTAGGCTTCTTGCTATGAGATTTTGTCATGTCTTCTTGGTTAAGTCCCTATGTATTATTCATTTTTAAATTTCATTTTTGCTGAATCATTCTGGTTGTAGAATATGACACTTCTGTAGTTTCAAAATTTTATACCACATATAGTTTATCATGCTTTTGCTATTTGTTTTTGGAAACAGGAAGAAACTGTTGCACATTCCCCGGATTAACGATAGTTTGTGAAATAGACAAAACATAATTAGGACCAAAAACAGAACAACTGGATGCATTTCTCTTGTGGTATAGAAGGACTTAAGTAATGAAGAGGTTGGAGAATTTTAATTACATAACTCAGTGATATATTGCTTGAAAAGGATGTGATGAACCGTGCATCTGGAGGGGAGGGGAGCAGCAAATTAATTTGGTCCAATATTCACTGGAAAACAGCTCGACAAATCACATGCAGAGGGTAGCCTGTATTGGTCAAGTTCAGCCCAATTGATGGCCTCAACTTCCAGGGCAGAAACAGGTAACCCAGTGGATGAAAGTGAAGGCCAACCTAATATTTGTTATGGACAAAACAAGATTATTTTGTTTCTCTTATGGAAATTTTTGATGTGTATTTTTTTTCTTCTCCTCAAAAGTCAGGTTGATCTTTTTTTATTATCATACGGGTAAAGTGCAGTAAGTAAATTATGTTAAGTGGTTCTAAAGGAAATTATTGCCATTAAACTCATGATCTATGTATTTTCTGTCATTTATTCGGACTTTATTTTTCTTTAGGCAAAGGGATGATTATAGTTTAATTGGTCAAACCTTAATTTAGTTTATTTATTTCTTGGTTTAAAAGTGTCAATTATGACAGAGTGGTTCGGTCAAGCTAGGTAGATGCAAGTGAAAGTGAAATGCAAGAGACATTAATGTTGATTATTGTTGTTGTATATCCAGTTGGTCTCTTCTTCTGTGCTACATTTATTTAAACTAGTTAAATGTTTGTAAGCATCTTTTTATTCTTAGTTTAGTTTTAAGGTGGCAATCTCATGGATGTTTTTAAGGTCATACCTTAGATAATATTATTGACCAAGTTGAAT
The DNA here is from genome assembly GCA_034770075.1 of Aralia elata. Lineage (NCBI taxonomy): Eukaryota > Viridiplantae > Streptophyta > Magnoliopsida > Apiales > Araliaceae > Aralia > Aralia elata. Next base: position 1,638,878 of record CM068385.1, on the reverse strand, counting down.
TACGGCTTACGTGAAATTTTAATTTATCGAATAAATTAAGAGTGAATTATTCTTAATTCTTTATCTATGTTATGTATGCATATCAGGTGGTATCCACGTAAATTTATGGTCATATATATATAATATATGAATCCATGCTTATGGTCATATATATATAATATATGAATCCATGCTGCATTGGTCTCTTTCTTTCTTTTTCTTCATTCTTCCATGAGGGATTTTGTTAGCTTGACTTTGTCATCCAAAATCTCTCCACACATTGAATAGTTTGACATCCACTAGATTACGGTAACTCTCTTTTTCGAACTTCTCTAGGAGTCGTTTGAACTTCTATTTAGGGTAGTAAATATGTGGGCCCAATCCAAGTTGCTTTCCACATTAATGGGTGCACCTGGCTTTTGTCTCCTTCCAGCTATTATGCTACCAATCAAACGGCTAATACTCATTGCAAATTCCCTCTCTCTCTCTCTCTCTCTCTCTCTCTCTCTCAATATTGTATGAATATATATTTACGCGTATGTCATCAAATACGTTATATTTCCCGATGCTCTAAGATAAAACTTGTTTGGAGTTCATCTGTGAAAATTTTGAAATTCAAGACGCAACCTCCATCCCTTAACGCACGGACATTGTTTTAGAGAAGTATTTTTTTTCTTTTAATATATATCGTTTGAGAATTTCAAGTAAATATTAATCGTTTAGTTTTTAATATTATTTCAAGTATTAAATATATTTTTGATTTTCTCACTATTTTTTATTCAATAAATAACACTTTTTTTTCTTCAATATAAAGACAATATATGTAATTGATATTATATTTAATATTATATAATTATTTCCTTAATATTTGTGCACAACTCTAAAATGACTTATATTAAGGGACGAAGAGAGTAAGTTGCTTTCAAGTTCAAACAATTTAAAACATATCATTGTTTTTATGTTTTAAAAACGACAAATATGATAGCTAATAATTTATAATCAATTATATATATATAAATAAAGTAATTTTGTATTATTTTAATTTTAAATTTACATATTAATTCCAAAAAGTAAAAATATACACTCTTTCTATCTCACGATAAAAGTTCTTATTACTATTAAGGTAGTCATAAGTTAAATGTTTACTTACCTTAAATAATTTATTTTTTATAATAATTTGCCTATAATACTCTTATTATTAATTGTCATAATTTTATTTTCTATGCATATTTATGGAGCATCATTAGTCATGCACAGAAAATTATGCAATTAAATTAGAATTTAAATATAGACAATTTTGGGCTTGAGACACCTATTATTCCTGCTCTTAAGGAGGTATTTGTTGCTGGCCTTTTGTCCCTAGTTGGCGGATCGTGGGATGTGGATGTTCTTCGGGATCTCTTCTACGATCGTGATATTGGCCTCATACAGAGTCTTCTTCGTCGTAGGAGTGAGGTTGATAAACTTTGTTGGAGTCTTGAGAACCGAGGGTTGTATACTGTTAGGAGCGCTTATAAGTTGCTTACGTTGGGGTTGCAATCGCTGCTCCCTCATCATTCCTTGCCAGTCTAGAAAAAGTTGTGGGCAGTTCGAGTTCCTCCTAAGGTTAAACATATGGTGTGGCAGTTATGTAGTGGGTGTCTTACCTCTAAGGAAAATTTGCGTGTTAGGAGAGTGGATGTCGATATCTTGTGTCCGGTTTGGAAGGTTGCGGCTGAATTAACGTCTCATATTTTTGCCTCCTACTCGTTTGCTCGTGCTTGTTGCCAGATGTTCCCGTTTTGTGATGGCCCTATTAATGATCTTGATTTTCTTCCATGGCTGTTAAGTATTTTCAATGGTGGTTTAGGGGATAAAGCTGCTCATGTGTGTTTGGTGCTTTGGGCTTTTTGGCGTAATCGAAACGAGGCACTGTGGAATCAGAAGTTCCAGCTGCCTAAGAGTTTGCTGAACTTGGCCAGCTCCTTTCTTTTGCAATGGGTGTTGGCGTAGGGTTCTGCGGGTCCTGAGGTTTTCTCGGCAGTGGATGACGGAGCTGTGTGCTGGACAAAACCTCCTCCAGGTTGGTTAAAGTGCAACTGTGATGGGGCCAGATTTGCCCAGCCTAATAAGATTGGTTTCGGATGGGTTGTGTGTGATTCGTTTGGAGTTATGGTGGCATCTGGGAGCGGGGCGGTGGACGGGTCTGATCCCGAAATGGCCGAGGCTTTGGGGTGTAAGGAGGTTTTGTGTTGGTTGAAGGCTCAGGCTGCCCGTCGGGTGATTATGGAGATGGATTCACTGGACTTAGTTCTGGCTCTTCGTCAGCAGATTTCTTTCCCTAGTCTCCTTGGTGATGTTATTGATGAGTGTAAGCAACTTCTCCAGGATATTGAGGATAGTCGTGTGTGTTTTGTTCGTAGGTCAGCGAATTCGGTTGCTCATGTCTTGGCACGTGCGTCGATTTCTATGTCTGATGTGCATATCTGAGAAGGTTCTCCTCCTCAGTTTATTTGTAATGCTTTGAGCTTGGATATTTAATGAAATTCTCATTTGTTTGTCAAAAAAAATATAGACAATTTTGTCATTTTATCCACTTTCTTAATATGCGTAAAAAGTTAACTACAACTTTTATACTGAGACGGCGAAGAGAGTATTTCATTAAATATGATTACAAGGGGAGTCAAACATATTGCATATTTCTTAAAAGAACTATTACTAATATGGAAAATGATTTATATTTTGAATGTTTACGTCAGACTTTTTGATTGTCAGTTACGTTAATAAATATTAGTGATATCTCTATTGGAGATATGTGTAATAAGTAGGCCCTCTTTTAATTATATTGAATGTCATGTATTGATATGTTTCATAATTATAATTCAGTACATATTTATCGCAAATACTAATAAGACTACTAATATTTATCTACATAATGATCAACAAATTACAAGAATCTTTTTTTGTGTGAGGGAATACGAAGTGTTTGTTTGTCTTTTGGCGTTTGGTGCCAAACACAATTGAGAATTTTGATCATTTACAAATAATTTATTTCAAATAATTTTTTTTAACTCACAAACACTATATGTGAGGTTTAAATACAAAGCTACAAAAAATAAATACGTTGCGTTTGGAACTCCAAACAATCCCTCTGTATAGGGTAGTGGTGGAAGAGGGGAGAGCACACGTTGTACCAAACTCTTTTGGATCATCAATATGAATGAAGCCCATGTCTTTTTCTCTCTATTTGTGATAACTTAAGTGTATCCGTCTCTTAAGTTTGGGTGCGCGCGCGCGCCATCTATCTATCTATCAATCCCTCGTGGCCAACTACCATCTTCCCAACTATCTTCCTACTTACCCCGCACTCTTTCAATGCTCTCTCTCTCTCTCTCTCTCTCTCTCTCTCTTCTTACTAATAAATTTCTGACACGCTTAGCCAGGCCCAGCTATATAATTTACCACCATTTCATCTCTCCTAAACCTCCTTATCTCTCTCTCTCTCTCTCTCTAAAACTCTGGCTTAATCAGGAAAAGAAAATGGCACCTGCAGCAGCAGCAGCAGCAGCAGCAGCAGCAGCAGAAGAAGAAGCTATGTTGAATGGGTCATCATCTTCCACCTCCTCTTCCAACTCCAAGAGGGTATGCGTAATGGATGCATCAGGCCGCCTTGGCTCCACTCTCGTTCACCGCCTTCTTAAAAGGGGCTACACTGTTCATGCCGCCCTCCAAAATCATGGTTAACATACAATTCCTCTCTCTCTCTCCACTCTCCAGATACCCAATTAAGACTTTGTTTTCTTGCTTAATTATTATTTTGGGACCATTGAAACCAATTGTTTGGTTACTTTGGTAGTCTATAAATGGTTGAACAATTTAATTATTGGTACAACTGCTAAACTCTTCATTCATCCTTAATTTAATTTTTTTCCTTTTTCTAATTAGCGCAATTTTTTTTTTGCAATTGGACTATTTCAGCTGAATTGCAGAGTTTTGAAGGACTATCGGTAGACGACAGTAAGAGATTAAAAGTGTTTCAGTCGGACCCACTGGATTATCACAGTATAGTGGATGCATTGAAGGGATGTTGTGGCTTATTTTACTCCTTTGAGCCCCCATCTGATCATCCCATTTATGATGTATGCTCTCACTAATTTCCCCCCTTCTGCTTTTCATTCCATTAATTAATCTCTCTCTGTGGGTATGGACCTTTATATGAGGCACCCATAAAAGTAGTTGGGGAAAATTCATAGATATAGATGGACATATAAGGTTACATGATTGTTGAAACTTGAAAATTTTGAATCTTTATTGATCTATATAACTTTTAATCACATGTTTGATTGTTTATTTTCTTTTTGAACCAAGACCAATAGAAACATCCTAATCCCTTAAATCCCATCCCAAGTTTAATGCCCTGCGTCAAACAAATAAGCACACCTATGTACAATACTTCAGCCAATTGAATCCTAAAGATTTCCAAAAATAAAAAATGCTGGTTTGAGGATTTAGTTAACAGCTGTGAGTTGGGTGTTCATTAACGGTGGATGCATTTAAGATTTGGTGAACAGCTAAATTGGGTTTTGGCATAAACAGTGGGTGCATTTGGTACAGGAATTTATGGCAGAAATGGAAGTAATGGCTGCACACAACGTATTGGAAGCATGTGCACAAACAGAAACCATGGACAAGGTGGTGTTCACATCCTCATCCACAGCTGTCATTTGGAGGGACCGAGGCGATGCGATGCCATCTGATGTTGATGAAAGAAATTGGAGCGACATAAGCTTTTGCAAAAAGTTCAAGGTGATTCCCTCTTCTAATAAACCCTTTCTCAATATCAGTAATACATTGGATATATGAAAACAAATCTGAAGATGAATTATGCAGTATAAATTTGTAAACTAACAAATTATGTTGCAAGTACATGTTAATATTGGTTATTCAAATAAACATGTGGGAGTTAACAAAATTATACTTCTGGATGTATGGACGGGACAGTTATGGCATGGGCTGTCAAAGACACTAGCGGAGAAGACTGCTTGGGCACTAGCCAAGGACAGAGAGGTAAACATGGTGTCCATAAACGGAGGGCTGCTAACTGGTCCGGACCTCACTATTTCGCATCCCTACTTGAAAGGAGCAGCTGAAATGTACGAAGATGGAGTCTTTGTTACGGTGGACCTTAGGTTCTTGGTCGACGCCCATATCTGCGTCTATGAGGATATCTCATCCTACGGACGATATCTTTGCTTCAACCATGTAATCAACTGCAACAATGATGCAGTAAACCTCGCTCGCATGCTAGTACCATCGGATGGATCTTCATTGTCAAAAGGGTTAGTTATTTCAGAAAAGATTTGTTAGACTTTTCTTGCGAGTTATAAATACCCATGTTTTAATTTTTATTTACAAACAATGTATTTTGTGTCTGCTTGCGATAAGAGTTGACAAGTTTTTGTCACAATTACGAAACAAAATTAAGGGGAATTTATGTTCAAAGCAATTTATATATGGTTCTTTTGGTTGTGTGCAGAATGGATGAGGGCAGAGTGTACCAACAAAGAATAAGCAACAAAAAGCTAAGCAAAATGATGGTGGATTTTGACAGCAGAGCTCAAGTGGAATGATTATCTGTGTGTCTATTCATCAGCCGTCCCAAATTTGATGACAATTGGGGGCACAAACCAACAATAACTTTCATTGTATGTTATATATATATATGTATATATATATGTATATATATATATACATATACATATATATATATATATACACACACACACACACACACATGAAAACAACATGATGTGCAATGCATACAGGTTGTGAGTAGATATTTTAAGGCTATAATTCAATTTATATTGTTTGTGAGGAGCAATCAGTAGGTGTAAACAATGAACCAGGCCTAGCTCTCACTTCTGTATTTAGTAGTTGACCAAGCAAATGCATGTATGGAATGCTTTTTATATTATCTGTTGACTCTTTTGGCATCATTTCATCACTCAACTTTTAGTCGCTCACAATTTGCCGACACATATATACAAGTACAAAAATGTCAATTGGAGTAATCGACCAAGTGCGGGCTCTCTCCGGAACAGGCCTAAAGAATATTTAAATATTTCAGACCCAAATCAAATCTCGAGTCAAAATCAAATCATATAATATAATAGCGCGAAATGTGTTGTCTCAAAAATATTATATTAAGTTATTTACAGGCTTTGGGTTATCCACAGACTCGCTCAAAAAAAATGTTGTCTCGATAATATCATTTTGGATCATTTACAGGCTCATTCAAACAGTTATGACCGAAGGTATTAATGATAGCAGCTTTGGTGGGGTGTTACATTTTTTATTCAGTGTTGATTCTGCTTGTTTGATTAAAGTTAATTTTACAATTCAAAAGAAAAAGAATATCATTTTAGTATCTTTCTAATCTGAGTAACTAATGTTGTTGGGTTCGAGGAAAACAAAATACCAATTTTATAAGCAGGCTACGGACCTATCTGTATTTGGTGGTTGACCGAAGCAAATGGAACAAATATCGGTCGGGACAAATGGGAGGAGTTTGGTGCTTTTTAAATAAGGTCTTGAGTTTAAATTAAAGAAAATAGTGTTAGGAAATAATATTTTGAAACTTAACAGTTCGACCGGTTAAATCTGTTAAATCAGAAATTGGTCCTATATCTGGTTCAAGTTGGCCCGATTGAACCAGTTTGGTCAAAATTCAAATTAAACTGCTTGATCACTGGTTAAATCGACTAAATTGACCTAGTGACTCGATTTTGTATTTTTTTTATATACTAAAATATTTTTAATATTAAAATTAACTACTTTTAGTGCTATTTATAAACAAATTCATTATATTCTAATTTATCAAAAATAAGATATTTAAAATTTTTATTAATTATTAATCATATATATTTTTATATATTTATGACATTATCAGTTCAATAACGGTTCAACCAATGGTTGACCCATTTATCTGATAATTTTGTCGATTCGATGATCAATCCGAATTTGAAAACATTATTAGGGAGAGTTCCCCTCTTGTGGGATCAACCGTAGCTCGATTCTAAATTAGTCGGAGTCCAATGATTGCCAGATATCGGGAAGTGAAAACTTAAAAAAAAAAAAGAAGCCCAAATGGATATAAGGGACTGCTCATCTCCAAAATAGAAATAAAAAAAAAATCAAGATTTTTCAAGTAACAATTTATAAAAGAGTAACAATTTCTGGAGTTCTTAAGGAAATTTAAAATAAGGAATTCTTTAGGCCATTTGTTTTAAATCTAAGGCCAAGATATTACCACATTGTTCTTAATTAAATTTAATAATTACTATATATCCAACTCTGCCAACTCACACATTCTCTCCGATCCCTATTTTTCCTCTTCAATTTTCACCATTAGTTTCGTTCTCTCTCCTCCATCCATATACTCGTCCACACAAATATTGATCTTATATAATCAAATAGCAGAGGAGTTCACCAATTTCCATATGGAGATCCAGGGGCGGAGCCAGAAATTTGAATTGAGGCGGGCTAAGAATATTATAATATCAAAATTTAGTGAACTATAAAAATAAACACAACAAAAAACCAGAATTTTATATCCATAGTATGACATTTTAAGTCTATATTCAAAAGTACACAAAATGTATGACTTTGTGAAATGTCATATATCTAGTCAAGTATGACATAGATTTGTACAAAAATTACACACACACACACACACACACACACACACACACACACACACACACACACACACACATATATATATATATATATATATATATATATATATATTATAGTAACCTAACGAAGTGGTACCCTACGATTCTGCATACACGAAGTGGTACCTTACGATTCTGTTTATGCACACATTAACAACATACTGCATACACGCACACAATCACACAAAGCATACAACATATTGCATATATGAAGCACAGAAGTAGTCAAGGACTCAAGTAGAGTATAACAAATTAACAACACCGAGTCACTGCCACACTATAAAAACTAATAACTAATAAGCAAAATAGCAAATCAACAAAACCCACAAAAAGAAAAAAAATCAATACATCAAATATTCCTAAAAAATACAATTATTCCCCTAAATATATAGGAATAGGAGAAGCCGAGAAGGGGAAATAAAATTAATAAATTGAACATTCATACCTTTAGTTGGAAATTGATTGTGATTTGTGAGTAATGTCTGATTTTGAGGATCACTAAAGGAGTAAGCGACGAACAAGGAACAACAACAGTCAACAACTAGAGCCATCTGCGCCTCTGTGGAGAAAGGGAAATATTTTTGATTTCGGGTACTCTGAAAATGGCTGGAGGGTTAAGGCCTTAAAGGTTTTAACTTTTAAGTTTATTTTTTAATCAGAGTTTTTTTTGGTTTGGGCCGGGAAGTTTTGTTCTGAGCTGGGCTGGGTTGACATAGTTATATACTTATATATTATTAGTATATGCAGTAAAAAATTTTTTTTGGGGCCAAGCTACAGCCTTCTAAGCCCTCTAAGCCCTCCGCCCCTGTGGAGATCGAAATTACTGAAAATTGCTAGGGTTTGATAATTGAGGCATTATTTTACATTTGAATTACCAACGAATCTGATTTGGAATTATTTAATCGAAAGATGATCTAAGCTCTTTATCTCAGCCTCTACAGTTTAATGGAGCTTTATTATCATCAACCGACATGAATTTGTTGAGCTATTTTCTGGATTTTGCAACATGGGGATTGAACAATAAAGCCAAGTAAATGATAATAAAGGTCAATTATTGTTTAAAATCTCCCACACCCACAGTAACTAAAGGAATTAAGATCACCCTTTTTTTTTTTAAGTTGCAAGAATTTGGGGCTAAACAAAAATTTCATGTAAATGAATTCAAAACTCCATAACTCTAATCATAATTTAAAGGTATTTTATATATATATATATATATATATATATATATCAGTTGCTTGATGGGAATTAAACAAAATATTTATAGTGCAAATATGCATAAACAACTTCAATGTAGGAGATGGAGCCGTGGAGACGAAGGGATGTTGGGAGGAGAGAGAAAAATTAAAAAGATAAGGATGAAAAAGAAGGTGTGAGTTGGCAGTTGAGTTGGATATATAATAATTATTAAATAAAATTGATGTGGTAATATCTTGACCTCAAATTTTAAATAAATGGTTTAGATTAAAGGAACTTCAAATTTTGGATTTCTCTCTAATGGCTATGAAAATGATATAACATTTAATATTTTAATAATAAATTTATGACATAACTAATCAAATGATATTTATTCAACTAATATTATGGTGACACGTCATTTGAGATACTTTTAAAATCAAAAATTTAAGAGATACTCCCTCGGTACCACAATTACAAAAATATCATATATTGGCACTTTCGGAAATTAAATTGTGAAATCTTAAAATTTGAAATTCATGTGACATTATGCAAGTGTGAAACAATAATTTTGTATTATTAATTAATTTTAGAAGAATTTATGAGTATATGCAAATGTATAATATACAACCAAGTAACAGAAGGAATGAATATTGATATAACATAATTGGAAGTGGTCAAAATGGGTGCAGGGCAGCAGTGAAAATAAATAAAGGTACTAATATAATTTTACTGGATAAGTTTATGTACACTACTCCAAACACTACATTTTACACTATATTGTACATCCAACCATTAAAAAATAGGACTTGACACGGAAATTAATGTCCCACTTTTTAATGGTTGAATATGCAATATAGTATAAAATATAGTATTTTGAGTAATATACGTAGACTTATCCGATTTCACTACTTTTGGACCTTTGGCTTTTGAATTTTTATACACTATACACCCTCCCCATTAACAGACTAATTATAATTAATTATTCACAACTAGTTCTGCACTTGTGCAGAGCATATTTAATATTTATATACGTTTACATATATATATACACACATTTGTTTTCTTTCTTTCGAAGTCTACTTTTTCTTACAAGAGGTTTTGTATTGACTGAAAAATCAAAATAATCTGAATGCAGCCTCAAGTAATTAAATATTCCTTAATTTTTTATATGATTAAATATATGATTGTTTTTATAAATATAATTCATTTAAAATAATTTATAAGGTTCAAATATGATATTATTATGTCAAAAAATGTGTTCCTCTTAAACTACACTAATCTATGCAACACACACTATATAAATAAAACTTGGATGTGGTGTGGGGAGAGAAAACAGTGATAAAAAGTGGGGAAAAAAACAAGAAACATGTGATAAGTTGTAAACGGAGCAGAGTGAATTTGTTATGAGTTAACAGTTGTGAAAAGATAAATTAACTAAAATATAACATTTTATTTTTATCATAAAACAGTCAATATAAGGTAAGAGACCCTTTTTATAAAAAACTAAATGTTAAATATGTAAATTTATAATTTTAGTATCATAGGATAGATAGATAGATTGCTGCTTTTCCTTCCTAAGCAGAATATCAATCAATCAATCTGTTAAGAATGTTCCCCAAAACAATAAAACGAATCCTAAAACCAGAAACACTACATATAAACATCTTCTGCAACTTTATTTGGTTTATTTTCACTTCACGTCTACTTGATTCAGTCCCCAAAAATGTAGGATAAACATAAGTTGCCATCAAGAACAAAGTTTAAACAAATCCATACATCAATAAGAATAAAAGATTATTAGAATTTACTATAATCTTTTATTCTATTTACTCGCATTTGCTGCTCTCTTTGAGAACACAAGCTTGTCTGTCTATGCGTGTGAGGCTGCTTAGACGACCAAAGATTATAGTAATTCTAATATGATTCTCGAAAAAGGGCAAAATCTTGATGGTTCAAGGAAGCTATGGAATGTATAGAGTTCTGTTTGTAAGACAATAAAAATAGTAGCCTCTATTTGAAGCAATCAAGTTCAATAAAACACCACCATACATTAAAAACTTCCATGACTCTTTGCTGCAAAAGAATATACAGAAATAGGTGATGGTCCATCCATCCATGTCAAGCAGATGAAAGAAGGTTAAAAAATACATTGTTTAGTGCTCCCACTCCTTTCCATGAGCTTTTAGATGAGAAGAACATGAGCTTTTAGATGAGAAGAAATGGAAAATGGGGAAAAGGAAAAAAATTAAAAAAATCTCCACCACATACACGATATTCCCAATTGGGAATCGCATATAAAAGTAATAACAAAAAAAATCTAAAAGTGAGACAAGTCTCTCGGTAAATTTCTCCCCCATTCTGAAAATAAGAATTGGAAAGCATGGAAGTAGAACACATTTAGGTGCATAATAGAACCCGAAATACCTCTCTTACTAGTCTGACACAAGAATATCTGGAAGGTTACTTCTGGTTGCTAGTGCCCTTCTTTTTCAGTAAGCTTCCAAACTTGCGGAGCAAAGGCTTCTTCTTCTTCTGACTTTGTTCCTTTGTTGGTGAGCTGCCACCATCTACATTTTCTGTCGAAGACAATCCATTAATCTGGTCAAAGCTATGGCCCTCAGCCTTTGAGTCCAGTTCCTCAACAGATTCCTTCTCTGGCTCTCTCTCAGGAGAGAAGTCTTTATCTTCAATCTTGCAGCTTTCCCACATCTTAAATTCAACTTCTACTGAATCATCTTCTTCCTTTTCTTTGTTCCCATTCTCTTTGGGCTTTCCTTTCAAATCCTCAACCTCTGTACCAGTTTCAATGGATACCTCATGCAAAACATTAGTCCCCTCCAGGGGTATTTCTTTTACATGCTCCTTAAAAGGTGGAGATGGCAGCTCGAATTTGGAATTTTCTTCTTTTCTACCTCCATTTTGTTCGGAGAATTCTACCACCTTAGGGAGCATATCATAATCTTTTTCGCTGTCTGTAAGCTCACCATTTTCCTCAGCTCGGTTTCTGGTCATAGCTTCTTCTAGCAATTTTGACAACTCCTCAACCTTCTTTAGACAAGTAGATTCTCTAGTTCGAAGCTCCTCGTTTTCTTGAATAATACTCTGCAGTTCATTTTCTTTGTCCAGTAAACTCTCTTTCAATCTCATGCTCTCAGCTTTTGCTTCCCCAAGAACTTCCTTCAGATAATTCACCTCCAATTCACCTTCCTTAAGGGTAATCTTTAGCTGAGCTTTTTCCCCCATCGCGGCGCAAGCTTCTTCCTCTGCTTCTTTAAGTGAATTAACTAACCTGCTCAATTCTTTTGTCATCGAAGAGTTCTCTTGTTCAGATTTATTAACACAATCCATCAAGTGAATCTCTTTTTGCTCCCACTCAGCCTTGGAATTCTGGTGATCATGCTTAGATTGTTCGACCAGGTTAGTGAGCATATCAATCTCATGTTTTGCATCATCAAGCATGCCCTCATATTTCTCGTTAGATGATGTCAAAACCAGTTTCAGATTTTCTATTTGTGTTTCTACATTTTCATGTTCCTCTTGATTAGATAATAGCTTTTCTTTGGCTTCTCTTGCTTCTGAAGAAACTTCATGTAATGCTGAAGCTAAGCTTTCCATTGCTTTCTTACTTTTCTCCTCTTCAGCCCTGGAAGTTTCCAACTCACTTATGAGTTTGTTTTTCTCTTCTAACAGGGTCTGAACACTGGCAGCAGCAAGTTTCTCATTGTTCAGTGCCTGGGTTTTCTCCTCCTTCACAGTATCAAGCTCAGACTTTAGAGATTCGAACTTATTTGACATTTCAGAAGCTTCTTCCTTGGCCATATTTAGACTACGCTCTGATTCCTCAAGATTGCCTCTCTGTGATCCAACTGACATTTCCAATAACCCCACCTTTTCATTAAGAATAGCAATTTCTGATTCTGCATCATGCAATAAATTGTTGCTTCCCTCTAGTTGTTTCATGACAGATTCCAAAGATTCTGATGCAGACCTTTCCAACCGATTTGCTTCCTCAGCCTGAACCTCTAATTCATCAACCCTTTTTTGCCACTCTGCCACAAGACTATGTGCATAAGATTCAGCCATTTTTGCAGCCTCCAGCTCAACATTAAGTTTGTCTAGAGAAGCTTCATTCTCCGCTAGCTTCTTATCAAAGTCTTTTGCTTTCTTAAGTTCTTGTTTCAATGTCTCTACCTCTGATTTGAGTTCCAACACCATTTTGCTGTTCTTGTTAGCCTCTGATTCATAACATTTTGCTTTTTCAAGATCTTGTTTCAGTGTCTCTACCTCTGAATTGAGCTCCGTCACCATTTTGCTATTCTTGTTAGCCTCTGTTTCATAATCTTTTGCTTTCTCAAGTTCTTGTGTCAATGTCTGTATCTCAGAATTGAGCTCCAAGACCATTTTGTTATTATCATTAGCCTCTGTTTCAATCCTGGAATCTAGCATGGCCTTCAACCGGACCAACTCAGCTGACATAATCTCCACCTTCTCCGCATGAATCTCAGCAATTTTAGTTGCATCATCAGCATGACTAAGGGCCTGATTCTTTGCATCAGATGTCATGGCTAATTCTTGCCTCACCTTTTGGAGTTCCTGAGTGGCAGAGAGAAGAGCAGAAACATCCAAAGCATGCTGGTTCCTCACAGCTTCAAGCTCCTTCTGCCACTCTTCTTCCTTCTTCTGACTTGCTTCAATGCCTGCCTGTTCCATCTCGACAGCACGAAACTTCTCAATCTCAGAGTCCTCTTCGGCTCGTTTTTGAGCGACCAAAGCCTCCGTGAGTTTCCCATTAGCTTCCTCTGCTAATCTCTGTGCTTCTTTAAGTTCATCAATTGCTTGCGCTTTCTCTTTCTCAACCTCCACTAACTTCTCCTTTGCCTTCTTACATTCTTCCTGAACAAGGTTTAGTTGGGCCTGTAACTCCGATCCCTTCAACACCCGGGCTGGTTGTTTCTGAAAGTTCATCAAAAAGGTGCAATGCCGATCAAAATCACATTCATTTAACAAGATTTAATGGGGCCATTACACTTGCAAGTAGCTCTTTTTGACATGTATCTATATCCTTAAATAAAGACTTTTTTTCAGTCTAAAGCAATCTTAGAGGATCTTGTACTTCAAAATATAATAATCAACTAATAGCACAAAAAGAAATTGTGTTTCCTAATTGATATCAACAATATCCAGTAAAACTTAACAATGTATACATTTAGAAAACTAAAGGGCACAGCTGAAACTTACATCAGGTGTGGTACTGATCTTTGGGGACCGGCGATCTACCGCAGGCTTTGAAGTAACAGATCTTGGGGAACGATCTACGGATAAGCGTGAAGCTTGCAGGGGAGAGGGCGAATCAGTCTCGGATTTAGTCCCTCCCCGGATCAGTTTACTAACAACTCTAGGAGTTGCTGGTGATGCTTTGTTGTTGGGAGTTGCTGGTGATGCTTTGTTGTTTAGAGTTTCAGATAAAGTAGATTTGTTCAAGTTTGGTCTGTCAAGATTGAATCACAAAGTAGAGCTCTATTTCAAACTTTGAATCAAACAATGGAAAATCTATAGACAAAACCCATGTAATTAAAGCATAAAATGCAAACAAATAAAGATGAATCTAGGCCAAAGATGTAAACTTTAGCAGGTATACATAGCAAATATAAGAACTAATTATATAGTGTGAAAATGATATACTAAAAATTACACCTGAAATTAGTTCAGTATACAAGACAAAGTCAGATCCACATCATCAAACCCCAAAAGCACAGTTAAAACCTCAAATTACTAGGATCAAGATTTTTTTTATAAAAAAATAGACAATCAATTGAAACCCTTATGTAAAACAAAAAAAAAAGAAAGAAAAACACTTGCAGAGTATAAAAGATGAAAACTTGACATGAACCCAAAAAGAAGATCCGACCCACGAAACATTAAAAAGTGGAAAAAAACACCCAAATGAAGAAGAACCAACATAAGACTTACTTGGATTTGGAAGCCATGGTGGCGGCGGAGATGATTGATAAAGGGCTGTGAATGCTTCGAAATAAGCGTAAAATTAGTGATTACTGCTATAAAATTGTTGGCATTGCATTGAATTATTGAAGGAGAATGAGAGAAAAGAAGTTATGGGTTTTTTGCAGAATATGTATATATCTATGTGTATATATTATATCTACAGGCAGCAAGAGAGAGAAACAGCAGAAGAGAGTCAAGAAGAGAGCAGAGAGAGAATGAAGAAGAGGAAAGTATTTACAGCACAAGATCATTTGGGATGTTTGGTGTGGTGGCCACACCCACACAGCTCTTTTTTAGTCTCTCTTTCTTCTTCTCTCCTCAAAGCACACACAGACAATCTGTCAGTCTCTCTCTCTCTCTAAATCACTTTAGTAGCAGGTAGTACAATTACAAAGATGGTGTCAATGTACCAAACTACCCCTGGCTCCCCCCTCTGGCCTGTCAGAGGGCTTTGGCAACTTTTTTCAGAAACAATGAGAAGTTGTTTGAATTGAAATCTTAAAAGCTCTTTCTTTTCTTTTCTTTTTTCTTTTTCTTTAAAATGAGGAGCTCATTAGTCATTGCTGTTACATCTTCCTTCTCCCATATATCTGCTTCTTCTTTTATTTTTTCTTGAAACAGTCCAAGAATGGGCCTCAGTCAGAATGTATCGAATTATGATCATGACGTATATAAATATTAAATAAATTTATAAAATTAGTTCTCAAATAAAATATTATTAATTATTAACATATAAAATCGTAAGATATATTATTTTTTTAAAAAATAGAAGAAAAAAAATTATTCCCTTGCCTATAAATATATTTGGACTTAGGAGTAGTCCTTATTACTGTATGTCCCTAATTCTTTAATTTTAGAAGTACTCCCAAAATTAGGAACATATTTATTTATTTTAGAATTATAAAATATTAACTTTGATATCAATTACTTTTATTTATGGCTTATTAAGAACAATCACACCGTTACTACTACTATTTTTTAATTCATGTTAGACATAAGTTTGAAAAAAAATTCGTTAATTTATTATTTTTAAATGTATCTCTAAATTTAAAATAAAAATAAAAGTATTTATCAAAAGAAAAAGTCTGAGGTTTTGTTTTCACTGGTCTCCTTTGTCCTAACTTTTTTATTCTAATTACTTAATTTGGACATATTCAAATTCGACGAAAAAAATATTTTATCTGTATTCGTATTTGATATTTGACAGATTTCTTAAAATACCATTCAAATTTGATATTTAAAAAACTATTTGAATTCTAATATTATTTGTTTTCCAAAAAACTATCCGAATTCATTAGCATAATTAATTAAAATTAGTAAATAAATAATTAAAAATTTACTATTATGATATTAATATAGCATAACACAATCATCAACCATATGATTAAATTATAACATTCAGAAAAAAAAAATTAATCACTCTATTTAATAAAATATCTTTAAAGAATATATTAAAAAATATTATAATTTTATAATAAGACATGTTCTTTGCTCGAGATTATGATACGGTATATCTAATTCGATAAATATATTGGCGGACGGATATTAAATGGATACGAATATATACGTATTTGTATTCACATTCATTTATTTACAAATATCTTTAATCGAATACGAATAATATTTATTTAAGTCAAATTCAAATAATATCCACTTTAAACAAACATAAATACAAACGAATATTTTAGACTAGTTAAAGTACCTTCATTCTCCACTTTCCACTATTTCAGTATTTATTTATCTCTGCGTTAAAATGGATACGAGGTGTAAGAGAATTATCAATTATAGAGTCAGTCATGGGGAAATAGGGGGAAAAACAAATAGATTTGTTTAATAGAATTACCAATTTATTCTTTAGCTTATACAAAGATGTTAAGATTTTTATTTTTTATTTTTTTTCCGTAGATAAGATGTCAAGAACTTGTCAATGTGATTGATTACCTGTCAAATTAATGTAATAATGAGTTCTTGGAAGCCGAAGAGAATGATATTTTGTCAAACTGCAAAAACAATTGATGGCAAACTATGAAAATGATTTTTTTTTTGTCAAAAAAAAATGAAAATGATAAATACGGTCTATATTTTGCTCTATTTTAGTCTTGCAATAGCTTCAAAAGAAAAAGCACTTAAATATCATTCATTTTTCATATCATTTATCGCTCAGTATGCTTCTTCTTTTTTTCTTTATAAGTTTATAGTTCGAGTCTACTGCTTAGTAGAAGTTAAAAGAATTTTAAAATTAACCAAGACATTCTTCATATTTTATGTGAAGAAGATAAATTTCTCATAAGGTTCTCTCTTAATTTCTCTAATCCTTTTCCTAAGTTTTTCCTGTTAAAATATATTTCTATAATCAAATTGTAATGGAATTGATTATTTAAAAAAAAAACACATTTATTTTGGTGCAACCAAGAAGATCAACATAACCCCATTAAATAATTTAGATACTTTATGTTGCACTAAAGTTTTTTTTTTCCAAATAATTATTTAATTATAACAATCTTTATATACAAATATTGTACAATGTAGAATTTTTGCAACATAATTCTTGGGAAATGCATTCCAATCTCCAGACCACCAGTTTAATACTACTCCAGTACTTAATACTACTATTTAATTTTAATCTGGTTGTTGAATGGCTGTTGTAAAAGTAGTTTCAAGGTGGGGGGTGGAGAGATAAGAATTAAGACGCATCCTAATTACTATTGGTTAAAGAATTGGTAGGAAAAGTGACTGGCAACCCAACATAACCAAATTTACGCTCCATACTCTTCCTCTTAACGGATACATAGATTCACAATTAATGATTTAGAAATTAGAATATTAGGTGGGAGGGAGACATATATATATATATATATATATATCATTTATGTAGTATTAATCATCTCCTTTTTAATGTAATGTTTGGCTAACCAGCAAACAAGGATAACGTTTAGCGTATTGGATCATATAAATTTTGACGCATCATGTTTATGAGTTAAAAAAATTATTTGTAAATAAATAAAATTTTGAAATGTTATTTCTTGGACATAAAATTCCTTTTTCCTTTGAGAAGTAAGTGTATAGATATACATATCCATCTATTTTATAAAGAGATACAGGTTAAAAAAAATCACTCTTTTTAAAGTTGTGTCACTCTTTTTCACTATCTTATTTCTATCTTTACTCTCTTGCTCCCTCACAACTTTTTCTCATTTAACTCTTTTTTTTACTTAATGATCAAAAAAATCATTTAACTTTTGGTTTGTTTTCATTTAAATTAATGATGTTAAATTTTTAACACCTATACCCATAATATTTCTAAAAGGACTAGAAAAATAACCAAAAATTGACTTGATTTTAAACCATGGTTAATTATTGATGGCATGTCGCATGAGATGGCTCTTGAGGTGTAAAATGGTTTTATTTTACGCCTCATGAGATGATGTATGTGAGTGGAGACTTTATGTCAGTCTCATATCAACCGAAAATAATTTTCAGATTAAATCACTCTATAATAAGTATACTTGGGTTAAGGAGTATGATGCTAAAATCATGGATTCTACCTGGTCGGTTAGAGAGTATTCAAAGAAGATAAGAGATTGCCCTAGATGAAAATTGGGAGAGTTCTAAGCTGATGTGAAGGAGAAGTATGGTCCAAATGTGACTTTAAATGCAGTGCTATAAGGCAAAAAAAAAGGCATCGACAAAAGTTGAGGGGGCTCTTCAACAACATTATGACAGATTGTTTGATTATGCTGAAGAAATAGAAATAAATAATCCGGGTAGCAAGGTTGTGATTGATATTGCCCCTGATCTTAATCAAAGAGTTTACAAAATATTTTATGTGATAGTCGGAAGTAACCACATATTTAACTTCTTAATCAGTTTTTAGGCAAATTGTATTCTATGTGACTCTTTTATTCTCATTGGTGCAGGGGTACTTTATACAAAACACTGAAGGAGGGACAAGTAATGCTAATGAATGAGGCAATAAACAGAGTCAACCAGTTGCTATGGATGCACCAGCCAATCAAGCTACTACATCATCACAAGGAAGGGGATATCACTAGGCAGTGTTTTGAACTTTGAAGGGATAGATGATGCACATGCTCGGCTGCTCCAATCCAATTTGTCATGCTCTCTCTCTCTATATTATATATATATATATATATATATATATGTATGTATGTATGTATGTATATATATATGCACATAAATATATTCAACAAAAAAAGAAAAGAAAAACAAAGATGTGTGTATATGTGCATAACATATACTCCACATTGCACCTCAAATTACATGATTGTAACTAATAGTTTTATTTTCGAAGTAGCTAGCATGCATTACCTCTTGACCACCTCCCTCCCCCCCTCCCCTTAAAAAAGAAATACTACTATATATGTACGCAACCTTTTTTATGATTTTCCATTTTTTGGTGAGTTAATTTTGCTTCAAATTAGTCCCCTCCAAAATTTTATTCTGATTATTTCTTTCCATGCCTAAAATAAAAGGAACAATACGTCTCTTTTCCCTTTTCTTTAATTTCCATTGTTAGATTGGACTTGCATGGAGTAGGCAATCTAACTGTTAGAATCAGTGAGAGGATATATATATATATGTATATATGTATATATATATATGTATATATATATATATATGTATGATACAAAAACAACACAAATTTTTTAAAGTTACCTTCAGTACGTACCTTGGCCTGTATTATAAAAAAAATAAATTGAAGGACTGTCCGTTTAATTTTATTTGGGGAATTGAATGCATCGGATTCTAAAGCATGACAGTGAAAAGTGTAACTAATTTTATCCTTGTTATTTTTTATTTTTTTACTTTATCTTTAAATTTTAATAAAACTCTTATTATATTTTGATGATAATTGAACAAGCTACTCATATATATAAAACTTGGTTTAGATCCGTAATCTATATATTTCATAGCCATAGGAAAATTACCACGCAATTGGATTCAAATACTACGAGCATGGTCCCTGACGCACCAATCATTTTATTGACTCCTGTCTTTATTTATTTATTTTACTTTTTAGGTCATCCACCACATGGCCTGGCCAACCGATTCATGTCCAAAAGTGTAATTAATAACTTAAAAGTACTCTCTCACATAATCCACCCAGTCATAGAAAATGATTTGTGCTTCCTTCTTCTCCATTACATTAGTTTCAAACTTTGTATCCCCACAATTATTATTATTATTTTTAAATAAAAAAAGAAGAAAAAATTAATTTTTTTTTCCTATTACTACTTGGATTGTTGGATAAGAAAAAGAAGATAAAGGTGAGTGTAGGCATAGCATTGCAGGGGAACTTATTAGCATTTCGACTTAATTAAGCACTAATGAACTTATGAGCATTTCAACTTAATTAAGCACTAGTATTATTAGTATAAATGTTTCTTAAACAAATATAAACTGGAGACATGAAGAAGATGCACATGGCCATGGGGTTGGGATCATAAAATTGATTGAACATGCTAAACGTGGGGACAGATCTCGCCCAGCCTTAGAATGATGTGGGGCCCAGTGGGTTGTACAATGACATATTCATAATTTCATACTACTACTACTACGTACTCCAAATGCGATATGATATAACAGTGAGAAATCAGATTTACGAATTGGCATTTTCACAGTTCATAACCGCATTGAAGGATATATCTGCTTAAAACATTAAATTTAGGGAATTTATTACCACATGATAATTATATTTTTCACATGATTCCTGTTATATTAATAATGAATGGACCTCACATAGAGAGATCCACGTGAAAATATTATTTTTTTATGTGAAATTATCATAAGATGTATTCGCAGTCTCGCCCGCGGACCCACACGCAGGCCATGACTAGTCTGATATTTTTCATCATGTTGTAGTTGTGCCAAGGCTGCAGAAATATCATGCTGAGGATTGAGATATATATGGTGCTAACCAAGCCTGAAAATCTAACATACCAATATAAAAATGGGCCTCTTCTCTATGTACATAAGACGTACATACTATCATGGAGGAAACTATATATGTAGCTGGGAACTGATCACAAGCACCACTCTTAAGAATTAAATATCAACTGGTGCATGCCTTCTACAATTTTTTATATATATATGCCACTAAAACTTTTATTTAACTACACTAGAAGCCATTCCCGACCCATAAATTATCTACACCACTCTATGCCAAGAATAGACCAATCTTCCCGTGTGATATATTACAGAGAAGAATATTATTATAATTATTTTGATAGATAAATTTAATTTTATTTATAATATTTAAGCAACGATTTTTGTTTTCTACATGTGTTCAGTTTACAATCAAAGATAAGGTACTGAGGAAGGAGTAACACTTCCCTAGTCATCACCCACCATCATATACCAATCATCTGTTGGTCTAATGGTAAATGGGTTATTTATCTCGCTCAAACTTGGGTGCGTGGTTGATGACAACCCTCGTATGTTCTACATGCTACTTGCAGAGGATCTCTAAGTTAATTTCAGCTCGACATTGGTGCGGTTAAGGTTCTTTCAGATGTGTGTGATTGTTGTAGGCAATTAAAGTATGTCCTGTTGGGAGTTTAGAATACCTTTGCTACCTCCCTTTTTTACACATAAAAATTAAAAATAAAAAATCTCACCATCATATGAATGTTGAAACTGGCAGTGTCTTCGGGTCCCCTGCCCCATAACGTAGGATAATCATGTTCCAATTCATAGTACCTTGAACAAGGGAAGACATGTAAACAATCATTTTTGTTTGTTGGTAGTAAAGACAATTGCACATGGTTGGAAAAATGGGTGTAAACATGTTCAATGGTCATATACAAGATATGCATGTCGATCCTGATATCAAACTTCAATTATTCAACAAAATCACAAACCCTAGAACCAAACCTTGATCCCCTAATGCCAACATTAATTAACTAGTTAATCCTAATTTCTATTTGATTATTACAACCTCCAGAAATACCTTAGTAAAAGTCCAAGTATTACCACTACTGACATTCCTTTTCTGTTTTGTAAATCCTCTGCATGTGGAAGCTGTTAGCATTCATTGTTAATGTAATCATGTTGTATGAACATATATATATATATATATATATATATATATATATATATATATAGAGAGAGAGAGAGAGAGAGAGAGTCCGGTACTAGTCCGGGATCCCGGACTTTGCTAAAATCCGGACTTTTTTTTTTGCTTTTTTTTTTTTAAAACAACTAAAAAAAATAAATAAATAATTATGGAACTGAAATTTTTACATAATACAATGTTTTGGGCGTGATTTGGATACATATAACAAAACATGTATGTACAGTCTGCGCCCAAAACATTGTATTGTGTAAAAATTTCAGTTCCATAATTAATTATTTATTTTTTTTAGTTTTTTAAAAAAAAAAAGAAAAAAAAAAAAAAAAAGGTCCGGATTTTGTTAAAATCCGGGATCCCGGACTGGATCCCCATTCTATATATATATATATATATATATATATATATATATATAAAGAAGATTACCCTCTTAGTATTACTTACCAACTCAACCCCCCACCAATAGATACTTTTTAAGTTCTCAAGAATTGGAATTTTGATTGTCCCACTGTTACCCTTTTAAGTAACACCAACACCCAGATTTTTTATTTTTTTTTGGAGCTTTGTATTTTGGAGAGTATAATATAGTTTCGTAATAAAATACATTATCACTGTTATAATATCAAAAATCAGTTAAATTTCACTAGAAGAGAAAAAAATAAACTCACAAACTTCGACCTAACACCCAGACTTTGTACTACCTCAATTGTGCTTGCAAATACGGACTCAATTTCAAAAATGAGATAAAATCTTAACGCCTTCAGAAGAACAAGGACCATTAAACATGCTTACTGAAATTCTTTTACGCGTTCTACCTATATAACTGGTAAACATAAGAAACCAACAATTGAGAGTGCCCAAATAAGTTTTCGTCATCCAAATTAAAGCCTCCCTAACTAATTTAACAGACTGTATTGGACATGACACCTTTTCGCCTTTAACCACATTTTCTGCTACTAAAAATTTAGAGAAGATAGTAATAGAGAAATATAGAGAGACAGAGAGTTTTGGGATTGGCTCATATATATTTTCAGATTTGGAGATTTAGTAGTAATCTGGTCCTGAGTTTTACTAATGTATTGAGTATCATGAGTTTGAGTTCATGTTATAGCAGTTAAGGTTTTCTAGTTACTATAAAAATATTGTTTGGTATGTGGATTATTGAAGAGTGTGTGAGCCATCATTACTGAATATGTCAGACAAGTAGCTAGGACTAGCCATAATTTGATGAATTTGAATATATCATGTCTATTTATTTTTCGTTCTTCGTCTATTTTTTGTGTGATTGTTGTGTGATTTAATCTTAAATAACAAAATTTTAGAGAAAAAGGGTATAAAAATTTTAGAGAGAGTAAGTGAGGAGAAAAGAAAATTGAGAGAGGAAAGGTGGAGAAATAAAATAAGAGAAAGTGAGGAGAAAAAGTGATTTTTTTTATAGAAAAAGTGAGTAACAAAATTATAATTTAGACAGAGAAATGGAAAGTGTATTAAAATTTTAGAGAGAAACCGTATACAAAATTTTAGAGAGAAAGTATAAAAATAATTTAGAGAGAGAGAGTATATACCAAAATTTGGAAAAAATTAAAAAAAAATTAGAAAGAAGAAAAGTATAAATTTGTTTCATTGGATCATAATAATTACAAGTTTAAAATTTTGTAATATGGGCAAGACTACACAACTTATATTATAAACTAGTTATATAATTTTAGTTCTTAATTAATGTGTCCATAACTAACTATATTATATAAATTAAAATCAAACTAAAGTAGTATGTTACCAAACCTGAGTGAAAATTTAAAGTTAAATTTTAAACTGGATAAACCACTCACTTATCAATAGAATAACTGATATTTGGTAATTAACCCGATCCTTGTCCTAAGCTAGGTAGTGAAAAATTAGACACTAAAAATAAAACAAGAAAATATATATATTTCAAACAATTTTGTTGTGTGGGCTTCGAATGCGGTCAAATTTTCTTGAATATAGTAGTAGTATAGTTACGCAAAATAATCGACTTAAAAAGAAAAGTTAATAGGCAGGTAGCCGCCTCGGCGGACCCATAGTTATAGCCGGTCAATGGCAGGTCACAGTACTAGCTAGCAAATAATAGTATAGTAGTGGTAGTGATTTTATTATAATTACTTATGATGCATGCTACCTCACAGCTGAGCCCAATACCATTCTCTTAACATTTTCCATTTCTTTCTCCAAAAAAAAAAAAGAAAAAAAAAGTAAGGATTAAGAAATGGCGAAATCATGATCACCAGCGATGGAGCACCCGGTGAATTAAGCCTTTGGAGACTCTTCTGGTCTCCTCTCCCAGGCCTTTCAATTTCTCCAGAAGATGAATAATTACTTGATCAACTAAAACTATATATATATATATATTGATGATTGGTTTGGTGCATGCAGGGAAACGTACTGGGGAAGAAGATATGTACGTTCGGAGACAACGTACGTAGGTACGTTGGGGTAGGATATATATATATATATGTTGGATCATATCATGTGGCTAGCTAGCTCCTGCGACAACTGTACGTGCCCCTCATCTTGAAAATTACTACTGTCCGAATTTGATGCTAATTAACTTACAATTCCATTCCATATATCTAGTTAAGTACGATGGAACATGAGTCATGACTTGCGGAGGTTACTCGATCGATCGGATAGCTTGGTTTGCAACGAGCATTTCATTGTCAGGTATTTTGGGCTCCGGTTTGCATGTGGGTGTGGTTGGTCTAGCTAGGTGGCTTTGCTTAGGCCATGTTGCTGTCAAATTAATTGGCCAAGGCTTTAATTTTGGGTTTAATTACTACGTATTTCTCCCAACAAGAAGGAATGGAAGAAGCTATTCAACATCTCGATGGATCGGTGCTGATTCTTTCTTGGTTAGCCGTACGTACGTGATCCAGACCAGATGCAGGTAAATATATATTTACTTTAATTTTTCTTCATAATTAATATATATATATATATATATATATATTTAATTTATATATATAGAAATTTTAAACAGTTAATTGTCAATGACATATATTTAATTAGGAGTTATTAATTCGTGAATAGAATGAATGAATGAATTCATCCTTTTGTAACGAATGTGTGTAGGCTGCTGAGGGCAAAGGACGGAGGTACACATGGGCTAGGGTGGGCTGTAGCCCAGGTGGAATTTTTTTTTTTTTTTTTATAGGTAAAAGCTAGGACCAAATATGTAACTTAATAAACTTAAGGGGACTGATTAATAGAGGAGCTATACTTGGAGGGAGCAAAACAAAAATTTCATAAACTAATTCTAAATCCAAGACAAGCTCATTTGACATTTCCCCTGTATGGTGCAGAGCTTCTGCTTCAACTTTTCATTCATCTTCTACTTCTAGTTTCTAGATCTCCGCCACTAGACCCACTGCATCCAAAGTTAGGGGAAAATATGTAACTTAATAAACTTAAGGGAGCAGATTAATAGAAGAGATTTGGAGGGAGCAAAACAAAAATTTCATAAACCAATTCTAATAGAGGAGTTTTTTTTAATGATTTTTTGTTGTTGTAATTTATTTAATATGTCATATGTAATTTAGATTATTTTCATAACATAAGGAATTTAAATATTTATTAACAAATTTGTGATTAGAAAAGAATATTAGAGGTCAATAAGGAGTGTATGCATATATATATATATATAATGTTATTACTTGTAATATTAATAATATTGTAATTAAATACATATTTTACGTATGTAACTGGCCGAAAAATATAAAATTTTTAAAAAAAAATTGTCTCGGGGGCTCAGCCCCCGAACCCCCGTCAAATTATTTATAAGATCATAAGTTTTTTGACCGCGCGGTAGCCCAGGGCGGAAAAAATTCCTGGCTCCGCCCTTGGCCTGAGGGCATGCACTATGGTCGGTATGCACCAAGCAAGCAAGCAAGCCGCTTGATCTATCCGTCTGTCTTCCCTTTGCTCACTGGTAAGTGGTAATTAATTAATTAAGTTTCTTGTTTTGGATAAGTCTACATACATTCTGTTATATGAACAATTTTTAATATTATACTGCTCCGTACGTACAAAAGTAAATACAACTAATTAACCTAGAATTTACCCTTTATATATATATATATATATAAATAATTTTTACAATTAAAACTTAGAATTGATTTGTAATGTAGTACAGTACTATTTGTGGAATGGCAGGGAGGAAGATATATAGTGGGGCCGGGGTGAAGTATGATTGGAGGGATGAAGGAGACACAAGAAATGGTTGATTTTGCACCAAAATTAAACACAATGTACGTAACAGCTAGCAGATGTTGAAGTCATTCCAATGGAAGTGTGTGATGTATTTCTTTTCAAGTGTGATGGATGGTGATATATAGGACTTATTGCCTGCCTACTGCCTAATAAAAATTGTATTACCATTCACAACAAACTTTATATATATATATATATATATATATATATATATATATATATATTCTCACTTATAATAAAGTTGTGATAAGCTGTAAGTTTCTCCAGCCGCTTATATCCTATCCTATCCTGTCCTGTCCTACTGTGGTATCAAATTTTTTTGTTAAGGTAAATCAAATAGGTATCTACGTATCTAGCTCCAGGCTCCAGCGATGTGGAGGAGAAACTGTGGAGTTGGGCTCATGGCTCATATCCCTAGGCTTTTTATAAACTTCTTTAAAGCATGCTTCTTCGATTCTCTGTTCATTATAATTATTTTTTGGCTTTACCCTTTTTGTTTTTGTCTTAAAGTCAATTTCTGAAATTCTATATTTAAATTTTATATGAATTCGTTTAAGTTTTGAAAATAACAAATATGATGATTAGATTAGTAGTATATTTTAGTTAGTTTGTTTATTGTTATAGTTATTTTATACTAAAATTAAATGAAGTTATATTTAATTTAAATTTTGAAAATTAATTTTAAAAAATAAAATTTTATATCTAATTTTAAAACAGATAGACTTAATTTGAAGTATAACTAAACCAATAATTTCCAAATGTCTTTAGCACCTCATACCTTCTTTCCGTCCTCTTCTTCTTTCCCTTTTCCCCCTTTCTCTATTAATATTTTTCCTTTTCCTTGAGAATGTTTCATTGTATTATATTAGGACCCAGAACCTATCTGCCAATATAATACATTAATTGGGCTCTCTCAAGTTTCATCGTTAGATTCTTGGCCCAAATATAACAAAATGAGCCCAACCCTGTCTACTGTCTCACCATTCTACTCATAAAGGGGAAAAATAAAAATAAAAATAAAAAAGAAGAAGAGGAAAATACATTTTTTAAAGGAGAATTTACTGTGGGTGTTGGATTTAACTGGAAGAAAAAAATTCTTCAACTCATAATTATTGATAACGGAGTGTCAAAATAAATAAAAAAAATAAAAAAATAATTGCATTTGTTGAAATAATGTCAAAAAATGGTTTTTGAAAGCTATTTATGTACTACTTCATTTACATAATAATTTTTGTCACTATTTCATGGACCTCATGGTATCATAATTTAACATTATTGAAATAATTTTTGTCACTATGTCATGGTAAAATAATTCAGTTGGGACAGATTATTGGTTATTGACTTTTTCTTCCTTTTTATTTTAACTAAATTTAAATAAATAGTTAAAATATATTTATTATTTATAATAAGCAATAAGTAAAGATATAAGTTGAAACATATATGTCAACTATTAGCTGCATGAATTCCAAATTAACTTATTCACTCTACATACTATCAAAATAAATTGAGTATTCAGAATTTTACGGAGTATACTTTAATTTTTAAAACTAAAATGTGACAATTAAAATTTTAGACATTCAATAATAGAAAGAACATGTCACATGACAATTAAAGCAAGTTGATATATTAATCCAATATCTATGCTCTTGCATTCAATGGATATGACCCTTTTCCCGTTGATTTATAGTAGTCCTAGTTGTATTTTATATTTTTTCTCCCTAGTGGATGGTGCTCGCTTAATTTAAAAGAGAGGTATACTAAAGCAAAATTTTAGAGTCGATAACTCCAAAAATTGTAAAGGAAATCAGAAATTATAGAAAGGAGAGAAGAATTTAGAGAGAAGAAAAGGATAAATTAAAAACAAAGTTATATTTTCATTGATTCATTGATTTGCCAAGCAGTACTTTACCTCCTATTAATACCAATGTAAAGGGCATAAAAGACTATTTTTAATATTCCTACCACTGGCCTTATTAACAGTCATAACATTTCGTACCCCTTCAAAATATTCTTGTCCTCAAGGATAGTTGTAATGGATAACAAGTCACAACTCAAAGATAACAAAACAAGTAAAAGAAAAGGAAAAAAAATATCATACTCAGTGCAAGTCTCCTTCTCAACTCCACGTGTTTAAGCTACTAGTAAAGCTTTAATAGTACTATCATGCTTTATGATTTGGGTACACCATTTCAGCACAACCAAATGTATAGCAGTGGACCTCCTCGCCATCGGAATGTTAGACACTAGAGGGGAACTCAAAACATGGGCATGCTTCAAACCTTCAATATCAATATTATGTATAAACACTCTTAACTCTACCATCATTGCAAGCAGTACCTTACCATCATTGTTCTTACTCATAAATAGAATTAATTTCCATTGTGTTCCCTTCTCCCCAGGAGCAGAAGCAATTGCCAAAAGGATCTCAATTTTAGGCAGCCCCATTAGAAAGTGAGATACCACCTCTTTCTGCTTTATGGTTGCCAAAGTTTCATACCATGTCCAATACTTGATTTCGTCAAGTGATGATTCAATTTTGTCAAATAAATTGCGTACTCCGGTAACATGCTTGTTCATTCCCAAATACTTGTAAAACTTGTCCATCTTATAAAATAGGACCATGTCCATGTGCTTTGGCTTAAACTCTCGCCAGTTTTTCTTTCACTTATTAAACTTCTCAGTAAAACATAGGACAAGTATACGGTACGGACAAGTCATAGTAAATATGAGTATAACATGCATCCGACAAAAGTGAAAATTCTCCTTGCATATACTAACTTGCCACTCTAAAATTTGGGACAATTTGGCGGAGAAATTTTCAGAGACTCTAAAATCTCATTTCAATGGTGCTTTCATTGAGAGTTTACCTTATCATGAATCGATTGATTCCAATTCATCAAGTTTGGAATCAATCGATTCATGATAAGGTAAACTCTAAATGAAAGCACTATTGAAGCAAGATTTTAGAGTCTCTGAAAATTTCTGAAATTGTCTCAGATAGCCGCGATACAATAGATTCCATGGATTCAGCTATCAATGAAAGTACCATTGAAGCAAGATTTTAAAGTCTCTTACAATAACTCCAAAAATTATAGTGGGAATCAGAAAATTATAAAGAGGAGAGAAGAATTTATAAAGGAAAAAAAGATAGATTGAAAACAAAGTTATGAATTCGCCCGAGTGGTACTACCTAACACGTGATAACCATGAGGTTGGGGGATCGATACTTGACATGTCAAAATAGAGTGTGTGATTGTGTTTAAATTCAGTCTAAATTAATTTTAAAAAAAATTAAATTCCAATATTCCAATGTAAAGGTCATAAAAAACTCTATTATTGATTTTCTTTAAATCTTAATATGTATATTAAAGATCACTCACTTTTAGTCATAATCCAAAATAAAATGTAATTTCTTAAAAATCTAATGTAATCTTTTTAAATTAGAATTTTATACTACCATGTCCGTGTGAAACGCTTATTAGTGGATTAAGTGTTCTTTTATGGAGTCACCAAAGTAATTTGCTTAGAGGATTGAGGATATATTTGGCAATAAAATAATTATTTCTTTATAAAAGAATAATTTTGATCATGACATTGAATGCGGAAGGAAATAATGAATTGTTTTGTTTTGATATAATAGAGTTAAATTATAAATTTCGAAAATCATGAGATTTTATGACCTCAAATTCGTTGTTAACCCTATTTTTGATAAGGACGATTGATAACTGAATTGAATTTCTCTCGTAATATTCATATCCTTAATAGCATAAAAAGAAGGCTTGACTCTAAGTTGATCAAGAATAATGACGCGGCATTGAGTTTTTCAACTCCTTTTTTAGGATTAATTTATTATTAAAAATAACAAAATTAAGCTGTATTGTATTGTAGGAGGAGGGTTTGGTCAAATTACATATTTGTTAATCCTATTTTTGACAAGGACAACTGATAACTAAATCGAATTTTTCTCATAATGTTCATATCCTTAGTAACACAAAAGAAACCCCGATTTTAACTTGTTCAAGAATGGTGGCATCGAATTTTTCAACCCTTTTTCTTAGGATTAGACTATTATTAAAAATAATGTAACTAAGCTATAGTGAATTTTAGGAGAAGGGAATGTTAAATTACATATTTGGTTTGAGAAAATGAGATTTTAATAAAAGATATAAATGAACTGAGTCGAGTTGAATATTGAGTTACGCAGATTTGATTCACAAAATTTATCGAAGTATAAAATAAGGTTTGATTGAAGCTTGTTTAGCTACCGAGTCGAGCACGATCTCGAATTGAACCCGAACAGTTTGAACTTTTCGAACGAATATGATTCGAGTATCAATAGAAAATTGTAATTTGAAAAGATTCGACTAATTTAAAGAATTTTAGAATTTACTTATATTTGATCATTTATATTTCGAGTCGAGTTCAAATCAAACTTTTAGTGAAGCAAGTATAAGAGTCGGAATTATTTGATTGATTTTACGGCCTTGGATTTTAAGAGCACTGAGAGGGGTATTTTCGGTAAATGAAATTGGCATACAGTAGGCGCCGGTAAGGATGGATAACCCATGAACACGTAGATGTTATATCCAGTTTCCGAAAAAGAGGAAGGGAGAAATATCGAGAAGAGAAGAACCCTGTTATTGGGGGGAAATTTTAGATGAAAATTCGTGAGATTTCTTCATCCTGAAACCAAGCAAGATGATGACTTTCTCTCTCCTCTCTCCTCAAATCCCTCTTTTGTCTCTCCTCCTCTCAGACCCTTCTTCATCCCCACCTCTAATTTTCAACCACAATTACACCAGACATGCCCCAATCAAGTCCTCTTTCTGTTACACAAATGTTAGACCCAATAATTACTTGAATAATAATAATAAGCTTTTATTTTCTTCTTCCATGTCGATTGGCAAATTTGCCACTACAAGGGTATTTTCTGCATCCTCTTCTTCTAGTAGCTTTGATGGCGGGGCCCATGACGAAGTGGCCAACCAAATTGGTAGTGCAAGTGAAGACGAAGATGATGATGGAGAATTTGTTGTAGATACAGATTATTGCAGTTCTGGGTTGCCTGAAAGATGGGATGTTTTGGGTCTTGGCCAAGCTATGGTAAATAATTAACTTTTGTCTTTAAATAGCCCTCTCTCTCTTTCTCTCTCTCTCTGCTTGTTAATTTTTTGAAAAATGAGATTGAACAAATTATTTTGGATAATAAGAAATATTCAAAGTTTTATTGTTAGTCACCAAGTTGCTTTATTGTTCACATTCTCTATAATGTCTATGATGATTTTCTAATATGATTTGAAGATTTTTTTTTTTTGCATATTCTTAACTTTGTGTGGTTGTTCTGATTAGGCCCCTGGTGCGGGCACACACATATTTATATTTATTGTGGTTATATACCTTCAGAAATCTTTCATAGATTATATAATTCCTTATATTTCTAGGGAAATTTCAGTTTATTGAAGGAAAAATGGAACACCCCTTTGAAGCACTTGGACGATAGTTATTGTACTCTTTACCTTTTGTTTTCTTTTACGGTTGGAAAAGGGACAGGGGGGAAAAAAAGATATGAATTTTCTCAACAGCCTATCAGGCTAAACTATATAATGTAACTTGGTACTCTATTAAACACAGTTTTCCGTTTCCTTTTCTGATTTTCTTTGTAAAAAAAAAATTAGGGGATAGATATGGCCTCCCCATTTTCAAAATATGAGTTTGTGCTCGTCATCTGAGTATGACAAAGCTAAATCTTTGTTTCTTGTTTTATAATTGTAGGTAGATTTTTCTGGCATGGTTAATGATGAATTTCTGGAGAGACTGGGTATAGAGAAGGGTACAAGAAAACTTGTAAATCATGAAGAGAGGGGAAGAGTTTTGCGGGCAATGGATGGATGCAGCTATAAAGCCGCTGCTGGTGGATCTCTTTCTAACAGCCTAGTGGCCTTGGCCAGGCTTGGTGGTCAGCCAATTGGAGGCCCTGTCTTGAATGTAGCCATGGCAGGCAGCGTTGGAAGCGATCCACTTGGTGGATTCTACAGGTAGGTTGTCTGAATTTGTTCTAGTGTTTTAGTACTTTCTTAGGGAAAAGAACCTGGTTAGATCTTGTGGATAGAATTAATCTTGCTTTAATTGTAGCTTTGAAGGAAGCTAAGTAGAATTCAGGGGCCTTTTTTTTTTTGCTAAATATTCATGGGCCTTTTGGATTATTCTTCGCTAGAGTTCGGGGACATTTTTGATTAGTTAGGCTCCTTTATCATATCCTAAATGGTAATGAGTATACTACCGATGGGTGATAGAGACTCTTCTAGTGATACTTCGCTAAAACTTCTCAAACAAAATTCATTGTCTGTTATTTCCAAATAATTCAGGAATTGTATATTTTAGGAGCCTGGTGAATGGCTAAACTACTAATGTATTTTGTAGAACCAAACTGCGTCGGGCAAATGTGAATTTTCTATCGGCAGCAGTTAAGGATGGGACAACAGGGACAGTTATTGTTCTTACAACTCCAGATGCTCAACGTACAATGCTTGCATATCAGGTCAGAAATTTGTATACAATTCCTTTTAAAAGATTATTGTTTTGTGTCAAATGCGGTTGCTCTCAAGGTTCCTGTTGTTTAGAAGTATTAAATGCTTGTAAAGAAACTGACTCATTGATTGATATTAATTATAATCTTTAGCTACTATTTTCTCCATTTCTATTTCCTTCAGTGATCATTGATAAGTATAATTACCAATAACTAGGGAAGCAGGGTTTTTTTAGGTTGTTGCCGCTTATGCCTAATATTGGTTGTCTAATTGGTGCTATCAAAGGACTGAGCAAAAAACGGATAAAACCGAATAACTGAATCGAACCGAATTTTTTAATCGAATTTTTTTGGTTATTCGTTTTTTTAAAAAATTCGGTTATATCCGATTTAATATTCGGTTTTCGGGTTCGGGTTTGGTTTTTAAAATTTTGTTATTCGGTTAACCGAATAAGAAAAAAAAACTTAAAGCCTTAAAAGTTAAAACAAGACAGATCTTAGATCTCTGGTCTTTCATCTCTCACTCTCTGATCTCTCATCTCTCACTCTCTGATCTCTCATCTCTCACTCTCCATCAAAAATCGTAAAGGCTCACCAGTGCAAGAAACCCAGAATTCCAAACCCCATAACCAATCTTCACCTCCACCAAAAAGTAGAGGAAGGAGAAGAGGAATAGGTGGTTGGAAATCAGATCAAGGCGATGCTTTTACGCGACCGAGTTCAAGGCCCTGCACTGTGGAGTATAATCTGGCTTTGGAGCATTCAGGTGGAACTGTTGAAGCAAATTTGCTAACTGAGTCTGTTAATTATGGAGGGAATTTGTCTGAAATAAAGAGGGGTTTTCCTACTTCAAGCAAATCTTTGAGTTTTACTCCTGGGTATGGACAACTTGGGACAAAATGTGTTGTCAAGGCAAACCATTTCTTTGCAGAGTCACCAAAGAACCAGTATGATGTAAGATAGCTTTTCTGATGGGTTTAACAATTAACATTAAACTTATATGTTGAGTATACCCAAAAAAATAGCCATGTTTTTTTTTATAGTATTTCTATTAATTTCGGTTATTAACCGAATAATTGAATAACAAATTCGGTTATTCGGTTACCTTACAATTCGGGTTGTTGTTCGGATACTTAGAAAAGGAGAATTTCGGTTTTCGGTTATAACCGAATAGCTTATTCGGTTCGATTATAACCCAATGCTCAGCCCTAGTCTGTCAAGACAGCTATTGAAAGTTTTGAAAAGGATGTGATAATCATGCTTGGTACTAAAAACGTTAACAGTAATTTTTTGCTCCTATGCTGTAACTTGTAAGTTCATATATTCAAGTCTTTTTTGGGGCACAACTTATCAATAAAAAAAGAAGGAAACAAGTCTCTTTTAGCACACACCATCAAGAGTGATGATTATTTGAAAAGGTTACAACTCCAATGGAATTATATATAATCAAGAATGCGGGATTTAATATTAATTTAGCTAAGTCATGTTACTGTGAATGCATGTGGGCTGGAAGGCTAATTTTTATGGTCTGCATGTATGTAGGAAAACAGTGAGGACAACAAACAGAAACCAACCATTGCATCATAGAGTCGTGAACATTTTGATTTTCAATTATCTTTGTGATATAGCTTCCTTTTGTCCAAGAATTTTCTTGGAATACTCTCACATGTTTAAGAATCATAAGTTATAACAACTGAGCATATCAAATATTCATTTTTGGTCAGTTTCCATCTGGCCCCTGTTCTTATATTTGTTCTGTTCCTAGAGTTCTCCAAATTGTTGAAATTTATGCATGTTGTTTCTTACTTAAGTAACTTTTTTATCTCTTCATTTGATGCCCATGTGAGACGAGATACAAAGCATGAGACCCAACACTAATATGGTGTGCCTACTTTACAATGTCAGGGTACATCTTCAAGGATTAACTACGATCCCTGCTTGGCTAGCGTAATTTCCAAAACGAATATATTAGTAGTTGAAGGATATCTATTTGAACTTCCTGATACGATCAAGACAATTGCGAAAGCATGTGAAGTTGCTCGTAAGAGTGGTGCTCTCATTGCTGTTACAGCGTCGGATGTCTCCTGCATTGAGAGACATTATGATGATTTCTGGTAAATTATCTGCTTTGCTATCTTGTTATGTTCTCTTCAACTATGGCCACTATTTTAAGCTTTCAGCTTGTCATGCACAACACATTGTATGATGCGTATTTTAAACTGGCCTTGATTGTTGTCGCAATCTAACAGAAAAGTTACCGATATGAGGCAATGTATATCGCAGCAGGTTGATCACAACTTGAACCAATACCTGCGCTTAAGTTTATATAACTATTTACCAGAGAAGAAAGAATAAATCTAGTTTAGTTAATATCTAGCCAGGCACACTCACAAATCATAACAGATTATTAATTAGAGCAGCTTTCATATGCTGATTGTTATTTCATTGCCTTGTGGTCTATAACTTGATTCCTAGTTGGATGAAGGGTCTCTCTATATGCATATAGAAACTGTTCTTTGTCAATTTCATTAGGCACTTGAACATTTTACATTTTCTTTTCTAGGGAAATCATGGAGAACTATGCGGATATTGTCTTTATGAATAGTGATGAAGCGAGAGCTTTCTGTCATTTCTCCTCAAAGGAAAGCCCCATTACTTCAACGAGGTACCTTAGTCACTTTATCCCGCTAGTTTCAGTTACAGATGGTCCAAGAGGTTCTTACATCGGTGTAAAAGGAGAAGCTGTATATATCCCTCCTTCGCCATGTGTGCCAGTAGACACTTGTGGCGCAGGGGATGCATATGCTTCAGGTATTCTGTATGGTATTTTGCGGGGTTTGTCAGATTTAAAAGGTATGGGAACTCTAGCCGCTAGGGTTGCATCTGTAGTTGTTGGGCAGCAGGGAACCCGTCTTAGAGTTCAAGATGCTGTTGGGTTAGCAGAGTCATTTTCGTACCATAATGAAAACTCCTCCGTTCAAACGGATGTCGGTTCTGATCAAATTTCTAGCTTGTAACACATTGTGATAGTCCTTGATACTGATTCCACCATTTTTTCGTTAGATTAAATTTCTTTTTACTCTAGCTTTTGAGCATTTGTAGCTTCATTCTTTCATTGTACATTAGTTATACTTGCACTGAAGATGCTAAAAGATTGATCAGTGTGTTAGTCTGATGCCATGCAAAATTTGGTATTATAATGATTTTACATGTCCTTGAACTGAATACAAACTGGGGATATTATGTTTGAATTGAAGAGCTTCACAAACTCTTTACATATTGTGGGGCCCACCCTAACTATCATTTAAGAGGAGTATTAAAACTTTAAGAAAATTTGAATCCATATTATATACTCCTATTGAGGCACTTAAATAAAGTACACTATTCGTAAAGCTAATCCCTTGGTATTCAAAGTTGAAACCTCCTGCTGATAGCCCAGGTCATGTAATGTGAGTGCATATGCATCACAAGACTATGGATTGTGAAGAAGACATGATGGTTGTTAAGGTATAAAAGTTCATGGGTTTGTTTCTAGGAGCAACTAGAAACCAAGTGGACCACCAACTACTTGAATATTGTTGGTAGTACTAAAATGAAATTTTGGAAATTGACATCTCTTGCTCAGTATAATATAAGAAAATCATATATCTTGCGATTTTTTATATGGATTTTTTTGTTATCTGTTATGTGGATAACTATTAGTGTTATTTCTTTTAATTAGATATGTAATATGGCGGGCTAACCTTTTAATCTTATCTAATTTCATGTATTGATGTGTATCGTAATTGTAAAAAAATTTCGCAATACATAGCATGATTCTATAATATTAAGTGGTAAGAAGGATTTTCCTCTGTATCGGAAAATACTTTACTTGTAACACTTATAAAATTAGGTATTAGATAAACAACAAAAAATAAGTGGGTGGAGTGGAAAATTCTGAATAAATTGAACCCACAACTACATGCTAAGACTTCCATTTCAAACAAGAAGTCCACTTCTACACGCGCACACAACAAAATAAATAAATAAATAAATACAGAGAAAAAATATAGATGAAATTGTCATCTTCAGTGCTTGTGACAACAACCTAAAAATGACATAATTTTAAGTAATAAATTGGTGCTATGTTATACTCCTATTATTAATGAAACCAGTGGAATTATTAAATTGTCATTAACGAAACGACAAAGTAAGTTAATTTGAGAACTGAACTTGCTTTGTAACGAGAATTAATTGAATGATTTCTTTTTAATATAAAATCTAAAGTTTAAAAGTTTGAAAATTAATATTTTGAGGCCTAATTTCTATTATAACTTATTACAGAATTAATTAAATATCCAATTTCAGCAAGTCTCTCTCTCTCTCTCTCTCTCTATATCCCTTTCATCTAGAATACTCATACGTTGCTGCCCACCAGATTTTACCGGTTTTTCCAGGAGTGAACGTATCAATCAAAGGCCAAAAGAATTGTTTGGACTTTGGACAGCTAATCTTTTTTATGTTTTCAGAAAAAAATATTAATTCAATTTTATTATGAAAAATATATCATAGACAAATTTTAATAATAATAAAATAAGTATTTATTTTTTAATTCTCTTGTTTAGGACAATAGTTGAAAATACTGGGAAAAATAAAATAAAATAGTTTAGTTGATGAGTCATTTTGAATGCACTTTGACTACCTAATTTGAATGGATTATAGTCAAGAACACATCAAATCACAAATTGATAAAATTCAAACATGAGAAAAAGTCTAGGCAAGTTAAAGTCAAGTCCATTGAATTCTAATTATTGAAAGCAAATAAAATAACTTAATTTTTTTTGGTGGATTTAATTCATTTAAAAATATAATCAAAAGCTTGCATTTCTTAACCTTTCCACTGCTAATTAATTTCAATAGACCAGACAAGCCTTCTGAAAGAAAAGGAAAATAAATGCAAGTGTTTATTTACTTGTCATTTCATTTATATATTTTACAATTACTCTGAGTTTAACTCTATCTCATTATTCAAGCTTAGGTAATACATATTTTCAGAAAAAAAAAAAAAAAAAACCTTAGGTAATACATGGTATTTACATTGGAACCCTTCTGCAAACTACAGTATCAGCTAGTTTTCTATAGACATACATATTGTAACTTGCATTTCTATACACATGAAAGTGAAAAAATGACTAGGATTTCCAGCACTGGCCTCCATGAACAAAAGCTCAGTGTGTTGCTTGCTAGTATATACATACATACATGTATATATATAAAAACTAATGGTCTTGGGCATTACCAAAGCTTGGTGGATTGAAGTGGGTGGTGGGTTAGGTCCGAATGTGATACCATTCCACTAGTTGATTTTTGTCATCAATAATATTCCAAGATAAGCCCTGCCCCCATGGGAGATCTATGTGGTACTCCCTTCCTCCTCTTTGCACTCCTGTTATTCCCGGCCGCCTGAGGTGGCGTAGATGGCGTAAATCCCCACATTCTTCCCTTGTTAACGCCTCCATTTCCAATATCCATCTCCAAGCACATTTTCTTCTTTTGAAAGTCTACAGATGTCCCAACAATCTGAAAAGAAAAAAAAAATCATTCCAAAATAAGCAAGCAAAAAATATGATAAACACAAGTATATGAGATATGATCACTCATCAATATATAGAAATGCTAATGCTATCTTGAGGTGTTTATTTAGCTCATAATCGTAGTCAGAGCGATGGGGCAGGTAAGCCATTGATCGATGACTACAAGGTCAACCGCAATACCTCGTAAATTCACTAGTATTTTACTACATA
This sequence comes from Aralia elata, assembly GCA_034770075.1. Lineage (NCBI taxonomy): Eukaryota > Viridiplantae > Streptophyta > Magnoliopsida > Apiales > Araliaceae > Aralia > Aralia elata. The sequence continues at coordinate 1,600,358 of CM068385.1, read as the reverse complement.
GGAGGTGATAAATACACTATAATTTGCAGCATTTGCATTCCATTATTAGATTAAAATTAGGCAAATTTTGTTCTACAGTAGAGCTGGTAAAATTTAGAGTGCTTTTATCATTCAACTCCCATTATAAATCTCTTTCTCGTAACAAAATATTTGAATTAAATAGTTTTGCCATAGTGGTATATATATACCTTGCAACCAAGAGAGCAGAAAGAAAATGGGTCGAGGAGGCTGCGGTGACAGACTTGGCAAGCGTTGGTGATACCTTTGCTAAGCCTGGGTTGAGGCCTCTCATTCAAGAACACAATTTTGGCACTGTTGATCACATATGTCTGAACCCCTGTTATATCCATGAACTTCTCAATCTCTGATACCCTTATCACATCATGGTATGATGATCTCCTTATCTACCCATCATCAATCCAATAACAAAAATTTTAAAAATAAAAATAATAATAATACACAATTAATTTGGATAGATCCATCATCAATGATCAATCTAAGAAAGAATATATTTCACACAACAGTTAAGTAGAAAAATACAAGAAGAAGCCCATAAAAGAACCCCAGAAATTCAAAGGGTGTTTGCCAATTTTGGATTTGGGACTTTTTCTTCATAAATTGAAATGCTTGGATTGAAAAGAATGGGAAAATACCTGAATGGCTCGATGGTCCTTGTGAGTGGAAAGACAGAGAGAACAGAGGGGTTCGTTGATGCAGTCCAAGCAATACATATTGCATTCACTCTTGTGGGCACTTGGGTGCTTCTTGCATTGACCAAAGAATTTTGTTTGCAGAAGTGGTTGGAGCCATGGCGGCCACTTGTTATCATCACTACCTTCGACACCCTAATATTTAATAACATATACTATAGCTCAATCAATATCAGAAAGAAAAAAATAAACTCATAGCTATATGTAACTCATCAGCAGAAAAAAGAAATTAAAAGGAAAATGAAATGGACAGGCATGCTCATACATTTTCTATGCTAACCATGATTCCTTGATCTGTGTGTATAAATTTATTCAAACTGGGTTCTTGATTATCTTCTCTAAGCCAATTTTGATGTATAAACTATAGAGATGTTTGTAAATTTTGGGAGAGAGAAAGGAGGAAGAAGAAGAAAGTTGGGGAAAAGAAAGGAGGGTTCTTTTTCTTTTTTTGTAGTGGTGGGTGGGATGGGTTGGGTTTGGTTTTGGGTTGTGCTTTTATCTCTACTCCAAAAAGTCTACTACACCAGAACCTAACCCAAAAGGCAGATGCCTTTGTTTATTTCAAGAACAGCTCCTTATTTTTTATTTTGTTTAGCTTTGCACACAATTTTTGAACCCATTTTAGTAAGTTAATTGTTTTAGACTTTGGACCATACTACTATTATTATATTCTAGAGTTTAATTTATTATGTTTGGAAAATATAATGGTTCAGGTGTCATAACTTTAAGGCAGATAATTTAATGCTAAATGTATTTTTTTTATTATGTAAAATTACAGATTTAAGTCTATATCCCTCAAAAGTCAAAATGCCACAGGTAATATATGTGATTAAAAGTAATCTGCTTTTCCAAAGAGGAAGATTCTTCATTTATTCGAACCGCCTAGTGATCTTCAACCCTTCAATATAATTAAGAAGAGTAAGCGCCATAACTTGTTTTTAATATTAAGTGATTTGATCGAATTAAGCCTCCGTTATTTCAAGATCTCCGTGTCGAATGACCTGTTCTTCCCGTTCAAAATAATGCATCAATTTCTTCTCTTAAAATCGTATTTGAGAGTTTCCTCCTTTCCGGACCCTTCCCCTTCTTCAGACTCCCGTTTAAGCTTCTAAAGATAAAATCTATTTCTAAAATTAAATTATAATAATAATAATAATTTTAAAAATAAAAACGGGAGAGATACATGGTATGCCACGTGCAAACCTTTGTGCCATTCTAAATCAAAGTCTACATACAACTTATACAAGAAGCAGCAGCAGCATTGATGTGTGTGTAATTGTAGAGTGGAACTTCAATGCTTCCTCGTGTTCTCCAAGACCCTTCCAGAATTGACATTTTCATTTTTGAGTAGAAACTATTCCTTTCCCTATAGAAAAGACAGTTTCATTTTAATTTTCTTAATTAATGAATTTTAAAATTAGATGTAGCATTTCTACAACACGCATATATACATATATTATATATATTATTAAACTTTAAACACTATAATTTATTAAGAAAAATTTATGCTGAAATATGTCCAACTAAATTTTAATATTTTCTATATAAAAAAGTTCTTTCTAATATGTGCTCTAAGGACACAACATTATACACAGGATTTGATAAAATATTTCTTTGATTACTGTGCATATTTTATTGATTTCTGCGTTTACACACATATCAAAGGAATATGCACAGGAATTAAGAAAATATTCCTTCGATTCCTGTGTATAATGTGTGCTCTTAAAACACACGTTAAAAAACTGCATAAAAAAATGTGTAATTTAGGAGGAAATGGGGGGAAACTTTAAAAATTCTCATGCAACTATGGCAGTTGTGTGAATTTAGTGGGCTTTTTGGAATAAGGATATGAATCAAATCAAATCATGTCTCATCATAATTGGTAGTGAAAACTTGTGAGTTTTCTCTTCCACTAAAAATCTTAATTACTTTATTCCTTCAGGTGGTCAAAATATATCCTCATCCTCATCTGGGAATTGAATTGAGGTAGAGTAATGTCATGTCAGTATCTTAATTCTGTGGTGCACAATTTTAGTTCAAATAAATTTTCAACAAATCTACAAAAATATTTTAATTTTAATTTTTCGACATCCACAATAATAATGTGTCCAAGAAATAATACCCTTTTTTCTTTTTTTCAAAAGAGTGCTCATAAGATGCTTAATTGGAAATCTAAGATACAGATATACTAAATGTCTTTTAAAATATTTGCCGGAAAATGATTTCTGAAAAAATACTTTTTTAATGAAAATGACTTTTTTTTTCTTTGTTTGGTTGCTAAACTGAAAATGAGATGAAAAATATCATCATCTTCTCGACTTAAATTAATTAAATAAATTTTTTATTGTGATTTGTCTTTTTTTTAATATACACTGGATTATAATAAATAAATAAATATTATCATTTCTATAATTTTTTATGAAGAGTATTTTTTTTGACGAAATAGGATTGAAGGAGAGCAGTATTACCAAATTTAAGAATTTAAAGATAAATAAGAGATATAAATATTAAAGAAATAATTGAGCAAAAAAATGAATGAATTTGCTAAAGACAGATGAAACAAATAAAGAGAATAAAAAGTAAAACTCATTATTGAGAGATAGAGTTAGAGATGATAGCTCTCTAACTTTTAGGAATATTTTGATGATAACAATAATTAGTAAATAGGTTAATTAAAAGGGTAGAATTCTCTCCATAAGATTTATATATATAATTATTTTTAATTATTCTATTTATTTTGACCAAAAATATTTTCTCATCTTAATTAAATTAATATTTTTTTGATCTTGATAATTTAATATCAAATGTTAAAAAAATTAATTAATATGATAATATTTCATAAGGTAAGGAGAATTTCTATTATTTTTAAAATGACTTTCCTTCGCTAAAGGTTTTCAAAATAAATGCATTACAACTTTTTTGAAGCTAAAAGCCTTAGCCGTTGTCTGTTATCCGAATTGAAAACTTGGGAATGTTATTAATATGTGGGGCCCGTAAGCTTTACGAAAGAAAAGAAATTATAAGGCTTAAAAGCCTTATCTAGCCATTGGTCGGAAAATTGAAATATGAGTGCATTTATTATTATGAGCGAGGCCGGTTTTTCGACGAATCGGTCTGTTAATAGACCGGTCCGTCGGAGAACTGCTGTGTATTATGAGCATGTGTTGGCAGTGTATGTTTGTGTTGGGCAATCTGTGCATTAGTTGTCCATTTCATCCGAGCCTTCATTTTCAAATTAAAGTAATCTGAGTTATTAATTTCAAAAATAATTTCCCGAATTACAAGTATGCCCTTGGCTAAAACTTTCTATAAATAAGAAAACTTTTCTTTATTTTCAAATTGCTAATTTTCATGAAAAGAAAAACTTACTCTCTCCTTGTTTACATACTCTCTCTCTCTAAAAAGTTTCCTCTCTCTTCTACTCAAAATTCTGATCTTTTGAAGAAGAGAAAATTGGTCAAAGTATCTGAGATAAGTTATTGAATTAATTTGTTTATATTATCTCATACTTGTTTATTATAGATATACAAATATAAATTGTTATACACACACACACACACACACACACACATATATATATATATATATATATATATTTCATCTATTCATACCAATAAAAAGTCAGTTTTAAATACCGCGCTTTGGAGGTATTCTTTGAATAAAAATATCATTCGAACGATATTTGAAGTTCTAAATAACTCTTTATTGATATAGTTTATTTATATAAATATCATAAAATAGATCAATTTTAGATATTGTGCTTTGGAAGTATACCTTAAACAAGAATATCATTCGAACAGTTTTTAAAGTTCTAAATGATCTATCGAAAATATTTATATAAACATCAATTGTGAAACTTTAAATTTAGTTAGTTTCAGATACCGAAATTTAGAGATATTCCTTAAACAAAAATATTTTCAAATGGTGTTTAAAGTTCTAAGTGACCTTATTTAATATTTATATAATAGATAAAATATATTATTATATATATTTTTGTGTTAAACAAATTTATTTGTTATATCAAGTATTATTTAATTGATAAATTTATTTGATATCTGTCATCACAAGTATTTTGCACATAAATTCATTTGCTCTTAAATACTTGTTGTATAATATAAAAGTTATTTAAACTTTTATATCACAAACTTTAGTGATTATATATCTACTTAAAAAGAAACATATCACTTGCTATAAAAGTTATTTAAATTTTTATATTTGGAATTAAAGTTATATTTGTTTAACATAGAAACACATTCTTTATTTATAAAGAGAAAATAAATCTTTATAAATCTGGTTTAATTATAAATATGCTTATACAAAAGCACATTTAAGTCAAAGCTTAAATTTATTTATCTGCTTACTCAAAAGTATTTTCACACAAATATAAAAGTTACATAAACTTTTATAACTATGCATAAATTCACATATTTGCTTATTCAGAAGCGCTTTTTATTACCAAGCATAATTTAATATCTGTTTACATAAGAAACATATTCACACAAATATAAAAGTCTTTGAACTTTTATAAATATCTGATATTTAACTGTTATCTACTTATTTGAGAAGTATCAAACATAAAAGTTATTTAAACTTTTATACATCTGTATTGAATTTTATGTGTTTATCTTAGAAGCAATATTTCTCTCAAAACTTTTGTAAAAAAAAATTATAGAGTTAGTTTATTTTATATATTTGTGAGCAAGACGAGTAATTGTTTGACCAAGACCAGAGTCTTAGAGAGGTCAGCTAGGAGTTGGGTCTCTAGTGTACTTGCGAGGTGAGGAAAAGGCTATCATTTCAAGACCAGATTATAAAGTAGAACTGAACTCAAAGAAAGGTGCAACTAAGCTTGAGGAGGGAGCTGAGAGCTTGTTGTCCAAGATAATTAGTTGTGTATAGTTGGAAGTTTGTCTTTAAAACTTTGTAAAAGTTTCTCCGCCTATTGTAGAAGTCTTTATTACTGGGAGTAATAGAAACTCAAGTCCTGGAGAGGAGTTTGAGACTGAACGTAACAACATACCCGGGATGTATGTTGTGAACCAGACAAATCTCTGTGTATTGTGTGATTGAATTTTTACTGTCTTGCATATCAATTTCTAACACTGCAAATTAATTTACTAAAAATTCAAAAAGGCCTAATATAAATTTTTTTTAATCAATAATAATCTATTCAACTTCCTTTCTAGATTATTATTGGACTTTTAAGAGAGTTTTTTGGAAAATAATTTATGAATTTCAAATTCATAAGTCATTTTCCTAAGATAAAAAAAGAGTTTTTTGTTGATCAGCCATTATTTTATGGTTGACCATGTTTTCTTTGACATGTTAAACACTTAAAAATCAAAAACATTTTCTAAAAATGTTTTACTTAAAAAAAACGGAACCTAAATATACTATTAAAATCTTAGGAGTATATAATTCGTATGGGAAGAGAGTCAAAAAAGTTAGTAAGGAAGAATTTAAAGAAAATTTACTTTCAATCTCTGTAGTGTGAAATGATTTTAATTTTTATAACTTTATCTTTTGATGAGAGTAGACTCATGTGTGATTTATCTTCAATCTTTGTGGCGAGGATGGTGAACTTGTGAAGAGAGAGGTCTTACTGGTAGTATACAGTCTAAATTAAGGGCATGTTTGGCAATGATTTATTTTAAAATAATTTATAAGTTAAATTTAAAAATGGCTTATAAATCGCTTTAAATTATGACTTATAAATAAAAGTGTTTGGCTTCACTCACACTTGTAAGTCACAAATTAAGTTAAAACAAATTATGAACATGTTCGGGTAAAACGACTTATAAGTTAAAATAAAATTTAATTATTACTAAAATAAAGACAAAAAAATGTTAAACCTACTTATTTTAAAGTGCTGAATTACACATATGTCCCTCGTAGTAACCACCCAATGTCAAAGTAATCCCTAAAATTTAATTTTAGACAGTTGGATCCTTAAAGTGACAAATTAATGTCATTTTTGTTCTCTTTTTTTTTTTTTTTTATCAATTTTCCCTAAAATCTGACTCAAATTTGATCTAACCCATTTGTTTAATGGCAAACTTGTCTTTTCTAGTTTTCAGATATATTACATATCTATCTAACAAAACACAATTAATTTTGAATTTTTCGTTCACCCTAATAAACCATCAGGACCGTCCAAAATTTGGGATAAATCTCACCGTCCATTATATCCTCTTTAACTTCAAAAACAAAATTGCTCTCTCTCACTCTTAAATCCTCCTCCGTTCTTCCTCCTCCCGAGCTCGCCTTCTGCCTCCTCCATTCTCTAGCGCCAGCAATCTCTTCTCTCATTTCCCCTTCGTGCGTAGTGTCGGAGGCACGGGTAGTACGACTAGTATATTATTAAAACAGAAAACTAACTACATACAAAAGAAAACTAAATAAAAAAATCCTATGCATTCCATCTCATGTTCTTCATGTCTTTCCTGACAAATCTTACACTCACCTTCAAACCTTCATCTCCATTTTCACTTTTCTTCTTCATAAACCACACTGTTATTCAAAGAACAGCACCACATATCGAAAACTAAAGAAGAAATTAACATATCGGAACACCACCAAATTTGTCTTTATCATTATTTAAGAAGAAGAATAAAAAAAACATCTTAGACAACTCACTACCGTCAATAGCAATCCACTCCCTACAACATCACCCCCATCAACTCATCACCACCACAATCATCACCACTAGAGCTGGCAATATAATTCTAAAATCATTGGGTTAACCATAACCACTTACATTTAATGGGGTGGATAACTATTTTATAAGTTATGGGTTGGGTTGGTTTCAGAACCATATTATAAATAATAGATATGAGTTTAAACTAGTAAACTAGTTTTGACCAATATATAACAAATTCAACTATGATTTAGTTTGTATCTTCATTTTTCTTTTTCTAAAATTTATCTCAAATTATTTCTAAAAATTTCTAGTGAGATAAAGTGTACAAAATTTCTAGAGAGAAAGTATAAAAAATTTATAGAGAGAGAAAGTATACAAAATTTCTAGAAAGAGAAAGTATACAAAATTTCTAGAGAGATAAACACAAGAATTTTTAGAAAGATAAAGTGTACAAAATTTCTAGAGAGAGAAACAAAAGATTTTTTAGAGAGAGAAAGTGTGCAAAATTTGTAGAGAAATAAAGTATACAAAATTTCTAGAGAGAGAAAGTGTACAAAATTTCTAGAGAGAGAAATACAAGAATTTTTAAAGAGAGAAAGTACACAAATTTTCTAGAGAGAGAAGCACAAAAATGTTAGAGAGAGAAAGTGTACAAAATTTCTAGAGAGAGAGTGTACAAAATTTTTAGAGAGAGAAACATAAGAATTTTTAAAGAGAGAAAAATTAATAAAGTGTATAAATATATTAATTTTTTAAAAAAAGATAATGTATGAGAAAATTAGAGAAAGACAATTAATTAAAGAAAGATGAAAAGAGAGAAAGTACATAAATCTCAAAAAGTAAAATATGGGTCGGCCTGTATTAAAACCATAACTATTTGGGTTCAAACTATACAACCCATATTAAAAATGAATAATGTGATTTTGGTTCTTATTTAGACCCATAACCATTTTATGTAAACCAAAACCAAACCAAACTTATATTTTGCCAGCTCTAATCACCACCAACCATCACACCCAATCATCCCCCACCGCAAACAAATAAACCAAAACGAAGCAACTGAAGTCCACCACCAACACAATGAATCAACCATCGTCCACCACCACATCAAAATAACATCTCTAACTAAAAATTTAAACGTATAAGAACACTTTAAATATAGATCTAGAGAAAAGGAGAAAGATTTAAATAAAAAAAAGTAGATCGGGAGAAGAGATCTAGACGGATGTTGAACATGGCAACTGAAATTTCAGGTCCACCATCACAATCTTTGATTTTCTCTCCACCTCGCAATTAAAATTACGACGACCTTCTCATCTTCAAAATCAGTCTTCAAAATTAGACATACTCTAATTTCTTGGAGACGAAATTTTCATCTAGCTTTGATGCCGATTTGATTTCCCTTTTTTATGATGAAGGCGTTAATAGTAGTCGGGTTTACCGGTTTGGGATGGTTCCGTTCCTAATTCAAAGCTTTAGTTAGTTTTTTTCTTTTCTTTTTTTCCTTCTCAAATGTAGCTTTAGTTTAGTTTAATAAATTTTAATCAAAACCTTTTTATTTCAATTTGATGTAAACTTTAAAATTTTAAGTCTTTCATTATGTAATACTCCTTCCGTCCCAAATTAACTGCTTAGTTTTGACTTTTTAAAGTTATAAAGACTATTTTTAAAACTAATTTTTGTACCATTTTTTGCCAAAATACAGGTGAAAAGATTATAACCAAAAGAAAGTATATACAATTTACTACTAATAACCAATTTGCAAAATAAAAAATAATAATTAATTTTTAAAATTAAAAATAAGAAAAAAATCAAAATTAAAAATAATAATCATTGTTGAAAACTTTTTATTAAAATTTGAATTAGTTTATTAAAATTTTATTTTTATTTTTTGTTTTAATAATATATATGTAATATATTTGAAAATTAGAAAAGACAAGTATGCCTTTTAAAAAATAGATCAGGTCGGATTTGAGTCAGATTTAAGTGGAAATTGACAAAAGAAACAGAAATGACAATAATTTATCACTTTAAGGATTTAATTGTTTAAAAATAAATTTTATGGACCACTTTGATATTGATTGACAATTTAGAGAGACAAAAGTGTCATTTAACCTGTTTTAAAATGAATTATAAGCCATTTTTTGAAAAGTAATAAATTCTTACTTCTCAAAAATTACTTATGAGTCAATTTATAACTTATTTCTTTTGTCTAATTTTATTTACTTTTATTGACTTAATATGGTTAAATTAACCATATTTAGAATCAAAATTTATTTAAAAATTTATTAGATATAAACAAAAAATTATTATCATAAAAAAATATACTATCATAATAAATCAATTAAAACAAATAAAATCGAATCGACGGAGTAAAGGTAAGTCACATACGAAAACTCTAAAAAATTAAGTTGGTTTGAACAATTTAAAGAAGTCACTTTTCCTTTTCTTTTTCTTTTTTAAATAAGAGGGAGTAATAAATAGATTTTGAAATTATGTTCTGAGAGAAAGAGAGAGAGAGAGAGAGAGATCAGATATGAGTGGGGAGGAATTTGAAAAGCGGAGGCTCATATTCATCTATGGAACCCTCAAGCGTGGATTTCCCAATCACCACCTCCTCCAGGAAATGTTCGCCACCGGCGACGCCTCCTTTCTGGGCGATTACCTTACCACGGAGAAGCTGCCGCTTGTTTGTGGGCCCTACAATCTGCCCTTCTTGCTGAACTTTCCCGGGTCGGGCGAACGGGTGGTAGGCGAGCTGTACGCCGTGTCGACTCAGGCGCTAGCTCGGATGGACGAGTTCGAGGGCACGACCCAAGGCCGTTACGAGAGGCTGCCAGTGAAGCTTCAACCGGTGAATGGTGAAGAGGATAGAGAAGAGACGGAGGCGTATTACGGAGATAGGGGTTATGCGGCGGAGCTGTGGAAGAGGAATGGGGAAAAGGGTTATAGTAGCTACACTGAAGAGGAGGCGAAAGGGTATGTTAAGCCCAAAGATAGGCCTCCACAGATATCTTTTTTGGAGCAGATGCACAATTTTATTTCTGAATAAACAGCATTAATGAATTAATTAAGAGGATTATATTTATTAGAGAAAAAAAAATGAGAATCCATGTTGTATTTTCTCCTTTGGGTGCAAGAAAATTCGAGGGTTTTTGATTCTCTTCTCTCTCAGTTTGTTAATACTACTTCTGTCCCGAATTAATTGCTCAATTTTGACTTTTTAAAGTCAAATTGATCATTTTTAAAACTAATCTTTTTATTATTTTTACTAAAATATAAGTGAAGAGATTATAACCAAAAGAAAGTATATACAATTTATTACTAACCCCAATTTTTATAATTTTAGAAATAAATTTATATATACTTATTTATTAATTCTAAAAATAGTCAATTTGACTTAAAAAAATCAAAACTGAACAATTAATTTAAGACCAAAAGAATATTTAGTTTGTTTTTGACGGGATAACGTTTGGGTCTCTAAAGATTTAGTGCATTGCATTTGAGACCAATCCAAAAGTAACATAAAAACTGCGACTTTGAGACCCAAACAGGGTTGGTGCATTGCATTTGAGACCAACCCAAGGTTGGTGCGTTATATTTCAGACCAATCCAAAAGTTACGTAAAAACTGCGACTTGAGACCTAAACGCTGCATTTTATCCATTTGAAATAAACTGCGGCAAATAGGATTTTCAAGACTGCTTCAAACAATCAATAATCAAACACATAATCTATAATCCACTATCATTGGCAAGTATACAAGTTTCCATCCACAATACAATGAAGATAGTAGATGGTAATTGATCTTATCAGCTGCAATAATGCAGATCATCTACCCGATGTTTCAGAAGCTAACCATCCACGAGATATTCAATGACGTTTATAGCAAAAACATAATGTGCCAAGCATTTACAGTTATTATGCCACTTTATAAAATTTCCTTGCCCAAATACAGATTTAACCAGTTTTAGCATAATCCGAGAAACCATATATGATCATTGTGGAGCAAACCAGTGCAAGTCTTACATTGTGGCTTCTTCTTGGTCGGTCTCAACCGGAACTGGAGGCGAATTATTGCCGCCTCTCAACCGTGACGACACATTGTCAATGGCAGAATTGAGTTGACTTATTTTGGCGTTCAGGGTGTGTCTGGTCTTCTGCATGTTATGAAAGCAAAATGATCAGCAAAAAGTTGTTTTGAATTTCAACTAGCATGAAAGCTTAGTTGAGAGGAAAGTCGTTTCAATTACCTCTAGGCCTTCATCATAGTAAATTGGTCTCTTGGCTCTTCTGAAACCGTATTCATCTTCGTTAAGCAGGGATCTTCTTATCTAATAACATGGGTTGATAACACAAAAGTGGACATTGGTAAACACTAACTGTGGTCCCAAACCAAATTAAAAATTTAAAGCACATGACTAGTAAAATGACAACTTTCTCATGCAAGTCCATTTACCACTCCCCAAACCCCCAAAACTCTAAATACAATGCTACAAGAAAATTGATGCTGCATATACAGTTTATAAAACAAACATTGTATAGACGTGATACACATAATATTTCAAAAATTGGAAAATTGTATGGCAATATCATCAATGATTGATGGAAGCCACACTAATAATCTGAAAATGAAAGACCAACAAATAAGTCATCCAGAAATGTGAGGACGCAGACAAGAAAAATAAAAGATCTCAAAGTACAAGAACATTATAATTCAACAAGCTTGAGATAGACTTAGCCCCACAAATAAATCATCTTGAGCACGACTTCAATATTACTATTGGACATCCAAAGTGCAACCAACATAGGAAAAGGGAATAAAAGAAATGAAATCAGTATTCGTAATGAATTGGCATGTCTAACCTCTTGAACACAGATTAAAAGAGCTAAAGAGCTAATTCTGTTGATTGTACATAAAAGTAAATAGGGAGAAATATACTTCTTAATAATACCTGCGGAGCAAAAACATATGCAAGGGTTCCAAATATTGCTCCTCCCACAAGGAAACCGGCAACAAAATCACCACCACTTCCTCCTCTACTATCGCTGCAAATCACATACAAAAGAAGGGTGTTGACAAAAATATAACTTTAAGAGAAAGGGAAAAGAAAAAAAAAAGGAGAGAGAGAAACACAGAAAGAAGTCGAACCCATATCAGACACCAACATTTTGTGAACACTTGCTTGACAATTCTTTAACAAGTCCAAACTTGAAAATAGTATACAACCTCCGTCCCACATCATTTGCAACTCTATTATAGACTGTGCGACATGGATTTCAAGACATTCCATAATCATGTTTAGATATTATATGTTATGTATCTAATATTTTAATATATTCAAATGTAATATTTTTACTTATAATTTAAAAATATAATGTTAAATATACTTTGACACATCGTTAATTCCATGCCGCACACTCTAAAAAAAGAGTTACAAATACTGTAGGATGGAGGGAGTCTTATTTTTGTTTATGGATCTACACTTCTCAGACACTATCAACCATGTTAAAGAAAAAGTACAGTTTCAAAGATAGTTGATACAAAAACTAACCAAAACACAAATAGAAAGTTTGGCAATCATATTGAAGGAGTGAGCATAGAAGAGAAAGAAGTCACAATAACTATTTGTATGCAATCAAACATTACATTTACAAGAATACAAATCCACACGCATATACAAGTTTCTCTTGTGTCAGCGCACATAAAGTTCACTCCAATAGATCTACTGAACGTTGATAGAGTATTTATTATAATATATCTTTTCTGTTGTGTTGTCGCCATCTCCATACCGTACTTTTCTCAAGATTTTCCATTTTGATATTTCAGTATTATGTTGTATTGGTTTTGCTTTTTGTACCATGCTTCACCGGTTAGTGGGAAATAAAATTAAAACATAGTCGCAAACTCGCAATAACAGTAGAGGGACAAATCCAGTTCAAATTAACCTCGCCAACGGAACATAAAAATGTCACATTTTGGCCACTGAAAGGGGCACTGCTTTGTGTAATTTTCATGTGTATATCAGTAGTCTATGAGCTTGTTTGAATTGGCTATTTAGAATCAGATTATTGCTTTTACAATCTAAAGAAACTCAAGATTTTTGGATCGACATATTTGGTCCAAATAATACGACTTATAAAAAATCTGGAAATGCGAGGACTAATATCTTATTTTTAGAAACCAGATTATTTGGTTCTTCAAACAGTTTTTCAGCTGTCTGTTTTAAGAAATCATAGATAAGCAAATTGTTTCTCAGGTTATTTCAGCAATCACAGTAATCAAATTGCTTAAATACAATAATCTTATTAACAAAATTATAAGCAAATCCAAACAGGCCCAAAATAATGTACCCCCATGTAACATGCGTTCTTTCCTGACTACAGAATAGTCCATACACAGCTAAGACGAAGTCCCTTTAGAGTTATCATTGACACGAATCATCATGGTTTAACACCAAGGACAAACAAATCATTCAACAACTATACATAAACTAAAGCTAAAAGTTGAAAGGCCGACGAATGATTACATAACATGTGAAAGTCACTTGTGTGGATTTGTATTATCTTGTTTGTTCGTAGTCATAGACAGAAAACACTCAAACAATATAAAGTAACTGCTTTAGAGGAAGCTTCGTACATGACTCTCAAGATAGGATCAAGGAATACTCTTTGGAGCCATTATAACGCAAGCCTTAATAAGCAGACAGTGCTCTCAAAATGACCGTTAGACCATAGTACAAGGGGAGACTCAGCCAACATTAGGACAAGCTAGTAAAGCTGATGTGATGACCTTACTTGTTACCTTGATGATCATCCATAATGTACATCAAAATATCAAACAGAAGTCTGCACAAGAAGTTATTTGAAAATACAAGCTAAACAAAAAAGAAAGTACAAAATCTAAGATCAACTACCAAGTGCACATATTCAGCAGAAGCTGTCAAAATTGATCATGATCGGCAACATCTAACCCCATATTACCAGTGGTGCAGGTCACAACTCCCAAAGCACAAATTAACAAGTCTTTCAATAGCACCTCAAACAAATCATATAGGATAAAGCTGCATGTAGTTAACTAGAACCGTAAAGAGCACCACTTTAAACCAAACTATCATCAGCCAAAACATTTCAGACCAACTCAACTAGTCACATAAAAGGAAATTATAGCTCCACATAGGATTCTTTTTACTAAAATCCTTTCATCATTTCATATAAATCTACGGATATCTTTTCTGTTTCAAAAGATATAAGGATCAGTTTGAAAAACGGATCATATAAGTATCAATTACTGCTGAATAAACCACTTCTATGTTATACTGTCTAGGCTTCTAACAATACTAAATACCTACAAAATCTTTGTCCAATTCAGAGTAAATATTATTTTCGATATTTATTTAATATAACCTAGAGACAAAATATACATACTTGTACTCTGCACAAACAGACAAGTTGCGGTTAGTTCTTTGTTGACTTGAGTTCCTTTGAACTGTCGGTAGAAAGGTACTACCATACAAACTGGACTTTTTGGACCAGCAATCACGTGCCTTCAGAGGAATTCCACCTAAATATAAATAAAAGAGGTTACCCAAAATATCACATCAAGATTATCAACAACTGAAAAGTAAAAGCACATTTTTCAAGGGTGATGCTAGTCTCAAATTTTTGGTCTCAAAAAGGGTCTCAAATGATGTGTCACCTCATGTGATTGGCTATGCAATAAATTATCATTAAAATATTCAAGGCCGTGTCATTTGAGACCAAAAATATGAGACCAAAAATTTGAGACCCCTAACATTACTTTGTTTTCAATATGTCAAAATAAATCTAACTAGCAGAAAGTTTTCTTTCTTTTTTTCATAAGTATCTCGACGAAAATATTATCTGAAACATAATGGTCTTCAAAAAATGCGATTGAAACATAAAGCAAGTTCACTGTGCATTTACATCATAACCAAAACAATCGAGGATTGATTTTCATTCCATTCACAGGTTAAGCTCACTTCAAATCACGGACCACACTAGAAACTTAATGTTTGAGTGCCACTCAAAATGTTAATTAATCTAAGGTCAAGGTGTGAAGGTCTCATGAGGCACACACCTTAACGTCACTTATCTCATGTGCATAGTATGAGCCATAGGATCCTTTGTACCCCTGTCAAAACTCATAAATTCCTCATTGTTTCTCTAAAAGGGGACAAGTGAAGAAAATTCATGCTGGTGCAATCCATAAGAGGCCTACAAAAGAGCATGTTCAAAGGGGGTATTTATGTGGTTCTTGAGCTGATGTAAATGTTAGAAATAATAGTGGAGAATATTTTTCTTCACTTTATTCCATTATTCCTCCACCTTTTCCCTATATTCTTCCTTATGTTTTATTCCATATTTTCTTCCCCATGTTTTCTTCCTTGTATTAGCTAGTATGTTTCCTTATATTAAGGAGCATGTTTTGTCTTGATTATTCCTTCCAATTGTATAAGTAGGTAACCTTGTAAGCTATCTAAGAAATGAAAATATATGAAATGTAAGTTGAGTGTCTCTTTCTAACATGGTATCAAAGCCTGATCTTTTCCAGCGACTTTTTCCGGCGACTTTTTCCGGCAGTCACCTGTGCAGTTTTTAAAACTGCATATTTCCGGCGACTTTTCCGGCACCATCTATGCAGTTTTCTGAAACTTCCTATTACAGTTTGTACCCCACAACCTGTTTTTTCTGAAACTTACCCACAGTTCTTAAAAAAAAAAAAAATATGAGTGAAAAATCAGAAACTTCAGATTCTACTCTAGTGATGATTTTTCAACAAGAAACTCCTTCTGCAATTGGGGTAAAACTCAAACACACTACAACCATCCCAAGTTTATTACAGTAAAGGATCGTCTCACGAAGATGACGATTGGTGCTGGTAAGGATATGGAGGTTTTTTACAAGTATTGTCCAAACTGCCGGAATTGCTATTCATAGACGGAGTTACTGGTCACTACCGGAATTGCTATTCACAAACGGAGTACTGTTCACTACCGGAATTGCTATTCATAGACGGAGTACT
Source organism: Aralia elata (assembly GCA_034770075.1). NCBI lineage: Eukaryota > Viridiplantae > Streptophyta > Magnoliopsida > Apiales > Araliaceae > Aralia > Aralia elata. The sequence goes on along the minus strand of CM068385.1, from coordinate 1,583,963 downwards.
GTTAACTGCCGGAATTGTGATTCACAAACGGAGTTTCGTCCAATTGCCGACTTGAACCGGTTTTGTTCATATACCGACCGACCAATTGAACCTTTCGTTTTCCAAGCTGAGAAATAGGAGATTTCTATTTATCAGCTTGAGGGGGAGTGTTAGAAATAATAGTGGAGAATATTTTTCTTCACTTTATTCCATTATTCCTCCACCTTTTCCCTATATTCTTCCTTATGTTTTATTCCATATTTTCTTCCCCATGTTTTCTTCCTTGTATTAGCTAGTATGTTTCCTTATATTAAGGAGCATGTTTTGTCTTGATTATTCCTTCCAATTGTATAAGTAGGTAACCTTGTAAGCTATCTAAGAAATGAAAATATATGAAATGTAAGTTGAGTGTCTTCATTTCAACAGTAAATTTAGTTTTGGAGTCATGTGCTATATTTTTCTATAGGTTTATATGATCAGAGCTTGTTATTTACTTTATTTTGTTATGTTTTAGCCATCAACGGTAGTTTGGTCATTTTAGCTTTATATTGGGTGTGATGCTCAAGGACCCTATGTGAAGCGAGATTATCCTCCCCCTCTTTCTTCTTCTAGCTTCCTCTTCTTCTTGAATTCTTCTTTCATTTTTTTCCGGCACTAGCATCTCTTCAACCCCTGATTACAAAACCAATTATTACCATTATCCTCTCAGCCTAAAAACCAACAATAAACCCACAAAAATCTGTATAGGATTACTGTATAAAATGCCTAAACGCCACCAACCTTAACCACTTTCATCCTTATTAATGCCCAAAACTCTTGAGCCTTTACTCCTTTGAAAGCCCCAAAACCCTTCATATGTCAGCCACAAATCCAAGACCAACCAGCCCTTAAAAAGCCTCTTCTCTTGCTGTCAGAATCTGTGATCAAGTTCTCCCCACAGTTTGTTCAGTGTATCGTACTCAAAGGGGGATCTTTTAATAATTATTCTTTCATCGCACATCCCATTTTGAATCAAACAAGTATGAAAAAGTTCCATTTCATCAAGTTAGAACAATTCTAGGTGAAATTAGTATAAGATATTGCTATATATAAATGATTTTTACCTTTGTACTAGACCTAATATCATATTACAAGTCTTTGAGAAAGGTAAATATAGAATATGGAGCAAAAACAAGGAAGATATGCAATACTCAAAAAGTAGAAATCAGGAGTGAAACTCAAAACAGAGAGTAAAACTGCACATATAATCAGCTAAGCCCATCAAATATGACGATTACAAGATAAATTATGCTTCAATTTACAACAAAATGAAAGGATGATAATTGATTTCCATTTCCATAATCAGGTGGAAAACTATAGAAGGACCATACGAAATAGTATTAAACCACAGAGAGAGAGAGAGAGAGTTGTAGATATATGGAATTACCGGAGATTGAAACAGCAGCTATGCTCGTCGCCATGGAAGATCGGGAGTGAGAGAGAGAGAGAGAAAGAAGCTTAAGATAGTAGATAAAAAGGTGGATTTTTTATTTTTGGTTCAAGTGATTTATAGACTAACTACAGAGCTGCTTCATTTCCATAGATGCCCCTTACTACTACTATACACACACACACAAATTTAAAATTTAATTTTGTTATATGCTACTGCTTAATTTAATTTTTTTTTCTCCGAAGATTTATTGGATTCAATCCTAGGAACGTTGAGTTTTGACTTTTTAATTGCTTGTGATCTTTACATTATGGGGGATTATATTATTAAAGTGTGGTGTCCATCGTACCGGTTAATTAGTGTGTCAATATTTATTTTGTATTATACAAAATATAAAAATAAAAGGTTTAATTCAATTTATAGTATGAATAAAAGTTTGATTATAATATATACATGAACATTATTAAAATTGTCAATTATCTAATTTAAATAGTGTCATTATTCTGTCGATCATAATCTTGACACCGTACTTACTTTACTTTAGGTGTATCAAATAAATTTTAACTTTTTACTCCTATAATATAACTCTATATACAAGGGAGCCTGGCTTGCTAAAGCTGAACCTATTGCCTCGAATGACCCGCCTCATGGCTCGGCTAGCTGCCAAATATTTGGGTCCTCCGTCCGTCCGTCCTGGTTTATGAGACAAAATCTAATAAAATTACATTTTAAGTCATAAAATGGTCGTTTGGACGAAGAGGGAAAAATTATAAACAAAAAAATGGTTTTGTTCGTTGGCTGTTCCGGCAAACCCAACAACTGCAAAACCTTACGTTTGTCTACTTTAATACCAAGTACACAACGAAAACAGGGAGAAGGAGAAGAAAATTCCATGAAATCTGTCCAAAAATTCCCTCATGTCAACTGAAGCGCTTCAGCTTGCCATTCTCTTTATATACACACACTCGCATCTATGCGCTTGCAAACCAAAGATTAAAGGGAATTCCTTTCCAGGGAAAAGAAATCCTATGTGGCCTATGAACATATGGGAATGGGTTTTTAGGTACAACCCACTGTGACGATCATTATACATGAGATCCTGGTATACACCTACAACAGCCATGTGGGTATAATGATATACAGAGAAACCCCATGCTGTGTCTACTTGTCTGAGAAACCCCCAAAGAGCAGTGAAGGATTAACGCCTCGCCTTTCTGGTAGGAGCTTCTCCGTTTTTGTAATAGGCTGCACGGTCTGATCCTTATCAGGAAAGGGAAGAAATGAAAGCGAAAGGGAGAGAGCACCAAATGCATCATCCTCTTCTGCTTTGGTTGCTGCCCTACCTAGAGACTGATCCTGGTTAACTTTCTTTTCTACTTTTGCAGCTAAAAAGGGTGGCATGCTCTTTTTCGAAGGTTTCGTTTCTGCTCCCAATGCAAGCTCGAGATTAGGGAAACTTTCTTGAAGGGACTCGTCATTGTCCGGTAAGACCCCCTTCCAAGGCATGGAACTGTCACTCAAGCCAAAATGCTTCACGGGAAATGGATTAATGGGGAAAAAGAACCTTTCAGCATCTCCTACAGCCTGGCCAACAACCGGCTCATCACAACTTTCATCATATCTCTTCTCCTTGATTAGGGAACTCGAAGTCGCATCTTGTATCCGTGAACCATCTCTAGAAGAACTTGAACGATCAGTATATCCATACAAATCACTAAAGTCCATCTTCGGTTTTTTGTTTGCACTGCCTCCATCAACCAATACGCTATTTACTTCATTCGAATTCGAAAGTACTATGCGACTCAAGTCAGCCATAGCAACTTCTGATTTTGACTCCGTAGAATCAAAGTACAACCGTTTACTGTGATTCAAAGGCCAGCTGTTAAGCTCCTTAAGAGTTGGAACTCTCATCGTCTCTCTCTCCAGGACAGCTTCTGCTTCCAACAATCCTTCCATTTTCAAATTCCTCTTCAATTTCAGTAGATCTTTGCTAATGCCCATCCTATCTTCTATCTTCTCCTCACCAATACTCTGCAAAGTGGCAAACTCTTGTACAACAGCTGAATCTTTACCAAAATACTGAGGTGAAGCCCGCCTATCAAGTGTAGTATCCGAGTGACTTGGCATCTTTTCGTGACTTAAATTAGAATCACTAGCACTTCTTGTAACTTGAACCGAGGTTTGGGGTTCTGAATTCGATTTGCAGCCAGAATCAACGTGTCCCTTCTACAGGGAGAAAATAGAGATTAATACACCACAATAATAACCAGCATAAATAATTTCCTAATGCTAAATATTATTCTTGAAATACACACTAAACATTTGTATAAGCAAACAATAGCAGAAAACTGGGTATGACAATGTTTACAGATTACAATCTAAGGTAAGTTATTCAAAACCTAGATCCCTTCCAAAGTCGAGACTTTCTGTGTTATGGTTTTAGAAAAATTGAATACATCTGTCAGGATCGCTGCAAATTCCACAAGACCCTACCTCCAAAAAATTGTTTTATGTGCGTGCAGAGTAATGATATGCATGCTCATTATTTCTATGTTATTCTATTACTCGGAGCTTGTGGAGCTCTAACTTTGGAGTGTTAGGAGAGGAGTAGGTGTGCCCTGCTTCGGTGGAAGATACGTTGATCTGTTTTTTAGGATTGGAAGCAACAAGGTTCCATAATTTTGAAGTGCTTTCAATTTCATGGTAAATTTGGAATGAGCGTAATGCTAGACTGTTTGGCGGAACCTATATTGATAACCCAAGTCTGGTCTCTGTGAGATTGGACCGTCACAATAAACAGGTGGAGTGGAATAGAGAATAATTCCACACAAAATAATGTGTGATATGGCCCAAAGGTCAGTTACCGTCTTAATGACATCCAATTCAGTTATATAAGTTGGACTATTAGACTTTTCTATTGGAGGCTTGGGCCTTGAAGGATTTTGCCTACAGAGTGTCAGCCCTTGGGGTCCACAGAAGCATGAGCAGTCTTCCATAGGAAATTGCACCCTCCAAACTTGGCGGGAATCAGGAGCTCTGTAATTTGACTACTTCTGGATAGAGTTTTCTCGAAGTGACTGGGTACATCATTATATGCGGGACAGAAGCACCATTTTTCTAAATAAATCTATTGGCAGGTCTCCTAAAGAAGTCTATAGTTTTTCATTTCAGGTGACTCCATTAATATACACGAATACTGTTTGGATTAGAACGTCAGTCAGTTGACATAACAAATGTTAAACTACTTACGTAGTTATGTTTAAATGAACACCCCTTCCCCAAAAGGAAAAAAATCATCCTACATAGACAGAGAACAAGTGCAGATATTTTGGTTTGGAAACTTGAGCAAAAGTGAAGGAGATCAACATTACCAGGGAAGTCGATGTGGATCTGATTTCTGGCCATGAGTGCATAGGGCTTTTTGGAATAGGAGGTAACGAATTAAAGTCCAATCTGTACTCTGGCTGCTCCATAGTTAATTTTGAACATATATCCTTTTGTAAATGGGATATTACTTTAGTACCACCATTTATTGTCTCAGTTGATGATAAACAAGGCAAATCTATCAAGAAACGGGCATCAGATGCCACATCGGAAGATCTGTTGCAGGTGGGTACAGTGTTGTCTATTTGTACAACTGAACATATATTTTCAGGCAAAGACATAATAGCTGTAGGCAGATCTTGGGCACCAGAAAGTTTCTTTGAAGAACCAGACACTTCTTGCAAGCAATTAACCCGCTTCCCTCTGAACACACCCCAAAGAAAGAACATCATATTCCAACCTGTCAATTATGAAAAAAAAAAAAAAGTTATATGACAAATAAATTCTAAGTGAATTATTTTCTATATCTGCAGAAGAACAAATATGTATGGAAAATAGCTTTAGAAGAATATGTGGGCAAGAATACAGGTGTTTCATATATCTCAAGTAATTATTATAAAAGCACAGAGAATTAATAAAGCAGGCAGAGCTGAAAGAGAAGACAAATCATAGTTTATCTAGAGATACTGGCTTAATATTCAAGTACTTGATATAAGGCTATGTTGAGTGCCAATACTGGCCTGATAAGGACCAGAGTGGTGTACTATATATAAGCTTATAATATAACTCATTCACATTACATTTCACATTGTTTGGTGGCCCATCTTTGAAACAAGCTGCTAGGATTCTTGGTGAGATTTGGGTCTGCCCTTTCTACTTTGGAGTGGCTCAGATTAAAATTTGTGGTTTTGGAAGTGGAAAATAAAAAATAGCTTCTTCAGAGATGTGATTTGCTTGTTATTATTTGGATTGTGGTTAGTGTGCAAGACCTATTGAGTCAATAGTTCCTTCAGGATCAGTTTTTATGGACAAATGTTGGCATGCCCTAAGTAGCCAGGAAAACGTTTAACTGAGTTGAGTACAACTTCAAATTTATTCCGTGCAAGGAATATTTCTACAATAGGGCATGCTACGTATGCAAATGGGATGAGACGAGGACAGGCCATCCCATCTTTTGACACCATGTAAAACAAATACAAACACTTTCAAGGTTTCACTCTGTATTTTTACTTTCATTATTATTATTTGCGATGTAGTCTCCATGTCATATAAAACATTTCCACATGGCAGAAACAGACGTAAGACGTTCATGAGCAACAGAATGGCTAAACCATTTAATGGCATTCCTCTGTCAATAGACTCAACGAGACCAAAAAAAGGGGGTTATTCTAAATTAACTAAGAAAGGTGTTCTTGAATGACCTAAAATCTATAAAAGATAACTTATTGTGGATGGGAGCTCTATGCAGCGTAATGTTTATCCCGACATCACCAAACAATATGATTTAAGATGAGTATAAAAAACTTGTGAATTGTTTCCAATTAGGCTGTTAACCCTACTCCTTGAGATTTGTTGTCTAAATGCGTGTGTGCGCGTGTATACATAGTCAGAAGAGGTGGGCGGAGTTATCCAAAGATGTGTCCAATTGCCATTCTAGGGCATGCGTCTAATGCATGATGTATGTCGTCAATGCTCACACCTCAACTACAACATTTTGAGTCAAGATTCACAGTGCCTCACCTCAATATGTTGTAGCAGGGGACAGGACACCATAGCATTATCATTATTAAAATTTTCATTAACTAAGAGCATATATAAGAGATGCGGTTACAATAATTATTCTTAGGTAAGAAGTAAATTTTTACGCTGGGATTTCACAGGAAGCTGATTGGATGGGAATATCAGGATTTCAACACCATCAATGTCTCCTTTGAGAGCTACATCATTCTTTGTCATACTCTCTAATAAAGTCTTGTAGCTTTTCTCACAGCTGTGTCATAAGAAAAATAGAATTTTCACCAATAATGACAAAAGAAAGACATTTGAATTTTGGGAGCAGATTAAAACAAAAGGGAAAAAAAAGTAAGGAAGAAAAAAAAAGAGGGGTGGGGGGGGGGGGGGAGGGAATAGACATGTTACCTCTCATAATCTCTTGCGAAAAAATAGAGCGCAATATGATCCTCTTTAACTCCAGTTTCCGCAAATTGTATTGGCCAAGTACTCAGGCGTGGTACTTCATTCAAAAGAATTTTGCGGGGAAATTTGTTCATTGTTTCAATAACTCTGGGTGACGCACAAGTTGATAAATGAGCTTGAAATCCATCATAAAGGTCTGGCAATTTTCCGCTTCTATGAACCTCAAAACACCCTCTGCGTGAAAACAGATATCAAATTCTGGAAAAGTACTTCAACAGAAGAGTCCACGGTGAACCATTAGGAGAAAGTAAAAATAATATGGCAGACAAATAAAAAACCAATTCTGAAAAGGAGAAGAATCATACTGCCAAATATACTCATGCTCTGGGATGGCTGACATCATCAGAATAGCAGAAGTTGCTACAGATGCGTGACTGGGCAAATCCTTCATGAAAGGCTTGCCATCAACAGGGAGAATGGGCCTATCATTTCCTGTCCCTGAAGTGACTCCTTCAGCATTGAGCTTAATCTGCTTTGCATTGGTATCAGTCATCTTCTCAGTAGATTCGGCGTTAGAGTTCCATGCACTCGTAAGCCCCTCATTTACCTCCTTGCCAGCAACCAATTTTCTTGAGTTACTGGAGTCTTGTAAAGATACTTCACAATTAATGCTCGACGCAGATACCTCATCAGATTGATCAGGAACTCTATTCTTTCTATATATTTCAAGCTTTTTGGGCATAGCAGCCTCAATTGCAGCTTTCAGTTTATTACCCTTGTCCATCTCCTCCTTTGAGCTTCTAGAAGTAACTACATCTTGAGCAAGTGGCTTATGATCGTCAACTACACAAAATAATGCAGAGTGACCTGTATCTTTACATTTCTGACAGGGAACACTTTTTACTCCAGCTATAATACCCTGCCTTGGGCGACTAATAGAACTTTCCTCGACTTTCTCAGCAAGATTTGTTGATTCTCGGGACTGAGGAAATCCATCCGGTAGACTTTCACCAGCTTTACTGATTGATCGATCAGCAGTAAAAGAATCTGATGAGGAATTACCCTTCAGCTTAGCCTGTACAGGCTTTTGTTCCACATAATTGCTGACTCTGTTGGCAGAGAATGACAACTGCCTCTTACCTTCACCTGAACCAGATGGACAATAAAATAAGATGGACTAAGAAAATAAATAATGGCAAAAATAAGCCACGGAGATACATATATTTCGCAGTATGCAACAACAGGAATGAGATGACAAAATCATACCTAAAGGAACTGGCACTTCTGAACCTTTACGAACAACATGATTGACCGGTTTCGATAGCTGGGAAAATTTACTATCAGATGGCACAGACTTTGAGTCACGATTGTTATTTGTGGAAAATGAAACAGTTTCCCCGTGAGAAGCTAGTTTTTGATCAGCTCTCGGCGAAGAAATAGTAGAAGAGGATATTGTTGAACTAACTAATGAACGTTCTAACTTAAAGGAATTCTTCCTCTCAACAAAGTTCCGCTCTTTTGCATGTTTAAGACCTTTTAGATCCTGAACATGAGAAAATTTCGGGGATAACATTTTAACTTTTGATTCACCAGAACTTAAATGCCCCGAGTTAACAGATTTAAATGACATAGATTTGCCCATCACCCTGCTAGTTCCCTCCTTAGCATTAAGTGAAGCAGGTTCTCTCATCGATTTCTGCTTCTTAAGAACAGCTTCATCCAAAAGCTTAACTTTTGACTTTGCATTTGTGGTACTGAATGAATTGGACCTTAAAAAAGTACCTGTCAGATGAACTGCTTAATTTAATATTACCATGAAAATCAAAAAAGACATCACAGTAAACAACATCGTAGAGATGTAATTTAGCAAACAATGTAGTATTGAAAATTAAAGTATTACCTCGAGCTGTCTGTTGTTGGGTACCTGTAGGAGATGCAGTTTCTGCAGTATCATCACCGGGGTGAGCACCAGGAGGAAATTGATGGGAAGGCTTCACTTTCCCCCTATCTAAGTTCTTGATTGAACTATTACGAGAAAGTACACCAACTCTATTAGGAATGGATGTCTTTGGTGATCCAATAATTGGTTCAAGAGCTTGCTTTTTGGCCACTGAAGAAACTTCTGCATCCTCTGCATTTCTTTTACGAGAGATTTTCACAATAGAGTTATCTTTATCAGTTTTATCTCCCTCAACATCTGCATCTTTTCCACCCGACTTCCCAACAAGATGAGCATTTTTGGAGCCCAAATATCCAGAAAATTGAAATTTACCAACTCCATCCACTGCACCATGTTTATCTTTCTCCTGATTTTTTCTTTCCTCGAATTTGCATTCTTGACACAGCCAATCACCTTTTGGAACTTCATCAAGCATTACTTCCATGCAGTAACTAATGACAGCATCAAGTTTAATAAAAGATTATTTTAAGCTTATAGAACTAGATAGACAAAATAGCCAATTAAATCTTCAAGAAAGCAAATGAATTTAAAACTACTTCATAAACTTACGTGTGCTCAGCACCATCACTACACCTATAACATACAGCAAGTAAATCCTCTCGACCTACATCTCCACAAATATCACACACCTGGTACCAGAATATAGAAATAACTAGCACCAATTAATAAAGTTATATCATAACCCCCAAAGTAGGAGTGTAAAAAATGGACACAAGATATTTGTACTACAATAAAAAAAAAATTAAAAAGGAATAAAAGGTAGAAGGCATAGATCAATTTAAATATGAAATATTGAAGTCAATCCAGAAAATTCAACATGAAATGTAGTTTGCATCCTACAAACCAACCCTGTACATCAAAGATTTTAGAAAGATAGAACCACAAGAATTCAACATCAAGAATAACCAAACAACTGTACCAAACCCTTCAGCCAAATTTGAAGCAAAATATAAATCTCAAAGTTCTGTGAATGAGGTAATCAAATACGAAACTAAAATTGTGCACAAATTTAAGAATTGCAAATATCAACTAATTGGGAAGGAGAGCTTCATTCAAATAAACATACTCAAAGGACAACACAAATAAAGAATACAGAGTTGGCTGGTTGAACAAGTATATTCTGTCAAAACAAACAACATAAGTATCAATACTTACATCATGCTCCACAATATCATATTCATCACTTTCATTCACAGGATGCGACTGCATAGAAGTTTCCTTGGCATCAGGTAAGACAAGCAACTCATTGACGTTCTCAACTTCTTGCACATGTTCTACAGAGTTTAAAGCTTCAGTAGGCAGAGCACCGGTAATATTGTCAGTTTCTGTTTTAAGCTTTAGACAGTCTTCCATTGAAGGCTCAGAGTTCTCTCCAAAAAGGCCAACTTTGCTAACCTGAATATCACCAGAAGTATACGAAGCAGATTTCTGTCCACAAACAGTATTTGATACTACCTCCTTTGTCACTAATGGATTCAAATGCTCTCTTGAGCATTCAGGTGGTTCACCACCAATCTGAGAGCATGAATCTACTTCCAAGTCCTTCAGGCTTGGGTCAAAGAAAATAGATTTTCCAATTGGAGGATCGGAGTATATACTTTTTACAATTCCTGAACCAGCACCATCATCTATGTCTTTGGACAATGGATTCTCCATCAATCCTGAATTATGAAAAGAAAAATCAGTTGATGAACTGATAGGAGGGTAAACCTTCTGAATATATTCTTCATTATATCTATGTCTGCTAGATTCATTCGGGCTTCCTTCAACATCAAGTTTATCTCGACATGAAGCAGTTTGGGATGGAACTGCTTTAACATATTCTTCAGAAACTAAACAATTGGGAGAGGCAGAACGCGTTGCTTGATTTTTACTTTCCATAGTTCCACTATCAGAACTAGACAATTTTGTTGCTTCATTAACTCCACTGACACACGAATTATTATCATCATGTCCTTCTAAACTTCTCAAGTCACCTAACTTGTTTTTAAGATTACTCTTATCTGAATCCATTTTTTGAGGTTTCGATGTGGCCAAATCCTCTCTGACAGACCCACCAGATGACAACTTTTGGGGCATCTCAACATCTTGAGATGCACCAGTTACATCAGACATCCTCAGGCTACCCTTACTTTCTGCATTTTCAGAGAATGAATCATGACTAGAATTCACACTGATTACATTGCTTGTTTCACTAGCAGTATGCTGTCCAATTTCACATGTTCTGCTCTTAATAGTTGGTACTACATGATTCACAGAATAACTGAAGGCATTTTCGCTGCATGTGTCCTCCAAAGATTCACCTTTCTTCAATCCCATGAGAGCTTGGTTAATATGCAAACAAGATGAACAAGGAGCAGAGCACAAGTTACACGTCCCAGAGTCACCTCTCACATCAATATTTGAACTCTTGGTAAGCCTACTAACTCCTTGATCGACTCTAGATGACACCTAATAAGATCAACAGGAACACAAATAAGTAAAAACGCAGAAGCGGGTGAGGCACTGAAATCTTTAAAGTAAGAATAAAAAATTAATAATAATGATTTAGTCCTTTATATACATATATATATTATTTAAAAACATAAATCCACCATGCTGTGGCACTGAGCGCCTCTGAAATAATATAAACTTATAAAAACTAGATGAAAGATCTACAAGTTAAAGGCCATTTTGTAATTGTGAGCACATAAAAATAGGAAAGGACAAATATTCTACTTCTCCCTACATTTTTTCAGGTATACCATCAGTTAATGCCCTGTAAACACATTTTTAATTTGATAACCACCCACCTCACTTAAACATATTAAGCAATAAACAATCTCCCCCACCCCCCACCCCCCAACAACAAACAACAAAAAAACAATGCTCAAGTATTCTGGTGCAGGAACTTTGTACCAATGATACAGGCAAAGGAGGGCAAAATAGTAAGCATAATTGAGATGTGCAAATTCATATCTGCATATCCATAGACACACAACCGCACCATATATGTAACTAAGATTTATATTTCATCTGAGAAATAAATTCCGACCAAGTTACCCAAGGTATTTTTTTTATCCATGTACTTTTAGTATTTATACTACTGGGTCTGCCTAGTCCGTGTCTATATAATCCATCACTTTTTTTGCTGGACGGGAAGATGCGATCGTGAAGCCAATCCTGCCTTTACTATAGCAATAGTTCGTTTGGTCTTCGTGGGGGCTTGGATGATCGCTCTTTCTACAGTTCATTACTCAGCTGGGGTCCGTGTGAGATGGCATATAGGCTAGACCTTCGGGGATAAAGGGAATCTCTTGGTTAGGCGTCTGCCGATACAGATGGACTGCGGTTGTCATCGATCAAGAAGGAAACCCAAAGGGAACTCAGGTTTTTGGTGCAATTGCCCGGGAATTGAGACGGTTAAATTGTACTGCTCTTATATATTTGTCATAATTTGTGTCCACTACCAATCCATCACAGGTGACATCCTAAACTGACGCAGCCCATTACAGTCCATAAAAGAGAACCTATCAGATGCCCAAAGGCCGACACATTTACACATCTCAGGCAACAGGGTCACTGAGTGCAATCATTATCTAAAATTTCTAACTCCTGCATGTTAGATACATTTAAGTTGACAAGAAATTCACCAAACAATTTTAAGTGGAAAGAAAACAATTCCTAAATGAATATCCCCAATTCCTATGAATATCTGAACTAGCTACACCTCAGAAGACCCCATATCTGATACCTATAGGATGCCAAAAAGGACACCTTCTCCCAAAGCAAGTGAAAAGGGAGTACTTAGCAAGAAAATTCCTCGCAATTCGTTTGGTCCAAATACCCAAAGAATCACAAACATCACTGATCACACACCACCTTAAATTTTACATCCCTTTTCCTGCCAAAATACCTAAAACTAAAATGCTGAATGCTGACAAGGGAAGGAGTACAAACCCAGACCTAACTAAATAAACAAGACAAGGCACTCCACAAACTCGTCATCTTAGCTTTCCAAATACAATTCGTAAGAGAAAGTGAAATTGTATTCCAATGACAAATGAGAAAATCAAAATAGGACTTGGAGTCAGAAAAAAGTCTCGTTGGATCTCAAGATCAAACTGATCTATGTAGGAAGATACAAGAAGAGAGGAGGGAGAGGAGAGAATAAACATCCACAAACTCTCTATCATTAAGCTTCTGAAATAAATGAAAAATCCAAGAACCCTACTACCTCAACCCACCCACCCACCCCACCCCCCCTCTTACATCTAAAATCCGGAATTAAGCATTATGAAGAAAGATAGACTGGAAAGTCTAAGAAATAAAACCTGAAATCAAACATCCCTAACCAAGGTTCCTCCTGAAACATAATAAGATTCCATAAACCCAATTGTGCTTGATCTAAGATTTGGCTGATAACTACAACATGATAAATCCAATCTTCACAAAGATGAATCATAATGAACTCTTTTTTCCTGTTCTTTACATTTCTTTTTTGTTGGACAGCATAATGGCATCGCATGATAGGATAAATATAGTTTCGCTTTATGTAATGCAAATGATTTGCATGTATATGTTTTAAATATTGGACAAAATGAAGTAAAAGAAAATGATTTTCTTGCAGGTTTACCCAGTTGCAAGGCTATATGCGATGTTTTATCCAGTCCGCAAGATTATATGCTATGATAAACCACTAGAGTACTAACTACTCTGTCTTCAGTTTTATATGTGATGGTTGCGCTTGCGCAGTGATCATATGTGATAGTTTACCCAGTCTAAGGGCTACATGCAATGCTTGTCAAGTCACATGATCATATGTGATGGTTTACCCAATCTAAGGGTACATGCAATGGTTGACAACTCACATGATCATATGTGATGGTTAAATGGGTTTGAAATGTTATGCTATGAACCAATTTTGATATGAAATAATTCCGATATGCAAAGTATACACCTATGATATGAATTGTCACAGGGCCCGCGATTGACACCAAATTTTTTGCCAAACTTTGCCCTTGATGGCCTAAGTTTGCACCAAACCTAGTCAGCCAATTTCACACAGTAAAACACACACAGTGTCCATGCAAGCAATCACACAAAGTCACACAAATGACCGACCTTTTATTGCAATTCAATATGAAGGAATATAACAAACTAAGGGCTTGCAAGACAACAAACAAAAGAAACACTACACCAATATCTAGAACATCTAGTAAATCATAATTAATTTCGAATAGTACATAGAAACATGCATCATAAAGTCATTTGTCAAAGAAAGAATGACTAGAAGAGACTGATATCTAGTATTATGACTAGAAGAGACTGATATCTAGTATTGTCTTAATATGCCTCCAATAAATATCAATGTAAAAGCAGGCAGGCAGGCGCTGTTCCATCTTCCAAAGATTAATTCCAGCATCCCCTAACCAAGCCTGTCATGTTCCCTTTCTCAACCCCAACCTCCCCTTCCCTCAACTAGAAAAGGATACACATGGATTAAGCCAATCCAGACATTAAGAACAACAATTGATTACCCTTTAATCTCACCATATTCAATTGATCGCCATAGTCTGTTTCATCAACTGGCCCTTGCATTCGACAGCTGCCACTCAAAACTGGGGTGATCTAGAAAGCAAACCAAACAACATCAATCACTGTGTCCAAAAGCATTAGCCAAATGTTTTACATTAATTTACGAAACCATGTCTGCATTACATAGTGATGCCACCTAAAGCACCTAGCATCCTAAGCATGATAACTGATAAGAAAAAAATATGCTTGTTTATACATAGCTACTGGAGTTATAAATTACCAACAAAAACACATCAAAATAAAATTAAAAAAAAATCCCAATAATAAAAACTGTGCAAATAACAAAATTAATTACAGAAAATTGAAGTGATCAATTACGGAAACATTAGGGGAAATTAAAATTGAAAGGATCGGAAACATAAATTACATGCCTCCGGTTTCTTAATCATCACAGTCGCATTGTAGAGCGCTTCGACGGTTCGTTTCTTGCGGTTCACCATCGCCGAAATCTACTGACAATGGATCAAACATTAACTTGTTTTGGATTTCAACCTCTCTCCCACGATTTCAACCCACACTAATAAATTTTTAAAAAAATCCCCAAATTCATCTCTACATATCTCTAATTATGAAAAATAAATGAAATTAACGAAAATTAAACAGGGGCAGTATAAATAAAGTATGAAATACAAACAATCTAGTTCTGAAAAAAGAAATGAAATTAAGGAAAATTAAACAGGGGCAGTATAAATAAAGTATGAAATACAAACAAAAACGACGATCTAAGGGATTATCTGTACTAAAATCTATGGCGGAGATTATGCATACAGACTCTTCTTTGCTGTGCTTTTCAGCTTCTTCTCAAAAAAAATTCTCATATATATATATATATATATATAAATTGAAGTGAGAGTCCAGTATTTTTTTTTTCCTCTATATATAAATATAAATATATCTAGCTAACTGCCCGTTGAAGCACCGGTTTATTTTTTAAATGAATTGTTTTTAATTTTTTATTTATTCTATGTATATAATTATTATAAAATATTTTTAAATTTTTAATTTAATTTATTATAGAATAACTATAAATTTTGTTCAAATAAATAATTATCAAACATTTACAATTCAATGTTAGTAATATGCTTACTTTTTGTTGTTTTTAATTTAATATTCAATTTATATATTTTTTAAATTTAGTATTTAGTTTTTATTTTCAATCTTTTGACATAAAATTATTATATATTAATAAGCTACCATCATAATTTTTTATTTTTAATAATAACTTAAATTTTAATAACTATATATAAGTGAGATTTTGTTTTTAACATTAATTAACCAAATATCTCCTATCTAAAATAACATTAATAATTAAAGTTTAATCATAAATATATTTTGTAATATATATTATATTTTTAATATTAATTATTATTTTCTCATAATATTTTTTTTATTTTAAATAGATAGTTATTTAGGAATAAAATTGTTGTACGTCAATAATTTACCATTATGACTTTTAGTTTTGAAAATTAACTAAAATTTTGTCACAATATATAAGTCATAATTATTTTTAACATTAATTAGCTAAATGTCTCCTATATTAGTTAATATTTAATCATAATATTTTTTCTATATTTTTAACATATAGTTATTTAGAATCTAAAGTTGAATAAAGTAAAATTCTAAATATATTTTTAAAGTTAAAAAATTATTGTATGACCAATTAATTAAAAATTTATAAAATTTATTATAAAATAATAAGTTAACATTAAAGTTTGTACGACCGTAAAAAGAAATTTAGTTCTCTAACATTAACTAATAATTATTAATTTCATAACTTAACTTACTAATTGCATATAATTTAGTTTAATTTTATTATTTATTATTAAAATCTTATAATGTTACGTTGTGATCATATTTTTTTAAGATTATAAGACAATTGCAAAAATCAACCAATTTTTTTATGGAACATGTGTAAATGAGGCATATTAAGTTTGAGTTTTATTAGTAGTTATTAAAATTGTTTTAAAATAAATTTAGGGAGATTTTTAAAAGTATGTTAGTTGTAGTTAAATTATAAGCCCATTCAAACTACCAAAAAATCATGTACGAATCACGCTTTATTTTTTAAATAGCATAATTTTTAATTTTTATTTTATGATTATTAAATATTTTGAAAAAAATTCACAAATTAACTTATTATCACTATGACAATGTTTACACACTTTGATTGAAAATACATGATTAATGAGCTAAAGGAATTTTACAAATAATAAAATTATTCATAAAATAATATAATATTAATTATAATAGACAATTGTATGTGGTTTGTATTTCTTTAACTTTTTTAAGCAAATGTTGTTATCATTTTAATACTAATAATAAGTTAATTTCTGAAATTCAATTTTTTTCTATAAACACCATATATAAAACAAATAAAATATTAAAAATAATGCTATTTATGAAGTAAACATGTGTTTTGTATTATTTAAAATAAAATATTAAACACTCATAAAACACTATCATTATGTCTATTTATAAGTTAATCTATTTACAAGTTATATTATAATAATTATGTCGTATATGTTATAAATATTAATTTATATTGCTTCAAAATAGTAAAATAATAAGTTGTTCTAAAAAATTTTAAGATCATAAACAGTGTTTTGGTTCTAGTTAAATTTCATGTTTAAAAAGTATTTTAGTATTAGTTAATAAAATAAAATTAGGAAGAGAATAATTTATTATATGATAGATCGTTTTTAAATATATAATCCAATTATATATTTAATCCGTAGATGTTTTAATTTAAGCTCATGAAAATTAAAATTAATAAAGGACTTCTATAAAAATTAAAATTATTATAAAATAATAAGTTACTCTAACAAATTTCAGGATCATAAATAGTGATTTAATTCTAATTAAATCATAGGTTTAAAAAGTATTTTAGTAATAGTTAATAAAATAAAATTAAGAGGATTTAAAAGGTATTTTAGTAGCAGTTAAATTATAGTTCTATAGCAAAGATCAAAGATTAAAAAAATTAATTTTGCCTTATTATATATGTATATAGACATATAAATATAGATATAGATTTTAACGGTTTATTTTCTGTCACACGAAATAATAATAATAATAAATGAGTTTAATTAAATTTTAAATCTTTTGGATACGGAGGTTTAATGAATTTTGTGAGAAAAATAAATAAATAAAGGAAAAGTCGAGAGCTACGTACGTGTCAAGATGCACATGTAGTCTTATAAGTACGAAGCGTGTGGTTCTGGAATGTGTGTATGGCAAGTTAAAACTTAGTCTGACGCGTTTGCTATCTTGCGCATATAGCTAGCGGCGCACATTTCAGGTTTTAGCCCCTTTTTTTTTTTACAAGTAAAAATTGATATTTTCGTAAGTTTTCTCACACATAAATGCGAGACTCATTTTATTATTCATGTGAAAAGATAAATTATAAAACTATCACTTTTATTTATAAAAATATCAATTTTCGTTTTTATTTATTTATTTTTATTCCTTTTTTCTACGAGTGCATTAATTTGGCTATTTACTTTTACAAAGTAATCGAGGCTCTAAAATATGAAAAGTAAGTATTATTTATTTATGAAAATTAACAAAAACATGTATACTTTAATTGTGAATAAACAAATTAATTAATTGCTTATATATTTATATTTATTTACAAATGATGTTATTGTATCTATTCACAACAAGAGTCAAGACATTTTTTATTCTAAAAATAAAAAAACTCGAAGGCAAACATGGAAAATTATACATTATTTTGGAAATCGATAGTTTCACAATAAAATTTAATAATTTCACAAAGTCCTTGAATAATAAATAAGACTCACATTTATATTATTTATTACTCATGCGTCCTTACTCTGTACCCAATTTTTAATAAATAATTTAGTTTAGAAAAATTACACCTTTGACTTCTTTCAATAATCACCCATTACCATTTATTTTTCCTCAATACAATCCCATTTCACCCTATAAACAACAAGAAGGGATGATAAAAAAAATAATAAATAATAAAAATAAAAAAAAAAGATTTTTTTAACCGAATTATTTCAATTATTCTAAACAATTCAAATTCAATTTTATTCAGTTATAACCAATTAAATTTCGATATTCGGTTTGAATTCCGATTTTAGAAATAAATTACATTATTATCGATATTCGATTTGAATTCTAGTTTTAAAAATAAATTACATTATTCAGGTAACCGAATAACCGAGTTAAAAATTTAAGAAAAGTCATATTATTAGTATTATGATTTATGAGTTTGGTAGACGGGATAAGCCTGTGCCTATTTTGGTTTTGTGTTATGAGTTTAAAAGAAAAGATTTTGAAAATATTATCACTCCGTCCCAAATTAATTGCATTTCTAAGACTTTTTAAAGTCAAATTAACTATTTTTAAAACTATTTTTTTTACTATTTTTACTAACATATAGGTGAAGATATTATAACCAAAAGAAAGTATATACAATTTATTACTAATTTCAATTTTTATAATTTTAGAAATATATTTATATATGCTTAATTATTAATTTTAAAAATAGTCAATTTGACTTAAAAAAATTCCAGAAAAGCAATTAATTTGAGACGGAGGGAGTATGATTTATGACATGATGAATTACATGTCCATTGGAGTACGTAACCTCTTTTTCAAAAGAAGGTGCCTTTCTTGGCCATAATCCTTGCTTATAATAATATACAATTATCAAATCACAAATAGTTTTGTAAATCAAGCCTTCTTTTAGTACATAAAGAATGTAGCAAACTAACATTAAAAAGTCAGAAATAGTAAATAGTTTGTAATTCAAGCCTTCTTTAGTAAATACTCTCTCTGTCTCAAATTAATTGCTCAGTTTTGACTTTTTTAAATCAAATTGACTATTTTTAGAATTAATAATTAAGCATATATAAATATATTTCTAAAATTATAAAAATTGGAGTTAGTAATAAATTGTATATACTTTCTTTTGGTTATAATCTCTTCACCAATATTTTTGCAGAAATAATAAAAAGATTAGTTTAAAAAATGGTCAATTTGACTTTAAAAAGTCAAAACTGAACAATTAATTTAGGACGGAGGGAGTAGTTTGTATTTATTTAATTTCACGAAAAATTAATGGTCATAAAATTTAAAATTCAAAGAGTGCACGTAATTATATTTTTCAAAAAATACCTACCGCCAACTCAATTCTCATGCTTGGCAGCCTACATTTCTTTGGCTGGAAATTGTATGTTTTTAGATCACCTACAGCTTGTTGGATCAGGTAACATGATGAATACATGGGTACATAAGCTTTCAGCAAATATAGATAGAATAAAAAAAGTACACTAGCTAAAAAATAAACATAAAACCACTCCTACAAAGATCAAACAAAACAGCTCTGCGACAACTACATCGTATAAAATAAAATACACAAGGGAAACTCAACCAAATATATGACACAATTCCATGTTCATCCATCCTCCTATATCCTCGACTCCTTTCCCTCCTTGGGGGTGTACATAACACAGCAGTAAAAGGAAAGCTTTCTTGCCACATCACATAATACTCGTACCCTTCCCCTTAACTAGAGTACCCAACTGTACAAAATCTTGCTTCATTAGTCGCCCAAAATGCGTATGGTATTCCTAGTAGATTCATGAAAGCGCTTTCGGGGTACTATTTTGTTCAGAGTTCAAGAAGTTTTGAAACAACTTGATCTATTAAAGATTTTATAATTATGAATCTTCAGTAAATGATTGCTACCAACTTACATATGGAGAAGCTAATCAATTGGGTGTTTGTCAGCCTGGCGAGATGTATAATGTGCAGAAAGCAAAAGCAGAGATAGAAAAGCACTTGCTACAAAGATTGCATCGAACCACCGGTGGTAGAAATCAAATTGAATGTCTCCACCCAATACATCAGTTATGATCATCCTGCAAAATAGTATGTATTATCTCAGGTATACCGTACTACTGGAATGAAAAAAAGTAGGATTCAAGCAAACTTTAAGGGAAGGTCACTAGGTTTTAATTTAACCAGTAAAAAAGTCTTCAGTTATTCGGAATACAATAAAGCACGTTTAACCTGCTATATAAATACATGTCAGTGGGAATTCTAAGAATTATTTTATGCATTTTACCCTGCCGCGGCTTTTAAAAATATAAACACAATTATACAAACAGGCAGAAGTACCACCTGGATTTTGCAGAGGTAAAGAAACTAATGCACAACATCACTGATTACAGTAGCTTCATAATCCAGAAAATGATTACATTTCTCTAGAACCACGAAAGAAGGGATAATTCCTCTACTAAGGTTGTCAATAAAGTATGTTCTTCAACCAAGAATTTCTTAGCAATTTTGCTACAAAATATAGTTTTATTATTTTGTATCTTGAAGAACGAACAGTTTAATTTATAGGATTTTCACTTTTAAGGTGATAAGCCTTTTGCTCAGGCTAAGCAACAGAAGGGATCAACTTATAGTTATTTGTATCTGTCATATGTGATATGTCAGAACCATTCTCAAAAAGGTTTTTTTTTTCCAACAAATTATAAGGAATATCATGCCCAAAGTTTAAAATAAAAACCAACAGCATCTGCAGAACACACAGAAATCTAAAACTATATGGCATGGCATCCAAACCATATATACCAAACACGAATGAAGAGACCTTGCTTGACAATAAAAATACCTGTATTCAGTGGCCAGGCTTTTTCTAATTAAAAGAATTGAAGATACGAAATACATCCCCATAATTTCAGATAGAAAAAGCACTACATTGCTTGAAGATCCACTTCCCACTCGAGAAACAGCAAAGAAGAACTGCACAGAGCCAATAATTGCAGATCAGGAAGATATCAAAACCAATATGGCCTGCTTCCAATCTCCCCCCCCCCCCCCCCCAAAAAAAAAAAAATTAATAAAATAAAATAAAATAAAATAAAATGTATATATATATATATGCGTGTCTATATAATTCTACTTTGAGCAATGCACATTCTAATCACTACCATGCATCATGCATGTCGAAAACCAAAGGACTTCTGTAAATATGAGATAGTAAGAAGAAGAAAAAAAGATCATAGCAGTTATTTTCCTAATACAATGATCAGTACTATGTACAAAATGCAACACAAAAATGAGTAGGAAAAAAAACACTTTACCTTCATTAGATTAGTTAGGAACCCCCTTACAGAAATAACTACTAACATTCCGATGAACAAGAGAGATATATACTGCATAACAGAGAAAGAATACAGGTGAGAGTAGCAGATCTGCCTTAGTCAACAGTGAGTAAAAGAGAAAGCAACTGCATAAGTCCAGCAAAAGAATAAACCCAACTGCATATGTCCAGAAAAATCATAAAATGCAACTGTGCAAAACAATGCTACCAACAGAAGAGATCAGGCAGTTCAACTTCTGCGTCTCTTTTCCTTCTTCTATAATATCATTTGCTTGCAAAGTAATTCTGACTGAAGTGCAACTACAAACATGGGGCAGAAACCTTTAGTTTACTTTTTGGTGGACCAGGGAAGAGAGGGAGGAGGGGGAGTTCGACTCAAGCCAAGAAACTGAGATATGAAAACCAACTAAAACTCGTGCAAAGAAAAGACATTCACTATTTGCAGCTAATAAACAGCAATTAATGAAGTTGTAGCTTTCTTTGCTGTTGGACCAATAAAGTAACCCAATAATACAATATGCATTAACATAAATAAAACAGGTCGACAATATTGAGGCTTTTCAGCTTGTTTAACAAGATACATCCCTCAACAATTCCATGACTATTCCAGTCATGGGCACACTTAAATAATCACAAATGTGAAATAACAAGAAAGTGATTAGCATTTTGAACACTTTTAAAGTAGCAACATGGCATTGTTGCATTTGAACAATGGCTAATTGCGCTACTGAGTATCCTGTCATAAAGGCAGAATAACTGAAAATTCATATGGTTTGAAGAATTGTGTCTGTGAATGGCAACATGAGCAATTTAAACTCTCAATGCTTTTTGAAACTGGATTACAATATTCCATACAAACTTAGACTTCACAACTAAAAGCTTCACACCTCTAGAATTACAACCCAGGGTTCCTGTTGCAAAATTTCTAAATCATTTTTACACCATATGTTAAGTAGTTGATGGAGGTTATAATTATAAATTTAGTAACTGGAGCCATCATGTTTTGCCAGACTCCCCCCATAAGAGTGGGCTAGATATACACGAGTACAATCGACCGAGTGGAAGCAGAAACATTAATTTAGGAATTTGCTTGTCCTACTATCATGTTAAGTTGTCAATGACGGTGTAACTACAATAATGATGACATCATTAAAACAACGCAAGAATTAAATATGCTTTCTACTAGTGTGAGGTTATAAAGAGTGGGCAATACATTGTGATCATATCATTTAGGGGCAATAACTAGCCTGTGATAATAATGCAGCATTGATGCCAATGTCGAAGAACTGTAAGAATATGCTGATTGTCCTTGTCACGGGATCAACCGAACCAGCCTGTCAAAGGAAGACAAGCTATAAGAAACTAAGTTGTATACAAACAAGTGCTTTAGAAGGAGCTGTAGATAAGTGCTTAAGAAGCAAGTGACAGAATAGATAAAGTTGAACTGTCAATAGAAGCAATTAAGAAAAGAAGGGCCCGTACCTCCTTGAAAACAACGCTTTGCAGAGACTGCAGGGAAAAAAAATTAAAAAAAATCAAACCACCAGATAATTTAGTTTGAAAGGCATCAACAATTAAAGACAAGGGAGGTTTACATTCCAGCAACAGATGAGATTAAGATTAAAAACAAAATAAAATATTTGCAGGATAATATCTGCAAATAATCGCAATAAACTTACAGTGGAAAAACAAAATAATGTAACCGAGATAAAGTATCAGATACACCACATTGAACTTGCCAACGACAATTTTGCATCCTCCAAGTTGTCAGGATGAGAAAAGAATTTCTCTTCTTGGGTTGAAGATGACGCAAAGGTGCTATGCTTTCCATTCTACTACCCTACAGAGGAACTACTGAATGCCAACGCCCGGTTGAAGTTTTGAGGCAGGTTTCCTCGAAGATTGAATATATGTATTTATCTAAAGTTGTAGGAAGTACCATTTTTTATTTGGAGGTGCTTCTTCTATTTTTTGAATCCACTAGCTGCATATCCTGAAACTTGACTTCAGAGGACATCTTCCACCATTATTTCTTCTTACTCCTCAATATGACCTGTGAATTTTCCTTCTTTAAAGGCTTCTCAACTAACACTACTACACTAGTCCTCTTAATTTCTGGTTTTGCTTAGTTTCGTGGGTTAGTTTAAGCACTTGAGATTTGGTCAAACTTTTACAAGTCCCACCTTTATTGGAGAAGATAGGATATTTCCCAAGACAGCATCATTCATGAAAATATTATGACACATTTTACGATTTACTTATCATACAACCGAAACAAAATCTGCAACCAAATGAGGAATGTTTATTTACCATCAATCTAAATATGTTGACCCTGTATAAGCTATACCTTTATCATTTTATACACACAATAGACTGAACACGCATAGCCTAGTAAATTCTGCAGGTGACCCCTCCAAGTTCGAGAGTAAGCAGCAGCTTCCTGAAAGTAACAAACCACAATGGAAAGTGATATCAGCCAAAAAGGAATAATGAACTGAGATTGTATAAACATGATTTAGAAGACACACCATGTTTTTTTTTTTTTGAAGTCTTATCAATGACTTGATATACATAAATATGCTCTATACAGAAAGTGTTTTAGAATTCTGTTTTCAAATATTGATCACAAAACTGTTTGACTGGCTTGACTAATACTCCCTCCGTCCTCCAAAGGATGGCCAAACTACATTTTTCACACAAATTAAGAAAAGTAAAGTAGAGGAAACAGGAAAGAGAGTATAATTTTTTTTCCAAGTTTATCCTCAATGGCCCCACATAATTACATATAATGATGCGTCTTTTTTTTTTTATACCAGTGGACCCCACAATGATATATTTGCCATTTACTTTATGTACTTATTGCCATCCTTTTGAGGACAAAAAAATTGTACCTTAGGCCATCCTTTAAGAGGACGGAGGAAGTATTTAAGAAACCACTCTCAAAATATGGACAATTTTACCTCGAAGCTGATTTTCTAGACCTAAATATAATAAACTAGACGAATAAAATTATATTACAAATTGTATTTCAACATATATCTAAAAACACTGTTCAAATACTGTCCAAAAATGGAAGTCCTAACTGATTTGTTGACTTTTTCAAGGAAGCTTGCCTATGACACTCATAATTTTTATTAATCGCTGTTTCAATACCAAATTTTCAGAAAAATATATTGTTAAAAATAATACACGAATGATCTATGCTGCTATGCAAACCTTAATATGGGTTACAAAAAAGAAAAGATCTAACAAGTCAAAAAGGACTCGCGTATTTGGACGGAGGTATTATATAAATACACTGACAAAATGTCTTAAACTCTGTGCTCCCACGCCCAAAAAAAACCAACTACAACTGAAACGGGAAGGAGATAGTACTGTAGTAGCTTATAAGGGTTGTAAAATGGCTCCATCAAGTGACAATTAACTACTTAAAAGTATTGCCCAATTTCTATTTGAATAAAAAAATATAGGTAGGTATATTCAAAAGTAAAATACTTGAACTGTAAGTTATTATTATTATTAAGAACTCTCTATAGACGTTGGAACCATAGTACATGACCCAGTTTCTCTATAAACTAGGGGGTAAAAATGATCTCGTATAAGTTTATTAATTTTCCATTGAAATTTGGGAACTTCAAAATGTATATACATAAACTGGCTCATATCCCTGAAATTGGCAAATATAGTTACTTCAAAATTATAATTTAATCAAATATTTACGAGGTATCTTTCACAAGTGAGTGGAGATCATAGTCAAAGAATGTCAGGAAACTACACATGCAACTAAACTTGTTATCTAGTTTTTAAGAACTTAGATTGACATCTATCTCATTTTATTACGAAACATTAATTACCTGTCCAGAATGTTTACTTTCAGAAGCAGAAAGCGAGGTTGTCCATAGTAAGACCACAAGTTCACAAACATTTAGGATAAGAGTGCCAAGTTAGTTTACACCAGTAAACTTTTAAAGGATTTGCTGTCAAAATGGACATATGATCATGTGAAACGGTGACCCTACCTACTAGTGCTGTAGTTTAGTGTTCATCCTCCAAGCTTGAAATTGGTTCGAGTTCGAGAGTAGCACACATTGCTGATCATGCCAAACATTAGGGCTACACTTGTTTGCAAAAATGATGGATGAGATGGGATTATTTATACTAATTTAATAGGGACTATTTTATCACATGATTAGTCCGTTATTTAAACCATGGACTATTTGTTATAATTTTTAAGGTCATTTGATACCTTTAAAGGGGATAATATAATACCACATTTTCACTTGGGATTATAATTCTTCATTTCCTTAGAAAAAATATAATCCATGGGATACAATAACGGACTAACTATAAGATAAAATAATCCGCATTGGCAATAAATTAGTAAAAATAGTCGTATCCCACCGATCATTTTTGCAAACAAATGTAGCCAAGGTATATTATATATCAAAAGTCTACCCCTCCTACCACACAACATTAGGATCCCACCATACAACGTTAGCAAGACAAACAATGGGTAATAGTCTTCTATGCATACTTTGTTTCCAATGATAATTAATAATAATTGCTATTATAAAATTGAATGCTCTATGTTTACAGCCTAATCTTAAATCTCCTCGTTCTGAAGCAAATGGAAACAGCCTTTTTGTTGAGGAAATAGGTCTTGCTCCAATCACAGAGGTCAAAAGTCCTTTAATTACCGATTACGCAAAAATTCAATTTTATTTTTAGTCAAAAGTATTACTAAACCCTGATATAAAAAAAAAGTATCCTAAACCTTGTTTCCCTTTTTCAACTAATTCATATATACACACACAGTGGAATAACCTCTAACAACGGTGATAATAGTTGTTCATGAAGTAAAATATAGAAGATGTATAAGATGTTAACTTAGAACAAACTTATAGAAATCCAAGGCATAGGAACAAAAGCTAGCTTACAAATAGAATGGAAGAATGGAAGAAAAATCAACCTTGGCTTGGCGAAGTTCATAGATTTCCAAAAAGAGCTGCTTGGAGAGCTCTTCTAAAGCTTGTACCTCTGCTTCCATGCTTTTAATATCTTCAGATAGAAAGAAGAAGTCGATATTAAGAAAGAAGAATTGGGATATAAATGAAGTGGTAAAACAGAACTGAATTAAATATTATTGAAAGTCCATCTAGAGATAGATATGTATTTCAGACAAGAGAAGTTTTGCTTAGAATTAGTTATCTTGGCTCAGAGCATCTCGTTAGGAGACATGTCTCTCCTTAAGAGGATAAACTACCAAATGTGAATTACAACAGCATAAACTGCCAACAACTATTTTCAGACCTAGAACTAACGTGTTATTTGCAACACAAAGACAACCATGAAATAAAGGTTTAAATAGCACACTGCTCGACATAGAGATATGAGCCGCTACAAAGCAATAACATTTCTTTCATACTTTAAAGTGACATTTATGAACCTTTGTTTTAAAAACCCAGCCTAAGCCCTAGGCAGACCCATACCACCTCTATTAAGCTGGGCTCCTAGGTCCCGCTAATGCAATATTAATCCTCACTCCCATCAATTTATTAAATTGAAAACTTTGAAACTCTACAATGCTTAAAATGAATTTGTTGTGCCTTATAATATTGTTTTTTGATAATTTTCCCGTAAAATTTAGAATGTTGACATCTACTATATGGTTTATATGGTATATACAAATACATACAATAGAAAGAAAAATATATATGACCGCCTAGGCAGCCTTAGGGGGTGTTTGGTTAGGATTGAATGAGTCTGAATGAGTCAAGATCTGAGCGAATAAGTCATTTAGACTGTTTGTTTACAAGTTTTGAAATCTGAATTGGGCTGAATAGATCTGACCAATTCTTTTTTAAAAAAAATTGGATGAATCGGCTGAATACATCTGAGCAATATTCTTTACCCAAATACCCATCGTTCTCTGCATTTGGTTCTCCTCTATGTTATCCATCGCCGCTCTCTCTTCTTCGCTTACCTCTATCGCAGCTTCGATTCGTCTCCATCTCCTTCCACAATTTTTGACAGGTAACCCTCATCTTTGAAATTGCTATAGTTACAATAAAAGTCTATGATAACTTCATTCTATGGTATGATCATAAAGTAAAATTAGTTCTACTTTCTGTTTTCTGTTTGATCCCGCTCCAATTTTAACATGGACTGCTTTCTGTTTCATTTGATCCCGCTCCAATTTCAGCCGTATTCTTCTTCTTCATATCGTATTCTGTGCGCATGAGGTGAAGGTTAGTTCCTTCAAGAAGGTTTGTCTTTTTTCCTTCAATTGATTAATCTTAGTGGTTTATAAGGTAATTGTTTTGTCAATTTGCATTAGTTGCTTGATAGGTATAATTGTAGTAGTTAAATCAACCTTTTTTTTCTTTATTAGTATGAATATACATATATGTATATATGTGTTTATCTGTGTATGTATAAAGGAATTGTAAATTGAAAATGAGATTTCATTGTTTTGGGATTGATTTGGAGTTGGGTATTATATACACATGAAGTACTGATATGTGAAATTTGAGTATGATATATTTGTCAAGAGATTATATTTTCAGTTTGTCTAAAGCTTTGTGTTGATCAGAATTGAAAGCTTGGTTTATTTTATGACCCATTAGTGTTTCTGTTTTGAGTAGGTAAAATAATTTGTAAGTATGATAAAAAAGATGTATTGGAGATTAAGGGGGCATAAATATGAGGCTATAACTTCATTTTAAAGAAATCACACAAAACAAAACTACGCAAAACAAATTACATACATGAAGACGTTGAAAGAGGAAAGTTCATAAATCTTATCAAAACTGGCGTATGGCCATGTAGTGGGATTTAAGTCCAAAATTGTTGCAGTTGAGTTATTTTAGTGCAGAGTATGGGAGTTTTTTGCAAGACAAATGTGATTTTTTGGTTTAGTTTATGTTGGGAAATAATTTGGAGTTGAAGTAGTATTGTTTTGAGAGGTAATTTTGGTGGTATGTTTGCAGCTCAGTGATTATGCAGTGTATGTGATGCATTCTTTTGTTGTGGTATTTCTTTTTGATGCTCTTGTATGAACGGGTATAGTACAATGGTATGTGCATATGAGCTTCTTTGTTTGGTAGATTTGTGCTCCAAATTTGTTGCAGTTGAGTTATTTTAGTGCAGAGTATGGGAGATTTTTGCAGGAAAAATGTGATTTTTGTTTTAGTTTATGTTTGGAATTAATTTGGAGTTGAAGTAGTATTGTTTAGGAGGTAATTTTGGTGGTATGTTTGCAGCTCACTGATTATGCAGTGTATGTGATGCATTCTAAGTAGTGGAGCTTGAATGCTAGCTTTTTATCCTATTGGGTGGCTCTTTATTTAGTGAATCAACTTGCAATTTCTGGAATATCGCAACACAAGGTACTGGCTTGCAGATTTTCGACGTCGGCGTGCCTTAAACAGAGAAGAAAAGTTTAACCATGTTCATGCCTAACTCATAAATATTATTGAGCGTGCCTATGGCAACTCATTGAAATTAATGTAATTTTAGTAGTTTTAACTTATTATATTTTCTATTTTCTATGAAACTTGGGTTAAAATTGTTTGAATTATTCAATACTTTGTTTGAATTATTTATTTTTGTCTGTTGTACAATGAATATTGTATTTAAATTTATTTTTTTTAGTACGTCCAGACAAAATTATATACTCGTTCAGCATAGTTTAGAGGGGTAAAATAGTAAAAAACTGTTATTCAGATGTTTCAGACATATCAATTATCAAACAATTTTTTTCATTCAGTATTCAGCTCCATTCAGCTCATTCAAATTACTTAAACATTCAGAACTGTTTCATTCAGTTTTATCAAACAGCCCCTTAGTCCGCCTACTGATTTTAGAACATTAATAAACCATGACTATCTCAAATGGCAAACATAATTATTCCATAAAGACCAGAGAAAAGAAGAATCTTGATTCCCTAAGTTTTAGGTCTTACTGTTTTTAAGCTTCTAGTAAGCAGCACGATGACTCAGATCCTGTCACAAAATAAGATTGGCAGGTTCCAGTTTTCAGAAAACTATCTCATGATAATGCAGTATGCATAATTGGTGAAGAACAATTTTTTCGAAAGAAAAAAAAAAAGTGAAGTTTTTCAACGTCTTAAATACATTGTCATAGATACCACTGAAAACAACAACAACCATATCAGTCGAGGAAACTAAAGAAGCACCATTCTGATGCACCAAATTTTAGTATGTGCTGACCATGTTCTTCTAAAGAAACCGCAGAAAGTAATACTAAACACATATATACCACATTCCTTTGGAGAGATGCAGAAAAATATATTATATTAGATTCCTTTACACAGAAATGAGCAATTATGTGAAAGAAACGAAATAAACTACCTTGTTCCTTTTGGTCATCCTGCACAGATCTTACAACTGTTCCAACAATGCGCTTGAAGATTGAGCTAGCCTTTAATTTCTGCAACATATAAATAACAGGAATCAGTAACTGAAGATCAAACTCAAAACCTGTCATCCGATGTCCGACTCTGGTATTGAAAAACCATTGTTAGATTTTTAATATCATTTCATTTTTCACAACAGGATGTACAACAGAAACAAACAAGTTATAATTTATAAAGAAAGCTAGTAACGAAACTTTAAGAAAATGAGAGTCGAACATAGGACTGGTAACATGATTCATAATTTATAATATAGTGTCCACCACCATGTTGAGATATTTAGTAATGTATCGGTGGTGTCATGATCTTAATGACTTGGCCACATATCATATTACTGGAACCAAGTAATAAGCCTATTGTGTCTTTATAACGTAAAGTAGGTGCACCAATGATGAGTAAAAGGTCCAAGCTGATTCACTTAAGAGTACAATCCAGTGCCAACCCGAAAAAGCTACATAAAAGTACACAAATGATAAGATAAATAACACAATAGCGACTCTTTTGGTTGTCAGTTAAAGGATTGCATGAAATGATATCTTCGTACTTATGTTCACTCTAACCATGAAATGATAATTTCTCTTCTTTTTTTATATGTAAAGAATGTTGTTTCTAGTTTTCATTATTTATTGATTAAGTTGTTTATGATTTTATAAATACCAAAAATTATGTAAACAGTCAAACAAAGAATAACAATTAGGCTGAAAACTGACCATGTAATTATCATTTCAAATAAATCGCAGTAACTAGAAAGTAAAATGATTTTATACAGAGAGACTATTGAACCTCTTCAGACCCTTGAATTCGCTCCATCTCCATCTGAGAAAGAATGATCCTCTTTTTCTTTGAGATGCAAGTCTCAATTGACTGCATTAGTTGTCTTTCCAAAGCCTTGATCTCTGTTTCTTCAATTTCTCTTCCACATTTAAATAAAAAGAATAATCAGAAAGCTATGAAATGAAATGAAAAGCACATAATAGTACGTTTTCTAATAGATTTTGCTTCTTGACTAAAGACAAATTGTTCTCTGCACAGTTGTTCCCATGAAACACAATTATGCCCAGGCAAAGATAGTGATCAAAGGTTCAAAACTAACACCAAAAATGATAACGAAAACATGATTTCCTTTTGGCACTCTGCAAGGCTCCGATAAGTTGAAACAAGGCTTTGTTATTAAGATCTCTACATATATGTATAGATTATGTGTGTGCGTGGACTTGCTTTATGTGAGATAAATTGTGCATCATGTAAGCATTTTTTACTACTTATCAATTATGATTATAAGTATAAGGGTTTCCATAGTGCCATGAACCTCTTAGCCCCACCCCCTTTTACTTTAGGCTCCCCAACTTTAATATAAGCAAACTTACCTGATGAAGAGAGATAGATAACTGTACGGCAAATTCACAGCTCCAAAACCAGATAGGACAGCCATGACGGTCACCCCAATAACACCAATTCTGCTGACCAGCTGAGGGATGGTAAAAAATCCTGGAATAAACAATTAGCTTGAGTGACGAACTAACATTACTAACATGGCAGGTTTGGAGTAAGGAAATGGTGCAGTTGGTATACCGGGATTGAAAATGAAAGGATGGAAAGGTAAAGGAGCAAAAGGCACATCTCATGGGAAGCGAACCCTTGAGTGGGTACGAAAGGAGGAAAGAAAGGAAAGGGTCTTTATTAATTTCACACTATAGTAGACCTGTTATTATAAAAGGAAGCTACGTATAACCTACTGAAAGGGGTTAAAAGGCTTCCTTGCCCTTCTCCCCAACTGTGGTAACTGGGAAGTGGGAATATTGTGAGTCCCAGGGAGAAATTCATCTCTCTTGTTTTTTCACTTCCATTCTTTTTCCCTCCTACTAAATGTACCAAAATAAACAGATAATTAAAAAGAAAGGCAAAATTAAATACAATAAAGTTGATCAGATGTATAAAGTATTAAAGTTTAACTCCTTAGAACACACAGTAAATTGTGAGGCCGAAAGCACAACATTCAGACAGCAATTGTAACAAGTGTAACACAATTTGGAATATGAATACATTATTGAGTTAAAGGAGGTATGATGGGTTTGTTGTACTTGGGAGTATATAAGGTCTATCCCAGGATCCCAAGCTCCATATTTCCTGGGTTTGGTAACAAACTTGCTGTTAGTAACAAGGTTTCAATGCACATACAATTTCAATCTAAAGGGTAGGAATAAAAATAAAAAATAAAACTGGATTCTTAAAGAGCATGCACCACAAGCATATCATGATACGGAAAGAAACAGAAATAGAGAGGGAGGGACGGAGAGAGAGAGAGGTGTACAAGAAGTCGTACTTATAGGGTTCTCAACTACTCATAAAACAAAGGGCAAAGACTAAAGAGTGATTGAAGAGAGGGACAAACGTTATCTATTTGGCATAATTCAAACTAAGAAGAAAATTTGAACCTTTATCAGGTGAAGGCATGGGAAAATGAATGCCCATCCGCCAAAAAACATAGAGAAACACGAACAGGAATAAGATGGCTCCAAGTGCAGCCCGTTCTTTCCTTAAACCTAAAATACAAATCAGGACTTAGTGAATGCATAAAGATTAAATAAATGAATTACCATAGTAGAATGGAACTTACCATTGTTGCAAAGCATCAGATAACAATGATAATAAGGCAACATGAACACTAGTAACATTATCAAACAAAACAAATCCACCTTCCAGTTTATCCACCTCGCCCTACAGACAATACAGAATAAAACAATGTAATTTATAAGCTGTACAAGTTCCCCCAAAATAAATTACCCCTCAATTTGAAAGTAAATTATTATTAGCAAGTAATTACAACTGTGATTGGCATACTTCTTTTCTTCTAATCTTTTGTATACATCTTTGTATAGATAAAATCCTTTGCATACTTTTTCTTTACATTATGAATATAACTATGTTTTGACATCTATCTATAAATATAAATAGAGAAACCATGAAGATTCTACATAACTGACTAATTTTTAGCAAGTATATATAAAAAATTAAATTAAAAAAAATACCCACATGGGTTGATTGAAAAAAACTAGTTCACTAATCCAAGTTGGGCATACAAGTCTCAATTTGATTTTGTGTGTTATAATGTAGAAAAAACATTAATAAATCAAGAAAGTACATAGAGAAAATAAAACATTATAACTGACTAGTTTTTAGTAAATAGATAAAAAATTCAAAAAACCCCTCATGGGTTGATTGATTCAAACAACGCATGGGTTGATTGATTCAAACAAGTTCACTAATGCAATATGATCATGTAAATCTCAATATGATTGTGTGTATAACGTATAACAAATGACAACAAATCAATAAAGTATAAATACAGACAATAAAACAATGAGTAGATAAAAAGTGAGAGGGAGTATTAAATGAGTTACTCTTTGGAAAGAATGGGAATGATCTCGAAAAGTACGAGCTGAAAAAGATTGCAGGAGAAGGCGAAAACAACACTGAAGATGATCTGAACCAGTGCCCTCTTCTCTTCGTACTCTTTGTAGAGTCTCCGGTTGAGGAACCAGAGCCCCGTCCATCCTAATAGCGAAAGGGAACCCACCACCACAAATCCCTCGTAGATCGCCCATCCCCAACCCATCTCTCTCCTCTCTATCACTTGATCTGATATTTATTTTGCAGAGGGAGAAAGTGTTTACCCCTTTTAACTGAAATTCATGTCGGTTTATTTATTAGTCGAACGAAACAATAAATGTAAGGATTTTCAGTCCAACGGACAAATAATAAGAATGATATGCCGGTTTATTTTAAAATTTCATCTCTTTTTATTATGGACATTGCGACTTATTTTTGTTAATTATGAATATTAATTTTAAATAACATATATATTAAGTAATACTACAATAATTTGAATTTGTATTGTTAAGGAATTGTTATTTTTATAAGTTAAAATTAATATGTTTACAAGTTTCTTATTACATGGACTCATATATCAGTTATGTGAGAGAAAAATTATAAAATTGTCATTTTTACTTATAAAAAACATTAATTTCCTATTATTAACATTATCATGATTGTGTTTTTATACTAATAATATAAGCTTTTATTTTGTGATATGTGATAGATTTGCGTACATTATTTTTGATATGTCTTATTTTATAGCAACACCAAACAGTTCATCTTTCTCGGTTCGAGAAATGCATTGTTGAAACTAGGTTAAATCACCAAGTGACTATAAGTTCAGAACCTAGCGAGTTCAATTATATTAGACTCGTTGGAATCTTGATTATCATGTGCGCGTATTGACATTGCTCCTCCTTCTATTGAGATATTATTGTCATTCTCAATGAGATATTCGGTTTCAATTCGAGCCATTTTTGTGATCTAAGGGGAAGGAAAAATGTACTTGGATAAAAGTCTCCGCTGGATTGAAAGAACAAAGTCCCCCTGATCACTTCATCCGGTTGATACAAAAATGGTATAAGCGCGAGGGACCAACTGCCTCCTCCGATCGCATTACCGAGAAGGCATGGGCATTGCTGATTGACTAGCGTGCCTTTTTAGTTGATACAAAACTATATAATAGCATCCAAATTTTCCCATTCGATATATGATAAATCATTCGTGGACGTTGATAAGATCCATCCATTTAACACCACCTTAAGATGATGACATAGCTTTAAAGTTAAGGATGCGCTTTCGTGTCTAAGTGTCTATAATATGGTTGAATTCTAAAATGATTGGGAACTACATCGATATTGGCATAAAAATAGCAGCAATGTTTTTGGATAGTAGAGGAGCTCCTCCCCAATGTAGTATTAACGAGCGGGGCGATCCCTGTCTTGTTTATCCAACTAGTTTTTTTTCCCGTGATACTTAAATTCTATTTTTAAGAGCTCATTCGTCGCTTGAACGAGATCTATTCTCTTAATAGGCAACAAAGCTGAATAGAAAAAAGGTTGAGTTGATTGATAAATGCCTTTTTAGCCTTTTTATTTTTAAGATTTTATGTAGTCAAATCAATATGAGACGGGACGGACGGTCGGTCACAGGCCATAATGGGACTACCATAGAATCAAAGCCTGTCTGCTCAAGCTAAACATAGAAAGAAGTATTTTCCTACATTTTGAATATGTTTTTGAACTTATATATTCCAACATATTTGATGAAAACTTTTGCAGAGGAGTAAACAAAAATACCAAAAAGTAATGCACATGTGAAAATACAACAATGTTATTTGGGTTATCATTTTTGAGTTAAAATATTTTTTTAAAGAAACTAATTATTCAGATACGGTGAATCCCAACAAGAAAAAAATTTAATTGCTAAACATGAAGTTATGAAACATATGTGCTAGATTATGTTGGTGTGTAAGTGAAATTTTTGTTACTTTTGAATTGTAGCAATCAAGGTGATAGTGAAATAATTTATTAATGTCGAATGAATTTTAAAAAGTGTTTAGTTGTTACAATTTTAATGAATCAATTTTGAGAATTTTATTTTTAAGGATGGATATAGAATTATTCATTCCACTTGAAAAGAGAATAAATTATTTTATCGGTAAATAAAATAAATCATTTGACGTAAAGGAGTTTACTTTTTGGTCGTTTAAATAAAAAGTGATGTGATTTAATGTTCAAGACCATTAGCTTAAATTTAGATGGCCGTTACTTATGGAACCTTTATTTTTTGAACAATATACAATCGTCCCGTGAGTTTAGAGATTTAATTACATTCCTACAATGGAATCTTAACGCTCAAACCAATGCTTAAAGTGTGGGAACTTATTCTGTTTCGATAAATATTCTGGTTTGGACATTTATTTACTAAAATTATATATACTAGCCTTTGTTTATATTGCTGTTTTAGAATAAACTTTATTCGCAATGCTTCGTGAATATGTGACAATGGAGGAATCGAGCATCCTTTCACCAGTACCAGATACTTAGTTTCACTTCATAAACTATATTGACAGTGAATGTGCTTTTAAATTAACAAAGATTTTCCCGATCAATATTCTGCAATATATAAACCGACAATAGAAGACTCTTAATATTAACATTTATTTATACCGTGTTTGTGAGTTTGATAAGAAAATAAAAGAATTTAAAATTTATTAGACGATAAACAAAATAAGAAATGAGAATAACGTGTCAAGAAATTACTTTTGATAAATTAATATAAAGATATTGTCCGTGTTTTAAAATAATATACAAATACCAATTTTCTCCAAAATCTTTTCAACGTGGAAAGAAATTTATTTTAAATTTCCCGTTTTCTCTATATCTATTGTATTTAAATAGCCTTTAATTTATTTCTCAAAATTCTCTAATTTTTATACATGAAATAATAATATTTATACATAGTTTGCGCATATAATATGTATAAGTGTTTTGTATTCCTTGCATTTGACAATAACTTTATTTCATAATTTGCAAAACATTTATATATATTTAAATATTAATTTTATAATAAGTTAAAAAAATGTATCATTAATCTCAAAACTAAAGAATTATTTAATAAATACGATTAAAGTCTCCACACAACATTAAACTCCATAAAAAAATAAAATTAATACCAGCACCTCCCGAGATTATATAAACTTTGAAAATTGATCATTTGCGATTATTATTATTTTTAAAAAATATATTATTTTTAATTATAGTATATTAATACTCCATAAGAATACTAAGTAGGTGTTATTTAGTGAAGTTTCCAAATAATGGAGGATATTTTTGGAAATACAAAAAATTGTAAAACCCTCGACGTGACATTCTGATTTTATAATTACGTGTAATGCGATAATAACCGCGTATGCCTATGGGGATGGATGAGGAGCCATTGTATGTATTATAAAAGAGTAATTGGGTTCGGGCGTCAAGCTTAAGCGGAAGGCAAGAGCTTCTTCCACTTTCATCATCAGCACTTGTGGCGGCTAACCGTCTTTTTCCTCTTCGGTCAACGCCGATTAGGGTTTGGTTTCGCCGCCCTTTATATACTTGTTCCTCCTCATCGTCGTTTTTTGAATTTCCAAGCAGTCGTTCAATGGGTTCGCAGCAGGGAGAGCTGGAATGGCCGGCTCACAAGGTCAGGGATACGTTTATCAAGTTCTTTGAAGAGAAAAGCCATGTTAACTGGAAATCTAGTCCGGTTGTTCCTCACAATGATCCAACTCTCCTATTCGCCAATGCTGGTTTGTTAATTTCTCCATTTGACTGTGTTAAATTTGTTTTTTATTGATTTAGATTCACCAAAACATCCATAAATACATTCATTCTGTTCAGTCTGTTGGTTTAATATATATATATATATATATATATATATATATATATTTCTTTTGCAAATTAGTTGGTTTAGAAGAACGGATTCCAAATTTGTTGAAATTCTGAATTCTCAATCTATATGTTTGATATTTTCTAATATTTATGGAGAAAGCCTCAGTGTTGTAATACCGAATTTTTATATGCACGTGTGACTTTAATTATTGTTACTTAATGGTGGAATATGGGCCTGTGACAGGTATGAATCAGTTCAAGCCTATCTTCTTAGGGACTGTCGATCCCAACACTCAGTTGAGCAAACTCACTCGTGCTTGCAATACCCAGAAGTGCATCCGAGCGGGTGGTAAGCACAATGATCTGGATGATGTTGGAAAAGACACTTACCACCACACTTTCTTTGAGATGCTTGGTAATTGGTCATTTGGCGACTATTTCAAAGCTGAAGCTATCCAATGGGCTTGGGAGCTTCTCACCATGGCAAGTTTGCTTTTCCTTTTTTCCTTGTTTTTTTTAATGGTACATACCCAAAATATACGTTATGTTGTTAAAAGATTAAATATTGCATTTTTTTCTACTTATCAATTATGGTCTCATTGGATTGACCAAAGTTGTTGACTTGCTGGTTTTTAGATCTCATGCTACTGTCTTGCTACCCAAGTTTTCTATAGTTGATTGATCTTCAATTCAGTGTACTATTCTACTTTTCCTTTTACTGCCTACAATGTATGTTCTTTGGGTTGACCTGTGGTTCTCATTGGATTACTTGATTTTGTTAGTTTTCACCTTGGCCACTAGGTAAAATAGAGACTATAAAGGGATAACTGAGTCTTGATTTTGTAGCCTTTGTCTTATTGTTTTTAGAGTTACCCCAAGGAGTGGGAGAAATGGTAGAGGCCTAGAGGAATAACCGAGGTAGCTGGTTCAAATCCCCATACTTGGGGCCATATTAACCGTAAACAAATGTTTATAATACTGAGAAAGGCGTGATGCTTGATAACTGGTCATGAATTTGTATTTGATTGGTGGCACTTGTTACGTAAGTGCCTTTCCAAATTTCCTAGTTTTTTTAATCTACTTTTGATCTTACATCAGTTTCTGTTGGATGTACTCATTTGATGCAGCTTTCACTTGCATGAGTTAAAAGATTTCAGACCTAACAATCTGTTTTGTACTTGGCCGATTCTAATTGTGAATTGTATAACTCAATTGTCTATCCAATCTCTTACCTTTTAACCCACATGTCTTGCATTATGTATTTGTTTGGAGTAGGGGGCACATCCACGACGTTTTAACTTCTTCTCACTAGCTGATCAAATTGTATGTCTTATATTCTCTATACTTTAGTTTCTTGATGTTTATTGATCTACAGGTGTTTAAACTACCCACGGATCGGATTTATGCTACCTATTTTGGCGGTGATGAGAAATCTGGCCTTCCGGCTGACGATGAAGCTAAAGCTTTGTGGCTTAAATTTCTTCCACCTGAACGTGTGTTGCCATTTGGTTGTAAGGTAAGGGTTCTCTTCTATTATTATTTTTAACAAGTAGGTTCTCTTGTATTCTGTGATGAGCAATAACTAGCATCTCAACTCAGTTTGGTTATGACGAGTTTGGCACATGGTTAAAAGTGTATGTGAAGTGTTATTAATTGTTAGGCGTTCAACACCAGCATCTCAACCTTTGGAAGTGTCTATGCTTCTTACGTCATAGCTATCGAATCAATTTTGTATTGTGATGATGAATTTTGCTCCGTGGAGCAGTTATTGATTTACTTCTTTTCATATACTACGTATGTTTTCTTCCCTTTATGGAATTAGCAAAATAATTGCTCACTTGTCAAGGGTGTCGAGCAAAAAACATATTTTCTTTTTCGTGTTTTAGCCTTTTGTGAGTATTTATTAATCTTCAGAGAAAAGATAAAATCTTAGCAGAGAAGAATTCTTTCTAAATAAACCCTCTCAATAAGCTTGCCCAATGATACAGTGGATGCTTTTCCACCCTCATCACCCGGGCAAAAAAAGAAAAAAGAAAAAAGAATATAGATAAAAGACAAAAAATAGAAAGAGAAGGAATTCAATTGGTTTATGTGCTTGCAAATCTTTGCATTTGGATTGCTTTCCCATAACTACTTCGAAGTCTTCCTGTTTCCAAATGACACTGTAATGATGAATTAAATTAGAAATTCTGATTCACTTCTTTAGGATTTACATTGTTTCTATTGGTAATTTTCGACGTCCTGTACAGCAATGGATATAATCGGACACCATGAGGTTGGTTACTTCTCTTGAAGTGGGGTCTATTATCTATTCATGAGCAGGAAGGAGGAAATGCTGGTCAAATTATGAATTACGGATTATGTCTGTATTAAGTCCGATATACACAAATGTTTTACATCTTGCTCTATTTTTTCCTGCCCAGTGCATACCCTGCAAAGTTTATGCAAAATACAACTATGTTGATCTTGTTTTTCGCTTTGCAATTCTGAGTAGGATAACTTTTGGGAGATGGGTGATACTGGCCCTTGTGGACCCTGCACTGAAATACATTTTGACAGAATTGGTAATCGCGATGCTGCATCATTGGTTAATAATGACGACCCTACTTTGATTGAGATATGGAACCTTGTCTTTATCCAGGTAGCATTATAGTACAGTTGTCTGGTATATAATACCTCCTCCCCCCAAACTATCAGTTTCATCAATTTTGTTCTTTTCTTAATTAAATTTTTATTTATAAATTTATTTGATGTTTCTCACAGTTTAACAGAGAAGGTGATGGCTCTCTAAAACCTCTTCCTGCTAAACATGTTGATACTGGATTGGGTTTTGAAAGATTGACTTCTATACTCCAGAAAAAGATGAGCAATTATGATACGGATGTGTTCTTACCCATCTTTAATGCTATCCAAGTGGTAAGATGACCATGCAGTGGAGATTTTTCTTTTGGCAAGTAAAATATATGTATTTTTAAAAAAAATAATATTTATCAAAAGAAATAGAAGAAGAAGAATATTTGCTTAATGCTTATAATCACTGTATTATTTTTAAGGAGAAGTTGATATATGGTCAAGATAACAACATAGACATTTAATTTCGAAATTGACTTTTATATTTTCTGCATTACTGATATAGATGTATAAAACGAGCCTTATGTTTTCTGGTCCTTAATTTGATTTTTCCTAATTACTGCAGTTAAACATGTCTATACATAATCGTAAACATAACAGTTTTAAACTTTACCAATTAAACATGTCTATACTTTTTATGGTCGCAATTATCCAATTATGTTCGTGGTTTTCTTGTTTGATTCGAACTACAAGATGACAAATTGAATTCATTTTTTCTCTTTATTTTTCTTCTACTGCTATACTTTTGTCCTTTTCTGTTTCTATTTATCTTTCTGGATTTTGGCTTTTATTTGCTCTATCTTATATAATCATAGCTTCTCTAGTCTTGTCATAGTTAACTGTTTTTTTTATCCGACTTAAACCATCATTTAAACTGTTCTTGAGGGGATTGGATTTGTTTTGAACACTTCATGTTTGGGTGATTACATTTTCTAAAGATTGAAAATAAATTTTTTAAACACATGAGGTTGACTCACCTTTGTCAGAGTTTTCCTCTTGGACTTGATTTAAATTGCTAAAATTCGGTTTTGTTAGTGTGAAGATGAACATATAGGCTTCTTATTTTGTGCACAACTTTGTAGTCATAAAAATGATATCGGCCAGAAAAATCGAAAAGTATCATGCTAATGGTATAAATATACGCATAGTTGAACGTACATAGCACCCAAATATCAGTTTAAGCATGTTTTTGCCTCATCTTTTAATGCAACTACTAGATAATTACCGAAAAAAACCCAGCTAGTAGTTAAGCATTTCAATTGTATAGATCTAGGAACATGAGTGAGTTGCACAAGCTTCTTTTTTATTTTTTTCAATTCTTTCCTTAGGATGAATCTTCTAGGACCAACTCCCATCCTCTAGCCCATTGGTTTTGTAATGTATGTCTGTCATCTGGTAGTAACTACACCATTTGTTTAGGCATGTTGTTTGGATTAATATCCTCAATTCATATGTTGAGGTCGTTGGTTCAACCCCCATACTTGGGGCCAACTAACATACTTTTTTTTTAATATCCAAAATTTGCCCGTGAATCGCTTTTGTGTGTCATACTGTTCTTACTTTAGTAGGCCGGAACTGGTGTTTAATTCATTCACAAGCAGCTTGTGCAGTCTTTCTGATGACCAAGGTATAGGAAATGTTGAGATTTTCATGGGAATATTATTAATTTGAAGTTGCTTGTAAAATTTCCTACGGGTCTGTTTGGTTCATGGATTTGGATTTTATTATAAAATTTATTTGGCAAGTTTTCAGCATGAGGTTTTGAAATCTAGGATTTTGAAATTTCAGATATCAGATTTTGCAAAATAGGTATAAAGCTGATCGATTTTATTTCTAACTACAAATCTAGTGTTTTGTATGTCAAAACCCTGCTTAAGAATTAGATCCTTCCTTCTCTTTTAAGAATTACATTAACAATATCAATAATCAACAACGTAAGTGTATATGAATATCAAAGATGATAACTCTGCAGCAAATCTTAATTCTTAAGTTGAATACATCAAAATATTTGGGCTCATATTCAAATCTCACCCTCAAATCCTACCACTATGGTTGATTTGCAAATATAAATTCTTGGTTGTTAATCAAATAAGGATATTTGGG
Organism: Aralia elata; assembly: GCA_034770075.1. Lineage (NCBI taxonomy): Eukaryota > Viridiplantae > Streptophyta > Magnoliopsida > Apiales > Araliaceae > Aralia > Aralia elata. The sequence goes on along the minus strand of CM068385.1, from coordinate 1,541,996 downwards.
TTGAGGGGTTCATATCCAAACCGCACTCCCAAAACCTACTACTAATTCCATGAACCAAAAGAATTGCACATAGTTTCTTTGTGGTGTAGTTGAGAATTATCACATTATTTATGAGCTTTATCTGTTTGCTGCACAATCAGTTAGAGAACTTAATTGCAAGTGCAGTTCTTCATTTTTTGACTTAACTGATGTATTCTGTGGCCTTATTTTCTCAACTATTTGTTAGGCAACTGGAGCTCGACCATATTCTGGAAAAGTTGGTCCCGATGATGTGGATAAGGTTGACATGGCTTACAGGGTTGTCGCTGATCATATTAGAACTCTTTCGTTTGCAATTGCAGACGGTTCCTATCCAGGTGAAGGGCTACAAAATTATACATCTATTCTGCTTTTGCTACTTGTTTTTCAGATAATTGTTCTTTGAACATTTGTTGGAATATACCTTGTGTGCATTACCTTACTTATCAAACCTTTTGGGCTGGTGAATGAACTTCTATGTTTAATTTTGATGACACATGAACTAGGTATTACTACTGGTTCTTTTAGTTTTGTGTGTGTGAGCACGGTCGGGTGATGTTGAAAAAAAAAATTCTATTTTGCTGGTTTGTCTTGAACTTCTTGTGTTGCATTTTTAATTAGACAATGGTGTTAGACAAACTTCTTGGATTGATTTCCTTTAAACTGGTTATCCTCCATTAAATTTTGGTGTTCTCATTGACTTGGTAATATTGTATTTGAATTAGGTATACATACATGTAATTTACCTTTTCATTAGGAGCCTTCTGTGTTGAGAGTTCAGAAGAGCAAGGAGTCCTTTTGATGTGTTTTCTTTGCTTTTTTAGGGTTACTCTTGCTATGGAACTATGCTACTAGGAAGAAGTATATATACTATAAAGAAGTATATATATTTGATTTTTTCCCCAATTTTTAATCACATTGGTTTTGGACAAGCTACATGCATTGTTATTATTTACTTATATGCATTGTTTTGTTAAAACTAAACTTTTGATTTTTTTGATGGAAGTGAAAAAGGACCTGAAGTGATAGGGTGGTTATTTTCTGCTTCTTCTGTTTCTTTCTTTATTTCACATTTATTTTGACTATGATTTGGCTATGTTTACTTGCATTATGATGCTATAATTTCTCTAGTTACACCTTATGACAATCTTACTCTTTACAGGAAATGAAGGCCGTGAATATGTCCTTAGGCGCATTCTTCGCCGAGCTGTACGTTATGGGACTGAAGTCCTAAAAGCTGAAAAAGGTTTTTTTAATGGGTAGGGTTTAAAACCTTTAATCGATCTCTTTTAATTATCTAACGTGCTTGTATGCCTTGTAGTTACCCTTGTATATTATGTCTTAATATCTAATGTAACATTTGGATATACTAGTTTACACATGTAGTCCCTGATAAATATTGCTTTGCGACCCATGTTGTGGAAATCAGGTTGGTTAAGGTTGTGGTGGAAGTGATGGGTGATGTTTTTCCAGAGCTGAAACATTATGAAGAGCATATCGTGGACACAATTGCAGCAGAGGAAAAAAGCTTTGGCAGGACATTGGTTAATGTAAGCTTGAGCCTTTGTCATTGGATATATTTATATATTGCTCTTTGTTTAAATCGGATGTGATTCAGCTAATTTTTTTGCAAAAAAAAAGGAAAACCCACTAGTATCATTACTGTTATGATCACAATTTAATGTTACTTTTCTTAGTGATGTTTGATGTTTCACAGTGGGGTTGTAAAAAAAGAAAAGCGCCACTTAAGCCAACCAGAGTACTAGACGGCTGTTAGCTTACCTCTGGTATTTGACCAAATCTACTGACTTAATGGAGAAAAGAAGTTGTAGTCCTTTTCTCACTAAGCTTCTGAAATATATCATTCTATGGCTGATATGCCGAAAGTGAGGTTTAAAAGTATTTCCCAACTCCCATCTATCCATTTAAGTTCTAGATGTCCAAAGAACTAACTGGGATTTAGAGTTATACTTTTTTTTCCCATCTCTTCCTTTTGAAGACAAATCCATATATAACACAAATAATTTTTAAGGAGCATTTTATAAACAAGTGATATATGGATTTTAGACTAAGGTGTTCGAGTGTTAGATATTATTGCTTTGTTTTGCTTTAAAAGCATCTCATCTTAATTCTTGTTTATGAGAGCCTGTAAAGGAGAAGCTTATAAATCATAACGGATACATTAACCTAGTGAGCTTGTGATTGTAGATGATCGATCCAGTGTGAAATCTCCAATTCATTGAGTTTATCAGATTCAGAAAAATATTGAAATTAGAAGACTTATTGTCTGAAAACAAGTTCAAACCTCCATCCCCAATCATTGGCAAACACTGGCAATTTCTTTCTTGTTCATATAGCCTGTTATCATAGGAGAGGATATGGTAAAAATTATCTTATTTATTATTGTGGAGAAGGAAACCCTTTTTCAACTGATGCCGGTATAAACATTCAAAATTCTCAGATGCTGCTCCACTAATTTAAATTTCCAGGACAAGTTAGGAAATTTATTTGACTTATTGATTTACCTGATTTACTCATTCTTCTGATATATTATTCTTCCTATTGTTGTTTCTACCTATTTTCCTCATTTAAGGTTTGATTTTAAATATGTAATCCACAAACTAAACTGATTATTGGTCTGTCTTTAGGGAATTGAGAAATTTAAGAGGGCTGCTCAAGACGTGCAGGGGAAGATATTAAGCGGGCAGGCAAGCATATAGTTTGGTTTAGTTTATTTTTACATACATTCAATGTCCTATCCCTTGTGGCTTGTTATCATTCTATACTCTATGTTGAGCTTCATGTTATCGTATATGGTCTTAGTATGCAATGCTTTTGAACTAAATTCAGTGGTTGTGAATGGTTTTTAATAATCTATGACTAATTAATTATCTTGTGCTAATTTTGTTCTTTGTGCGTGACTTGCTTTAGCTGATATTATGTAATGTTAGTTATTTTCCACGTTTTCTTGGACTTGTTTTTGTATTTCTCTGCCCCCCCTTCATAGAGGTCAGACCTTTAGTGGAAGAAATTTATTCTCTAACGCTTGGTGAACATGTACTTTCATTATCGTCTGTTAGAAAGGCAATGAATTATGAATAATTGAGTATTATTTCCTTCTTTACTTGTTGGAAAACAATAAATCTATGTTTCAATTGCATTTGTCATTCATTGTCTTAATTCTTCAAGTGTAATGAAACGTAGCCAAAAGAGACAAATTTCCTTTTATTATAAGATCTTTTAACAACACTTGTAGGAGACCTTAAAGAGCAAGCTGTATGGATTAGGATGCAAATCTGGACCACCTTAAAATTGAGTTCTAATTTTTAAACGTTTTGAGGCTTTTGTCAAGTATATGCGGTTATGCTTCCTAGTTCTTTAGAATTTTAAGAATGGATTGGGTTCCCTTAAAGAATCTGAATGAATCACTGAGTATAATTTGATGTTGAATTGTAGTTCATTTTCGAAGTTGGGGTCTGATGAAATGTTATATTCCTTTGTTTTACATCGCTAGAATGCTCCTACAATGTCAATAATGTTAATGTGACAGCACTTGTAGTCTATTGTTATACACCAAAAGCCTGGGATCAGGGTAGAAATTTTGGATAAGAGGGGGAAGACAAAATGTGTAATCCCCCCCCCCTTTCTCTCACTTAAATAAGATGGTCAAAACTGAATATCAGTTCAATTCTTCTTTCAAGACAAAATTAATTTATTAAAGCTTTGCTCATTTAATTTTTTAAAAAATAATTTTTATGCCTATTATTTCCACCCCAACCCTGGAGAACCGCCCGTGGGGGGGGGGGGTTAATTATGATAATTTGCATCCCTCTCACTGGTTGTTTTGCTTGGTGGTCTAATGATGAAATGATCGTCATAAAGTTTTTTCAGGAGTTTGTATGAAACGACTAATAAAGCCAGTATACAAGAATTTGGATTTAATTATTGTTTCACTCTCGTTTAGAAAAGATGGGTTTTGTAACTAGATTTAAAATTGGGAAGCTAGTTTGAACTGAGGCTACATGATAAATTTGTATTGCAGAACTAAAGTTATTTATGTTTGTGTCTGCTTCACGGGCCTCTTATTTATTTATCTCTTTGTTGCAGGATGCATTTCAATTGTGGGATACTTATGGCTTTCCATTGGATCTGACTCAGGTGCATGGAAACACTGTTATATTTTGTTCAAACTTTCTTTTATAACTAGCTACTCAAGTCTGTTACTCTATTTTCAACCAGTTGATGGCAGAAGAAAGAGGCTTAGTGGTTGATGTTGAGGGTTTCAATAAAGCAATGGATGAGGCAAGGGAAAGGTCAAGAAATGCTCAGAATAAGGTAACAAGTTTTGCTTTTCTATTTTGTTTTATATCTATCTACAAGAAGCCCATTACCAACTGCGCTCCCTTGTATGCAAGGTGCTAGGAGGAGTACTATTATACTATATGTATAGCTTTTGACATTTCTTGAGCTGTTATTCTACCAATTTTCAACGATAACCAATTCCACTAGAAAGAAGCATACGAAGGCAAACTAAATTGATAGAATAGATGCTATGTGAACTTTACTTCAAATCGAGATATGTGCCAAAATCTTACAATAATTTCTTGACAGCAAGCTGGTAGAACTATTACTTTGGATGCTGATGCTACGTCAGCATTGCAGAAGAGTGGGATTGCTACAACAAACGACACCTTCAAATTCACATGGAAGGTTTGTGCAGAAGTTGTGGATATTATTTGCACCTGTGGTTTAATTATTGGATGAAAGTATTATGTTTTTAGCAATGTTCTTTATTGGCTCTTTCTTCTGAGGGACTGATCCATATACTTTGGAGGCTTGGATCTATATCCAAACAAAGTTCTTGCTGAGTATCTTTAGCATGTGCTTGTGCCTGTGTGCATGACTGCATGTCTGTTTGTGTTTGATGATGTGTTTGTATATGTTATTCCTTATCAATGGCTTGTCGGATCCACCTAACATACACACATTTTCACTTGATAACAGCTCACCTGTTGTTTAATCAAAAGTCTTACAATGCATAGAGTATCATATTTGGTATACATTTAAATCTCAAATCAGTAGAAAAGAAATTCTTAGAAGCTGGCAGTGGAATGTATAAAGAAGGTATTAGAGACTTTTCCTCAATATGTAATATATAAGTATTAAATGATGCAGGACAATATATAGTTACTCTTGTTTTGTTACTTGATTACAAAGAAATCTAATTAATTCTCTTACTGTCCCCTCGATCAACGTTGTCCAGTCCCTCGTTTCCTGCTTCTGTATCTATCCTTTATGTATCAGCAACCCTATTAGGTGCTTTGTTATTTGTCTTTTCAAAATGTAAATTAGATATAAATGTTAACTTGCAGATTGTTGGTAGCTCTGGATAATTTATTGTATGTATTGGTAAAGAGTAAAACTAACTTGGTTAACTGTTAGTTTACTGGTATTTTGTCTAAGGGATCTGGCATGTGATTATCTTCATTGTCCTTTAGGGCTTCTAAATTTGCTCAGCCATGATAAAAGGGGAGGGAATATTTTCGGAACAGCTAATTTCTGAAATATGTGCTGGGAGGATGTGATTACCACAAAATAATAAATTGAAAAATGTTAAACTAAAGGAAAATTGTTGTTTCACATTAGTTTATGACCCACATACATCTCATATATGAGAGGAGGCTTTGTGGAACTCATAGTTGTCATGGCGTCACCTAGGCGACGACTAGGCGTCCTGGCACTAGAGAAGAACAAGGCAACCCCTTGGACGCCAAGCCGCCAAGGCTTACCCTTGGTAGCTGGCCCAAGTTAAGTGATTAAGTCATTTTGTACCCATGACTCATCATAACTCATGGACTAGCTATATGGTGTAATTTTTATTATTTATTAGACTTGTAATGTGTGATGATTGTTGACTTAGTCGATCCTTTATTCTCTACGTAGTGTTTGCTAACTTGTTCTACTAGTTTTCAATGTCAAGTGTTTTATTTTTGAATTTTATTTGTGGAATATTCATATAATTGTGTTTTTAATTATATTCCATAGTGTTAGGAATTATGTTTTGAGTTTTAATGTATATAAAATTTTATTGTCGAATATGCTTTTGAAGTAAAACAAATAATGTATAAATTGTACATTGTTAACGACTTGTCGGCATATGGATGCCATGGCGAGCGCCTTATCACCTAGGCGTCCTGGTGGTCAACTACCGCCGCATCTCGCCGTGGCGCCGTGACAACTATGGTGGAACTAACATTTTCCCATTTGGAAATAAAACTTCCTTTGTAAAATATACTATCAAGTAAATGGACATAGCAATACCTTGCAAAATAGACAGGCTTGCATTTATTTTGGCCAGATTTTCAATGTTGATCGTATACTTTAATGAATTTTACTTGCATCAATGATCTGTATTAATATAGGTCCACATTTTTTCTGTCGTTGAATATCTCCCACCTACTGAGGTTGCAACCTTTGTTGTCAGGACCATAGAAGTGTGATAAAAGCTATTTACACAGGGAGTGAGTTCTTGGAAGATTCTGTTGCTGGTGATGAAGTTGGTATTGTTCTGGAAAGTACAAGTTTTTATGCTGAGCAAGGTGGTCAGGTTTGTATGCTCCTTGCAGGTTAATTGGCTATTGAATTACTCAATCCCACAATTGCTTGACATTTAGGTTCTTCAACTATATTTTTGAACCTAAATGATGAGATATGCGTGGTTTAGTAATAACATACTGCATGTAGATAATGCCTTGGATATATAGTTGTACTTATCATGTATTTTGGTTGAGAATATGTTTCACGTCTTCAAATATAAGATGGGTGCACATCAATTATTTATTAATAATATATTTTTTTTGTGATGAAAAGTATATTGGTGGATGAAATGTTATCTGTATGTGTTCATCTCAAATATTTATTGCATATCATGTCTTCAACTTTAATGCATTGAACTTTTGCATCATATGTTATTTAGTTTTTTAAGTGAAAATTACAATGTTAGATACTATGATCTTGTAAAATGAAGTGCCATATATAATACCATATAGAATAACAAGAATATTTAATTAACTCACTATCTACTATATAAAACACAGAAGTTACTCTGAAGTGGTTTGGAACATAGACAGTTCCAAGTAACTTGTAAAATCTGTTCCTACTTTTGTCGTTTGATCCACATCCTGTTATTAGATCGTCCATTACCTCTTCGAATTGTTGTATCTCAGTATCTGTAAATGCTGTGCGCTTTTGGTATGATAGACTAGAAATTTTTCTAACTCTTGGATTTCTTGTGGGATTATAGATATTTGATACTGGAGTACTTGAAGGTCCCTTTGGAACATTTCAAGTCTCAAATGTCCAAACTTTTGGAGGATTCATTGTTCATATCGGTTATTTTACTGAAGACAGTGGCAGATTCTCTGTGGGTGATAGAGTAAATTGTAAGGTAATAACCGTAATATTTGAACTTGAACTTTTACAACATACTCGATTGAATTTTAGCATTTTTCTGGTTTATTTGTTCTGGCCAAACTGAAATATTGTACAACATCTTGTTCTTAAATGAGCTTGAGCTGAAACAAGCTCCTTCCCAGCCCATTGTTTACTCGAATCACAACCTTTGGTTATCACTACTTGATTTTTCTTATTTGCTGGTCCATTTTTCAAAATTTAAATGGCAGTGGCAATTTTTTGTTACTTCTTTTACGTTTAAAATTACATCAATAAAAACACTTAAAAGCTAACTTGCCAACCGATCACTTTCTTTTTTTGGTCGGTATGAACCGAGCTCAAATCAAGGGTTCTCAGGTGTTAATACAAACAAACCTAGTTTTATCAGTTTGAAGATCTCCCGTATTACACCTGAGCTCATACAGTCTGAAACTTGGCTACCAGCCATAGTTGCATCTATTCTTACATATATTGCTGCGTACAGTTGTTTTCTTTGTTTCTAACATTGAAGTTGTTATTTAATGTCTCGAGCAGGTCGACTACAACAGGCGTAAGCTCATCGCTCCCAACCATACCTGTACACACATGTTAAATTTTGCTCTCAGGGTAATGTCAACTGATATTCTTATGTGCTTCTAGGCTTAGTTCTTTTTCTTGGTAATTAGCTTGTATTCTTAACCCTTGTTTAGTAGGAATTAAAAGAGGAGGAATTAGAGGACTGGAAGTAATAGAGGAAATGGGGTGGGTCTCATGTTTGGTGAAAGAAAAGAGGAAGGAAAGTAAAAGAGGAGGGGTGCCCTCCCCCTCCTGGCCCGCAAAACTCTTCTGCCCAAAAGTGGGAGGTGAAGAAATGGACTTAATGGACATGCTTGAGAATTACCCCTTTTTTAGTTTAATACACTTGTAAAGTTATTTAGTATTAAAACTGTAAAATACTAATTCCCTTTCCTTTCCTTGAGATGTACCATACACCATAAGGTGAAAGAGGGTTATTTTCTAGTAGGGGTACCCTTCTCCTTGAAAACACTCCCCCTTCACCTTGTACTCCCCTTCCCCGTTCTACCAAGTGAAGCATTAGTTTTTTCTCTTTATTTTTTAGGATGTATCTAAATACTCTTAATGTTTATGCAGGAAGTACTTGGTAATCATGTTGACCAGAAGGGTTCCATTGTTCTTCCTGAAAAATTGAGATTTGATTTTTCTCATGGTAAGTTTAATCCATAAGCTTTGTTAAGTTTGTGTACAAAAGAATTTCTAAATGACTGAAATTTACAGGTAAGCCTGTAAAGCCTGAGGAGCTGAGAAAAATTGAATCTATTGTGAATGAGCAAATTAAAGCCGAACTTGATGTTTATTCAAAGGAGGCAACCCTTTCTGATGCTAAGCGTGTAAATGGTTTACGAGCTGTTTTTGGAGAAGTAAGCTGCTACAGTGCTGTCATCACAATCTATTAGAGTTGGTTTAGCTTAGTAGGACTGTACTCAGCTAGCAACGCCTTCTCCAATTTTGATCATTTTCTCCTTTCCTTTTTATGATACAGGTCTATCCTGATCCAGTTAGGGTTGTTGCAATTGGTAGAAAAGTGGAGGAGCTTTTGGCCAATCCAGAAAATGAAGAGTGGTCATCAATATCTGCAGAGCTCTGTGGAGGTACACGTCTTCTTGTTACCGAGAGTCTCCCGTATAACTTTCACATCAAATTGTTGTGACCTTGAATTTGTGGATATATCTAGGAACCCATATATCAAATACAAGAGAAGCTGAGGCATTTGCCCTTTTATCTGAGGAGGGAATTGCCAAGGGAATCCGCAGGGTTACTGCTGTTACGACTGATTGTGCTTTTAAAGCCATAGAGCTGGCATCCACACTTGAGCAAGAAGTAGATGAAGCATCAAAGACAGAAGGAGACCTACTGGAACAGGTTGTTATATTTTCTCTACCATTTTGTGAAAATAATTATTAATTAGGAAAACAATTAGGATTAAATTTTAGACTTGTCTTTCTTTTCTATAACGTCAAAGATACATATCATATTTACTTCCTTTTCTCACTGAGGACATTGGTATCTCAATTGGTGATATCATGTAATATACTAATATTTATTTGTATATTCCACAACCATTCATGTCTATACCTCATGAGTCATCACGTTAAAGTTCTACTTCAATCTGATCTGTTCCCTTTATCTACATTTTCACATTTCAACAACATAATATAAAAGCAATCAAAGGTTAACTAATGGTAAGAAATAATTCCTCTTCATTTAGTTGGTTTCTTTGCTTTATCTTCATTATTATCTTCTAGAAAAAGGTATATTTTAGGTGGTGATAGTATGTTGCTTATGAATCTCGAGTGTGCTAGCACGTAATCTGTTTTTTTTTTTTGGTTTTTGTTTTTTGTTAGCTTAGTATCGCTACTTCCATTACCTTCATAGCCTGGCTTGTGAGCTCCTATCCGAGTTCTAAACTTGAATTCTCCATTATTTACTAGCTAATAATTGGATCTCACAAAATATTACTAACCGTGTTATCCAGTTTTACAATCTGAGAAGTATATAGCTTTTTGTCTGTGTTGATATGTCCTGTGCAATGGTAGAAAAGTACTACCTCCTTCCTAAAGTACAAGACCATTATTAACTTTTTAAAAGTCAATTTGAGACATTTTCAAACTCAATATTGACATAGATTCATTTAAGCTTAGACAATTCAATGATATATATTGTAAACTATCTAACAAGTACTACTAATTATAAGATTTGTTATTTTGTAAGTTTTAATGAATTTTATCGATTTTGAATTTGAAAATGTCTTAAATTGACTTTCAAAAGTCTTCAATGATCTTATAATTTGGAATGGAGGGAGTGAGTGCAGTGCTATTTATTTTCTCTCATATGTAGACCTTCTTTTGGTTAATATTTATGTAATTCTCTATGAAATATTGTTTTCTTGTTTCCCCTCCCACCCAAGTGACTTTTTCTCTCTATATACTTGAACTTTTGAAAAGTATGCATTACGAATTTTCAGATACTGACAAGGAATCTATCTCCATTCCATGATCAACATCTTCCTCCCAAACCATTAATGCTCTACTGTTTAGAATAATTTTATGTATTTTGTTATTCATGTTTTCTTTTCCTCATGATTTAAATTCTTTTTTCACAAAAAAAAGACGTGCCTGTGGATATATCTTGTTACATGCCATTTTATTCTAGTAAAAGTGAACAGTTTTCTAGTATCAACATTATTCAGTTATCCTACATCTTGATTTCCTCTTTATTTTGTGCGCTTGGTCCCTTCCTGCTCCTTGATTTCATCAAAGAATTAATTACCATAGCATCAGCTGTTTATAACAGTGGAGTAATAAACCAATAAACGTGATGTTTTTTAACCTAAATATTTACCTTTATCCTTTCCAGAAAGTAACTTCCTTAAATGGCCGTGTGGAGTCTGCACCTATCCCAACTGCCAAGAAAGCTGATCTAAAGGCCAAAATTTCAATACTTCAGGTATTTCCATACATGCTGTAGAAAACTTCTCATGTCCTCTTTTTACACAATGATGCTTGCATCTATCTCTAAATGATGACGATGATACTGAATTATTGTATTGCCTCATCAGAACCAAGTAATAAAAGCGAAAAAGAAGATTGCTGAAGAGAATATACAGAAAGCTGTCAAAGTTGCCAGTGAAATGGCAGAAGTTGCTTTCTCTGATGGAAAGGCCTTCTGCATCTCGCATGTTAGTGTTGGTTCGGACACTACTGCAATCCGCGAAGCAGTTGTCAGGGTCATGGAGCAGAAGGTATAGCAGCTTCTTACTTTCCTACTGATGTTGATAGTTCCTACATTTTTCACAAATTGGAATTGTGATATCTGTACATCCTGATGTTATGTTGGTGAATGTGCAGGGGATGGCAGTGATGGTTTTTAGCACAGATGAAACTGCAAACAAGACTTTGGTTTGTGCTGGGGTGCCAGAGAATGGGGAGAAGAGCAAGCAGTTGAAAGTGTTGGAGTGGTTGAAGGAAGCTTTGAAGCCTTTGAAAGGAAAGGGTGGGGGCGGAAAAGGTGGTCTTGCACAAGGCCAGGTTAGCATATATCTTATTGTTATTATCTGTTTCTTTTTTTTTTTTTATCATGTTTACAATAGTTTTTAATGGAGACTGAAGTTATTATGTTGTGTGTGGAATTTGATGATTAAACCACCCTCAGAGAGCATTATATTCTAGGGCAACTGCGTGTAGATTAAAATTTTGAGGCCTCCTATGCACCTAAAGTATGTCATTGTTGGTAAAAGTGATAATCTAACAAATTCGAGGGCTGTTACTTATTTTTTGTCAGAACCTTTATCCAAAGTTATGGAATGGTCATAATCCACCACAAAGGGCCTTTCATTATGTATTTGTATAAGTATATGATATGATTATTTTTTTTTTGCTTTTTATTAATAATCAGTTGCCTGCCCAAAAGTATAATGTTTTGTCTCGTATTTGTCTCTTTCTCTCGTCTTAGTGTCACTTGGTCTACTTTTATTTGGGAAAATTAGTTTTGTCCATATGGGCACTACTCATGCATTCATATCATATCATATCAAGGTTAGTGTTAATGAGCACTTTTAGTACATAACTTTTGAGACATTGTTCTCTCACACTTTTCAGGGAACTGATATTTCACATGTGGAGGAGGCAATAGATGTGGCAACATCATTTGCAAAATTGAAACTCAGTTGACAAGGTTTCCTACTTTTTGTGTAATTCTTACGAGAAGAAACATTAATTTTAACAGGAAAGAAAGAGAAAAAGGAAATTATTGTTTGTGTGGGAAATGCAATGACTGGTTGATTTATATGTATTGCAATTGGAAAAATGAAAGTGAAAAGGTAATGTTGAGTTAGATGTCAACATTGTATAAAGTTCAATTTTCTAATTATTTCTCTATCAAGGTGTCTGAACTTGTTACTGTGGTATAAAGATAGGGATTTACACTTGCTACTCAGGTTGATCAAGATAGAGCCAATATATGTTGGTGGATATTTGGGGACATCTCGTGAAATGGGGTATAATATCAGTGCTTCCAAAGTCTTAAGTTGTTAGTTTAGTTCTTTCAGAGGCCACCCTTGTACTGCTTTGAAAAGTACATTGTAGAAATACTCTAATATTTCTCTCTATTTCTATGATTTTTAACCTTGTAAAGTAGACATTCTCCGTCAACCACGCGGTTAATTTTAAGCTGATTTTCCAAGCCAACCGAGAGGTTGAACCTCTTTAACGGCCACTGTAGTTACCCCTACTATGTTAAATGCGTACTGTAGAACTAAGAGCCATGTAGGAACTAACCCCTAGGGAAGTTATACGCCTTTAATAGCTTAATTATATTCGTATTATTTTATTTCAATATCAATATTTAAAAATTATGTATATGTATTCAAATTCGAAAGGTTTAAGCATAGGCTTTTTTCCCCCTCGGAAAGAGCATATTCATTAGAATACCAAAAAAAATGGAATATAATAAAATAAAATTGAGCGCTGAGCATGTTATAGGAGGCAAATAGCCAAAAGCCAAAAAAATGCTTGCCCAGTAAATTATAAACAGTAGAGCTATATTCCAAAAGATGTTTTTCAGAAGAGGGATGATGACAAACTACTGGTTTTAATCTCGAAGGGGTGGTCAAAATCTTTTTAGGAAAATGAATGTTAGGAAAGAGACCATAACACCAATAAAGATTTGTCCGTCTTGAAAAAATTGTGGCTGCCTGCCAATAGCACAACCCATTCAACTAGGAAAAAAACACTTTCAAGGTAACTGAATGTGAAAGCAACTTTATCATGAAAGAAAAATTGTACCATTCTTGTGTATATAGCAAGGATTAAGTATTTCAGAAAATATGGCACAAGTACTGTTCTACCCTCTTAAATAACACAATCTCTCTTTATGTTCTTGATTTGTTTCCCCATTTCTTCAAGGTGAAGAAGCCCACTTGCCAATAAGACGACAATGGAGACCTGATCAACACTATTGAGACTGAAGCTCAATGTTTTTGGTTCCCGCCATCATAATTATATTGTTCCCGGTCTAGATGTACATCTCCTGTCCATTTAAGGCCAACTCCAGTGACATCGATTAAGGTTCACCTTGTGTTCAAATCAAACTCTCCCATACCAGCATCTCCATTTTCTGTTTCTTCATCATTCAAGAAGTCATCAGAAGGTTCTTTCTCATCTCTCTGTGCATTGTTTCCCCATCCATTGATCATCTCTTCTGGGTTAACTAACTGCTCCTGATCAGTCATGTCATGACCAATAGGAATATTACTCCCTTGAGACCCAAGGGCATTCGGTCGTATATGAGCTCGAGCCATCATCTCAGCATGAGCCTGTGACTCAGCACGAGCTTGCTCTGCATGAACCATTGCTGCCATTCGCAGATTAGCCTCATGAGCCTCTTGACCTGCCTTCTGTCTTGAGTCCATTTCTGCCCTCAGATCGAGCAGCGCTCGTCTCTCCTCTTGTAGGAGAACCTGCTCAATCATCAACCTTTCCTCTGACCGGAATTCCCCAAGAGCCCGCTTGCGCGATATTATATTGAAGGCAAAGACCTGTTTCTCAAATGTGGCAGCGAACTCTGCAACTTTGGCAGCAATGTTGTGGTCCCACTGCTGGGAGCGAGACAGCATCTGGCCTGTTGTATCGCTATCAAGGATTCTGTCATCCTCCTCTGCTTCATAGTCTGCGACCACATGGTAAGGTAGTAGCCTGTAAGAAAAAATGTCAAGGTGTATGTAATAGATTTACGAGGTCAAAAGAATTGGAGTCGTTATTTCCAAGATATTACTAAAAGAAATGTAGACATGGATCATTGCGAGTCTGAGGCACTTTCTTCCAAAAATGGATTTTAAAAGAAACAAGGCATATGCATACCAAAAACACACAGCGAGGCAGAGAACTAGTATGCAATAATGGACTGCAGGCTTTCTAGTTTCCTTTTCGTCTGCTACATTATTTTTCATCTTTTTATTTATTCATATATAATTACCAAGCATAATCATTTCTTAAACATGAAAACTTTTACCCTGTAACGGTTTGATATAAGAAAAAGAGACAACACAGAATCCTGTGTCTGACATGCTTCTTGAAGAAACAATGTTAACATCATAACGGAAGAATGTAGCAGGATACAACATAGCTTTCAAAAGGTTTCCAAATTAAAATGAGAGGAAAAAGGAGAAAATCAATAAAGCAACCAAAATTCAATAGAAGTTAACGAGGAAAATATTCAAGTAGTCTTTAACCAAAATTAAAATTAAAACTAAAAGTAGCAAACAAATGGTCATCTGGACAAGTACTCGAGCCGCAAGCAAGATGAGAGAGCAAAAACATCAGATGAATATCATGAACTGATACATAACGTCTAATTTATATCCTCACAATGTTTTGACCAATTGATGGGAAACCAAATCAACTACTACATTTAAAAAGTACATTGTACAAATACTTTCCATTGAAACATTAAGTAGGATTGGCACCCATGATAATATTAGAACATCTGTAGTACTTCTGAGCCATTAAAAGAATTCACTCTAACCATATTGCATTCTAGGTTTCAGCCATCAAAATGCCCTCGATAGACACAAAACTAGCTCATTTCCATTGAAATTTATATCTTACAAGAGACATAACACAAGAAGATAGGGATAAACCAACTTTTAAGTAGCATGATTAAACCAAATCTCAACTAAATAATGTGTAAAAACTACTTCACAAGTCTCCCTCTCGCATAAGATTGAGATGGGCCCCATTTTCGTGTGAGAACTGGACTTGTGGAAGTAGCATTAAAACTTGTGAAGTAGAAAATCCTGAAGTGAATTTTTTTAAAAACCTAGGAAAATCTTGATGACTAGACAATGACATGATACTTTTTGTACTTCAACCAAAAGAACTCTAAATATTTTCTACCTCAGAAAACTGTTATTGTGGATGTACATTTTCAAAATGGATAAATGACAAAGGAGATTAGCATAAGAGCCTGACCGCCAAACAATTCTGCGCCACATGCCACATACTCTTGATGCTTAGTCAATGATAAATTGTGTATATTACAAATTTTTTGGAATAAAGAATATTCAAGCCCACTATCAACTATATCTCAAGTGCCATGTGGTTCACTCACAAAACCAGATACCTGCTTCTCCGTCTTTAAGCATATAAATGTGAGATTTAGAAAATGATTACTTTTGCATTCTTAATCTATGTGAAGATGGGAAAATCTTCCTGGTCTCAAGGAGGCATGCAACCTATTAGCTCAATCACTATAAGAGCTGTCTATTTACTAATGCCACTGTGAAACTTCATCTGCCACGAATATGCTCAACTTCATCTGGCATGTCTATTAGCATATTCATGGCTTAAGAATAATTTCTAAATGAAATCCAAGTATTACCCACATCCCAGTTCAAATTTTTACACAAATGAGAGCTAATTCAAAAGCGAGAATTAGCATTTGTAAACAATGAAGCAAAAGAATAAAGTAAATAACTATGGAAACCCTAAAAAAAATAAAAATTCCAACCAATGATTGAATGAATGAGCTATAGTAGTGAATAAAACCTCTCACAAGCGTCCTCGAGGGAAGAGAAAGGGCGTTTGTGTTCAGGATGACAAACTCGCCAGAGATCCTGATATGCCATTTGTAGCTCCGCCTGGTTCGTCGCAGGTGGGCCTCGACTCACCTTGGGTTGCATTTGCTGTGGATTCGAGATAGGATTTGGTGGTTGATTAGGATTATTGGGGTGATTCGAAGTAGGGTTAGGGTTAGGGTTATTAGCGATTTGTTGCTGCTGCTGCTGAGATTGTGATTGAGATTGTTGACGATGAAGCACCGAAGCAGCTCGTAAATGAGCGTCAATGTTAGAAGGAAAACGAGAAATTGCTGCTGCTGCTTGTTGTTGTTGATGCTTCTGCTGTTGAATTTGTTGCAACAACAGCAATTGCTGCTGCTGCTGCTGCTGCTGATGTTGCTGCTGCTGTAACATTAGTTGTTGTTGTTGTTGTTGCTGCTGATGAGCTAACGATTTCGCCTCTTCCATTTTTCTCTCTACTTTCTCCCTCCTTTCCCAAGCCGAGGTACCTTATTGCTCTGAGATCTTCCGTTCTGTAAAATTATTTTTAGTTTCTAATTTATTTTATATTTGATGATTATAAAATATTTTTTTAATTTTAAATTAATTTACTATTACTCTTAGTATAAACAAATAATTATCGAATACTAATAATTGAATGTTAGTAATATTTTTTTGATTATTTTTAATTTAATATTTAATTTTTATATAATTTTAAATTTTAATATTTATTTTTTATTTTCAATTTTTTTGAATTTATATATAATTTTTTAGAGTTTAAAAATGATTAGAACGTAAAAGTATACGCTTGGTGTTTAAATAACTTTATATGTAATAAAATTATTGTAAAATAATAAGTTATTATCTTAGTTTTAGTTTAGAATGTAGCTAAATTTTAATAATTAATACTATATATAAGTGAGGAATTTTTTTAACAATTATTAATTAAAGATCTCATATCTAAAATAAAATTGGTAATTAAAATTTAATCATTAATATATATTTTTAATATATATTATGTTTTTTAATATTAACTATTATTTTGTTCTAATATTTTTTTCAATATTTTTAAGATGTAGTTATTTAGGAATAACATTTTTGTTGAGTAATAAGTTATTATTATGACTTTTAGTTTAAAAAATTAACTAAATTTTAGTCACTAATATATTTCAAAATTATTTTAAACATTACTTAACTAAATGTCTCCTACATTAAATAAATTTGGTAATTAAAATTTAGTCATTAATATGTTTTATAACATATAATATATATTTTTAATATTTTAATCATTAATATATTTTATAATATAATATATTTGTTAGTATTAATTACTCCTTCTGTTACAAATTATTTGATCATTGTTGACTTTTGAAAATCAATTTGAGACATTTTTTAATTCAAAATTAAGATAACTCATTAAAAATTATGAAATAATAAAACTTACAATGAGTAACACTTGTTATATAATTTATAATGTTCATTATTGTATTGATTAAAATCAAAACAATTTATGTCAATTTTGAGTTTAAAAATATGTTAAGTTGACTTTAAAAAGTCAACAATGATTAAATAAAATAGAACAGGGAGAGTATTATGTAATCATAATATTTTTTCTTATATTTTTAATATTTAATTATTTAGAGTATAAAGTTGAGTAAAGTAAAATTTTAAATATATTTTTAAATTAAAATTTATTGCATGACTAAGTAATTAAAGAACTTTTTTTAGAATAAAGTTATTGTATAATAATAAGTTAACATCACGTTTGTAGGATTATAAAAAGAATTATAGTTCTACAACACTAAGTAGTAATTATTTTTAATATTTAATAATTTCACAACTTAACTTACTAATTGCATACAATTTATAATTTTTAATATTACGTGTTAAAAATTAGTTAACATTATTGTGATTATAAATTTGTGACAATTATGTTATTTTGTATTATTTTCAAAAAATTGAAACTCTTTTTTTAAAATATTAACAAATTGACAAATAAAATTGCACATTTTGAAATTTTTGTTTGCTAGATGAGGGAGTATAAATTTAAAGTTTAACGTAGAACATTTGACGAATACTTTTTTTTAGAATATATATAAAAGGTACTTTTCAGCGTTACTTGTTTCCTGGCAATGCAGACATGGGACGCGATGTTACTACGACGTCGTTGCTATACTAAACGGGCTTTTCCGTCATCCAAAAGCAGAGAGAAAGTCGTAATTCGGATGAAACAACTCCACAAAGGGAGGTAAGCCCCTCCTCGAGAGAGGAGCGAAGCGACATTCAGTTCAAGGTGGAGAACCTATAGTTACATTCAACACAACAAATTACTTGTCTTTGGGGTTATTCAAGTTCCAACTAGCTAAGTAGTTCAATTGCACTGATATAATTATGCCCTGTCACTCCAAAGAACTCTAACGCGGAATTATCGTAAGTGACCATCGAACCTTATAGCTGCATTTAGTATCGGAATCATACTTGTATTTAGCGAGCTTTTTTGTGTATCGCGCTTATAAGACAAGACGTCGATGGTTGTCCTACGAAGCTACCGGGATTCATGAGGGCTCGAGAGCTTGGGGTAGGTTGACCTACCTATTTCCTGACAATGCAAACATGGGATGCGATGCTACTACGGCATTGTTGCTATACTAAACTTGACGACGGCTCCATACGTTAAAACGTGGTCGGGAGCCTTCGTTTCACTTCGGATTTTTTTGCCTCCCGTGCAATCAAATTTTTTCGCTTTTTCTCACCCGGGCGCGCATAACCTCAACGCTCTCTCCTCCTTCGCTTAAAGAAGAAGAAGGTAAGTTTTGAAGTTAAAAGAAAATTGACAATTATATAAGTCGTATAAGTAAGAGATGATTATGATAAACGTGTATATCTTTTTCCTCCTTTCTTTTCTCTTTCTTTCCTTTCCCTACACATTAAAAAGTGTTTTAAATGTAGTTAAATTCTAGACTTAGTTAAAATAAATAAAATAAAATTTAGGAGATTTTAAAAAGTGTTTTAGTATCAGTTAAATTCTAGTCTCATACTAAAGATTAAGGACAAAAAAAACTTAGTTTTGCTTTATTATTTTTAGAATATATTCAAAATGTACTTTTCAACATTAAAAAAAGAAGAAGAATGCAACTTTTGAAGTTAAAAGGAAATTGACAATTATATAAGCGATATAAGCAGGAGATGTTATTGTAAACGTGTATATCTTTTTCCTTCTTTTTTTCTGCTTCTTTCCTTTCTTTACACATTAAAAAAGTGTTTTAGATGTAATTAAATTCTAGGCTTAGTTAAAATAAATAAAATAAAATTTGGGAGATTTTTAAAAAGTGTTTTAGTATCAGTTAAATTCTAATCCCATACCAAAGATTAAGGACAAAAAAACTTAGTTTTGTCATATTATTTTTAGAATATATATAAAAGGTACTTTTTAGCCTTAAAAAAAGAAGAAGAAAATAAGTTTGAAAGTTAAAAGGAAATTAACAATTATATAAGCCGTATAAGTAGGATGATTATGATAAACGTGTATATCTTTTTCCTTCTTTTTTTTTCTCCTTTCCTTTCCTTGCACATTAAAAAGTGTTTTAAATGTAGTTAAATTCTAGGCTTAGTTAAAATAAATAAAATAAAATTTGAGAGATTTTAAAAAGTGTTTTAATAACCGTTAAATTCTAGTCCCATACCAAAGATCAATAACTAAACATTTTTATTTTGTCTTATTATATATGTATATAGATATAGATAGATGTTGCAAAAATGGCCGGTCTGCTATATTGTCCGAATCAGTGCCCGCTAGGGCTGAGCATTCGGTTAATAACCGAACCGAACTACAAATTCGGTTATAACCGATATCCAAACAAACACTGTTTTTGATACCCGAATAACTAACCGAATTTGACACTAACCGAATAACCGAATAACCGAATAGGTTATTCGGTTATTCGGTTAAAAACCGAATTGAAAAACTAGCAATTGCATCAAGGTCATGGAACATGTTAGTTTCTGAGTGACTATTAATGAGTATAATAATTAATGTTAGGTATTGTTTGGTTCGACCTTGCATCAATAGTCTCTGAAATAGGATTGGATTACATATTTCTTCATCTTCTGCAACGGGTTATAGCAGAGCAGCCTCTAGTGTAAGGATGAGCAGGGCCACTAGATCTGTAACAATTATGCGTATAATACGACCTTTCAGACCGAGCCGGGCACGAAATCCTATTGGCAGAGAGCGCTCCATAGGAAATATAATAGTCCATTGAT
Source organism: Aralia elata (assembly GCA_034770075.1). Classification (NCBI taxonomy): domain Eukaryota; kingdom Viridiplantae; phylum Streptophyta; class Magnoliopsida; order Apiales; family Araliaceae; genus Aralia; species Aralia elata. The sequence continues at coordinate 1,521,652 of CM068385.1, read as the reverse complement.
CTCTAGTACACAGATCTCATGTCCATTATTTGACTCTCAATCCCTTCTTCTTGGTCTTCAACAAGCTCCAGCTCTATTCCGTTGTAGGCAGACGCCGTTGTCGGCCATTGAAGGGCGTCGACGGTGAGCTTGAAGCTGGAATCGGAATCGGAATCAATTTGAGCTGCTTCAACAAGTGGGTTATTTTTCTGAGAGATGAAGACAATGAGGAGAAATAAGAGCATGAGAGGGGCGGGACGGAATAGCCATGGATTAATACTTACTCAGAAACAACAATTATGAGTACACAGTTTTATTCGGTTATTCGGTTTAACCGAATAACCCAAAAATGATACCCGTACAAACTAACCGAAAATCGTAAAATAATTCGGATATAACCGAAATAGTGAAAATAACCGAACTTTCAGAAAAATTCGGTTAAATTATTTCGGTTCGGTTCGGTAATTCGGTTATACCCGTTTTTTGCTCAGTCCTAGTGCCCGCTAATATCTAAACAAAACCGGAAAAACCCGCGCACGGGTTAATGAACTAGACCGGCTACTAGATATGTTTGAAAAACAAACAAACTATATTACTATTAATTTTACAATAATATTTTGGTGACAAAAAATTACTATTAATTTTATAATAATATTTTGATAACAAAAAATTGAATACAAAAAGCAAATAAATAATGATGTGGATAATTATTGGTTATAATAGTTGGATCCACTCATATATGGTAGAATATTCACTAATTATAATTTCACACATCATTTTATATTCACTTTTTTGTAACCATTTTTTTGTCACAATCGTATTACTTTTAATTTTGTATGGAGAAATCTTAAAATTTATAATTAGTGCTCTCTTGTCTAGTTTATCGAAATGTTTTTGTTTTAAGTAAGAAATCTTATTTATTTTTCTAGATGGTAGTATTAAAGAATACAATATTATCAAGTTTATTATAATAATTTATTAAACACAAACATTTAATAAACATATGGATAAAATATAGACAAAAACACATTATTAAAAATTTATAAATTTCAAAGTCTTTGTTTTTTGTTTTTTTTTCCTTTGAAAAGGGGGAGTCGTATTTCATACGTAGTTTATAATCTGTATCTATTTATACTATTAAGGAGAGCAAATTGGATAGTTATTTTGGACTCTTAATTTCCACCCCTATTATCCATCCTCCTATTTTTTCTCACTTACTAAATTTTATTTTATTTACGCACAAAAGGTAATTAGTTAGAAAAAATGGAGGTCAGTTATCGCTTACTTAACTTGTGCTAAAAAAAAAACTTGATGCTTAATTTAATAATTTTCAGCCGTATTTTGAATATAAGAAGTATGCAAAAATTTGTGACTATATCTTAGGAAAATATTACCTTCAACAAAAAAAATAATACACTAATTCGTTTGTATTTGCGAAATTTTTAATTAGACCTAATAACATGGGACCTTTCTATCTGTCAAACAGTTGAAACTACATAAGCAGATAAAGATCATTGTTATTTAAATTTTGACAAAGAAACTAGGCCTCCATTTTACGAATTTTTATTAGGAGGTCCAGGTCTTCCTAAGACCTTCCATTACATTTTCGACACGTGTAATGGTCATACATAATTAATATAAATTGGCCCCCACATGTTATGAACTATTGGTTAAAAAAATAATTATTGTACACGTGTCAAAAATATAATGGAAGGTCTTTTTCCTAGTTGGAAGTCCTGGACCTCCTAATTATTAGGAGGTCCAGGTCTTCCTAAGACTTTTCATTACATTTTCGACACGTGTAATGGTCATACATAAAAACTCCCATTTTACTTTTCTTCCTCTCAGCGTGAATATGAAACAAACAGTAGGAGTACATTGACCTCTTGAATACTATTTTGTGTGTGTGTGTGTGTTCTAACAGTACCTTGACACCCTGAACTTAAAAAAGTAACAACTTTACCATAGTATAAAGGGGAAGCATAGACAATCAGAGAAGCTAAGATTGAAAATTGCCAGCTAAATGGTGCTAAAACATGTACCTTCTTTTTTCCCCCTTTTTTTATTTAATTTGCATGGGGGTGTTCAAATTCTACATGCAATAATAACTAAACATAACCCACACTTACATAATAACACTGTATTTGTACTAATCCAACACATTCATATGCGGACATGGAGGAAAGGAAAAATTACACAGTAAAAACACAAATGGGGAACAACCCCCTTAATACCTCTCTCTATGATTGAGCTCTGGGGGAGATGTGAGCAAGCAGGGGGTTTTTCATGACAACAGTGAACACTTGCTTCTCTGAAAGATCAACATGAGCATCAGCAGCAGCCTTCCATTCAAAGTACCAAATCAAATTGGCTACAAAGTATTCCAAGTGAAGCAAAGCCAAACCAAAGCCAGGGCATATCCTCCTCCCTGCACCAAAAGGCATCATTTTGATTTCCCTACTCCCTGTTATATCAAAACCTTCTCCTCCATCCATCTTACTTTCACCATTGATATTCAAGAATCTCTCAGGCTTGAACTCCATTGGATCATTCCACACCTTAGGATCCCTCCCCATCTCCGCCACCATGAAATTGATAACGCTATTCTTCGGCACCACATACCCATCCAATTCAACATCCTCACTCACCGAGTGTGGCAGCACAAAGTGTGCAGGCGGATGGCGCCTCAGACTTTCCAACACCACCGCTTTCAGATACGGCATTTGCTGTAAATCCTCCTCCTCCACCGCCACCATCTTCTCAGGACCTCCTCCAGATAATGCCGATGGCTGCTTTCTCGGCCCCACAACCCCTACAATTTCTTCATAAAGTTTGGCCTGAATTTCAGGGTACTTCACCAAATTAGCCATAATCCATTCTAAGGCGGTTGAAGTTGTATCAGTGCCTGCATTAAGAAATTCTCCACACAGAGAAACCAGATCCCCATAAGTCAACTTTCTATTTTCTTCATCCGGCAACTGCAAATTCAGCAGCGTGTCCACATAAGCTACCACAAACTCCTCTTGTTCTTGTCGTTGATCTGATTTTTCGACTCGAGCTTTAATAAGGGGAACTAATACATCTTCCCGATTTTGGTAGAGCTGGAAGAACTCCTTCCATCTCTGGCGAAATACAACCTTCCCCAATTTAGGCCACAAATTGAGTATGCTAAATCGGCTCAAGTTTGACACTAAATCTCGCTGCACCTTTTCAATTTGTTTGATTTGATTCTCTTCAAGCTTGTCCCCAAAACACATAAGGACAAGCAAACAGAACATGGCGTATTGAAAATGATCCATCACTTTAATGGCAGTAGATTCTCCGGATCCGGATTCGGAGAAGAGACGGCGGATGAGGATGCCTAGGACCCAGTTGCGGGCGTGAGAGTAGGACTTGACCCGAGAGGGGTGGAGGATCTCGGAGGTCAGATTGCGGCGGAGGAGTCGCCATGTGGGGCCGTAGCCGGCGGAGCTGATGTTGTGTTGGTTGTTGGAAAGGATCCGGTTGGTGGGAAGGGCTTTGGGACGGTCTGAGAAAACGGCGCCGTTCTGGACTAAGGCACGGTGGGCTATGGAGTGGCTGGAGACGAATATGAGGGAGCGAGAGCCAATTCTGAGGGAGAGGATTGGACCGTACTTGAGCTTGAGGTCCTTGAGGATCAATTCAAGCTCGAAGAATGACTTGCGGAGCCATAAAAAGCGACCGATCACCGGAATCGGAGTGGGTCCCGGCGGGAGCTTCTTGTTGTTGTTGATGGAGGAGGGAAAGAGGAGAGAGAAAAAGGATTTGAGGAGGGCAGAGATGCAGAGCGTGAGGATGATGATGAACCATGTCTCCATCCTTTTGCTTTGCTGAGCTTGGAGCCTTGATGATTAGTTTATCCTCTTCCAAAATTATTAGATATATTTTATTTATTTATATAAAGTTGCATGATATCTTTTACTTATTTATTTTTATTATTATTTTTAATATTAAACTACTACAGTTACATTTTTAGATAATATTAAGGTTATATTTAAAAATATAAAATTATTTTTTAAAAGTTGTCATTTTATAAATGTGTTTCTAATTTTAAAATATATAAAGTATTAATTAAAATACAATAATAATATTGGTAGTACGTTTGAATTGAAAGAAAAGAATGGAAAAAATAATCGAATGAAAAATAGTATTATTTAGTGATCATTTCAGTAGAATGAAAATTCATTTCATTATTTTAATTTTTATAACATGAAAAAAATAGTGAAATGAAAATCATACAAATAGAATGGATGTATATATATTCTGTATTTTTTTTTTTTTGGTGAGATTGTTCTGTCTCACAAAGTCGTATCAAGTGTGCTAGCAGTAGCATTGATGATGATAGATGTACTCAAATTTGGATGCGGACTTGACATTAAGACTTGTTCCCTTGACCTTTTCGCCTTAGAAATATCTACTATATACTAATATAGACTAGAGATATTTACAAGTTTGGTGGTGTCCACCAAACTTTTTTCACATAGTAGTGGTTAGGATTGGATTGGTCCATCTTTAATAGATTTAAAATTTTGATTCGTTATTTTAAGAAAGAAGGGAACGTTATAAAGATTCAAGTATCAATATCTTTATCTTCTGTATTATAAAGCTTCCATGTGAGTTTTGGTGCTTTTTATTTTTCTCTTTAATTTTATAACGTTAGCTATATTAAATAATATATTTATTTTTTACTTTATGTATTTTATTTTATTATTTTGGGATAAATTTTTTTTACACTTAGTTATTCCTTTGAAGACAGAAAGAGTAACTTATTTATATTTTTTTATTTAGTTTTTTTAAAGTTTATAAAATTCTTATTTTATCTTATATTTTTTTATTTAGTTTTTTAAAATTTTATAAAATTCTTATTTTATCTTATTTAATTTACGCACGTAACTTGTATGCGACCGGATACTAATAATACATATAAAGGTAGTAAAAAGTTCTTATCACCAAAATAAATCATTCTCATAAACTTCAATACTTTCAAACTTCTTATATCAATCAATACACAAAAAATTTAATAAATAATAAAACATACCTATATCTAATAAATTGCTTCCATTTCATCGTTATCTTTCCGTATGATGTAGAATCCAAAACCATTAAAAAAATTATTACATATAAATTAATGTATCCCAAATTTGAAGAAACCGCATTTCAAATTCTTTAAACTGCATTCATTATACATAGAGGGCAGAGCAAGAAGAGAGACGAATTTACAAGGATTTGTTTAGGCAAAAGGTCTAAATCCAGCGTACAACAATCACTTAACATAATCCAAACGTAGATAAAGACACAAATGTGTTGAAGTTTTATTTAATTAATAATACCAATACCTTTATGATTGAGCTGAGCTCTAGGAGAGATGTGAGCGAGCAGGGGATTTTTCATGACAACAGTGAACACTTGTTTCTCCGAAAGATCAACATGATCACCAGCAGCGGCCTTCCATTCAAAGTACCAAATCAAATTGGCCACAAAATATTCCAAGTGAAGCAGAGCCAAACCAAAACCAGGGCATATCCTCCTCCCTGCACCGAAAGGCATCATCTTGATTTCCCTACTCCCTGTTATATCAAACTCAAACCCAAACCCTTCTCCTCCAATATCCATCTTACTTTCACCATTGATGATATTCTTCAAGAATCTTTCAGGCTTGAACTCCATTGGATCATTCCACACCTTAGGATCCCTCCCCATCTCCGCCACCATAAAATTGACAATCGCATTCTTTGGAACCACATACCCATCCAATTCAACATCCTCACTCACCGAGTGGGGCAGCACAAAGTGTGCAGGCGGATGGCGCCTCAGACTTTCCAACACCACCGCTTTCAGATACGGCATTCGTTGTAAATCCTCCTCCTCTACCACCACCATCTTCTCAGGTCCTCCTCCAGATAATGCCGATGGCTGCTTTCTAGGCCCCACAACCCCTACAATTTCTTCATAAAGCTTGGCCTGAATTTCAGGGTACTTCACCAAATTAGCCATAATCCATTCCAAGGTGGTTGAAGTTGTATCAGTGCCTGCATTAAGAAATTCTCCGCACAGAGAAACCATCTCCTCATAAGTCAACTTTCTATTTTCTTCATCCGGCATCTGCAAATTCAGCAGCGTGTCCGCATAAGCTACCACAAACTCCTCTTGTTCTTCTTGTTGTTGATTTGATTTTTCGACTCGACCTTTAATAAGGGGAACTAGTACATCCACCCGATTTTGGTAGAGCTGGAAGAACTCCTTCCATTTCTGGCGAAATACAATCTTCCCCAGTTTAGGCCACAAATTGAGTATGTTAAAGCGGCTTAAGCTTAACAGTAAATCTCGCTGCACCTTTTCAATTTGTTTAATTTGATTCTCCTCTAGCTTGTCCCCAAAACACATGAGGACCAGCAGACAGAACATGGCGTATTGGAAATGATCCACCACTTTGATAGCATTAGGTTCTCCGGTTCCGGATTCAGTAATTAGGCGGCGGATGAGGATACCGAGGACCCAGTTCCGGGCGTGGGAGTATGACTTGATCCGGGAGGGGTGGAGGATCTCGGAGGTCAGATTGCGGCGGAGAAGTCGCCATGTTGGGCCGTAGCCGGCGAAGCTGATGTTGTGTTGGTTGCTGGAAAGGATCCGATTGGTGGGAGGGGGTTTGGGACGGTCTGAGAAAACGGCGCCGTTCTGAACTAACGCACGGTGGGCGATGGAGTGGCTGAAGACGAATATGGCGGTGCGAGAGGCCACTCTGATGGTGAGGATTGGACCGTACTTGAGCTTGAGGTCCTTGAGGATAAATTCCATCTCGAAGAATGACTTGCGGAGCCATAAAAAGCGACCGATCACCGGAATCTGAGTTGGTCCCGGCGGGAGCTTCTTACTGCTGTTAATGGAGGAGGGAAAGAGGAGAGAGAATAAGGATTTGAGGAGGGCAGAGATGCAGAGCGTGAGGATGATGATGAACCAGGTCTCCATCTTTTTGCTCTGTCTGAGCTTGGAGCATTGATGAGTAGATAATACTACTGACGACTTTGCTGCCTGCCGTCCAGTAGCAAGCCTACCCCATTTAACCTTGTTCGGGAACCATTTATAAATCGGTCAAATTAATTTATAACTTATTTTTTACTTTTAGTACATAGGAATGACTCTTTTTTTTTATTATAATTTATAAGCCATTTTTATAAAATAATAAATTTTAATTTCTTAAAAAATGATTTATAAGTCCTTTCTAATGAGTTGATTTGACCAAATGTAATGAATATTTTACTCTTTATTATTTTTTAAATAACTTACAAATTTACTTAAATTTTAATTTTAAGTCATTTTAAAATAAGTCGTTGCAAAACGGGTTAAAGTTACAAAATTATGATTTTTTAACAAAATTTATTTTATACTAATTATATGTAATAGTATTAATTAACATAATAGTATTAATGCAACATTGAGATTGAAAGAATAAAAAATAATGTATTTACTAATTATTTTAATAAATAATCCAATTCAATGTAATGAAAAATCACTCCATATCGTTGATTTTCATAACACGTGATGGAATGAGATATAATTGAATAGAATGAACGTATATAGGGATGAATACATAATTTTTTTTCAAGGGGGCCAAAACATAATATGACACGATAAAAAATTTATTACAAGAGATTTATATATTATAAATTAGCACCACAAAAGTTCTTTTAGTTAAATATTAACTTTATATATATATATATATAATATCTTTATGATAAGCGTGTAAATTATATAAATTTTGAAGAACTAAAAGTAAACATATATATCAAAACTCCAAATCCGTAAAATAAATTTTTAAAAATTGTGGGGGTAGTCTAGACCCTCCGGATCTAAGCTAGCTCCGTCCCTAAATTTATGTGATAATTATGTAATCGTAACACACCATTTATCCCGTCAATAATAAAATATACATTTTAAATATTAAAAAATTATTTTATTCCTTCTTTCATTCCATTTGTTAAATCTATAACATAAATCTATGGAAAAATAATTAACATTAAGATTTTTATGTACTCTTGTAATATAAAAGTAAAATAAAATAAAATATATTTTTTAAATATAAAATACATATTTTAGGACAAGTGAGAGTATAAAATACAAACGGCATGGGTCCAGCTCTCTTTGGATATTGAAGGGGAGATACCAGCCACCCCCGGCCAATGAGGATCCCTCTTAGATTCTTTGGTTTGTTTACACGTGGAGAAGTCAAATACACATTATGCTCCCCCTTAATAACAACTTCCAATCAATTTGTAAATGGAAAATGATAGTATTGTCGATTGCAAATATTTTAGGTTGATTTTTTTATTGTGAATTACGTAGATAAATATAAGTAATAAATTTTTTAAAAAGATATATAATAAGTGAAATTTTTTTTATAATTTTTATCAATCTCATGTATTGATAAGTTTCGTAATTGTAATTCAACGTAAATTTATCGCAATGTATAACATGACTCTTTTTAAATTAAGAGACAAAACCTATTATTAAATATTTTATATATTTTTATTGATAAATAATACATGTTTTTTATTATTGGTGCACAAAATTATGTGTATAATTCGTGCACATAATATTCTATTCCAAAAAATCTCATTTATTTTTTTCATATTATTTAATTATTGTTGCCTTTTAAACTCAATTTAATAGATTTTTAAACACAAAATTGACATAAATTATTTTAATCTTAATCTATGATGAATATTATAAACTATCTAAAAAGTATTATTTATTGTAAATTTTATTGTTTCATAATTTTTAATGAGTCATCTCAATTTTGAGTTTAAAAATATCTCAAACTAACTTTTAAAAGTCAATAATGATTATATAATTTGGAACGAAGAGAGTAATATTTTTTTTTAGTATTTTAGAATAAAAAAAATTGTAAAACGGATGGTGTATTAATTTGGAGAGAATTCTTTTCCTATTATGGACAAACTCTTACTAGATATCATTCTTCTTTTTCTTCTTTTTAATTTTTTGGTTATGGTTGGTATTTGTGTTCTATATTTGTAGGAGTTTTTTCTCCTCTCTTGATATAATAATAATAATAATAATAATAATAATAATAATAATAATATGTATTGCAAGTAACTTATGCCGAAATACCATTGCGACATTCGTGTGTAAAGGTAGTAATAAGCTTTGGCATATCTACTAGGCTCACTAACTGGATAAAAAACTGATTTATATACGTGACATATGTCACAACGCTGTTTTCGTAATAAATGAGTCGCAACATGTAGCATTCATTACTCATATATTTGAGTGTACAATTTGAACGTGTTCGCGCGTGTGTGTATATATATATATATATATTCTGTATTTTTTTCTCTTTTTTTTGTGAGATTGTTCTGTCTCACAAAGTCGCGTCAAGTGTGCTAGCAGTAGCATTGATGATGATAGATGTACTCAAATTTGGATGCGGCTTGACATTAAGACTTGTTCCCTTGACTTTTTCGCGTTGGATATATATATATACACACACCAATCCACAGCAAACGCTTGCCGCAATAACCAAATTATTCTCTGCCGCTACAGGCTGTAGCACTTTTTTTGGTTATCTGCCACTACAGGCTGTAGCGGCAGAGGAAGAATTTTTTTTTTTGCAGCAAATGTTAGTTGGCTTAGAATAGGTATCAGTTTTTTGATCTCCTTATCCTTATGTACTTTCATACCCAACCCAACTGTCATTTATTATCCTAAAGTATATTATAAAAATATATAAAATTTTAATTTCTTTCAATATATTAAAAACTTATAGATATATTTTATTTTAAAGTTAATTTATGAAATACTAAAATATAAAATATTAAAATTTTAAAAGTAACAAATATAATAATAAATAATATCATAATAAAAGTAACAAATATTTATTATTATATTTGTTACTTTTAAAATTTTAATATTTTATATTTTAGTATTTCATAAATTAACTTAAAAATAAAATATATCTATAAGTTTTTAATATATTGGAAGAAATTAAAATTTTGTATATTTTTATAATATACTTTATGATAATAAATGACAGTTGGATTGGGTATGGAAGTACATAAAGATAATAAAAAAATTAATACCTATTGTAAGCCAACTTACCTTTGCTGCACAAAAAAAAATTCTTCCCCTGTAGAGGCAGATAACCAAAAAAAGCCAAACATTACTACGCTTGTAGCGGCAGGGAACAATTTGGTTGTTGCGGCAAGCGCTTGCTGTGGATTGGTACCCATATATATATATATATATATATATATATATATATATATATATATATATATATACACTAGAGATATTAGAAGTTGGGAATTGTTATTCCAAAAATAAAAATTAATATTTTCACAAGTTCTTTTTAACATAAATATAAGGCTTATTTACTATTTATATGAGAAAAATATTATGAAACTATCACTTTAATAAGTGAAAATATCAATACCCTCAGAAGATTTCTTTTTTTTAGAATAAATGTATGATACACAAGTAAAAATTGATATTTTCACTAAGTCTCTCACATAAGTGTGAAACCCACTTACTATTCATGTGAAAGGGATCTTATAATCACAAGGACCGGTCATCGAACCGAAAAAGATAACGGGTGGATGGGTTACTGGTCCAACCAGTGGTCGGACCGTTATTGACCCAATGACGTCATTAATATATTAAAATATATATTATTAGTAATTAATAAAATTTAAAAAAATCTCGTTTTTTATGAAATAAAACATAATAAAGATGAGTTACAATATTAATAAAAGTGGTTAATTTTAATATTAAAATATTTTTGATAAAAAAAAATTAAAATTAAAAACTGGGTCAACCGGATTTACCAGTTGGACCACCGGTTGAACCGGTGGTCAACGGGCCAACCCAGGTTTTGACTAAAACTGGGTCATTGGTCCAAATCGGACCAGAAGGCCGGTCCGAGTTTTAAAACTATGCTTATAGAACTATCACTTTTGCTTGTGCAAATATCAATTTTCCAAATCTAGCACCCAACAACTTTTTTCACATAGTAGTTGGTTAAGATTGGTCTACCTTTACAACAAAATTAAAATTTTGAATCATTATTTTAAGAAGGGAATGTTATAAAGATTCAAGTACACTTCTATGAAAATCCAATTTGAAATAAAAATCTAGCAAAAAAGAACTTTTTAAGAAATTTTTTTATAAAAAAACCCAAAGATAATGAGGAAAAAGTATAATTACATGAAACATGATGGGCAAATATTGAAATAATGTTACTAGGTCTCGTCCCCGCTCTGTCTCCACGTATGCTAATTTCTGAAGAAACCTAATTCAAAAGAATTTCAAATTCTTTAAACCGCATTATACATATAGAGGCTCTAGAGCAAGAAGAGAGACAAGAAGGAATGCCACCAAAAGGTGTAAAGGGTTTCTTTAGGCAGCAGAAGAAGACCGCCGGAATCTCCAAGCCCAAAACTTCCAAAAAATCTTTGCCTCCAAAACATGGTGCTTCTCTTCATCTCCAAGGTTTCTCCTTTCATTCTTCTTCTATATCTCTAAATTTATATCTACGTGGCAAAAAAACTTGGGTTAAATTTTTATTTTTTTTTTGTTCAAATTGACCGATTTTAGAATTAAGAATTAAACATATTTATTTATAATTCCAAACTCATGAAAATTGCAGGTAATAGTAAATTCGTTATAGTTTCTTATAGTTATATTTCTTCCATCTATTTATATAAAAAAGTGTGTATATATAAATTTTGATTACAAAACTAACTAAAAAAGTCCATCTAAATTCCAATTTGAAGTAGTGATATAGGGTTTTATTGCTTTTGGATGTTAGAAAATAGTACTAATAATAATTTTTGATGATTATTTGCAATGGATAATGGTTAAGATGACCACGATAGGGATGAGGAGGTGTTGAGGCAGTTCGACATGAACATGGCATATGGTCCGTGCGTTGGTTTGAGCAGAATATCTCGGTGGGAGCGTGCCAATAAACTGGGTATGAATCCTCCCAAAGATGTGGAGCTTCTCTTGAGAGCAGGCAAAGTTAAAGGCAACCCCTTGTGGGATGGCCGCCTTTAGCTCTTTGCTTATTTGTGACTTTTGTTAGTAGATGAATGAATGCAAGTTCAGCCTCTGGCTGAACTGCAACTAGACTGGTTTGGCTCATGTCAAACTTCCCTATATAACTTCACAATTTAATGATGATTAACATCTTTTGAACAAAACATTTTCGGGTTTTCAATATGATATGTTTTTTTTGTTATTAGATCTATTAACTTGTGATTTTACTCGTTAACTTCTAGCCCTTCTCCATACAACATTTAGATTTAATCTTAGCCATCAAGCAAAGAAGTAAGAATTAGATAGGGAAAGGGATTGTTGCTGCTTACCTGAATAGTGATGTACTTGTTTCTGTTCCCCTTGTTGTTCCACGTACTTATCGAACTGCAAACAAGATAACATTGCTATGTAAAATTAAATCAATCTTGAAATAGATAAATGAACCCCAACAGTTGGCGCAGTGGTTCAAATGAGGCCCCGGGGCAAGCCGTAAACTTGGACGTCTTGGGATCGAATCCCACTTGCAACAATTGTCAAGGCAGCAATGCTCATAGGGCCACGGGCCGCCCAACGCAAGCTGGGAAGCAGACTGCCTCGGTCCGGACTGGAGAAATTAGTCCGACTGCGGTTGGGAAACTTCACATTATCAAAATAAAAAAAAAATAAAAATAGATAAATGTACTGTACAGCAAGCTTACCAACATAAAAGTTGAGTAGACTCGTCAGCTGACCTCGTATTCAATTTCCTGACCCCTTGGATGAATTAACAGTGCAGCACATAGCTACTTTTTTTTCATGTCCACCATCATCATAACAAATGAAACAAAATTTTTTATTTAAAATTAGAGCAAAGCCATTAAATAGCACACTATGATCACCCAGCCTAGAGAGATCCCCATGGATGCTTCACAAATAAACATCTAAAAGGAAATTTAATAAACCTTAGTAATTGTGTATAAAACGACTATAACACAACAAATTTAGAATAAACTAGTGACCTGAACTACATTCTATATTACTGTGCTGTAGCTACCCATGCACCCGCAGGTGGTGTTCAGTTTTCCTTCCTTTTGGTTTTGATACTTGCATTATCTGGGATACATGATGACCAATATAGTGGCAAAACTGTGCATGCCGCTTGTATTATAAGGCCACGTGGCAAGCCCGAGAAATCATTGCCAGTCACCCCAACATAGGATGCAAGTGCCACACCTAAATATCCACTTACTATAAATGCAAGGGCAACAGCAGACATAAGAAATGCCATTAATGATCCTTCACATCCTCTTGGACAGAGCTGGGCCAATAGAACACTAAAAGGTAGAATCTTAAAGAAGTATAGAACCTCCAGAAAGCCCGAGAAAATGACCACATACACCGAGTCTGGTAAACCCATCTTTTGATATATCCCTTTCACGAACAGAACATCTGAAAACATGAGAACCGCCATAGTGGCCTGAATGGCTGAGATTAGTTTCCTTGGTGGAAATGACTTTAAGTGTTTATTATACACAACACCCCATAGCAGCATTGATACCTGCCCGATCACCTTGGAGATCCCCAACACCGAAGTTTCAATCTTTAGATACTGTGTTTGATAGAAGAACATGGTACCTGTCAGGGCTGGAATTATGGCATAAGATGCTGCAAACCAGGCTATTGAATAAGAAATCTCAGGTTTCTGTAATGCAATTAGGAGCTCTGATAACTGCTTTCTGATCCCAGTACTGGATGGACTCTTGGGGAGGTCAAGGGAGCTTTCTCGAATGGAAATTGTTAGGAAAAACTGGATACTAAGAAGAATGCCGAACAGCAAGAACATTGCTTGAGGGGAGAAGCGGTCAATGGCAATACCACCTAGAAGGTTACCAAGCACCCCACCAATTGAGGAGGCCATCCAAACAAATGATTGTAGCTCACCTGAAGAAGATGACTGAGAGTTCTTCGAAGAGGAAGTGGGCTGTTTTCCAGTCTCCGCAACAATGGCATCATTTGCAACTTCAACTATTGAAGCACCAAGATTTCCGAGGAGGAGATATAGGGTGATTAAGAAAAATGAGCTACTTGACGGAGGAAGAAATGCAATAGCAAGCCACGATACCGCTTGCAAGAAAGCTGCACACCATATGGGGATAACAAATGGTCAAAATTATGATAATTTCCAACTCATGTCAGCCACCAGTACAAGAATCTTTATTTCTATTTTTTTTTCCTGGAAAGTGCTTTTAAATTTGCTTCAAACTGTAGCAAGAGTTTAACAGAGTTCTCAATGCAGATCTATAATCCAAGAATTCTGCTTTAACAACAAAAGGCCAGTTTTTACAGCATTTAATTGAAGAAGGTAAACAATCAAACATCTTAAAGCCACCAAATACAAAGGATAGGAAATATATCGAGTAGAGTAATTATATATGCTATGAAGCACTAGTTTGATACACAGACAAATCAGTGGTTTATAGAACTTTAATAAGTGGAGTAATCAAAGAGAAACTAAAAATGGCCACAGAATTTAAATACTAGTGTATAAAATATTAAAAAAAAAACAAACAAAAGAAGTATCGAATCTATTCACAGTGTGATATAGTGGATCAGGTAAACTACTACGTATACGAAGGAGTGCGGTTCGTTCGATAAATTCCTACCTCTCTATCTATCTCTGAGATGTTTGGATTTTTCAAAACTCCATGGACATGCAGAAGAGAAATGCTATCCACACTCTTATTATTTTTTATTTTTTTATTTTTCGAAATGAGAATATAAGAATGTGGAAATAGCATCAGGAACATGTGGTAGGTATTGGGCTTTGCTTCGTTTCATGTGCTTTCAGAAGAAAAAGGAGAACGAAAAGAGATTCAATTTGAAGAATAATTTTTGCCACTGAATAAATGATACACTAGTATCATAATTGGATTCTGGAATTAAAAAACAGCACCATATGAAGGGGAAAAAAAGAAAAAGAAATGAAGAACTTGAATGGGAATAGTTAGGAATTACCTCCAATGGCGATGTACGGGAGGCGATGTTGGCCGGAGATGTAAAAGGAATCGGAGAGAATACCGTAAAAGGGTTTGGCAACCATGGGGAGATTGGCGGAATTCTGAAGGATCTGGAGTGTAGAAGAGTCCACTCGGAGGCCATCTTTGAGGAAGAAATTAACACCCAACCATGGCAAACACCTCATTCCCTGTACCCAAAATCCAAACCCTAACATAAACCTCCTAATTCTCCCAACATTTTCTGCTTTATTACTATTATCACTTGTTCTTCTTGTTGTTGTACTTGTTCTCTCAAAATCACCATTAGATGATACCACCATATCTCCACCTCGAAACAAACAACTGGAGATGGATATAAGATATTATTACAGAGTTAATAAAACAGATCCAGACAGCGAAGAAGAAGAAGCGGGATTCACACATTTATATATGTGTGTCACCAGCCAGCTCAAAAGGAAAAAAAATTAATGACTTGATCATATTTTAAAACACAATTCTCTTTTTAGTAAATTCCAAAATAAAAGATATATTTATAAAAATATACTATTTTCACAATGAAGATCGAATGTGGGGCCGGAGAAAATGTTGTGAAAATATTAATTTTATTTATAAAAATATTGATTTCTTATTTTATTTTAAAATTATAAAGTCATATGATCGCTCTTAATTAATTTGTCATTATTGTTTTACTGTTATTTTCAATATCAAACTATCATAATTGAATTCATAATTAATACTAATACTATATTTGAAAGTATAAAATTATTTTAAAAATTATCATTTCATAAATATATCTCTAATTTTAAAAATGCAGATTTACAGTATTTAATCCAAAAAAATGAAGAAGAAATATTAACTTACAAAAAATATTAAGATTAGGAGCCCTGTTATATATTGCGAATTTTTTTATCGAATTACGATTATAACGTATATTAGTGTATGAGACTGAGTAAAATTATAAAATTAATCAACAATATTAAATACATCGTAAAAATATTACAAATTATAATTAGTTATGTAATGCACAATAAAAAAATCACTACATAAAATAGTAATATATATCATTTTCACAAAAATTATAAAAGATATTCGGGGACACCTTTATAGCTTTTGTTTTGGACCCGAGCGAAATTTTTGCGTTAGCTTTTGCTTTTCTTATACTATTCAGTATCCATCCATAGATCCCATGTACCCACCCACCCGCCTTTCTTATTTGTTTTAAAAATTATTGATGTAATTTATTTAAATTTAAAAATCATAAATCTCATACATAATAACCTACGTATATACACGTTACTGGTGGTGTAACATTGTACATTAATTTTAGAAAAAAAAATACTAAATTTACTACATGGTAACGGAATAATTAAATATGAGAATTTTATACCTTTCCTTGATTCACATTAAATAGTGAGTTGACTTATAATTTTTTGGTCTTTAGTGTAAATTTTATAGAAATTTTAATTGGTAACGAATATTTCTCAATTTTATACACAATTTATTGCACGAAAAGGTTTTTATTTACATATATTTAAAGATGCATTTTGATCTATATTTACTATTCTATTCGTTCTAAAATTAAAAATATAATTTGACTTTTGAGATCAGATGACCGCATATTAAAATTTTTAATTTATGTAAATATATTTAGTTTTAATTGATACAATTATTATAATCGGATAGTATATAATAAAAATTATTAATCACAAAATTTATTTTATTTTAAACATATCAATTTTAAAATTTAATATGATGTCATTTGACTTTAAAAATCAAATTGTATCTCTAATTTTGGAACGGATGGAATGTTAAATATATTAAGTTACTAATGATAAAATTAAGATAACAAATTTGAAAATTTTGTGTCATTTTTTTAATAATATTATCAATAAAAATAAATATATTTATTTTAAAAAGATTGCAAAATGGTGGAACATAGAGAGAGCAGTAAATATTCTGTCTTTGCTTCTTCTTTTTTTCCTACATTCTCTAGGTAGTACTCCATCCACTCTCGGATCACTCAACCATCCTTTCTTTCTTCCTGTTTTTGAATTATTTCTTCTAGTACTGGTAGGGTAGTCCGATGCCAGGTGTCATCTCAAATCAGGCTTCTGTCTGTCTGCTGCTGCTGGCATGCATGGACACGTTTATTATTTATTTATTGATTTCTATTTGCCACCACATTTTAATATTAATTTATTCTATCATTGTATATATATATATATATATTGTACACAACTTACCTGGCCAGTGGCCAGGCCGCCACGTACCCACTGAGGAATTATTTAGGGTTACCCTACTAAGGAAGATATTCATTCATTCGAATATTTTTCGCCCAACCCAATTGGCCCATCTTTACTTGAAAATTACTCAAAGGACCTATTCCCAAAAAAAAAAAAACAACAGAAAAAAGGGTAAAAGATAGGGGTGATTATTTTTATTTACATTGAAATTTTATTTATACTACCACCCGTTCAAATTATAAACTTTTAAAATTCAATTTAAAAAAATTTCAAACTTCAAATTGAAATAATTTATTAAAACTTATAAATCTTATAATAAACAATACTTTTTAAATAATTTACTATAATTATACCGACAAAAAATAAATAAATACATATTAATTGTGAGTTTAAAAATATTTTAAATAGACTACAAAAAGCTAATCATATCAATATATATGGGTCACGGTTCAAGAAAATATTCTCTTGAACTATGTGCATATTTCATTGATTTCTGCATTTGCACCAAGTTCAAGGGAATATGCACACAGTTCAAGAGAATATTCTCTCGAACCGTGTGCTTAACATGTGTAGGCACATGTTAAGAAATTCCTATATATATATATATATATTGAAATGAAGAGAACATAAGATTGCTTATTTTTATATTTTAAAACGAAAAGAGGACTTAATTTAGGGCACAAAAAACTGATTAAAACTGATCATTAGTGATTCAATGTTGAAATTGGAGGTAAAACTGGCTGGCTCCCCAAGTCACACCCATTTATTTCTACCAACATATCCCCTCCTCCTGTCCATGTTTGCACCTTACAGATTTAAGTATAGTGAGCTCAATTTTGTCATCTGGCTCGAGAAAACAAAGGCCTGCCAATTTGGCTCCAACATTAACATTAGTCTGCTAAAAATGGTCAAGACAAGATTAAGACCGCGATTAACCTGATAAGAATGGCTCAGTTCTTGAGATAATTCCTGTCTTGAGAACCAACAATAGCCTTCTTCTTCATCTAAATGGTGTTACGTCACAAGGGAAAAAAGAAAACTTGGTTTCAGGTGAAATCCGTACACCAACTTAACCAAGATACTGAGACGAATTGCATTTGGTGCCTCTGTATCATACCTATCACAGTAAGTATGACTCGACAACAGTCCGCCCAAACTTCTCTTGAACATCTTTGGGGGTTTCTATCTGGAAAATGTGACAATGAAAAGAAGTTATCAAGAAATTTATAGAGAATTCAAACAATTACAGAAGGAAAAAGATCCACCTTTAAGAGAGAGAGATCCTACTTACCGCATTTAGAGCCTTAAAAAGGGCTTTAACTGTGTTATGGGGATTCCTTGAGCCAATAACCTGGATAAAAGTTAAGGTTAGAAACAACAGCAAAATTTTAAGAAACACCTAGGTGGGTTCAGCTCGCTTACCTTAGATTTCACATTTTTAAAACCAGCTAGATGTAATATAGTTTGGACAGTTCTGCCTGCTTTCATTCCTGTTTGAGTTTGGCCAGGCCAAAGATACACCTGAGGAAATAAATATACAAGTTGGATAAAGATTTTGGTGGGGAAATGATACAGGCATCTGCTCATATAAATAAAGGAAAAAGAGGAAACTAGATAAATTATTAGACACCTTGGTTTTCTTATATGATGTTTGAATAGCATGTGCAATTGTGTGTTCCTCATGACGCTCTACATAATGGAGATTCTGAAAGCATTTCTCGTGTGCCTGTCACAGAATCAATCAGTAAACAAAGATAACATAGCACGCAACTGAAACAAATGTAGATATAAGCACACAGCCTTTTAGAAGTGGAATCCTAAAATTTGATCAACGTCAACAAGGACTTCAATGGGAATCCTCCTCTTGAGATATTAAGGGAAATTATATTATAGACTGATTTGAACGCAGATGCCTCTCAACTCTTTTGTGACCAACTACTAATTTGACAATGATCCAACAAAAGGACAAAATATATATACAGTGATATCCAATTATTTATTTCACAAACATGTAAGGTTATTACATATACAAACACAATGAAAACCACCAAATGGATAGACAGCTCTATTAAGATGGTTTAGAAAGGGGAAATGAGATACTACTGTAGATTCGCAAATCAGCAGCGTATTTCTAGAAAAGATTATCATGTTTGAAAATCACCAAAAAAGTAAAGTAAAAAAAAAAAGAAGAGCCTGCTGAAGTAATACATTGTTCTGCTTCTTTGTACTTCAATCTAGTTAGTTCAAATACGCGGATACATTATGGTTCCCTTTGTTGAATCACACACTTAAACTATGCCATAAGTAAAATACATAGATTGCAAATGACACTTGCACCTTCCTGAATTATAGTGTGCGTGTGTATATATAAACTAGAACTTTGGAAGAAAACCTTAACTTTGTATGAAAAAGGATCAAACTAAAAAGCAGTGAAGGAAGTGCCAGGGAAGCTGCATCCCTAAAATGGTTGGATCAACTGGTTTTCATTCAATTCTTTAGTAAATTAGATGAAGACAATACTTCTTTTCTGTTTCTGGCTATTCAAACTTGAGCCGGTCCTTACGAACCACCGAGTAAATTACCTATCCTTTGAAATAAAATACCGGAAACTGCCATGTTGTCATTCACACTACCAGAAACAAGGGTAAATGATTTTCCAAAAAAAAATGGCAATAGTACAGTTTTTCACAAAGTTGCACAGACAATATAAGAAACTTGATGAAGAAATAGAATTTGAGAATATAAAGATGTATCCGCTTAGAGAGAAATTAAGGATCGTAGTAAATTAGAATATACATAAAATATCTAAGATGTTATATAGAGGATCAACAGAGTCCAAAATTTGAAGAGAAGATTACCCTGCATACTGGATTCTTATCATCTGAACATAAACTAGGCCAGCAGAGCCAACGAATTATATGAAAAGCACAAATCCTAAATAGCATGATCAACTGAGATACGTCACCACAATACCTTCTGAATGGCAACAGGAACTGCTGGTCCTTTTGCTTTTGCAAAACCAATAACACCATGATAGTTACCACATGCTAACATAGCAGTGTATTTGATTACTTGTCCTCCCTACAGCAGATATAAATTTAAATTATGACCATATTATTTGATCAATAAATGGAAAGTCCCAAAGAGTCGTAGGTATTACCTTCGTTACTTTACAAGTTCGATTGACATCAATTATTTTCACATCAAAACCCTGCCAGTATCAAACAACAGTCATTGTTACAATATTGATGAGAAATATGCACACTACTACATAACAAGAAATAAGCAAAAATGATGACACACATATATTTGGAAGCAAATGACAATATAACAGAGATGGTTACAGAAAGTAAATATCACAAAAGGTCAGCAAATAAAAGTAAAAAGTATTAGAAAGAGAAAACCAAAAGGTCAACCAATATGGACATATAATAGAAAGAAAAAAGGGAAAAATTAAAAAAAAAAAAAGAATATCTGGGGCAGAAGAAATCAAAACACACTTGTCAATAAGCAGACAGCCATGATATTGGCCTTAAAGGTAAACGAATTAGCTTTTAAGGTGGCAATCATCAGATAGTGAATGATTCAAGACCATTTACATTGATGTGAATGAAGGTTCCTTTTCTTGTTCTATCACTTCAGAATGTAAAACCTCTCTACAGGAGCATCAAGTGGTTTTGCTGAAAATGTTCAGAAAATATTAGACAACTTCATCTCACTGTCCATGGACCAACTTTAATATCTACACAAATGAACTTCTCTATTTCATCTCATCATCCTTCAACAAAACACTAAGTTATCATCCAACTTCCAGAAGCCAC
The DNA here is from genome assembly GCA_034770075.1 of Aralia elata. Lineage (NCBI taxonomy): Eukaryota > Viridiplantae > Streptophyta > Magnoliopsida > Apiales > Araliaceae > Aralia > Aralia elata. The sequence continues at coordinate 1,500,541 of CM068385.1, read as the reverse complement.
ATAATCTGCCCCATTAAGCATGATGGGTACATGTCCACATAATTTGACCGCTATTTAGCGATCATCAGGCAGTCCAAAATAACTTCCCCACTTCATCTATCGACATCATTTTCATTAGCATTCTCCTTTCAGACTCCCTTCCCTTATCCATTAAATGGTCAAAAGATAAATAATGACCATTCAAGTTGCCACATACCAGTAAGACATGACCAGCTATCTCAATTAATTTGAAACCTCCTCTATAGTTCCTTGCATGCAGTCTATTAGATTTCTCCCAAGTGTACCAGCTTACAAGAATGATTTCCAGCGAATTTAACAACCCTCTAACAACATAAAGAGCCATCCAACCATTAGGTACGATATTGTAACCATGGCTTTCAGTGATGGGAATTAAACTTGGATGAAACATGAAGCGACAAAAAGGAATTTACCTAATTAAAAGAAGCCCTTCTTAAAAATCATTCACGCACAAATAAGTTGATAAGCTTACCCTTGCAGACATCTATAACATTCCTTGTGAATACATCATATAGAAAACTCAGGTACTCTTGCACACATATAAGAGGATGGTTAAGATTTTAATGATTGAAAATAATTTATGAAAATATAGTCATAAAAGCGTAATTCATAGTGCCCACCATATTATCTAATAAGTATGAATACAAACATATCAAATAAATATCATCAAGCATTACTTCTGGATGAGAATCATGGAAGAGACCACAAACCCGAAAGGATGAAGTTGATGAATTTACTTACTTTCCTGTAAAGAGGCCTTCTCTTCTTCTCAGTCAAAGAGTTTCTCTCCTCGGCAAGATCTCTAATCTGCTCCTCAAGTACCTTACCTTTCTTCCCGAAAGTATGATCCAACTCCCCTAACTTCTCTTCGAGTTGCTTATCAATAGCATTAAGCTTCTCTAACAGTATATCATCCCTCTCTTTCATGTCATCAAACTCCATGTCGTCGTCATCATCCAGACCTGCCCCTTGAATCATTCGTTGTTCCTTTTCAAATCCAAAATTTTCAAGGTTACCCTCCTGTTCGTGCTGGATGACACCATAATTGGCGGGATTATTGGGATCATAAGCTTCCTTCCACTCCACTAACCGAATTGCCCTATTTAGCTTGTGTTGGAGAAGGAATTTGTCCTTCCCAGTCGCCTCTTTCAGTCGGTTCATCAACTCGCCAATTACTCTATACTCAAGGCGAAGATGAAAATGTTTTTGCTCAAATTTGTCAATTCTATTCATCCACTTAAAAGCATCATCAAGTGTCTCTGCCCAGATCATAAATTAATCAATACATGTCAAAATTAACTGCATTTATAATTCATGAACTGTGTAATATATAACTGCATTAATTCTACATTTTTAAAGACAAAAAGATAGCATTTTTCCACGGAATAAGAAAGTGAAATGTTAAGTCAGCAAATTACGGGCGTCAGTGAAGTTCTTGAGCAGCTCTTCATGGCGCTTGAACTTCTTCTCGAACTCGTCCGAGCGTTTCTGAATAGCCTCCGGGGTGAATCTCTCGTCATCATCATCACTATCAGAGTCAGTGGGTTCTTCGTACATCATGTCGTCAGGACCCTTGAGCTTATCCTTTTCAAGATTTTCGATAAACTTGTCAAGCTCTTCGTCCTCAGCGTCAATGTCGGCGGTGTCTAGTCCCAATCTTTCCTTCTCATCTCTCTCCTTCTGCACCTCTCTCTTCAACTCCACCAGAAGCGCCGTGATCGGGTTGTCGTTCGAGAAGAATCGGGTCCCGGCGAGGCCGCATTGGGAATTGGGAAATGGTAGGTTTTGGAAATGACGAGGGTTAGCGGTAATTGATCTTGGAATCGGAGAAGACACGGAGAATGATCTGGAGGAGGTATTGAAGAAACGAATTTGGGTTTGAATGAGACGTGACCATGCCGATACTCGCCATTTGCTCATTGCTGTTGCTGCTGCATCAATCAAACAACAATAGCTACCAAGATTTTCATAAACCCTAATATCAAAATTATTATAGTGCATACATGTTGTATAATACAGTAAGAGGGAAGCATGAGACTGGGAAATGCGGATTAAAATGTGCAGGTGAGTGGGTCTTGAGAGAGGCGGCGGCTAGGGTTCTGGGTTTTTCTTTCGCCACGGCCGGTCGAGTCGAGGGTTTTGACGGGTTAAGATTTTCCACGGGCTCGCCTTTGTGGTTCCCGACCCGCCACTAACACCTTGTTTGTGACATTTATTTATTTCTTTAAATAAAAGAAATTTTTTTATATTCTATTACGGTTTAACTCAATAGTCCTCCTACGCGGATATTTTTTTGAGACATGGAAATTAGACATTTTCATATTCTAAATGTCAAATTTTTTTTTTGTATTTATTTCAAACATATTTATACTATGAATTTAAAAAAAAATTCAAAAAAAAAGGTGTAATTTGAATATAGGGCAAATGACAAAACTGTCCCCCCAAGTTTGGACGAAAATTAATTTGATACTCAAAGTTTGAAAATCTGCAATCAAGACCTCTAAGTATTTTGAAACAACAAAAGTGTTCCTTTTGGCCGGACCGGTCAATTTGTCGCCGGAAATTGCAACGTGTCAAGGAGAAAGGAGAGAGAAAATAATCAAAAAAATTATTTTTTTCTTCTTTATCAATTTTCTCCTTTTCTCTCACTTCTCTCCTCCCTCCTTTTCTCTCTCCTCTCTCCTCCCTCCACCTTCTCTCTTTCTCACTCCTCCCTCCGCCTCTCTCTTTTCTCTCCTCTCTCCTGCTACCCTTTTCTTTCTCTCTCTTCTCTTCTTGATCTCTCTCTTCCCATCTTCCTTTATTTACTTAATTAATTGATATTTTAATATTTTATTTTAAATTATAATAATATTTTAGAGTGTATATACTTGTATAAAATCATAATACATGTATGCATACATTTAAAATGTATACATACATAAAAAAATATCAATGGTAAGAAGACAAAATTAAAAATAAGATCATAGCTTACTTATAAAAAAAAAGCAATTACAAAATAATAACAAAATCAAAAAATTAAATAAATTCTTTTTCTTTTTTCTTATTTTTTTCTTTTTCTTTATCAAATAGAATCTATCAAAAAATCAAAAGATTCTTATTTAATAGATTTTATTTGATAAAGAAACAGAAAAAAAATAAGAAAAAAGAAAAAGAATGTATTTAATTTTTTGATTTTGTTATTATTTTGTAATTATTTTTTTTATAAGTAAGCTATAATCTTGTTTTTAATTTTGTCTTTTACCATTGATATTTTTTTATGTATTATACATTTTAAATGCATGCATGTATTATGATTTTATACAAATATATACACTCCAAAAAATTATTACAATTTAAAATAAAATCTTAAAATATCAATTAATTAAATAAATGGAATAAGAAGAGAAGAGAGAGAAAAGAGGGAGAGAAAGAAAAGGGTAGCAGGAAAGAGGAGAGAAAAGAGAGAGGCGGAGAGGAGGAGTGAGAGAGAGAGAAGGTGGAGGGAGGAGAGAGGAGAGAGAAAAGGAGAGAGAAGAGAGAAAGGAGAAAAAAAATTAGAAAAAAGAAAAAATAATTTTTTTGATTATTTTCTCTCTCCTCTCTCCTTGACACGTGGCAATTTCCGGCGACAAATTGACCGGTCCGGCCAAAAGGAACACTTTTGTTGTTTCAAAATACTTAGAGGTCTTGATTGCAGATTTTCAAACTTTGAGTATCAAATTGATTTTCGTCCAAACTTGGGGGGATAGTTTTGTCATTTGCCCTTGAATATATATCAAAAAAAAAGTTGCATGAGCCCATACACCCTTTTTTTGATATATATCCGAATTACATCCTTTTTTTTGGATTTTTTATAAATAGATTTTAAAATTTATAAATTAAATATGTTTAGAGTCGATACTAAAAAAAAAAAATAACAAGCTAACATGAAAAATGTCTAATTTTCATGTTTAAAAAAATATGTCCCCCTAGACTTATTCTTAATTCAACGAATCCATTTCATCTTGGGTATACGGAGAACCTAGGAGAAGGGACATGAGGAGAAGGAGAATATCTAGGAGAAACTTATTAATTTTATGTAAAGTTTCATATAACACTTTGAAAGGTATCATCGGGAATTTAGAGGAAACTTATTTTTTTTATATGAATTTATAAAATGTTTTGAACAGGATCAGGAGGAAAATATAAGGGAAATTTATGTTTTTTTCATATAGCTTCATATAGTGTTTTAGAAGGGGTCGGGAGGGGGATTAAGGAAAATTTAGAGGAAACTTATCTTGTTCATATAGTTTCATATTTTTGGAATGAGTCAAGAAGGGAACTTCATATTGTTTTGGTTAATTTTGAAGTTTTTTGACGGCTACTAAAGGATAAACTTGAAATTTTTTAATTTCTACTAAAGGGTAAACACTAAACTCAAGCTTATTAATTTGCACATTAAAAAGAGAAACTTTTATTACTTGGCTATCATCATTTGGTTAAAATAAAAGGCCACATAGGTAGAGGGGTGTGCAAACAAAATGGTAAATTCGGTAAATTACTGAAACCGATTGGTACAAGCAATACGGTATTTCTATATCCTGATTCGGTATCGATAAAATAAATCGGTATATACTGGTTCTGGTATGTATTTTTTTCTAACTAATATTTTTACCGTACCGAACTGGTATACCGATTATTTCATTTAATTAGTATATAATACCTTTGACACCAATGTGTCCCAAACAAAAGATATAGACAGGCCTTCAATAACATCCGAACAAAGGTCTGGGTGTCCAGCATTTGGTCCAGAAGGGGAAAATCTACTAGTGTTTAAATTCTAACCGATAAACAGAAAGGGGATAACAGTGGGGTTATCACTGATACTGAGAATATGGAAAATGAATCAAATTCAAAGGCACTTTTCTCTAGTGTAAACGGGGATGAAGAAGAAATTTTCACTCCAGATAAAGAGAATTTTATTCCAAATTCTCTTCTACTAAGGTCCATGAAGAAGACTAACAAAGTAGAAGAAATTAAGCAATCAGATTATCCCCTTTAAAGAATTCTTTTGGTCGTAACATTGATTCAGAAAAAGATATTTTTGCCTCTTCAGATAAAGAGAATCATACTCCAAAAGTCCTCCAAGAACAGAAATTAGTGAGAATTGCCTCCAAAAGTAATGCAAGGTAGAGTAGACACATTAGAGTAAACAAACGGGTACGATATAAGGTAAAAATGGGTACAGGATCGGCTAATTAGTTCGGGATACCGGTCCAACCGGTACCGATATCGGTACCCAATTTCGAATAGTTTAAGTAATCGGCACGGTCCGGTTAATTATCGATGAACAGTCCTACATAGGTACAAGTCTTCTTATCAATCACATTTTTACAAGATTTTTTAATGGCATATTTGGAAATTAGAAAATGCAGGAAAAAAAAATGAAATAAGAGAAAATTATCTTTCCTACACAACCTAATACTTCTTTGTGAGTTTTGCGGATAAGGAATTGTAAGAAAATTAAGTTAGAAAATATGATAAATTTATCTTATCTTTGTATGCTTGTAAAAAATTAAAGGAAACTTTATACATATAGTATGTTATCATTATATCCAGAGAGTTAATGGTATGTATATTCATGAGAAACATGGCGGTCAAATTTTAATTTATGTCTTATATAAATTATGTTGCGCTTTCCTTGACCTGCCTAACTATAAAAAGAAAAAATAAAAACTTAAAAACATGTGATTTCTTGAAGAAACTTTCCTTATCTTTCTTAGTTGTTATTTCCTTATTTTAAAACTCATAAACAAATGTTAAAGTAATTGATGCACACTTAAATATGTCAAATTAACAAAATTGCCTTTCATCAAATAAAAACAATTGAGTCGTTCAATTTGTTATATTTGGATAGTGTAATCACTTTAAAATATTTATTTGTGCAATTGTGTGTTTAGATATCATCATATCAATAACTATGTCCATTTGTAGTACTAATATCTTATTCCTTTGCTTTCCCCTTTAAACTTTCTTCCAATCCAAATCTCTCTCCCTCTCCCTCTCCCTCTCCCTCTCACCTCTTTTCTCTTTCAGGATTTGTTTTTATTCTTCAGGCCATCTCTTTCCTCACTTCATCAGATATTGCAACACTCCTCCGGATGGAGTGACAGGATTTGACTATGGAGGTTGGAAGAATAATAAGAAGCAAAGGAATGATGTCTCCAATACAGCGGACCTCACCAAGACTGTTAGTTTTGTTTCTGCCGGCATTGTCATGCCCAATCAAGAAATTAAACAGAACTCCAAACAAGAAAATAAGGAAGACCCTGATGACAGTCCTTCTGGTTCAAGGATTGGTTTGTCCAGCTACAGTTCTTCTGGCCTAGGTTATAATTTGAGCACTTTGAATACAGACATTAACAAAAATGAAGTTGGAGAAGCACCAGTGAATGATAATGAGGAAGATAGATTTCTGCAATCACCTTTCGGGAAGAAGATTAAAGAAGGTGCACGGAAGCGGTGTGAGAGGGAAAAGGCCAACAACATAATATTGAAATATTACCAAGTGGTAAGGAGGGAAGCAAATAAGCAGGGCAGCGTTAATGCATTCGAGAAGCACAAAGGGATAGGGATAAAGCTGCTTGAGAAGATGGGCTATAAAGGAGGTGGGCTTGGGAAGAATGAACAAGGGATTGTGGCTCCCATTGAGGTAAAGTTACGGCCTAAAACTATGGGGATGGGTTATAATGATTACAAAGAAGTAACTTTGCCTACATTGAAAGAATTGGAAGAGAAGAAATCTTTTCCTGATGCAGCTCAGCCCGTTGTGGATTGTTCAAAAGAGAAGCTCTGGTCTAAGAAAGCTCAGTTGAAGATGAAGAAGAAGGATTATGTTACTGCGGAACAGTTATTGGCCAACAGGCAAGTGCAGGAACTGGCTGTTCTGAAGGTGTTTGATATGAGGGGGCCGCAGGTTCGAATCTTGACGAACTTGGAGAACCTGAATGCTGAAAGGAACACATGGGAAACTGATATCCCAATGCCTGAGCTTCAACATAATGTACGATTGATTGCTGATTTAGCTGAGTTTGATATACAGAAGATAGACCGGGATTTGAGAAATGAGAGGGAGACTGGCCAATTTGCATCAGGAGAAGGAGAAGCTTAATGAAGAAGCCACTTACCAAAAGAAGCAGCTAAATAATATGAAAGACATAGTTACTGTGTTGGAGCATATAGGCACCGAGAACTCGTCAGGAAAGTTGACATTAATCTCCCTCGCAAAGTCATTAGCGGAATTGCAGAGGCGATATGCCAAAGATTACAAACTCTGTAACTTGTCATGGATTGCATGCTCGTATGCTCTGCCATTGTTTATAAGCTTGTTTCAGGGATGGGACCCGCTTCAAAATCCCACACACGGGTTGGAACTGATATCCTTGTGGAAGAACCTCTTGCAAGGAGATATCTCTGATCCTGGTTCACCTTATACTCAGCTATTTATGGAAGTTGTTTTCCCTGCTGTTAGAATATCTGGCATTATTACTTGGCAGGCAAGGGAGCCCAAACCAATACTTAGCTTTTTGGAGTCTTGGAATGAGTTACTGCCTAGTCCTGTTCGTCAGATCATACTGGACAACATAGTGATGCCAAAATTATCCGCTGCTGTTGATTCATGGGACCCTAGGGAAACCATTCCAATTCATATTTGGGTGTATCCGTGGTTACCATGGTTGCGCCAGAAGTTGGAGAGACTACCACACAATTCGTATTGGATTGGAAAGTGTTCTTCATGCTTGGCATCCCAATATGTCTTCATACTGTATATTGTCTCCTTGGAAGACTGTTTTTGATCCAACCAGCTGGGAGAAACTAATGGTCCGGTGTATTATACCAAAATTGTTGGCTCTCATGCATGAACTTGGAAGCTGGCGTATACTTAATTACTCATTCAAATTAATGTGGAGCAAGTTATAGAGAGATGTATAACAAATTAGTATGATCTTTTGGGTTGCTTTATGCACACCTTAAACAATAGGCATGGTGCCTAACTTCTACTTGTATTTTAATTTCAATTTCTGCAGTATTTAAGCTTGCAAAAGATAACCTTATATCCTGCCCGCAATTTTCTTTCTGTTGATTAATCTCCCGCCTTGATTATTGTAGATCACTACTTCCCTTAATGATTCTGTTTAGCACCCAAAGGTATAAAAGTACCCTTGGTAATGCTCACCAGTTCACCCATACCTCCATTATACCATCTTATTTGCTTATAATTCGTATACTTGCATTAAACCATAGAATGCTCTACTTATTTGCTTATACTTGGTATGCTTGAGGCATTGAACTATAGAATTGTTCAAACATCAAACATGTAGAGAGTGTAGTGGAAGAGTACAAGGTGCCGGAGTGAACCTAGGCTTGGATGCCCTAAAATATAATAGTAATACATCCATAACCTATTGTCATGTTCAAGTGTTAACAACAAAGACATGTTCAAGTGTTGACAACAAGATCAAAGGTGATAGCCTAGTGATTAAGGCTGTAAAATGAGCAACCAGTTCGGGACTAAAAGTTTGATTCGAGCTCGACTCGAAATATAAATGATTCAAATATGAATAAATTTTAAAATTCGATAAATCACTTGAACCTCCATAAATTGTAATTTTCTATTGATATTCGGTTCATATTCGCTTGAAAAGTTCAAATTGCTCGTACTCGATAAATTTTGTAAACCAAATCTGAGTAACTCAATACTCGGCTCAATTCGGTTCATTTACACCCTTACTAGTGAGACTTCTCTCTTACTTTGTAAGTTTACAGGTTCGAGTTTATTCCTCAGCAAAAATAAGAGATTTCGAAATTAATCAAGACGTCAAGAAAAGATAAGTTTTTCCTAAGTTTTCCCTAGCTCCCTCATGTTTCCCCTGGGATGAAATACATTGTAATTGAATAGGCTATCAAAAAAAGAGTTACGCTGCGTATTGCTAGAGTTTTTTGTAACGACTGCCCCGCTGTCTCCAACATGGACCCGGTGAAATTGAATTCTCCGTAAAGTTGCGGAGTACCAACGGCTGGACAGGCGGTGGAAAGATCGCATGGACAGAACTCCTAATTCCTAATTAAAATATATCATTAAGATTATAAAATTAGTCCACTATATCAAATATATCATTAAGATATTACCAACTAGAATTATCCACGTAACTCGCAATTAAAAGTTCGACATATAAAATCGCAAGATATATCATTATTCTTAAAAAAAAAAATGTTAACAACGTTTATTAAGGACAATGCACCGCCAAGCTTCCTCAAAACCAAGTATGCGGTGGCCAACTAACTAGGTACACACAGTATCACACAAACCACCATATTGGGTAGGTTCATAACAAACTGTATGTTTGGGTATTTAAAAGGATATCATCGTCTTTGTGGAGTATGGAACTCTTGGCTTGTTCCTTTTCAGGCACTTATAATTGGGCTCACTACGACGGAGTTAAATCCTTGAGTTGAAGCATGTAACTTTATTCATGTGGTAGAGAAAAATCAATTCAAAGGTTTTCCTATGCTTTATCTTATGAAAAACTATGCAGCACTTATGACATATTAGATGAGTTCAAGAGTAGACGCACGAATATAGAAAGAAAAGGCATAATAATCAGCTATCATGTTTATATAAATAGTACAAGATTAACGAAAAAAGAGATGCATGGTTTTCTTCCTATTAATTAACTTGAATGTACTCAAGTCGATCTATTTGTAGTACAAATGTGATCAAATTGTAAGACTGTTCTTCTCAATGAATGATACATAAAACTTTGGCTACATTTTACAAGCTCTGATCATGTGTTGAACTCTTTCTCAGTATATATGTACTTATAACTTGTTCCTCATGGAAAAAGATATGAGAGATACAGCTTCTCTTTCTATATATATATACAGGAGTTTTTTACTGTTGTAGAGCATATCAAATCAATGTTTTACCAGCATGGCCTCTAGTCGTTTCTTCCTCGCAGCATGTTTTAGTTTCTCCAATGCAACAAGTCCAACCTGTCTAACCCTTTCCCTGGACAAACCTATCCTGCAGGGTTATAGAGAATATAACATACGGTTAAGATTGAAACTTGGAAAACACCAGAAACACGCACTTTCATTTAAGATACTCATAGGATAGAAGCACACGTACTTGCAAGTACGCGTGTGACACACAATATGAAACACGAGATCTAGAAACTACGATACATAGACAACACGCATTCAAAACACATACATGGTCTAATTTTGAATATCTATAAGTGACAGCCACCATTTTAAACCTCTTGATCATTCTTAAGTCTCCAAATCTTAGAAACATGCACTTAAGTACCCCCAATACCATTTGGATTGCTGTAATCAGAGGACAAGCTAATTATGTGTTTAATATTATCACTTTCAAGCCAGTATAATATGACAAGATCAGCTCTGAGCAAATTTCAGAAACTAGGTGACTAATCCATTGCTTAACAAACAACCCTGTCAAAATCATCATTCAAATTTGTTCATAATGCATATTTTGAGGCAGGAATCTAAGTTTGCACCTTTTACTTATATCCTCCCAAGTAAGACATTCATTGTCCAAACCATAGTAAAGACGGATAATATCTCTCTCCCTCTCCCTTAATGTTGTATTCATGAGCCTGTTTACTTCATCCTGCAAAATAGAATTAGCACTATATTAGTTGCGGAAGACAATTTGCATTAGTTATAGCAAAACTAAAACACAGTAAGCTCTTAGCAGTCAACTGGCTTCTGGAGCAAGTCAGTAGAGATGAAACAGAATACGGAACCCATGCAACAAAATCAAAATCAGGATGAGAACTGTTAGGAATCTTAAAACTCTATAAATCCAATTCAATCCAATCAAGGAACTATCATTGGTTAGGATTTTCTGGTTTGATGTAAATGCAATTCCCATGAAATAATTATTTCTAACAATAAGCTTAATAAACTTGGTAAAAGGAAAAATATTATATAAAATTGAACTTGTAAATTCTTTTCTTATTATAGTATCTTTATCTGTGAACAAATACTTGTACATGTATCAGGGAAAAAGAAAAAAAAAACTGCATCAAGGGTACTTAGAATAGGTAGAGCTAAGGACAAGCCTTCAGAGATGAGGCACATGCCTAATGTGAGCCTCAGTTAGGTATCAGCTCTTGAGCTTAAGTTATGAAGCACGCCTACCTAGAGCCAAATACCTTGGTGAATCAGCCTTAAAATTATACCATTCCACTGTCCTTATTGGACCTTGCATTAAGGTGAGAAAAGAACAAGGTACTGAAAACATGTTGTAATCCTGTAAACATGCTGTAGTTACATCATGTTTTTAAACAGGATAATAAGGGATTCACTTTTTGGGTGTGCACAAAGAAAATTTAGTCATCCATCAGTTCAATAGTTATAGAACCTATTTTCCTGCACAATGAAGTAGTTTCCAATTAAGACATTGCAAACTTACAAAAACTCATAATGTTGGTTTTGTTTTACTACCTTGAGTGCCCATTCATCTACTCCATGCCACGGGTTGTTCTCGAGGCGATTATCTGCAATGTACTGAGGAAAGTAAAGAAGAGTCAAAACTAGGGATTCAGTAAGTTCTTGCCAATAACCACGTCCAGAATAATGTAGAAAAAGTAATTAAGTTGTATGATGTGGTAATTCTTTTCTTTCTTTCGTTCTCCCTCTCTCTCTCTCTCTCTCTGACTCTCTCTTTTGGGAATAGATAAGCATGCTCAAAAGTATGGGAAATGGAATTAACAGCCTTCAGATTCTTCCTTTAAGGCCTCTGCCATTTCGCCACCCTGTTTAGTATGTTGTGATAAACAGCTTTCCTTTTATAGGACAGGCATTTCGAAGAACTTTTTTAAACCAATTTCATTTAATGAAGGAGATATAAGACTTACACTATGAAGTGTTTCCCCCGGAAGACCATTTAAGGATGGGAATGCTTCCCTATCAAGAGAGTAGACCTTGTTGATTGCCTACAAGTATAGATATCTAAAACTAAGCAGGATGAAAGTAAGGGCACAAGTACTGGAACATTATAGATCTCCAAAATTGTTTAGTACCTCGGTGGCATTCCTAACTTTCTTCTGGGACATGTTAAGACTTTCTGCAATTTTCTGAAAAATTAAAGTGTAACACAAGTAAATAACATGTGAGAGGTTATGAAATGATGTTAAACACAACACAAGCTAAGATCTTGATCAGACACTGAATTAAGGAGATAAGAAAGCCCCTAATGTTTATATAAAAGCAACAAAGACTAAACTTAGTCAGATAAGCATTAGGTAACTTACATCGATAGAAGGAGTTATTCCTCTTTCTTCCAGTTTGGTCTTGGCATTCCGGATTAAACTTAGTCTTTCGTGCAAATAAGTGGGCAATCTTAAAGTTCTTGAATTCTCAACTAATGCTCTTGAAACACCCTGGCAAGCAAGAGCATTGGCTCATCATCTTGAGTTTCAAAAACACTGATAAAAGCATAGACATAAAATAATGACTGATGCAATAACATATTTAAGGGAAGAACTGAAGAACAATTGATTATGGTTTTTTTGGAAATTGTGGATGCTAACAAAGACGATAACAGAAACTTGCTTTTGGTTTAGTAATATGGAAGTCATCTAATTTATTTTTCATCTTCTTGAATAGCAACCTTAAGTAAGATGAAAGCTATAACAAGAAATCATTTAAAAACTTTAAGCAGTTAAGTAGAACCTGCTAATTTCACGAATTCAGGTTCACCAGTAGACGACACCGTATGGTTTCATTTCAGTGGTTATTAATTGAGTAATCTTGTAACCCTATAACCTAAACCCCAAACACAAAAAAACTAAGAAACCAGAAACATCATGAACCCCCAAGTATAGGTAAGGATGAGACCTAGAAGATGACCCTGTGCCCAAGCTGTTCACATATTTAAGTCAGATGCCAACTCACCTGACGTATCCACCAATAGACATAAGTTGAAATTTTGAATCCCTTTGAAGAATCAAATTTCTCAATCCCACGGAGTAGTCCAATCAGGCCTCCCTATACAATAAAATAAACCTGTTCAGTCATTGGTGTAAGAGCAAGAGACTAGCATCCTACTTACAGTCAGACAATAGAAGATCACCTGAACAAGGTCGGCCATTTCAGCACCCATGTTATCATATCTTTGCGCAATAGACATTACTAGACGAACATTGCTCATTGCCAGCTTCTCTCTAGCCAAAGAGCATTCTATTTGTGTGTATTGTAACTCAGCACGGGAAATCTTCAAGGAAGATGATAGTTGCTCATCTGAAGGTTCGCATCCTAATCTTTCCTTCAGTCTGAAATAACCAAAATCATAGAAATAGGTGATTTATGATGTTTCTTTTATCAGACAGATCATTGAAAAGGTGATAACTATTATAGACAACTGCCGAAGTCTTTGTAAGTTGAAGGGGTTATCTGCCACCAACTTAAGTGCATGAAAATATAACTAATTAGCACCTATTTAAGGCATGATTATGTTACCACATGACTTTCTCAGTTACATCAGCATGCAGATAATAAGATTTGAAGGGAAAAATTTTAATCCAAAACAAATCAATGGTTAATCCTCAGAAAAAAAATTGAAAAGCAAGTACAACATTTAAGAACTGGGTTGACATTGTTAAGAAGGATCACATGACATCTACTTTGGTGAAATGTCGATAAGTATGGAACATCATTTCTTGCAGTTTAATCAGTAGATAAACAGAAGATCGTTAGATCTCCTGTGTTGGTAAATGTCTTGTTCCACAGACAAGACATATTTAGGGCAGGGTTAGTACCATAACAAGTTAATGAATTAATACATTTAACTTAATAAGAAAGAAAACAATAAAGATAATAATTCAGTTACCTTGCTTTCCGATCTTCTATGTGAAGACCAGTCTTAATTATTTTTGACAGTTGCACAACTTCTGTATGGGTGAGCAACTCTTCACTTATTACACCCTTCACATAACTTTTCAAATGATTCTGAAGCAGATTTGGACTGATAACGGATGCTTGCTGCTTATTTGTACTAAGCTGCATATGATAACTTCTTTGGTTCACAACCCTCCTCCTAGTATCTATTCTCCTCCGCCGAGCAGATGTCCCTGAACCAGTGACCTGCATCTTCTCACGGGTTTCTCTTGATGTAGAAGCTATAAGAGTCTCCTCAGTTGTCAGATTCCACTGCTTTTCCAGCATAGACTTCTGCAACAAGAGGAGAGCATCTACTGAAAATTCAGGATTATCGATTTCATCCTCCAAGTGGTTCGAACTCTGAATCCATGGCTCTACATTTGAAGGACTAGAAGCAGTATCCACATGTTCTTTTACTGCCTTGATGGATTGTGCGTCTCGACTGGAGAGAAAATTAGGGCTATAGTTGGATGACCTCTTTGCATTGATCACGTTCTTCGACGAAGTAACCTGATGGTGTGAGAACCCAAGATCGCTGCTACTCGACAGCTTCTCACCAAGATCAGAGTAATAAAAGGTGGAACTCAAAAGCCTCTTTCCTGCACTAAGTCCAATAACTGCAGTGGTGGCCATTTTTTATGGCTTTCTTTTGGTTGTATTCAATATCATTACATGCGTCTGATGAAGTGTTGAACCACGGCCATACCTCTAAACCTTAGTGATAGTCTGAGCTTTAAATTTCCACTTGATAAATTCGTCAATCGTCCACAAAAGGCTCCTTAACAGGAAGGGGGAAATACTAAATACGCTGAAACAAACAACAGAGAGCGAAATAGTTCAGTGCAAAGGACTACATAAACCAAAAAATTCAGCTTAAAGTGCCACAGTATGAGAATCAAATTAATTCAAGCAGATTATGATAATACAGAGGTTTTGACAATCACGTGCTTCTTCTATCTGTTTAAGTTAAATTCTCTTGCGAATATATGTGGAAAACATTGATAAACAGATTTCTAAACCGATTATATACATATTTGTGTACATCATGTTAGCTTCTTCTTCTTTTTTTTCTTTTTTTTTTCCTAATTACTGCTAAACTTTGAGAACCAGAAACATATCATTAGAATGAAGATTATCAAAAATAAATGGAAATGAAACATATAATTTCAAAGCAAAACACGCAAACACATACATACATTTAGATAGACACAAACAAACTATGATTGTACGTAAATTATGGAACAGATTACAAATTGATGACCAAAATTTACAAGCATTTATTTATTTAATTAGTAAACCATCACCAACAAATATGTAGAGAATTTAGCAAAAGAATTTGGGTGAGTAAAGCTGAATATACCTGAAACAACTTCTGGAGAAGAAAACGAAGAACGAAAGAAAGAAAGGGTGACGATAACGAAGTGAGTGAACGTGAAAAATTGGTGGGACTGACTGTTTCAACTGCCTTTGAACTACTCTCTCTCTCTCTCTCAATCTTTCCTT
Source organism: Aralia elata (assembly GCA_034770075.1). NCBI lineage: Eukaryota > Viridiplantae > Streptophyta > Magnoliopsida > Apiales > Araliaceae > Aralia > Aralia elata. The sequence continues at coordinate 1,485,091 of CM068385.1, read as the reverse complement.
TTATATTATTATTACTATTATAATATCATATAAGGATCTGAAGAGGGACCTTTTTTTCTTTTTTTCTTTATTCTAATAATAGTTGTGATATTATTATGGTTATTAGGGATATGGAATGGAGAGATGGGATTGGGTGGAAGAGATATTTGGTCTGCCTTTGTGGATGTGGTGCATACTTTCCCAAGTTTCCTAAATTGCCACCTCTCTATTTCCTCCTTTACCATTTTTTTTTGTCTTTTTCCCTTTATAAAAATACAAAAAAAAAGTGTTTTTTTTCTTCTCTAAATAGACTCACCTTTACCTATTATTAGTTGGAATAATAATGTTCTAATTTATCTTTGAAATTTAAAAGGATAAATAAAAAATCAACGTTATTAATTATGTTTTGTGTATATACAATTTATTCTTTTAGATTATATTTCATTTGTCTCAAAATATAAATCAATAATGACTTTTTAAAAGTTAAATTTGAATTTCAAATTCAAATTCACAATTGTGAAAATTTAATTATTTAAAAATATTACTAATTATGAGAATTGTTGTTTTCAAAATTTAATTAGTTCCAAGTTTAAAAACAATATCAATCTTTTATTTTAATGTAAAAAGATTATATAAGTATATGCATAAACTAGTACTAAAACCTTTGTAGATATGTGTTTATCTAAATTAGCTAAGTGATAAACTAGCTAAGTGTCCCGTGAGAACGGGTTATTTTTTAAATAAAATAATTTTTAATTTATTTTATATAGTGATTATAAAATATATTTTTTTGAATTTTAAATTGGCTCACTATTATTTATTTTGTTTAAAAAACAAATTATTATATATCACATAAAATGTCGAATACTCACAATTGAGTGTTACTAATATAATTTTTTATTATTTTTAATTTAATATTAAATTTTTATATAATTTCAAATTTTAATATTTAGTTTTTATACTCAATCCTTTGTATTTATATATGCATTTTTAATTACAATTCAAAGCTGAGTAAAAACCTAAAAGCCTAAAGATAGTGTTTAGTCATACTCTATTGTATAATTAATTAACTAAATAAATTTTATAAATACTTAACAGTCCTTTTTAATTTTTAAAATTAGTTAACTAAATTTTAATAACTAATATATAAGTTAGAATTATTTTGTAACATTAATTAACTAATATATATATATATATGTAATATGTTTTTTAATATTAATTATTATGTACTTATAATATTTTTAAGTAAGGTTGAGTAGAAACTTAAACTAAAATTCTAAATATGATTTTTAAATTAAAATTTATTATATGACTAAGTAACTAAATGACTTTTTTAAAAAATAAAATTGTTGTAAAATAATAAGTTAATATTAAAATTTATAGAATCATAAAGAGAATTTTAATTTTAATTAAATTAATCTTAATATTATATAGAAGCATAAAATGTAGTATACTTCTGGTTAAATTTGTAGGCTTATACTAAAAAGTAAAGACAAAAGATATAAACCAAAAAATTAAGTTTTGTCATATCATATACTCCCTTCATCACAAATTAATTACTCAGTTTTGACTTTTTCAAGTCAAATTGACTATTTTTAGAATTAATAATTAAGCATATATAAATATATTTCTAAAATTATAAAAATTGGGGTTAGTAATAAATTGTATATACTTTCTTTTGGTTATAATCTCTTCACCTATATTTTAGCAGAAATAGTAAAAAGATTAATTTTAAAAATGATCAATTTGACTTTAAAAAGTTAAAATTGAACAATTAATTTGGGACGAAAAGAGTAGTATTTATTATATAGATATAGATATGGATTCTAAATTAAGCTTTGGTTTCAAAACATAAAACATTTACCCAGTAAAATTTAGAGGAACCAAAATTGTCCACCACATAACGGCAACAACATACGTGGTGCTGTTGCAACGGCTCAAATGTCGAGGAAATGCTGCCCTCACATGCGTCACACCTAACCATTTACTCTTTCGAGTCCATGGACCATAATGAATCACTCTTGAGCCCATTTAGTGCATTTTAGTCGATGCATTGTTATTAGTTAGCTCATATTTTTTTATTTTTTTCTGAGTATTGTTCTATATGATTATAAATTTATATCGATAATAATTATCGACCTATATAAATAAATGAGATATAAAGAACTAAAAAGAGTTTAACAATAATTTATTTTATTTTATCTTTCAAAATTTTATGTTAGTTGTGATTCAACTTAATCGTGAAATTTATCGACATATATAACGACGGTAGTCTTTATGAACTAATCGTTCTACACTTTTTACTTGATGTAGATTGTTACATGAGTGAGTCAGTGAGTGAGAGCTTAATTTCCATCTGGACATATGTGACCTAAATCATTTTCCATTTTTTTCCCAATTAAATTCGCTACTCTAATATGAATTTGAAAATAAATGATCAAAAAGTAAATGCACCAAGGTTAAATGGTAAATACCCTATTAAAGTCAACATACGGTTAAAAAAGCATCAAGTTAAAAGTATTAGAGAGCGATTTGTATTTCTTAAAATGACGTCTCTATCAACACGATACGATACGAGTCTACCAAACCCCACCTAGCATAGCAAGAAAGACTCGAACACATGACGCTCTCTTGATGAGATTTTTAGCCATCTAAGAGGATTGATGTTCCTCAATAAAGTCTCACTGCCAGGCTAATTTTACCTTATGCCATGACTTGTAGGAATATACTGTATACACACACATACAAGAGGCAATAATAGTTGTCAACTCGATAATAAAGGAATGTTATTTCAATTCAGGCTGCATCCCCGGGTCCGAACAGAACTTGTGAGGGGTACTTTAAGCATATTAAAATTGGGCCAAAAATATGGTTGTCTTTACAAAGATCAATCGGATGAATATTCAAAACCTGAATGGTATACAATAACATTGGGCAAAAGAATTATTAAGCTACAACGAGAAAATAAAATTCAAATTAAATTATATAAGTAAAAATAAATAAATATAAAAAAACTAAAGTCCCAATTTTAGAACTACGACTATTATGAATAAATAAAAAAGGAAGCTGCGATACACAATAAATACTCCAACCAACACCTCGAAACTGGATTCTTATATTTTCTTTGGCTGCAGCAAAGACAAGCTAAAAGACCAAGTCAAATTCTTCAATTATTCAAATCACGAGAAAATGACATTCTAAATTTTGAAAGCAAATGCGGTGGTGCTTGGTGCTGGAATGGTTAAACATAACAATTAACAGGGAAGACCGGCTAAGTGACCAGAAAAACCCATAATCATAAATTATATTTTTGCAAGCACAATGAATGACATAATTTGGATGAGGATTCCGTAACACGAGGGCCAGGGGCAGGCAAAACAAATAGATACAACTTTTTCCCACCTCTCCTAACATAATCCCTGCAGCAGGAGATGACATGACTCGGCAGCATCAGGAAATTCTTCCGTAGTCTTTTCTACCGCAGGAAGTTGGGGGAATATTTGTGACCGGATGATTTACCCTACGCCCTACAAAAAGAATGACATGACTAGTTAAAACTTACCTTGTCCCCTCACTTTAACCCCTATTGGAAAATCTATTTTAAGGAAGAAAAAAACCCCCTCTGCTTGTGCGCATATTCCATAATTGAATGAGAGTCTGATGCACTTTTCTTTCCCAGTTAATTAATAAAATGCATTTCATTTATGAGGGAAATATTTAGTGACTTGAAGTGGACTTAGTAAGTACCCCATGGCGTGCCATTGCTTCCGGGAGAACGGGGACCCCCGGAATTAAAGTTGGAAAGAGGAGCCTGGACCTTAAGATGATTCCATTCAGTTCCATGGACAACCATTGATCTCCCGTGATTAAGCCGCTGACCGGGCTGCTGTCCCAAACGGCTTGGAGAATTTTGTGGGAGATGAGGCATGTAATGTGGAGGCTGTGTCATGTGGTGGACATACCCACCATGCAGATCAAGAGATGAAGGACTGCCAGCTTCTCCGTGTGTAAAGGCTTGAATAGGCCCATTTGGTCTGAATCATGAGACATGTAAAATGTTTAAAATTAAACTGAACCCTATGTAAATATTCTTTTTTCACTCTTGTAAAATTCAAAGAACTAAACACTTTAAAGATCAAAGGGATATTCTGTAAGACAGTCGAGCTTTCGTTATTTCCACTTCGGAGGACAGCTTATTTTCCTCTATTGTACAGCTTGCTCTTTTATATAATATTTTATCTATTAAGTAGATTGGTGAAAGAATAAACGAATTTATGCTTTACCTTTGCATCATCATGTTTGAACTAGTGTTCAAGGTACCGCTGAATCTCTTCCCCCAGCCTACCAATGGTTCTGTAGGAACCAAAGCTTGACGGAGATGCATTCCCTTACTGAACTCGTGTGTTATGCCACTTACTTCTGAACCATCCTCTTGCAGAAGCAGTTCATCACTGAAGTAAGAATACAAGGGGGAAAAAGGTTATAGAAGTAGGACACTTTCAAATGGACAGTTAACACTTTCTAATATGAGCAACATACTCTTTTAGACAACAATTAACCATACTTTTTCAAATTCAATGACTAAAAATCTTAAATTATCACGACAATTATGAGAAATTAGTTTCCTACACTTTATTTTACAAGTAGCTATGTGTCATACAAATCTAGGAAGCAGGGATTCTAAATTATCCCAGCGAACTGCCATATCCCCGCATTGGGAACTCCGATTCTTGGGGAATTTCTCCTCATTTATAACTTGTGCTTTGAATTATCTATAAATATTTTTATTATTGTTTATGAAGTCATAAATTATATTGTTTGTTGGATGTTTGTTGTTTTCCACTTGTAGTATGTTTTATCATAGATATACACATATAAATATATACATATTTAATAAGAAAATGTGTCAAATCCCCCACACCCGGTTCCCTGTCTTTTATGATTTGACAAATCGTCATATCCCTGCACCTGTATCCGTCCTCCCTAGATAAAAATTGAAATCCATAGCAAAATAGGAATAAGAAAATCTTGAATCCAACTCTTTCAGATGACTCACATATCACCAGGATATAATGCGACAAGTTCAAAGGTATAATGTTTCAGATGAAAGAAAATTTTATTAGAAATGAGAGAGAAATTACAATCAAAAAGGATAAAAAAAAAATTTAAAAAAAACAATCAAGCTTCATTGTGAAGGAACTCTAGTGTGCCTTTTATCTCCAAATGAAACACCAAAGCTAGTGTAAAAACCTAACATGGAAAATTCAATTGGGACCTAGTCCAGAAAACAGAAAATATTATACTTCACAAGGCTAGAAACCAAGATAACAAACTAAAATTAAATAGAAGCCTTGGTGTGAACTACTTTCAGCCCAGGCAGTGTTTGTATGAGAGAGAGAGAACCTACAGTTTTGAGGCCTTCTTACTTTGTATCAGTAACAAAGGTAGATTCATAAACACATGAATGGAACAAACAGATTTACCATGTATCTGCAGAACCAAACAAAGTTGAAGGAACACAAACAGAGCTACAAAAAGCTTGAAAAACCAGCCCAAACAAAATTTCAGAGAAACAAGTAGGGTAGATTTCTAGGAAGATCAGGAAACTGAAAGCCTGACAAGCAAGGTTCGTAGTAGCAATACTGGCAAATAGTTAAAGGAATACAAAAGCTGTCTCTGTCGTAGTTGGGGGTCAGGTTTGGTAGTTTTTCATAAATAGAAATTGAAAATCATTCCAACATTAAACATAACTTGCATGAAATATTAATTCACGACATAAAGAAAAGACATCAATCAACACACAGTATGTCTAAAAGATCCATACATGCTTTACAGAGGCTGCACTACATTGATATTTGAAGCACATGCATTCTCGGTTATGTCCAGATGACATACCACACCCAATGACATATATAACATGATCTGAGAATGCTTACCTATAGTTTGGATCCCAATCTCCAGGATCAGGCAGTGAGTTACTAGTCTCAGGCTTGTCATGACTGGCTTCCTTATTATGTGAGGATTGCATACTTGAACCGCGTGTTGATAAAGCTAAGGTGTTAGGAGAGGCAGAGTAGATAGCAGTGCCTGCATTGCCTCCTTTTTGCTGCCTCCAGCTTCCAACATTTGAACATGGGTGTAAATGCAATGGTGAACCACCATGTAACGGAGAGTTTCCCTCAGAATGGCCAGAGATGGCACCATCAGTAAATTGCCTTTGCAAATAAGGAGCTGATGAATTCTCTTGAGACTGTAAACTTCCAGTATATCCCCAACTTTTTCTTCTGTTAAATTGGCCTACAGCAGCCATTTTCCCTAAAGGTGACCCTTGACTATTGCCTCGTGCGGGGGAAGTTGGACCATACTGTCCAGGAGAACCCGCTGAAACCTGACCATAGGAGCTTGGAGGAGTAAATTGTGAAGGACTAGTACCAAGGGGCATAGGCACAAAATTCCCTGACGGGCTAACACCAAGTCCATTCCCATGTGGGTATTGATTAATCCTTCTCCTTGCATCAGGACTGGTCCCAAGTATTGGCACTCCACCCTGTGCATGCATATTCATCCCAGATGGGCCCGCTGGTGAAAAAAATTTAAGCATGTTACTTTTATCCCCATAGCTTCCATAGCTACTTCCAAGAGCTAGACCATCGTTATAGCTACCATGGCTTCCCAAACTGCCGTAGCTGCCTGCATGTGAATATGGCACCACGTGATAATGTGGGTTATTATGGAAGCTGAGTCTGTTTCCACCTGGAATCTACATGAATTGTAAGAATAATTCAGTGACGTAAACCTCTAGTTGATGTCCATAAAGATATGGCTAGTGTAAGTGTTCAAATATGGAAAAAAATAAATAGGCCACATATTTCAGAAAGGCACCCTCACATTAGGAGACAGACCAGCAGCAAACCAATGGCCTCCAGCTGGATGATGATCCACCCTCATGTTTTGAGAAACGGGCTACAGGGGAAAAAAAACATAAGATAGTAACAGAAAAATGTGAGTAGAAGATCGTTGTCTACCCAGCAGCCAGTATGTTAAAAACAACCAGGAAATTTATGAGGGAGCCAAGGACATACTGATAAAAGTAAACATATAATAACATTACATAATTAAACAAAACATAGCCTAAAAGTTCTATTTTGTCTCAAGTCCAAACAGGGAGCAAAGGCAACTCAATATATAGTTCACACGGAATTCAGGATGCAACTAAAAGCATATAACTAAATCAAATGGCAGTAAGGATGCTAATATAAATAAATAATATGACAATAGAAACAAATTGCTTTCCCAATATATAGATAATGGAAGAAAATAAACATGAAAATATGTACAGAAAGCTTCACAGAAGCAACACAATAAAATCAAAAACATTAAAATTATATAGGATATGAACTATAACAGTGATCCTCCCAATATTTACTAAAAAGCCAAAACAAATTATATGGAGATCTTCTGATAAAATGTGTCTACATTCAAAAAGCATAAATTATTTCCCGAAAGTATCATCTTTAGTTCAAGATTGCTAGCTTATTCGGCAAGTTTAGAGAAATATCTACTTACCACACGAGCAGTCTCTGGAGCAGGTTTATAAGGGCATGTGAAAGGTTCCCCAGTCACAAAAGGGTGTTTAGAAGCCTGTAGCACAAACATTTAAAACATCATGTCAAGTTGCAACATAACTGTTAAGATCTTATTACCATGATATGTTAACAGTGAAAGATAATGCCTAATGAGCCCAGAGAAACTGGTACCTATTTGTAAAAATGTAAGAGCCAGGGTTAAAATTAATAGCACTTCTGTCCCATTTTAATTTTTCCTTTTTTTTTTGGTACGCGTGTCATGGAATTTAAGCCATGCCAAAAGCAGATTTATATAATAATCCCTCCGTCCTAAAAAAAATACTACTATTTGGTTTGTTGTTGACTATTTTAGTAATATCTGGCAGATCTACATAGGACACACTTCAACAAAATCCTGTTCAGTTCTTTTAATAATAAATTTAGTCTTTAATATTTAAGAGTAATGCTGGGGGTCTCAAATTTTTTGTCTCAAATGGGTCTCAAATGACATGGCATTGAATATTTTAATGATAATTTATGGCATAGCCAATGACATGAAATCTACCCAACCAATGTTATGGTGACACATCAGAGACACTTTTTAAGACAAAAAATTTGAGACCCCTAGCATCACCCAAATTAAAAAGAAAATTATTAATTTTATTTCTTTTGCAAGTGTGCCCTACAAAAACCTTAAATTCGGGAAAACAAAAAAGTCAAAAGTAAAGTAGTAATCTTTCTCTAGACAGAAGCATATTATTTTTTAGTCTTTAATTTATTTGAAAATACAATATATATATATACACACATCTTGAGAATATAAAAAGAAATGCTAAAAGTATAAAATATAACTGGATTTTTCCAAATTTTTTGCACGGTCTTAATATCTTGCAAATATCTTTTCTTTCTTTTTTTTTGGTTCACTTTACTTGGAAAACTCCTTGTTGTCCTACTTGTAACTTTTTCTGCTTCATCTATAAGATCTATTTATATCACAAAATGTTATCTTGGGATTGAATTAGTCAGAGACATGACAAAATGTTGAAAGGAATTGATTTAGCAAAAACTAAGACAAAACAACAGTGTTGGTGGATCAACTTTAATCCATACATAGGAGGTAATAATGGAAGGTATCTATCAATACAGATACAAGTGGCTTTGCAAAGGGAAAAAACAAAATATCTCCTTATGATTTTTTTACAAATAAAAATTAGAAAGTTTATAATAACAGTCGCATACGTTGACATGGATTTAGAAAGTGGAATTTATTGACGTGATAGAGGACATATATGACGTAATAACTATTACTATGGTTTACAAATTTTATATGTATATGTGTGTGTGTGATAATAGTCTCATATGGTGATATGGATTTAGAAAATGGGATATATTGACATGATAGAGGACATGAATTGATGTAGTAACTAGTAACTAGTACTCATAGAGCAAGACAAACAGATGAGTTACGCACCACATAGGCTTACATCAAGAATCAACTTTCATCTACTGTCTGCTTCCTTTAATTAGAGATGGACCGCGATAAACATTCAAGGTGACATGCTATGGTGTATGCTATTAGATGAGGATATTGTCTTAATTAATGGAACCAAAGCAATGATAATACTAAACTAGAACTATGGAAAGAAGTTGGAAGCAGGAAAATATAGAATAGGGACAAAAAGTCAAGTATATGGAATACACTTTAGTTAAAGAAAGTACTCAAATAGCAGAAATTGAAAGATAGATGTAACCGATATCGAATGGTGAATGGTTCATTCATTTAGACAAAAGTATCCATATGAGAAGCAGATTGCATAAAATTAAATATCGTTTGGGAACGGAAGACTTGGCAACCATGTGACCTGGAGATACGAAACAGAACAGGAAAACAACAAAAGCCAGGCTGTAACAAAAAGATTTAACAGATAGTAGTTCCAGGCAGACACTCATACTATGTAAATTATATTTATTGGGGTATTCAATTTCCACTTTTCAGCCAAAAAGGTGTGGAATTCGTCAAATAATTCAAACGCAAACTTCTGGTTTAGTTGTAAATTACCATAAAATGATTTATGGAGGATCAGTCAATCAAGAGGGATCAAGTCTTGAATGATTGTGGATACAAGGAGGCTGAAATTGGCGAGTCACTTGTTACACTGTGTAATGCAATTCTAAATTCTCCTTCAATATTTATATTCAGAATGTCATGGGCTGCCTAATTGTCTCAGTCAACCATGAAACACAATTTTTCTTTTATGGGATCAAGGCTGATAATAATAATTTTGAATATGATTTTGCATGTTGGAAGGTGAAAAAGGGGTGGCGAGGAGAGAGAATCTGTGATACCCCCGGGGGAGGAGGTCTCTCACGGTGGAAGGAACACGGAAGTGGCATGTTTTGGCAAAGGGTAAGGAGCAAGACTTCCGTTTGCGCATTCTTTGACAGCCAGGAGCTCCTAAAAAAGTTGCGGTTTTCAAGGATGACAACCTCAGGGTAGATTCTGATGCAAGCCAATCTTTGGTAAAGGATGAAATTTATTATGAACCAGAGTTAGATATACTGTCACGATCCGGAGTCAATAGACCATACTATGAATTTGCTTGTAAGCTTTGGTCTTTGGTCTTCTCAATTGTAGCCTTGTAGGTATGGAGTGAGTGATGCCCAGGTTGATGGTGGATGTTTTGAAGGTGGCTGGGTTTGTCAAGGTTAGGAGGCGCTGGATTTCGATTCAATATTGTTTATGGTGGTTATTGTGAACGGAGAGGAACAACAAAAATAGACTGATTCTGAATATCTGGTTCTTGTTCCTGCATTTATTATTGTTTTGGTTGAATGAAGTTTTCCAAGAGCTATTGTATCATTTGTTAATTTTTTGGCCGAGATTGATTTGGGAACATAATTTGGATATCTTTTGTGTGCTCCCAGCGTCTCTCATGGTCTGCACAGATCTTTTGGGGCTATGTTTTTTAGGCGCTTCAGAGGATTATAGTTGTTCTCATTGCCTTTTCATAATCCTTCTGTACATGAGTATCAACCCTTTTGGCAGCTTGCATTTAATAATATAGACTTTTTTTGACTCTTTTTTTTTTTTTAATATTAAAGTTTGCATATGATTTATTTAGGCATAATCTTTTTCAACTAAAAATTTTACTTATAAATTCCACACGTTAGTCATTAAAATTAAGTATATACAAAAAGTTCATGTCTAATACAAACCTTAGTACTCGAAACGAAAAAGTGAACAAAAAATTGAGGACTCTTTTTTGCAGACAGAGGGAGTATAATTTTACTTATAAAAAAAAGAGTCTGTGATGATGTTGAGTCTCCACCAAATGGTCAAAGTCTTAATGACTACAAATCCTTTTCTACACCAGGCTCAACATGGTAAATATATTTACCAGTATATTGGCAGCCTTTTCTATGAAACGATATCTTATCTTCATACATAACTCATGTACAAGGGCTTGGGCCTCTATTATACTAGAGTTATCTTTCCTCAGAAATAGAACAGAAGAAATAACGGCAGTTGAGGAAAGTTCACTAACCTGCAAAGGCGACCACCGCTTTGCCGGATCAAACTCAACCAGTCCCCTCAAGAAATCAATTAATGCTAAACGTACTCGACTCTCTGTTACATGTTCAAGAAAACACAGATATTAGTAACTTCGGAAACTCGGTAACAAAATTTCTAGTCAGTATCGACTTTTTTAAAGAAACATCAAAGCTACCTTTAACCATATCTTCCTCTGCCAAGTTTTTTCTGTAAGGGTATTTTCTTACGATTGCTTCAAGGTTCATATGATTAAAATACTCCTTCCCAATGGACGGCTTCTTCAACTCCCTCTGAAAGGACAGCAACATAACAAACAATATTTGAAGAGAAATGAACCTCTACAAAAACATATTAAAATTTAAACACCCAGAAGTAAAATCCTAATAAATGCAAAAGCCAATAAAACAAAAAGAGTCTCGTATAATGGAAGACATGGGTTTTAGATGAGGACACGTTCATGCAAATGGGTCAAGGATGAAGCTGAAGCAAGTTTATTGCTCACAGCCCCAAAAGAGTGTGGACCTGGTAAATGCCATTCTTTTGTTAGCAAGGGATAAAAGAAACAGTAAGTCAGAGATGTCACAAAATTAGGGGTGAAAATGATCCTGAGTCGAGTCGAACAGTACGTTACTCAGATTCTACTCTAAACCTTTTTAAGGTACTCGGATTCGAATAAAATTTTACAATCTTTACTCAGATTCGAATTCGACTCGTTTTATTGTACTCGTGTTCGACTCGACTCGTTTTTTAATCAAACTACTCGCGAACATTTGAGACATACACGAATTAGAACTGGATCATTTATATTATGATAATGTATATAAAATTAACTCAGTCAAGTAGTTGAAATAATTAAGATTTGAACACTTCAAATTAGATCTCTAGCCTTGTAAAAAAAAATTTAATGAGATGCCATTATCACTCTTGAAACAACTAATGAACTACTTCCAATTCTAAAAGTATGTAGAGAATTTAATCGTTAAATAATATATATTAAATAAATCGAGTATACTCGATACTGCATACGAGTAAAGATCAACGAACTTGTATCGAGTATGTATCAGTGAGGTTAGAAAAATTTGATACTCTAAATGAGCGAAAAGTGGGTGGCTCATATTTGACTCGTACAAGTGTCCGAGTATCAAAATAGATTCGAATTCGACTCGTTTAAGTATCGAATCCGAGTCTCTCTCGAATTTTTGGAGCCAATCCCGAACCGGGTTTCGAACCACTCGGGTTCATTTTCAGCCCTACACAAAATTTTATTATATTCCCTTTTTTATTCATTAATATACTCTTAGTGCAGAGGCCATGAGATAAGCACTTACAGCTTCGTATTCTTCTTCTGTTAAAGCTTGATAAGCACCGTGCCTACTCATAGAAACCGGACCGCCATTGTCTTCATGGTTGATACTCCCAATGCATTTGAAAAACTTGCTGGTGTTCTTGGCCTCTCTAAGTACATAATCAGGAGGTTGTCCCCTATAGAGTCGAAAAATGTATGATTAAACAAGAGAAGAAAAAAAAAAGTTATATTGCAATAGATTCCAAGAAAACTTTTTTATTTCCTAAAGAGAACAAAATGTTGCCATGCAAATGAGGAAAGTGTCAGTTTATATACTTGACATTATGAGGCAATAATAAGATAACAGATTCCCACATTTTCAATTTAATTAAACATGAGAAAAGAAACTGAATATCCCACTATATGAAAGTAATCCTTCCGAAATTTCATCAAGGATTCCATAAATTACAAGTTCAAATTCCTGATGGTATACAACACATATTTCTTTCTTTATTTTTCAAAAGTAATCATTTCACTTTGAAAGAAACCACCAGAAAATAAGAGGCATAACAGTTAAACCAATACATTGAAGACTAGTGCCAATATTCCTGCACAGTAATCTGCGCCCAATACAATACGACAACAGGTTACTCAAACACAAGTTCAAGAGTCATACCCAAGTATTTTTATCATCCTCCCGAGAAGATCAAACTCTGATGCTCCAGGAAACAGCGGCAGACCAAGATACAATTCAGCAACTATGCATCCAAATGACCACATGTCTATAGCTGTTGTATACCTGAGGCAGGGTCAAGGTCTACACTAAATGTTCAGGAGTAATCGGCTTTGATCAGGATAAAAAGAATCATGGTTTTACCCACCAAATGTATCATGTACATAGTATCTCATGCTTAAACCAAATTTTATAACAAATGTACTTTCAAACTAAAAGTCTGAAAACCCAATAGAGAGCGTGTAGGGGGGAAGGGATGGACAAACTAAAATACTCATATAATGACATTATAATGTTGGATTTGTCCATCTTCGGTGGAAGATATTCTTCTATAGAGTTTCAAGGGTTTTGGCAGTCGAAACTTGGAAGGTATGAGGATTTATGTAAATGTGCTTGTTTCATCATGTTGTTGAGAGTTTGGATCAAGAAAATGCAAGGATTTATTGTGGGTTTCGAGGAAATTCTTTATCAAGCTGGCAGTCCTTCAGTTATGCCTCAATGTTTCTTTCGGCAATTTTCATTGCATTATTTTGGTTTTCTTTTGGGAGGACCTCTTATCCTACAAATACGTTGTAAGTGCTTCTCTCTTAATCGTTAAAATTTTCTTCTTTTACTTAAAAAAAACATTTTAAATATCTAAACAAACATAAACTTAATGATCTTTTTATTAAAAATTAAATTAATTGTCGCACTCCTACTATATAAGAGTCTCATCTTTAAGCACTTGTTTCACAGCATGGTCAACTTTATTAAAAATAAGATAAAAATATAATAGATTTAACTAAACAAATAGTAATACAAAAACTTCTTCAAAATATTATTCCCTTCTCCTTAGCCCCCAACCTAACCACAAACAACATTGAGCTTGTTTTTCTCATGCCCTTATTGATGCAGCATTCATAACCTATCATTATAAGAACTTAAATATCATAGATTAAAAGAGCTTTGGATTTCTTAAAAATGTCTTAACAATTAATTGGTCTAATTCAACATAAATTTATAATACAGAAAAAGCAAAGAAGTGTGCATTTATATTTGTGTGCACTATCGATGCATTAACGAACAAACTTTAAAACGGTGAGAGCCACCTAGGAGTCTAGGTCACTGCTTTTTAATTACTCTACCCTCAAGTCAATTATCTCCTTCTTATTCACCTGTGGCAGAAGCATTGAGTAAGTTGTTAAACAGGACTTAGATGACGGAGCTGTCATTTCAGAACTCAATCAAAGTTGATACTTAAAATTTTCAACCAAGTATACCACAATCCTCACAAGTTAAGCACATTTTTTCTCGTAATTGACCTCAGAATACATCTAGTTCAACCATAGAAAGTTGCAGCCACCAAAGAAAGTAAATGGAAAGAAAAGCAATAGACTTCACACTCAAGGATACTGATATCCAAGAAGAACTTCAGGTGATCTATAGTAGCGACTCTGCAGAAGAATTGAAAAGGATTCAGATTGAAAGAGTAACAGCTTATAAAACTAAAACATAAGTCTAGGAGAGAAACATTATAAGGACCTGGATATAAGAGTACACAGTTCGATCTTCCATGCATGCTGATCCAAAGTCTATAATTTTTATTTCTGCTGGCTTCACGCTATTAAATTCACGAGACAAAACTATGATTGACAAGAAATGAGTCTAAAACTTGATTTTCAGTCTGACTTCACTAAGGACTCACCTTGTGCATAAAAGGATGTTCTCTGGTTTGAGGTCACAATGAATTATGCCAGCATCTTTCATCAGAGCAAGTCCATGTAATATCTAATTTAAGCATAGATATCATAGAGGAAAATATGACCATTTAAAGGAAGTTACGACACCATGATCGATGAAGGAAAAGCATGATGAGTATACCTGTTTTGAGAATAGCTGGACAATGCTCAATGACAATCCCCTAAAATGATTCAACTTGATAAGCTCGTACCTGAAAGAACAATATTGTAAATACCAGGCAGCGCAATAAATCAAAATTACAACTACGTTGCTGCGAGTAGAGTAGAAGTAGAATTTAGTAACCTTAATATTCAGCTAGTATTGAAACTATGTTATGCAACTTACAGATTAGCATCAAGCAGCTCGAAAGCAATGCACAAATGACGTTGATAGACAAAGTAATCATAAATACGAACAATGTGATGCTTATCTTCGGGATCAAACTTCTTATTTAACTGCAAAAGGCAAATAAATGAACAAATGCAAATGAAATTGATAGTTAATATCATTGTAAATAAGAAAACCAGCAGTACAACCACTTTACCGTTGTCAGTATGGAAACTTCAACCAGTGCTTGCTGATAGTATGCAGGTTGATTTTTAATGATCTTCACAGCAACAAAATTTGTTGTTTCTGCGACCCAGCACTTCGCCACCTGCCCAAATGTCCCATGGCCAAGAATATCTTTGACAATGTATCTGCAAATGATGATCAGAAATACAAAAATTCTTACTTAGGAAGGCTCACTCGAAGTTCTTACACGGCTATTATCTGAAAAAGAAGTTATTACTTGCAGAAGTGAAAAACTAATTACTAAAAGAAAAAAAAAATTACACTACTGCAGTAGCTCCAAGGTCTTTATTGCATCTTCATAAACAACCATGGTAGCATATCTCTATTGAGTTTTCATTTCACTATTTTTATCACCAAAGAAATTTGATGAAACTACAAACAGAGACGATATTTAGTTTTATCATGAATGGTTTAAAATATGAAAAGAAAACATCTAAGTGTTATTTTCATAAAGCAACTTAGGCTAGACTCAAAGTCACGGAAGTTTGCTTTTGAGTAAACCAAATGACGTTACAGGTAGGAAAACGTGAGAATGAAATTCCCTAGCTTTCCGCACATATAACACACATATGAGGGAGAAAACCCTTGTAAGGCATCCACAACTGCAACATATCTTTGGTGTCGATCTTGTTGATCAAAAAAGACCAAGTGAAAGCTTTGAATTTGGAATGATCCTTACCATTCCTAATGAAATTTGTGATTACCTTGAGAACACACTAAAAAGGAACTGAATTAAAAAAAAAAACTCCTAAGGACCCCAAAGACCAAGAATGCCAGTCACGAGACAGCAAAAACTAATAAGAGTTAAACAAATGGATTAGTAGAGGCAACTCACCAATCTACCTATCATTTTGGTTTCTATAAAAGTGGAAATCCCTAGAGGCAAAAGAACTCTCGACAAGTAAAAAACAAGAACTAAAGGCACCACGTAACAAGGTTGGATTAAAATATTAGGAAAGCAGTGTAAAGGGGAAATCGCCAAACCAAAGATCCTCTCAAAAATGAAACACTAGTGTCAATCCCCACTCTTTTAGTACAAAAAGGAATAAAAGAATAAAGGACTTAAATTAACTTCCAAAGGCTCAATGTGTGACACTTGATCCAAAACATCCCAACCATTTCGATGTAACTCAAACTTGCCCCAAATCCCAATTACCTCTCCCAAAGGGCGTGTAACTCTTTAGGAATCTGTATCTTTACTTTGTACTTCTTTATTCCACTTCCCTTCTGTATAATAAAATTCTCCTTCTATAGTAAAGAGAAAGAACATCACAAGGATGATAGAATCCAAAATGAGGCAGACAAAACAACAAGAAAGCAACAAAGTGAACATTTCGAACCTTTGCTGAGATTCTAAATTAACCAACGCTAAGTTCACAGACAGAATGAGGTCTGAATTTGCGTTATCATGGCCATCATTTAGCACTCCAACAGATGGGCTTGTCAAAAACCTCTTTGGATTCAATTCCTCCGAATACTTGAATTGTGGGTTGCATGTTTGGTACGTTTCCAAAATATCCTTGGTTAGTCTTGCCACCAACTGTGAAATGGAAAGCTGTATGTCAAAATAGGGTTCAATTTAAAACAGATCTTTACTGTAGGTAATGATCCACATGTAATAGGTCCAACAAGCTAAAAATTCCAGTCAAATATAGAATATGACTTCTATCTGGAATACTGGATTTTCATATGCAGGAGGCAAGGGCAGATGTTACTTCGCAACTAGCTGAATATACCTTCCTACAAATAGGACCATAATTTTGATTCAGTCAAATAGTACTGACAACTGATCCACAAAGTAACTTTATCTATCCATCAGATAGTATCTATATTGCACGGAACAGATAAATAACAATCTTGAAATAGTTGTCTTCCCATGGGTGGTGGGACAACAAGAAGTTGTCTGTGTAGGATCTGTAAGAATCATACACAGTATTACATGATATTTCATATATTAAATTACTTCACGACAGAAAACTAACAACTCATACATGGTTGTCCTTCCATGGGACAGACAAATAAGAAGACATATTTAGTTGTCCTAGTTGGATTCACAAGAATGTGATTTATTGCATTCACATGATACTGCACAAATCAATTTACTAGATATACCATTATCCATAACATGAGGCACAACCTGCATTTAGGTTTAGGTTGATGACAAACAGGTGATTAGATTAAAGATCACTTAAAAACTGATCAATGGCATTACAATATGATTATACTCTTCATATTTGTTTTTTTACAAGAGAAGTGGTAGATATCTTGGGAAAAATCTTTGGAACTTGACCTTTTGTAGAAGAGAGTAGGCATGGCAACTTGGCAGGTTTGGTCGGGGGGAGCCCTTCCCATCCCTGCCCTGCCTATGAAAGCCTTGCCCCCATCCCCGCCCCACCAGATTACTAGAACCCCGACAGCCCCGATAGAACCCCTCCCCCAAAGGGCCCAAACATCATGGAATGCATTTGAAGCCGAAAGAATCCAAGTGCCACAAAACAAATAAATTTGAGGGTATATGAGTATGAATAAAACATGTGAAAAAAGAATTTCAAGCATGAGAATTACTAGGAGAAGATCTGCAGAAAAACTGTTAATGGCGAGACAGATTTGATTGGCAGCAAGCAATGAATTCGCAGAAAGAATAGAGTTGCACATGTAGAGAGAGAGAGAGAGAAATTAGGAATAACAAGAGATATTTGATCTATGAGACGCCTCCTTACTGTTGTTGCAGTCTCAAGGAACCGTGAGCAGGAAAAAGAAAGTGGAATCAAGGGAGAGAGTAGGAGGCTGGGGTGGCTGTGTATAAATCAGAAAGTAGGAACTCTAACTTAACCTTAGATAAACAATTAATAAACATTTCTTTTGAGAATATGTACAAAATAGATAATTGGGTCGGAGCAGGGTTGATTTTATCACATACCCTACCCTAACCCTATAAGGTTTAAATAATCGGATCACATTAGGGTCGGGCTAAATCGGGTCCCGTAGAGTTCGGGTAAAATTGCCAAGCCTAGGAGAGAGTGGTCCTTTTAGCCTCTATCCAGTCATCTGCTCTAGGGGCACTTCTCGAGGTTTCCATATCTAATCCGTAGGGATTGATGGGCAGACCCCTGTTGAGGACTTCATATCTTTTTGACGTAAAGGACCATGTGTCCTCTTCTAGTACTCCCCCTCTCTTTCTAATACAATTTCTTGCTCATCAAAAGGAAAAGGTCACAATGTCAATGTTAATTTTAAAAAAAAAACTATTGTCGAGTCTAACAAGAATAAGAACTCAAATATCATGTGAACTGCATTTGGAACCTCGTGTTTGTATGAACACAAAGTCTTATTTTCTCAACCGCGGTAGGCAATATATATACATGAGGTTAGTAAGCCAATGTTTACTAAAAGAGTTTACTATATTGCTGGGTTCTCTCTTGTTTGTACGCTGCAGTTAAAATTAATCATGTCATGGGACTCTTATGTGTGGACTCAAATAGTTTGAATTAGTCAAAGTAGACATTCTTAAACTCATGCAATCTTACTCTGAGTAGAGGTGAAAAACTACCACCAATAGGTGTATGTTTATTTCAAGAGTTGGAATTATCTGGGGTTTGAAAAATTTTATGCAATCTAACCCTTGTGGGTGAAGCCAAAAGGCCTGACTTGTTTCACACTTTCACACTTTCACAAACAAAGAGCTCACAAATGGACTTTTTCTTTCATCATGCTTTCAATGGACAAATAGGTAATGCAACTAGGAATCCATGTGGCCGAAAAATAGTCGAATCTGGCCAACTAATTCCTCACAGTTTTCCAAGTCATTTAACAGGTCCTTAGTTAAAATTTTCAGCATGTCAACTTAATCAATGCACATTCAGTATTAGAATTCATATGAATCAAGATTGATCTTCATTTTGTCTCAAGGCCTACTAGTTCTTGTTCTTGTACGGAGTAAACTGTGTCATTTAGCATTTTAGGATACGGTATTTGGTGGACATGAATATTGATTATTGAGTAATTATGCAATAAAATTTACTCCCTCGGTTCCATATTAAGTGTCGTTTTAGCTTCATGCACATGAATTAAGAAAGTCATTTAATACTATCATTTAATAATTAAAATTTGTATGAAATTTCATTACTACCCCTTTATGGAAAGTTGAAAACTATTAATACAAAGGAGAAAATTTCTTGGGACAATGAGAGAAGTTAGGGGTGATATGGGAAAGTAAATAATTTATTCTCCTAGAAAGTTGTAAACGACAAATAAATTGGAACAAATTTTTTCTTCTAAAAAGTCACTTATTATGGAATGGAGGTAGTATTTCAAAACTAAAGACTGCTAACATATTGCTAGTTAATGTTTTTTTCTTTTGATAATAAGGAAATTAAGAAAATAGATGGCAAGGAGATAAGATGTCAACTAAAAAAACCTCACGAGTGATTTATGTAGTTTGCACTTATTTCTTCACTTGGGTGGACATTATCTACTATAGTAATTTTCTAAAACAAGTAAGAAATGTCATTCACATCATCTAATTTATAATTTAGAAGCAATACCAGTAAACTTTACTTGCACAGACACTGAGACAAAAAAAATGAACAAAATAAAGGATGATAAATTAATGGTGAAAAAAATCTCTTACCGGTCTTCTTACAACGACGCGCAAAGATGGGGACTTCGCAATAACGGGCGCATAAGGATTGAACACAATCTGGCGTGGACGCCATGGCACCAAACTAGATGATGATGATGAGCTCTCATCCACTGTCAATTCCAAGGGTTTAGCTTCCAGTTCCTTACTACTACTGACTTCATCCATGACCTTTTCAACACTATATAAATCACAATATATATGTAAAGCTATCACGGATTCATCCACTCAATCATCGGATGCATTAATCTTCCGGTAAATTCATTGAATTCACCAGAAGATTGCAATCCCATTATCATTCACCAAATCCCTCAAAAGGTCACAACAAGACCGTCTCCATTATTGGATGACAAAATCCAATAATCAATGACTGAACAAAAAATATAAATAAATATTAAAGAGGGCCACCGATCAGAATCGGAATTGAGATTAAAATTCACGGCAAGAAAGAGGGTTAATAGCAATTTAACGATATTCAATGCGTATGAATTCGCCGGAGAGATAGGGTGTGTACTGTAATTTGGCCACCGTCGGTCGGTACCTCCAAATTGGGGGATTTTTCAGTCTTGTTTTTTCATACCCTGAGGAAACACCGCTGTCGCTGTTTTTTCATACCCTGAGGAAACACCGCTGTCGCTCAAAAAGCTGTTTGTGCAGCTCCCGAGTCCTGATACATCAGCAATGTTCAGTATAGAAGGGCGATTGTGGAAAATGGTAATGAACTTGTAGTAATTAATATAATTAATTAAACAATTCATTCACACAAAAAGGAAACATACCTACTTTCCTGTAAGTTTATAAATTCCACACAATTTCACATCTTTAAGAACAATTAGTTGTTTAGTTTGATATATATATATATATATATTTGGACATGAGAAAAAATTAATATATATTTGAAGTATAATTTAGAACTGAATTTAGTCAAAGTACTTTGAATCACGGCAAATCGAACCCAGCATAATATGTGGACTACATACATGATTTCAAGACTATATATATATATACACACACACACTCACTCTGTTCCTAAAAGATTGTCGTTTAAGGTTAATTCACGTAGATTAAAGAATGCAATTATTCCTTATGAAAAATACTATATTACCCTTGTTTTAATTATCTCAACTAATTATTAACTTTGTAGATTCCAAAAAGGAGTATACTACCAACCATGAGATTATGAAGAAGTATTAGGAAGGAAAGAAATTTGTAAAGATATTTCAACAACCAAGAAGGGTTTTGTATTTTTTTGAGAAAAATCATTAAGTAGGAGAACTTAAAATAAAGGTAAAGTTGGAAAAAAATACTCTATCTGCATTGATAAACTCAAAACGTCAATCTTTTTGGAACAAAAATTACTTCCTAAAACGACAATCTTTTAGGAACACAGGGAGTATATGGGGTGCAATACACAGCAACCGGTTGCTGGGAGCAACCGGTTTTTGTTAACTGCCGCTACAGACTGTAGCAGTAGGGCCTTTGTAATTTTTCTAAGGCCCTGCCGCTACAGCCTGTAGCGACAGTTCATAAAAACCGATTGCTCCCAGCAACCGGTTGTTGTGGATTATCTTCCTATATATATATATATATATTAGAATTTTAATCATGGTGGTTTGCTCAAAGTAAAATTATCACATAACTTTATACTTCTAAAATATAATTGTATCCTAAAATTTTAAACAAATTAAATATATATAATTTATATATATATATATATACACACACACACACACGAGCATAAATGTGTAGATAAATATAGATTGTATGTCATATATTTTTATTTTTATGAATTAGTTTTCATGATAAGAATAATTTTTAAGCAAGTATACAAACATTATGTACTTAAATATGATGTTATTTATGTTGTCTAATTCTTGGTGCTTTCAATTATTTAATAAAGTGATTTTTTTATGATTTAAATATGTCAAATAATGTGTAATACTTCGATCTCACGTGGAAACATGTGATATAATTTGATATACATATAAAACCTCAACCTACTAATAGCATCTGATGGATGACTCAACATTTTTGATCTAGTGGATTAGGTATTGGTGCATTATAATTTAATTCGAACTCGAAATTATATTATGAGCGGATAAAATTGTATATAACTAGTGTACCTTTAGACATGTTTTTTGATAACTATTGTTTTTAGTTATTAACATTATTTACTCTTTGATCTTTGAGCTTTAAAATGGACGGAAAATAAAAGAAAAGAATCGTAAAAATTAATAACTTGAAGGAATACAAGAATTAATAGTTTTGAGTTAAAATTGTAATTTCGTTAAACTTGGAGGTCCACTTTTGCAGTTACCCATTTGATAATATCAAAAATAAGATTATCTATTTATTCTAATATAAAATATTCACATGTGTGAAAATCGAGTGTTACAATGGCGAAGACGCTGATGATTCGGCCACAAGTGGCGGCGCTGTGCGCGTGCCGGCCTCATTTCTTCAGCAGCCTCGCTCTCCCATCTTTTCAGGCAGTGAAACCCTATCGTCAGCCGCTCACTCCGTGCGTGTTGCTGCTGCAAAAGCTCGGGCCTCGCCGTTGTTCAGTTAACTATGGCCCAAAACCAGAGGGCCTCGCCGTGGGTCGTCGGAGCCTCTGTATTCGAGCCACAACTCAGGCCAGTGATCCTGGTTCCATCGACTCCCCTTTGATGCAGTCCATGGAGAAGAAGGTTCAATTTTTAGCTTTTTATATTTGTTAAAAATCATTAATTAATTTGTGGTCTTCTTAATTCTGAATGTCTAATTAAACTAGTAGCAGTGGATAAATCTATTGGGATTTGAGGTTTTGCCTTAGATTGTTTTATAGAATACAGAACCCATGAAATGCTTATCTTCACAACTTTGATATGACAAGCAGATTAGTTGCTAAATGAAGTAGTAAACATTTAAGATTGATACAATAGTACCCCTTTATAGTACATTGGTCTGGATGACTACACTAATTGCATAACCAATCAACAAGTTTATTTTAATTTTGTAATTCAAGAACTCAATGATTTATTGAATTCTTAAGACTTAAGAGAGGTTATAGACTTGTAGTAAGGAAGTCTTTGCCTGCATAGGAACATTTCAATCCATCAAATATATTGAATGCCTTTTCTAATCTAACTTGATAATAATGGCTTTTAAAGTTGATTTTACTGTACATAGTTAGCATCATCTAACCTTGAAAAGTAATATTTGACAATGATCTCATCAATTGCATGATTACTATGCACAATGGCCTTGAAAAATCCCTTGAAGTGAGTAAAGGGGGTGCAGTAAATGTACTCATATGCTCACGAAACTACTAAGATGCAATTAAGGCTTCTACTTGTAGTCGCGTTTGGATCCAATTAAGGCTTCTAGTTGTAGTCACATTTGGAGCTGATGCAATGATGTTATCAGAGCTGCAACTACAGTTGGATATGGGATATGTGTGTTTATGTCAGCTGGTGGTACCATCATTAACACAGTTTTGGAGTCATGCAGTACCTTGCTGGCACTGGCGGCCATGCTATTTTGTTTTTCCTATGTTACCTGATCTTGTTGCTTGGTTACTCTGGCATACAGAGGTCTGTTTGGTCTGAGGACTTTGTATTTTACATTTTCTGATCAGTGGAAGACTTGTTCTCCCTTTTCGTATGCTCCTTTTCTTTCTAATAAAATTCTTCTTTCATCTACATTAAAAAAAGTAAAATCGTACAAGAACAGCCCTTTTATCTAGTAATATCATTAACTGGCACACTCCTAAAACTCCCTATAGCCACATTATATTTATGCCAGAGTTGCTGAAAGTGTAATACCATCTCTGATATAATGTATCGGATTAAAGTATTTTCAACCAAGCCATTTTCGTTTTAAGTATTCTCCCTCTTGGGGTTTCCACTTCCATATATAAAAACTCGGTCAAGTTGTTCTTTGGCGGTTTTCTTGATGTATATAAAAACTCGGTCAAAGTTGTCCTATATTCCTTACCTTGTTTATCATGTTGTTTAATTTTCATAGAATGAAAACAGTTAATCTATCTTATTAAGAAGAATGACAGCAATTTGATTTAACAAAAGAATAACTACAACTAATATCTTTCCGGCTTTTACTTTTTCTCTGCCCTTTTAAATTCTATGAATTGAACTTAATATAAATACGTTTGTTCTGAAGTTTTGAATGAAAGGTTTCTGATGCATAAGTAACAAGTGGATAAGTTGTGTTTTCAACAGATTAAGGAACAGCTAAATGCAGATTCGGTCATTGTGAAAGATGCTTATGGTGATGGTCGTCATGTTAGGTAAGTTTTGTTACCACTTTAATGATATTTATATTAGGGAAAAAGACAACTTATAGTGGTCTGTGTCACACAGTGTATGTGTGTGTGTGTATTCATATTTAAGCTATCATAGCAGTCTCGATCTAAGCGAATGAAGTTTCGCTCCTGGACTTGGACCCTGCTCCTGCTAGGTCTGATCTAAGGAACAACCCAAAAGGGCCAATCAAAGCAAATGTCTGCCATTCTGTTTTCCTTTCCTTTTTTTTTTTTTGATGCTTTGGATATAAATTGTGTCATTTTAACTGTGCCAGCAGGTAACCTTACCATGTAGAGGCACATGACCCTGTACCTATCATATGGCTTGTTTACGTTTTTATCTCTTTTACTTGTTGCAGCATTGATGTTATTGCTTCATCTTTTGAGGGACAATCTGCTGTGAATAGGCAGAGGATGGTATACAAAGCCATATGGGAAGAGCTTCAAAACACTGTACATGCAGTTGACCAGATGACCACCAAGACCCCCAGTGAAGCGGAATCAAAGAAGTGAAAACCTTACTATCACCGAGTCCATTAAATGAATTCCCTTGATGTTTGTCTTGTTAAGAGTCATTTTGCATGTATTAGTTGAGTCACTGGTGTATGTACTCATGCCTCATATGTCACCTGCTTGCTTGACTAAAGCTGAGTACTGCTTTTCTTTCCGATAAATAATCAACTACTTTATATAAACAGTTGCATTTTCTAGCAAACATGTGCTGTGGGAGTGTTTACTATTCAAGTGCAGTGCTCAACCTTAAAGGTTCAATTTTCCCTTGCCTGGTAATTTCTCTCTCTCTCTCTCCCTCTCTTCCTTCCCACCCCCCCAATCAACAAATTAGATTTCCGTTCCAAAATGGAAATAAGCCCACGATCCAGCGTCTCTGTTGCATATAAACCAGGATTATCTGAATATAAAAAATTGCTATGGCAAGAAAGCCAGTGGTTGATTGATTGTGGTGAGACCCTAGTCATATTTGTTTGCAAAATATATGCTTGATATTGGGTTATTTGTTTTAATATAACATTATTTTGAACTATTTAATCCTTTGACGATGGACTATTTTAGTCTCTTAATGTGGGACTATTAGTTCTATAAAGTCATTTGATAGCTTAAAATGGAAGGGAATATTAATCTCACATTCTCATAAATACAAAAAAATAGTCTATAAGACTATTTAAAGGACTATTAAACTCCATAATAGAATAAAATAGTCTGAAATAATATTAAATTAAGATAAATAGTAGTTCCAAGTAAGCCTAAGAGTAAATCAGTGGTTAATATACATGAATCTAATTTATGCATAGATATTGTAAGAAAGATAATATCAAATCAGCGCGTAAGGAAAATATCTGCAGACTTGTATCTCTCTTTACTCATACATAAGTGAATATACATACTTGTATCATTGCGTAGAGAAAGTCATGAAAAATAATAATTTAATAATGAAAAAGAAGAAGCTTTTATTGCCACAGACAATTTTAAGTGTGCCAGCAGCTACTCCACCAGCAAGAAACAAAAAGATATGCTAACCGCAAGTTAAAACACTGGTATAAAAGTTTCAAAAACTATTTACGAAAGTGCAGATAAAAGCAGAACCTAGTCTTTCATTCAAATCAATTATGCACTTTGAATTGTATATAAAGATAAATAAATGGTATGTGTTGTTTATATACAATATGAACTACTCCAATTGCTTTTGTTGACAAATCAAAACGTATCTGTACATCCCGAAAAGGACAGGCAATCTAACAAAGCAAGTGTCCTCCCAGGCAATCAATGTACAATTTAAGTAAACAACAGAAACATGCATGTACAGAATTGATCGGCTCATGCAAATTTAACTAACAGAAGGCAACATCGGATTCATGCCAAGTCCCGATCCCCCAAAACTACCTGGCTCAGCATGCTTCACTCTTCCGAAATATCTTATATGACGGAGCAGCCTGGCCAAGAAGGTGTTGTGGCATATTGTTGAGCTATCACACACCACTGCTACATGTTTGCGTGCTCTCGTTATGGCGACATTCATTCGCCGACTATCCCCCAAAAATCCAACAGCTCCCATTGTGTTTGATCGAACCTAAGAAGAGATATATTAGTCTTATTTCTTTGCTATAACATAACCAACTATTCCTTAACAGCCACGTGTATGTGAACGGAGGAATTTTTGGGAGAAAAATATATTGTTTTAAAGTGATCATTGAAAAATTTCTTGCTTCAAATCCTTTAAGGAACATTTGAAATTTAAATCAGAGAACTTAATGAACTTCTAAACATATCAAGTAAATAACACTTGCAGACCAAGTTAAAACAGCTCATGTGACCATTAAAAGAGCATAACTTTCAAATAGGACAATGAACACTTAGATCTAGAGCTCTTAAGTGATAAACATGGCTAAAACAATATAATTACTCTTTCAAGAGCATACCATTGATATAATTACTGCATCAGCTTCCCGGCCTTGAAAGCTATCAATAGTTGCAACCTCGATCCCTCTGGCCTCTGGCAGCTCATCAAGCCTATCCCTCAATAGTTGTACTTGAGCAACATAAGGAGATTGCACAGCAATTGCTGACGGGCTAACGCCTGCATGTCACACTTACATTATATGGGGTCCGCAATTGGTTTTACAAGAATCAGTTTCTGGCTATAGACTCTAAAAAGAAAGTTAACAATCTTAGGTATGCAAGCTACTAAATTCATGTCCTGAATAGCTACAAACCAAGGACACTTATGCAATTAATACTGAATAACACTTCTTTTACAGCTGAGATACCTTAAATGTAGCAACTTCTTATCTAGGAAAGTGCGCAAGTTAAATTACTATTACATTTTCTGGGGATGTCGTCAAAGAAATCATGTTTAGGGCTCTTTTGCAAGGAGCATACATCCAAAAAAGAATAGATTAAGATGTATCGAGTTAAAAATGTATTTATCTAGAAGATAAAAAAAAGCCTAAGGTCAGATAATGTGGTTGTTTATTATATTCAAAGTTTGTCTAAGAAATTTGATTCAAAATTATTAACAAAGTTGGAATACCTAATTCAAAGTTTTGACAAGAGTATTTGATTCAAGCCAACTCAGAAATAATATACAACACTACAATTAGATTCTCTGTCATGCAGCATTTGCATTTAATAGGTTCAGATTTAAAACAACCAAGATGAATACATAGAAGTTTATGACATCACCTTATTCCAATGCACAGAGTTATGAACCCTATCATTGCGAACCCAGCAAGTCACCCAATAGCCAATATCATTAGACTAATAAGCAATTAATATAATTGTAAACAGTAAAAAAGTGGAAAATATTAGCATTAGTGTAAATTTAATAAGAGGGGTACGTACCAGCATAAAGTAACGAAAAGACATGTTGCACGACTATATCAGCCTCCCCTTCATTGTAAAAGGAGCCAGTGCCAGCCGGGTCCAGATGCTCCTCACATCCCACTGACAAACTTCCATATGGCATTCTTGTATCAAGCAATAGCAATGGGCATTGTGTTATCCATGTGGGCTGCAATAACATACAGAAACCATTAATGAAGTGCAGTTGCTATGAAATACTACCAAGGACATGAAGTGAAAAGCAAATGAATTACTCCAAATTATACTATTAAGGTAAGAGAATTAGAGTTTCTCAATGGCAGAAGTGATGTGGCTTAAAGTTTGTTCAACATATTTGCTGTTAGTTAGTTACCATCCACATTGGTGCTGAATTCATTTACAAGCAAAATCATCATTAAAACTATTCTGATAAAGCATCACACAAAACAGCATGTTATATTAAAACGATACATGGGTTGAATAAAGGAGGGCGAAAATCAAAAGGGGATCACAACTATTAAGGATTAAACCATAATTTTCACCAAATTCAATAAGGATTGTAAAAGTTTTTTATCTTATAATATAATTATGACATATATGACTAGGTGTATATTATTTGTTAGCACTTAGCATTTACATTTGTCATGAACAAGACACTTAAATGGATGAATATGTAGAGTTTCTAAGGTGTACAACTATCAGGAGTCTACAAATTTGAACAGTAGTAGAGAATCACGCGGAACTACAATACACGCAAAATTTAGTTTCAAAACAAAAGGAAAAGTTAAAACCATAAGCCCTCCATACATTTAGATGTAGTCTAAACTCTAAAAAGAAAAATATAGGTCTGACTACCTTGCCACATTAAAATGCAAAGAAATTTTGCATAAGCAAGTAAAAGAAAAGGTTGAAAGGATAAATGTGATGTCAGGATATAAATGCTGAGCTGCAGATAAGGAAACACATCTTCTTGACCAGGAACACCGTAGAGAATACTCCCATATAATTTAAAGGACTCCTTTCCAATAAATCAAGACACAGAAAAGAAGAGAAGTTGCGATTGTCGTGGAAATTCTGACCCACAAGTTGACCATAACCAAATGAAAACTTGAAAAGTGAAGGAATCAAAAATTAAGATTTAAAAGCAAGACAAAGATCACATGCCTCTGCAGTTATATCTGAAAGTATTATGCAAATATCTAAAATCCTCGCGTAAGAAAGAAATGCAATAGGTAACATACCATGACAAACGGAGAATCTACTAGAAGATGAGAAGAGACTGTCGAAGAGGATGTTAATGTTCCTCCATACATCTCTTTTGAAGCCCAGCTTGCTATTGCATCATTCATCCGATACTGTATCGTTAACTTGGTGGCAAGAACCCCCTCATGCAGTGTTGCAGCTCTTTCCAGGAGAGATATTCCGAGACCACCTTCAGAGGCTTGTCTAGATAAAATCACAGGAGCAAGCTGGCACTGATCACCTGCAAGAATAGTGCGCTTTCCCTGCAATATTGGGATCCAGCAAGATGGTTCAATGGCTTGTCCAGCTTCATCTATAACAACCAGATCAAAGGTATCCAGTCGTCTTATTAGTGGATCGGCTGCTCCAGTGTTGGTGGTTAGCACGACTTGAGCAGTTGTTAATATATCATTCACAGTCTCCTTCTCCTTTTTCTTCAATGTCTTTCCAAGTTGTTTTAGAAGTTGGCGTATTCCAGCAGCTAAAGAATCATCCCGTAAACAATGCCTCAGGTCCTTCCGCAGATCTGACTTCTTCCTATCAAACTCTGCTCGGAAATCGGCAAGCTTCAAATTCACAATCTCAGCCAAAGATTTTGAAGCTACTGCAGGCGATATTCGTGCTGGATTTCCAACCCGCACAATGTTGACCCCAATATTGGAAAGTTTCTCAACCATGTTATCCACAGCTGCATTTGTGGGGGCAGTAACAAGCACCCTTTCACCTTGGTTAACAGCAAGTAAGATCAATTCCTTGAGCAAACCTGTCTTTCCAGTTCCAGGAGGCCCTTGAATAATCAACATTGGCCGCTTCTTGTTCAAGCCTAATGCTATTGCCCTTCGTTGCGAGTCATCATATGTTTCAAAATCTAACAGTCCATCCAGTTCTGGTTCCGCCCACTCTACCATGTGATTCTCCTTCAGCCATGCAATATCATCTTCATCTCCAAAAAGTGTAGCCACAATACCTATTGAAGGATTTTTCTTCTGTAAACCTTTCTTCTGAAGCATCATCAGGGCTTCACAATTCCGCTACAAGGTAAACAGTAGATAACAGAATAATAGATAAGTAAGTTACTAGAACAGAGTTGCTTCAAAATCAAGATCAAGTGATGATCTGCTAAAACAATAACATTTCACTAAGTGTCAAAATTTGAAAGGGAATTTACGTTTAGGCTTAGGATATTGCAGCTTTCAGACAATAGATTTTCCTAAGTTATGCTTGACGTGGTATTTAAAATGACAGATTGGTCAAAAATGAATATAGCTTAGATTTAAGCTTTTAATAAATTAGCTTTACAATTGAACGATATGCATAAAAGAACATTTGACGTTTATATATATGGGTGGATTAATTAGTAAGGTCATGAGTGATAGTGTGATACTTAACATTCCATGACAACAAGTATCCTAAGCTATCCCCTCACATGACTAGTAAATGGGACCCAAATTTAAGTGAGTAAGACTGTAGAAATATCAAATTTCTCGTGAAAATAACAATTCTTATATACAAATACAGAGAGAGAAAGGGAGTGAAGAAGATGATAGACTCCACGGCACGCTTGCGTGAGGTGGTCGTCGCCCGGATCGTTTCTAACAAGTTGATAGGATGGATAGCTTGCAACACCTTAACCCCTCGCCTATATGTAGACGGTAATCTTGGTACAATTGCTTGCTTAGGAAATTTGCGTAGGGTGAACACCAACGACACCTCGACCCCTCGCTTATATTGAAGCGGTAACCTCGGTACAATCGACGATTGATGCGGTAGAAGACGCCACACACAACTATGATTGGTTGTATGATAAGTCAATTATGAATCTCAAAGAAGAACTAAGGAACACTTAGGAATTCTCAAAGAACCACAAGTAGAGAAACAAACTCACAATAATATTGATAATGCTGGAAATTGGTATGAAGTTGGTTGTACAAGCCTAGCATCACTTGGTATTTATAGGAACTCATGGTGTGCTAACCCATCACCATAAGTCAAGATCTAACAACTAATCACATCACATGCATCAGCCATCCAAAGAGTTTTATCACCCCAAAAACATGTCCATGTGATGTGCTAAAAAGTCCAAATCTGACAACTAATGATCAGCACATTGCAAGCTATTTTTGCATTTGAAAACCACCAAATTTGGACTTGGGCAAAGCATGAAAGTTGTAGCCCTAGAAGTGTAGGCAAATTTAGGCTTTTTGAATCACCTTATTTGGAGTTTGGAAACTCAAGTTATGGCCAAAATATGAACTGATGTCAAACTAGTCCAAAAGTGCGGAAATGCTGATTTTTTTTGTGTCGGTTCGGGTATGCTTGCTTCCAATGTGTTTATGAACTTCGCGTGCTTGTAACCCGTCTCTATAACCTCTATGCTCGATCCAACCTCGATCCATAATTTATGAATCATCCCGTTAAGTCCTTCTTTGAAGCGTTTAGCTCGTGTTCTCGTAATGGGTCCAAGTGGCATATGCAATGGATCCACTTGTGTTTTGTCAAGGGCTTGTGAGCTAAGGATGTCCTCATCATACCTCTCCTCTTGAAAATGATTTGTCCTCAAATCTTCACCTACGTCAAACGGGCTTAGATCAGAAACATTGAAAGTTGCACTAACATTATACTCACCGGGTAAGTCCAATTTGTAAGCATTGTTGTTAATGCGTTCAAGCACTTGAAATGGTCCATCTCCTCTTGGAAGTAATTTCGAACGCCTTTGAGCAGGAAATCTTTCCTTACGCATGTGTAGCCATACCCAATCCCCGGGTTCGAAGATTACTTGACGCCGACCCTTGTTGGCCTGTTTGGCATATTGATCCGTCCTCTTCTCAATGTTGAGTCTTGTCTTCTCATGTATCTGCTTAACAAAATCAGCTTTGTTTTTGCCATCTATGTTAGTATACTCGGAAACAGGTAATGGTGACAAATCCAAGGGTGTTAAAGGATTAAAGCCATACACAATTTCAAAAGGTGAGAATTTAGTAGCAGAGTGAACAGACCTATTATAAGCAAACTCAACATGTGGTAGACACTCTTCCCAAAGCTTAATATTCTTTTTAATGATAGCCCTCAATAAAGCAGATAGAGTTCTATTAACTACTTCCGTTTGGCCGTCAGTTTGTGGATGACAAGTAGTTGAAAACAGCAGTTTAGTTCCTAGTTTACACCACAAAGTTTTCCAAAAATAGCTTAAGAACTTAGCATCTCTATCCGAAACAATTGTTCGGGGCATGCCATGCAAACGTACAATGTCTCTAAAGAATAAATTAGCAACATGGGATGCATCATCAGCTTTGTGGCATGGGATAAAATGTGCCATTTTTGAAAATCTATCCACGACCACAAATATAGAATCATGACCATGCTTAGATCTAGGTAAACCTAACACAAAGTCCATAGACAAATCAATCCAAGGTTCACTTGAAATAGGCAATGGTGTGTATAACCCATGGGGTTGAACACGAGATTTAGCCTGACGACATGTAATGCATCTATCACAAATTCTTTCCACATCTCGTTTCATATGGGGCCAATAGAAATGTTCTTTTATCACAGATAAGGTCTTATCAACACCAAAATGTCCCATCAAACCACCTCCATGTGACTCTCGAACCAATAACTCACGCAAAGAACATGCAGGTATACATAATCGATTCTCACGAAACAAGAATCCATCCATCTTGAAGTATTTACCTACAACATTCTTTCCACAATTTTTAAACTCTTCACAGAAATCATGGTCATTATCATATAATTCTTTGATTTGTTCAAAACCAAGTAATTTTGTGTCAAGAGTATTTAACAACACATACCTTCGCGAAAGAGCATCGGCCACGACATTTTCCTTACCTTGCTTATAGCGAATGACGTATGGAAATGTCTCGATGAACTCCATCCATCGTGCATGTCTCTTGTTCAACTTGTGTTGGCCTTTCAAATATTTCAATGATTCATGATCCGTGTGAATCACAAATTCCTTAGGCCACAGGTAATGTTGCCAAGTCTCCAATGATCGAACTAAGGCATATAACTCCTTGTCATAGGTAGGATAGTTCAAAGCTGCTCCACTCAATTTTTCACTGAAATATGCCACTGGCTTTCCTTCTTGCATCAACACAGCTCCAATGCCTAAACCTGAAGCATCACATTCAATTTCAAAGGTTTTAGTGAAATTAGGCAATACAAGTAAAGGAGCGTTAGTTAATTTTTCTTTAATCAATTGAAACGCCTTTTCCTGTGCATCACCCCACTTGAATCCTACACTTTTTTTGATTACTTCGGTGAGTGGTGCTGTGACTTCGCTGAAATTTCTTACAAACCGCCTATAGAAACTTGCGAGCCCATGAAAACTACGAACTTGACTGACATTCGTAGGAGTTGGCCATTCTCGGATTGCTCGTATCTTCTCATCGTCAACCTGTACTCCCTGTGCACTGACAACAAAGCCAAGAAACACAACTCGATCCGTACAAAATGTGCATTTGTCCATATTAGCATACAATTTTTCTTTTCGAAGCACATCTAGGACAGATTTTATATGCAATGCATGCTCAACTAAATCCTTGCTGTAGATCAAAATATCATCAAAGTAGACAACTACAAATTTCCCAATGAAGGGACGCAAAACATGGTTCATTAATCTCATGAACGTGCTAGGAGCATTAGTTAAACCAAAAGGTAAAACTAACCACTCATATAACCCATATTTTGTTTTAAAAGCAGTTTTCCATTCATCTCCCTCATGCATTCTAATCTGATGATAACCACTTTTCAAATCAATTTTAGAAAACACATAAGATCCATGCAATTCATCTAACATATCATCTAACCTCGGAATGGGATGTCGATATTTTACCGTGATGTTATTTACCGCTCGACAATCAATGCACATACGCCACTTCCCATCCTTTTTAGGTACTAAGATAACTGGAACCGCACATGGACTCATGCTTTCCCTCACGAACCCCTTGTCCATTAGCTCGTCAACTTGCCTTTGCAATTCTTTTGTTTCCTCGGGATTGCTTCGGTATGCCGGACGGTTTGGGATGGTCGCGCCAGGGACGAAATCAATTTGATGCTCAATTCCTCGAATGGGTGGTAATCCCTGTGGAAGTTCCTCGGGAAATACATCTTGATAATCCTGTAGAAGAGCAGAAACAACACTAGGCAAAGAAGATCTATTAGTGTTAGTATTTAAAAGTGCCTCCTTATACCGAAGTATAATCATTGGCTTTTTAGAATCCAAAGCTCGCCTCACATCACTCCTTTTTGCAAAAATGTTTGTTTTTCTCTCTTCACCTTTTTTTCTCTCTCTCTCTTTTGTTTTTTTCTCATGATCTCTCTGTAAGTGCATTTGATCCTCATGCACCTGTTTTGGTGACATAGGACACAAGGTAACTTTTCTTTGATTGTGAACAAAAGAATACTCATTAGTAAAACCATCATGCTTTACTCGCCGATCGAAACTGCCAAGGTCTCCCAAGTAGTAAGTGACCTGCCTGCATAGGAACTACATCACATAGAATCTCATCGACATATTTCCCAATTGTAAATGGCACTGATACTTGCTTGGTAACTTTGATGTCGCCGCTGTCATTGAGCCACTGCAATCGGTATGGATGGGGATGTTTGGATGTTGTAAGTCCCAATTTCTCCACCATAGTGATGCTTGCCACATTTGTACAGCTCCCACCATCAATTACAACACAACAGATCTTACCATTTACCATGCATCTAGTATGAAATAGATTCTCTCTTTGCTCGCTGCTTTCTTCCTTTACCTGTGTACTAAGCATTCTCCGTGTAACTAACACTTCGCCATGCATAGCAACCTCTCTATCTTCCTCCAACGGTGGCATAGAGTCATTGTCACTATCTTCTTCCTCGGTCTCCAAATCCCCATTATCAAGCAATAACATAGTTCTTTGATTTGGGCATTGATTTGCAATATGTCCCCTGCCTTGACATTTAAAGCATACAATATCTCGATTACGACTAGTAGAAGGTGTATTAGTTTTACCTTGCACCACTTGATTAGCCGCTCCCTGCTTGATTTCTGGCTTTGGTTTGAAAACAGTTGGCTTTTCCTCACGCTTCACATTATTGGATTTCCATGATGAACCTGTGGTAGTGTTTATTCGCTGGCCACCTCTCCTCTTAAGTTGCTTCTCTATTTTGATAGCCATGTGCACCATGTCTTCCAATACCACATAATGTTGACGCTCCACCAAATCTGCAATATCCCAATTTAACCCTGCTGAAAATCGGGCCATGGTGGCCTCATTATCCTCGTCGATTTCAGCCCTAGACATTAACATCTCCATTTCCTTGAAGTAGTCCTCCACACTCTTATTTCCCTGTTTCAAGTTTTGTAAATTTCGAAACAGATCTCGATAATAGTGGCTTGGTACAAACCTCTTTTTCATCACAGCTTTCATTTCTGCCCAAGTCTCTATTGGACGTTCTCTGCACCTCCTTCGGCTGGTCATCAATTGATCCCACCAAGTAACGGCATAATCTGAAAATTCGGTAGCTGCAATTCTAACCTTCTTGAGATCCGAGTAGTTGTGACAATCAAATATCCACTCCATTTTCTTCTCCCACTCTAAGTATGCCTCGGGATCACTCCTGCCTTGGAATGGGGGAATTTTCATTTTGATGCTATCGAGGTTGTTGTCCTCTCGATTTCGGCCGCCTCTATCCCTTGCAAAATGTCTTCTAGGGATAAGGCCAGTTTCTCGATCCTCTTCCTCGCTAAACCTTTCATCATAGTAATTTGTCTCCTCTAGTCTAGCTTCCTTTTGTTGAGCTTTTCCTTTCGGACGTCCACCCGGAAGGATTTGAGTTTGTTCCCCTCGAGTGTCACTCAACTGATCGATACGATCATGTACCTGCTCCATAGCCATTCCTAACTGTCGGGAAAATTCTTTCATCATTGCCTCCATCATGAGTTTTGGGTCAAAATTTGATGTAGAAGGTTCATTTTCAATTGTCTTATCTCTTGTGTTAGACATATTTTTCTGCAAAACAAAGGTTAGTAGAAAACAAGTTCCTCACCACTCCCTTACGTGTTTCGTTCACACAATGTATTACACAAATATGAAACGCTCGTGTATCACACAAATGGCTTTTACCCTCTAGTAATCTCACTACTCTTGCCTTTTTCCGCTCGTAGTTCTCTCTAATAGGTTCTTTTTGAATTCACACAAATATTACCTCAATTTTCCAATTACAATCCAATAAGAACTTATCAAGATACAATATAGAAAGTATGACTCTCGAAATACTAACAAGACTTCACAATCGTCAAATATAATTATTTGCAAATGAAATCCCAATAATAGCAATCAACAATAATAATTTTCTGCAATATATTTTTTTTTGTAGTTTTTTTTTTTTTTTTTTTGCAGTTTTTTTTTTTTTTTTTTTTTTTTACTATGATCCAACAATAAAAGTAAAGATAAGTAACTTGATAGGAAACTTAGCTTTGATACCAAATGATAGACTCCACGGCACGCTTGCGTGAGGTGGTCGTCGCCCGGATCGTTTCTAACAAGTTGATAGGATGGATAGCTTGCAACACCTTAACCCCTCGCCTATATGTAGACGGTAATCTTGGTACAATTGCTTGCTTAGGAAATTTGCGTAGGGTGAACACCAACGACACCTCGACCCCTCGCTTATATTGAAGCGGTAACCTCGGTACAATCGACGATTGATGCGGTAGAAGACGCCACACACAACTATGATTGGTTGTATGATAAGTCAATTATGAATCTCAAAGAAGAACTAAGGAACACTTAGGAATTCTCAAAGAACCACAAGTAGAGAAACAAACTCACAATAATATTGATAATGCTGGAAATTGGTATGAAGTTGGTTGTACAAGCCTAGCATCACTTGGTATTTATAGGAACTCATGGTGTGCTAACCCATCACCATAAGTCAAGATCTAACAACTAATCACATCACATGCATCAGCCATCCAAAGAGTTTATCACCCCAAAAACATGTCCATGTGATGTGCTAAAAAGTCCAAATCTGACAACTAATGATCAGCACATTGCAAGCTATTTTTGCATTTGAAAACCACCAAATTTGGACTTGGGCAAAGCATGAAAGTTGTAGCCCTAGAAGTGTAGGCAAATTTAGGCTTTTGAATCACCTTATTTGGAGTTTGGAAACTCAAGTTATGGCCAAAATATGAACTGATGTCAAACTAGTCCAAAAGTGCGGAAATGCTGATTTTTTTGTGTCGGTTCGGGTATGCTTGCTTCCAATGTGTTTATGAACTTCGCGTGCTTGTAACCCGTCTCTATAACCTCTATGCTCGATCCAACCTCGATCCATAATTTATGAATCATCCCGTTAAGTCCTTCTTTGAAGCGTTTAGCTCGTGTTCTCGTAATGGGTCCAAGTGGCATATGCAATGGATCCACTTGTGTTTTGTCAAGGGCTTGTGAGCTAAGGATGTCCTCATCAGAAGAGAGAGAGAGTTATAAACTTGAATTATAGTAAAATCCCCAGTACTTCCATAATGATTGATTAAGGAATATCAACATCTAATAGAGTTAGAAGCACCAGCAGAATCCTAGGGCGATTCATTTATCTCCAGCAAACAGAGAATTTGGTTTCTGGTCACAGCTTGGTGGCTAAAGTCTTGGCTCCGGAAAATGGATTCCATGCCTAAATAAATGAATTCTATGCGTATTGCTGAAATGAAAGAGCAAAGGATGAATCACTATGCAGCTGCTTTACTGTAGCACAATTACAGAGATGATAAATGTGGCCTTCTCAAGTATTAACCCATAGGAACGGTAACAGAATAGAAGAAAGGGAAGAAGTGAAGAATGTCTTCTTTTGGCATGGGATTACCTTAAGCCAGCAAGGGTGATTTTAATGAGCAAGCAAGCAAACAGAAGTGGTGATTTGAATGTATAGGGAATACCTCTTTAAGAACCAAAACTCAGTAATATGACATAATATTAATTGGACTCTGACATAATATTTCATAATTTGACATGGCTTCTCCGGTTACCACTGACATTCTTCTTTTTTAAAAGTAATGTGAAAACCAATTGAAAGTAAAACAAGTAAATGTTTATGCCTTAATGAAAAGAAAATGATTAAGTTTATGAATGCTCAGTTTATGGATGCTCTCATCAAATACCTCATAAGTAAGGGTATCAGCCAATCCATAAATGCGGTCAATGCGAACACTCTTACCAAAGAGCTTAGAAAAGGTGGGATCCCCATGACGAGACTCCAAAGCCACACTGATGCTACATCCATCCTCCCCTAAGTTGTTAACAAACCCTTGAATGCAAGAACTTGCACCACCACCCCTGCTATCACAAGTTCTCACACATACCATATCACCAGGAGAGAGGGTCGTTGGGGGTAACCTGTGATGTCCCTCCACCCTAAACAATACCAAATGCATACCACCTAATCCTGCTAGCACAACTAAATTCTTTTAGATAAAATTATAATATTTGACTGAACCAATCACAGAAAGGTACAAAAATGAGAACATACATATAAATGTTTTCTGAGAAATTAAAATAATTATGTGATCCACCTATAAATGTGCTGACCGCAACCAAATTGCAGATAGTATCGCAGAGTTCCTGCTCAACCTGGCCATGTGCAACCAGGAACTCAATTGGCTTCGACGAATCAGAAGTCTCATCTGGTGTAGGCAAAGCATCCAATTCCTGTTGGGTAAACTCCAATTCAGAATCCCTTTCTATACGAAGGAGCTCCGACATTCGCTTGGTAAAATCATCAATTCTGCTCTGAATAGCCTTCACTTTATGAATGTCCAACCCTAAAGCACCCTGAACAGCTTTTGGCTGAGAAACCTTCCTTGCTATGGCTTTATGCTGGGCTGCAAACACACACTGTCAACCTAAGCCTTACTACACACAAATCTCCTCAAAACTTTAAAGTACAACAGCAACAACACTAATACAATACAAACTCACAATAATCTTCACTGACTCATGTTGAGACAAGATAAAATGGACACAACTACAGACATCAACATTAAAAATGTGCCTTCAAAAATAGAACCTGAATTGGCAAGTTCTTTGAGGAGCTTCCATGACTCAGTTTCGCACCAATTTTCAATTACAGATTTGGCCTGAAGCTTCTGTAGAACATCCCTGAGCTCCCTTTGGAAGTGATCAAAGAGGGTAGGATAATGTGTGCAGGCCTTCAAGCAAACAGCCTCAACTCCAACGGGCATGGGAATGGCATTGAGATAAGGCTGAGCTTGTATCACAAAAGTAAGACCTGGCCCCATTCTCTGTTTCACCTCAGCAAACTCCCCCTGAGTCTCAGCGGCGGCGAAATCCGACGCCATCGCTTTCATGCCCTGACATATCCATTTAACCACATGCTTTCCCAAATCCCTCCTCCCCAATGGGTCACCGTTCTGATACAGCGTCCGTACATCTACCCTATTCGTTGTCGTCGTCTCCGGCGCCGGCGGTCGTGCCTCCGGCTTAATACTCCTAGTATTAGTAGTAGTACTAGTACTAGTCTTCGGATTTTTGCTGGCGGCGCCACTATTTCCTACCCTTTTGTTTCTTTTCTTTGTACTAATTGATTTATTGATGCTACCCGCACTGCTGCTACTGCTAATACGGATGTGGTACCGGAATCGGAATGTTGACCGGAGGGCATCACGGTGGTCGCCGGCGACTAGAGATAATGAGCCTGAAGTGTAAGAAATAGAAGAAGATAGTGAATATGAAGAAGCAGAATCATTGTGACGTGACCGGAGAATAGTTGGGCAAGACCAATAACTCGCCATCGCCGCACCGCAGCCCGCCGACGAAGCCAGATTCAACGTTAATGAGAGGGGGCTAAAGAAATTATTTTTAAATAAAAAATCGGCGACCCATTTTTGTAGGAGTGGAATTTAAGCCATTTTCGTTAATCTTTTGTTTGAATTTGAAGGGTTTGGCTGGTTGGTTATCGTCCGCTTGTTGGGAAATTGTCGTTTTGTTATGTGGCCGATAATGGAGGAATTGAAAGTCTTTATCGAGGAGAGAGAAGATCCCAATTGGACTTCCTGATTGGCTAGCTGTGATTCTCTCATTTCTCACCACAAATTTATTTAAATTATTTTTATTACAAAAGAATTAATTTATTTGATTTTTCATTTTCTTATTTATTGATATCTATTGATACGTGTTAGGTATGTAAAGCTTAAATTACTATTAGGTTGCTTTTCAATTTCCAGGTTTTCATTATTAAAAACTCCATCGTCACCTTTTTAATTGAAGTTTTAAAATAACACACAAATACTAAAAAATGAAATTAACAGCAACTTTCAATAAAATTAAAAGGTAAAATTGTAATAAAAATATATCCTTAAAATTTATAAATTTTACTAAAAAGCTTATTTTTATAGGACAGTGCTGAAATTTAATTTTTATTTTATCTCAAATTTTTATATGATAATACATTATTAATGTAATACATTGCCTCACCTGAATTGAATTTCTGGATCCACCTGGGTAGATATATTACTACAAAATACAAATGGAGCAAGGACAAAACATATTATAGACTAGCCAGCAGTGACTGCTCACTTCATACAACTTCAGAGCATAAATATTTAAACCCATTTTCTGATATTCAAGTACAAGAAACATACCTCCGACAAAGGCGTATGAAAACATAAACTTGTGTCCCTTTTCAAAACGTGCAGAATTTAGCTGTAAGTACCCCTCCGGTAAGTTGGAAGGAACATTAAAATTAGAATAATTTTACACACAAATTAAAAAGAAATAATTGTGCACAAAGAGTAAGATCTATATAATACATACTAAATCCAAATGTTAAGCCTCATTTTCTCTTTTCTCTTGTTTATACTCTTGTGTACAATTTTTGTATAGTTTGTACACACAGATCTACTCTAAAATTAAAAGTTGTCGATGTAAGCACAACGTCAACAGTAGTATTTCTTTTGTCAAATTGTGGACTCATTAGTTCCTAAAGTCATCAACATACAATAATTTGAAGGTCGAAACCTTTGATCTAAACATTTGACAGTAACAGTACTTTAGGCAACAATTTTGATGCTCGAGATTGTTAGTTATGCTTCAAATTCTAGTGTTTACCAAAGTCCCACATTGCTCATTTTGGAAACTATTCTTGAGTATATTAGTAAATCCTAGTGTTGGACTTGATAACATGGTTGAGGAAAAAGGGATGGGCTCGCGCACATGAGGTTGGCTAAGGAATTGGGTTGGGCCAAGCTTGACTTTCGGCCAGAAAACTTTAATGCGTGTGGGCGCGCATTACGCCCGCGCAGGGGGGGGTGCAAATCCGGACAATTTGGCCTTGCGGGTGCGCACAAGTAGTCCATTGTTTTTGCTAAAATTCTTAACTGAGTTTTTTGATTGAGTCAATTAATTCAACCACATTTTTTGTTACTTAAAGCTCCATACACGTTTTTAAACCTCTTCTATGCTTTCTCACATTTTATGTGTTCCAGATCTGAGATCTCAGATCTAAGTTATCCTATAAATTCGGAGTAATTCTTGATGCTTAAATGAACTGATATACATTCATATCTGACTGCAATACTTCTCCTCAATATACTTCGTTCTTATTCTTTGAGTCGGTCGGACAATCCACAAAGACAAGTCCAAAGCTTCTTTCTGTGAGTACACACAATCAGAGGCTTCGCTGTTGAATCCTGGAGGGTGAACGCCGGGAGCCCATCTGTACCTGAGGTTATTACCAGTGGGGGCGGAATCACTTTTTAGGACAGTAGCTCTGCTACGCCTCGGTTTCACATTTCTATTTCCAGATAAGTTGTTCCAATTTTAACGTTCTGTTGCTCTTGTTAATTCTGCTAGATTTCCAACAGAGATTTCATATTATCCCCCTTAAGAAGAAAACAAGGGGTAGTTCTTCCTATTTTCCTGGTGTTAAAATAAGGTAACACATCTTACCAAACATTCCCACCTCAAAAAGAAACTTTATATAAGGTAGACACAACTTTCATTTCTGTACAGATTCTGCTGCTGCTCTACCAGCACTATTTTTTAACTGGTTTTAGTTGCACATGCATATAGGCGTTTCAACCTGGCAACAAATTCTGTAAACTAGAGCAACTTTTTCCTATCATGGTTAGCTACTGCTGGCTGTTGTCACTTCTTCATAGTTGGCATCTTTCCGGGGAAAGCCCATCTCAATAACCTTTCCCACGTATAGCAGCACAAGAACATGAGAAACGCCCAGACCAGCAGCTTGTCCCTCAATCCTCTTGGCATTGGGACCAACTTCAACCAGTCATTCAAGTGCCTGAATAAATCAGAGGTGATGACAGTAAAGAAACCAACAGCTGCATATAGTGCATACAAAAATGGTTCGTTTTCAGACATGCTCTGGTTGAAAGGATGGCCCATGTAATTGACAGAAAAGGTAGCCACGGATCATCAAGCGCACTATGTATGAGACTGTATTCACCAGGTTGGGATGGAAATTGGAATCTGGCTCAATGCATTCATCAGGCATGTATTTCTCAGCCTCTTTCCCTGAAGAAATCAAGAAAAGAAGGTGGAGTGCAAACTGTCCAAGGAGAGAAGAAGACATATGAGCAAAAGATATTGGGATGGGGGCGCTCAGCTGACAGTGTGGGAAGGGGACGTGCATGAGAGATGAATAGAAAGAACGCAGCAGTAAAAACCCCACTGATTGTGGCCTGAACATCACCCAATTTGACACCATCCAAGTACATCACATTCAGAACATAGGCTGTGGCAAGGCAGTTAAGACCAAGTATGTTGAACATTTGGAGTGTGGTTACTAGAGTACTACGTCCCTGACGAATTATGTCAGTAGTAGGTGCAACTGATGCATGCTTTGCTGTGAATGGTGATGCCATTGATGGATCCCCTAGCTTGACAATAGGAGCAGCATGACCATCACCCTCCTCATTTAGCTCATCCACGAGTTTCTTCAGTTTCTGCTGTTGCATCTCTGATGCTGTCAGATGGCGGCTACCAGCTGACTGGCTGGTGGAATCCAATTTTGCAGAAGCTCTACTTTTTGAAGAGCTATCTCCATTTATACTGAGGGCTTTGCCTGCTTCTTTTGTAGGCTTAAGTTTTTTTAATTTGCCAGATTTTGCAGTTTCGCTTTTAGATAATGCTTCAGATGAGGACTTCTCAC
Organism: Aralia elata; assembly: GCA_034770075.1. Lineage (NCBI taxonomy): Eukaryota > Viridiplantae > Streptophyta > Magnoliopsida > Apiales > Araliaceae > Aralia > Aralia elata. Next base: position 1,441,971 of record CM068385.1, on the reverse strand, counting down.
TCTGAGGAGGGATCGCATTCAGTAAAGCTACACCTACATGTGCCTGGAAGGATTAAAAAGAAAATCAGATAACAAAAGAGATCTATAACGTAACAAAAAACGCATAGCTAACTTCAAAATCATTCTAATATTTCATACCCAAAATTAAAACAAACTGAATTATAATCTTGGGAAAGCCAGAGAGAAGACCTTAAATCCTAGGCACACTAATGCTTGCATATTCTTAGCTACCATAATTTCAATACAGTAAAAGTTTAAAACTAAATCGTTAAATATTTATTTGCAATATCACTTTTATTTGCAATATATATATATACATATATATATATGTGTGTGTGTATATACAAACACACACACACATATTTGTTTAATTTTAATGGTAGATAACAGTACAAAATTATACTTGGGTGTTTATTACGTAACACTGTATGTTCTTAATGTGCAATTGAACTCAAGTAAGTTTCATAGTTTCGCTCGTTTATTCTTTCACTTGTCATATTCCAGGTCACTATCTGGTCAGTGGTCACATGGAAGAGAGATGCACACGGGAGACATACAAGTGATCAAATACAACAGAGAAAGCAAATAGTATTGTAGGTAATGTAAAAGAAAATGCACTATATAATAGCACTACTTTAGGTTTGCAAATAAAAAAATTTCTATATATTTTTGTTGTAAATCAGAGTCAAACTAATAATTACATTGTCATTTATCCTCAATACCTTGTAACCCTGAGAACCAATTTATGGTTGGTTTCTTGCCTTTGTCGAAAAAGAAAAAGCATCTGATACTAATAGGTGCTCTTTGGAATTATTTTTTTGGTCATCAAAGAATAATGTATCTGAGGATGTATAGAATACCACAACCATTGTAAAAACATATTAAATTACCATGGCTTCTTACCTAGCCACTAAATGAAACTAAAAACTTGGAAATTTATTTTAGAAACAACTGTTTCAAAATTTACCCTCTAAATGTGGAGAATACCACAACCACTTATAAAAAGATATTAAATTATCATGGTTTCTTACCTACCTTGGCACTAAATGAAACTAAAAAATTTTGAAAAAGAAAACCAAAAAATTTAGAAACAACTGCTTCAAAATTTACCCCCTAAACGTATAGAATACCACAACCATTGATATCAAGATATTAAATTATCATCGCTACTTACCTAGCCACTACACGAAATTAAGAAAATCAGAAAAAATAGAAACAACTGTTTCAAAATTTATCCTCTAAAAAAGGTGTTCCCAAGCATTGAGAGAGGACGAGGCTGCTTATCTTAGGAACATACCAGAGGATTATATAGTAAGCAATATGTTGGTTTCAACCTTTAATAATAGACTGTGTTATTCATTACTTATCCAAAGAAGAAGAAAAAAAGAAAAGAAAAGGCTATGTTCAACTTGATTCCAAAATGTATAACTTTATAAAATAAAAAAAAGAAAAAAAGAGGAAAAAACTGAAACCTTGGAGAAAACCAAGTAGCTGACGAACTCATACATATATCTTCACCACCATCTTACCTGCTTTAAAGCTCCCACATCATTGGTTCCGTCACCACACATTAAGGTCATTCTGCCCACTGTCTTAAAACTTGTCGTGATGAGTTCTTTTTGCTCTGGAGCTACTCTCGCAAAATCCGGTAAGAAATTACTTGGTAAGGATGAGCCATCATGAAAAGCCAGTCGCAAAATTATGTACAAAACTACAAGTTATAACCTTCACATAAAGAATGACTTTTAGAACAGCGGAAGTCTGCTGCAACATGTCAATACAGTCGCCTCCAATACAGAGATCATGAGCCTCTGATAAAGTTTCAACCTCTTCGTCACTATACATAAGCGTATGTGAGTAATTTTATGACAGAAGTAGTAAATTAGGGTAATCAAATGGATTTTTTCTTCTCTCTTTTTTTTCCCAACAACTAAGGACATGTGAAGCATGGAATACAAGAACAAAATCGAGCTTGTCCCGTGATAACTTAATACAGTGCAAGTAAAACATGGGGGAGGTTTGTTAGAGAAATTTCAGATATTCAGGAATTGTTTCCACCTTCAAACAATAAAATTTACCTGTAGCTAATTACCTGAGCTTCATACGGTGAGACCCAATCATAACTTCCATCGTTCTTTGTTGGGCCAAGGATCAGCGTTGACTTTGTAACAATATTAACTTGCCTAGCAACATGGCAAGCTGTCAATGCTTGATCACCTGTAATCATCACCTAGAGAAAGAAAACCTTGCTTTTATAACAAACTTAGATTAAATCTAATAAAATTCAATTGCGAAAAAAAGAGAAGGAAAAAAAGATCATCAAAGAAAGGGAAGGGAAAAAAAACACAGAGCTGAACCTAAATTGTAAGCTACATATATTTAGGTAGAGTTTGTAATCTCGTAGTTAGGGTTGTAAACGAATTGGGTTGCCTGCGAGCTTGGCCGACTCGGCTCGACTAAGCCCGGCTCGAGCTCGACTTGAGCTCATTAATGAGCCGAGCTCGAACAAGACATTTAGGCCATTTAGTTAAACAAGCCGAGCTCGAAGCGTGTGGTGTTCAACTCGAGCTCGGCTCGTTTAAGCCCGACTCATTTAACAATTATTTAGTTAAAATTTTGTTTTATTTATAGAAGATATATAATACAAAAATAAACATAATTAATCATGCTGAGCTCAGCTAGCTTGGTTTTCATTTAGTGCTAGATTGTTAATTAGCTTACAGCCTAACTCAATAAATTGAATAATATTTCAGCTTGGTTCGTTTATCTCAAGAACTGATCTCAAACAAGCCTCTTTCAAGGAAATTGAGGACCATGCTTGAGTAGCGAGGATCATGTTACTGCCTATGCATGTGCCTAGTAATGAGAAAAGTAACAAAAATGACAGGCAGATGAGATAACTTAGAAAATTAACCAAACAAGCGTTACGCAAATAAGTACAATGGAGGAATGAAAAGATGGTGTATGCCGTATGGATAAAAAAACTTTTTAAATTTTGTGATTATGCATAATATAAGAGCACGGATGAAATTAAAGCAGCAGCCATAGATACACCAGGAGAAAGCAAGGACATGCATCTTGCAGGAATATGCTATAATATGATTTAGGTCCAATACTCAATTAATTCAAAAATACCTTATTATGTGGATATATTGATTTGGTTGCTCTACGGTGTTACCTATTCTAGCATATACAGACAGCACATTAGGTCAAGAGGTCTATATCACTTCTTTCTGCATGTGGTGAAATATGGTGCAATGAGAAAAGAAAATTTTAAACTTTATAAGAAAATAACCACTTTAAAGAATCTATTGTCCAAATCAAGATAAGAAGGAATAACTCATATTAAGATTAACGGTATGGCACGTGACAAAACTAGGTAATAATAACTTCTACATTTACTTGTAAGTTTTTAACATAACAAACTTTGGAGCTTAGAGAACACCCTCACAACCAGAAATGTTCCAAAATAACTGTATCTTTTGACATATCTAAATGAAACAAAAGAACAATTTTTCTATTTTGTTTTGAGCATCAAGGAAACCACAGAAAAATGACAAACTCACAACTTGTAAGATACAAAAAGAGTACAGATTACTAGATCAAGAAAAGCAGGTAGAGAGGCACATGGAAGGTATTTAGAAATCAATATGTTAAAATACTCAACATAGAAATTTTTAACAAATAAAAGTAAGCATAACCCACACATTCCGTCCCCATTTTTGAGTAGCAGCAACAATTTTAGCTTCTGTGCCAAAGCCAGTACTTTTGACATAGCAGCCAAATGTCTCCTTCGAAGGATAAGAATTTTGGAGAAGGTTTCCTTCTCCTTTGAGTAGATAAAGCATTGCTTTCTGAAGTCGAAATAAATTTCCTCCTGCTCTACTGGGGATGAGGAACTTGCCAGCTGTGCCTACCAAAAAATAAATATGTCAAGCAGGCAAAAGAACTGTATTACAAGTTACACAAAATGAAATTGCAACACATTTTTAGCTACCCTCTATTAAAAAGTCTCCTACCAGTTAGTACACCCAAATTGATGTATAACAGCAGTGTAGACAAATGAAGTAGCCGGCTGAAACTGCATCATGGTTTAATTTATTATTCTTTTTGTAAATAGAAACACCTTGTATTATGCGACTGTCACACATGGAAGATATACTCAAACTTATGAAGGGGAAGGTTGCCATTGGCTCTGGTTTGGGCACAAACAGTTCGAAGAAAAAGGTAATGGAAAGTCTACCAAGTTTCAGGAAAAAGGTTGTAGCATAAGGGTTACGAAGGTGGGCAATATGTGTTGGAGAATCAATTACATCACCATATTCTTTGACTATGTGGAGTGTCCACAAATATTAACAAATGGTTGGTGGGTGTAATTTGAGTGCAAGGGTCGATGACCAACACAATCAAAGGCTAGAGGTTGTGGGATAAGATTTTGAATAGCAGGAAAAAGATTGTCATGGATCATTTGGAGAGTTTCATTTTCTAAAATATGCAAAAAATAAATTTTGACTACGTTCCCCTTTCTGTTTTCAAGAAATGTTTCTCAAAACACCCATATTTCACACAACACCAGAATAAGAAATAAAAGAACTACAATAATTTGTTCTTAAAAAAAAACAATGTAAGATTTATTGTCCTTAAGGGTAATGACATTAAAAGATTCAATGAAAAGCAGGAGTACCTTCCGACATTTAAGTGGAACAATTTCTTTAGAGCCATAGAATTTAGCTGGAGTAATCTTGCATCCATCTGCTTGGTGAATGTCAATAACCTGCCAAATGATGCGACATTAACAACTTAAAAACAAGGTACCAAAGCATTAAACTAAAGTTGCATTGGCCCTATCAAAAAGCAATATTAAGTCATCTATAACCTGATTCAGTTCACTTGTACAGTCTACCTAAAGTATTATACGATCAGCTTAACATATGACACTCATAGCCCACAACTTTCAGTTAAGTATACCAAATAACAAAATTAGTTACCTATTAAATCAAAAATATCAGATGAGACAGATAACAGAAATTCTGAATTCTAGATGACAGCTCTTGATCATTCAAAACATTATGCATACAATAAATGAACAATGGTTTCACAAAAAATATTTATTCAGCATAACTATAAATCAAATTCAGGTTTTTCCACTGCCTTATTTATGTTCTGTTATGTTAAAACTTATAGATGTCATCTGTTGGGTCAGCTTCTTTTTCTTTTTCTTTTTTTTGGTAAGTTACCCGAAGTCTGGTGTTTAGATCTTGCGACCTTGAGGTTACTCCTCAAGGCCTCTGTAATTTCTCCCTGTTATTAGCATTTTATATGGAGTTACTTTACACTTTGCAATTAGCTTCAGGAACTGGTTGAAACTTGCATCTTGAAAGATGGCAAAAAAATGACTGCCTTGTGAGAAATTCAATCTGAACTTTACTGGCTCCATCATCGGAACCAGCAGCAGCTTCTCTGGTCTCTTTTTCCGCACATAAAATCATGAAAAAGGAAGGATCCGAGCCCATCCATCTCCTACATGAACGGATCTGAGTCCATCAAAATAGCCCAGTGGACCTTACTTAGTCCTGTATCTATTAAAGCATTATTAAATGGATACTATTTGCTTTCATGGCCTTCCTGGATCGATTAGCTTGAATCTCTCTTAGGTGCTATATTAGTCATTGCATTTTCATTGAAATAAATAGTTGTAGACCATAGGGTGGTGTTTCTTGAGTTACACAAATCCCACCACAAGGATTACCCCAATAATTTATTTATCACAGCAGTTTTGTATATAAAGAGAAATGCAGAATTTTCTACTGTGATGGGGTATGGAAGTTTTATGTGATTGATGTATCAAAGTTTCAGATACTATACAGAAGTAGATAAAACACGTGAAACGTTGCTAGACTCAGAAACAGAAAATACAAAACAAATTTGTTAAGAGAAACCTTAGAATATTGAGCAAAAGTAAGTAGTCTGGATAGTTCAAACCTTAGAATATTGGACAAAACATTAGAAATCCACTGACCAAACAGTGAAGAGAAACACGAGCACGTGAACTGATACAAAACCACCAAGAATTATGAAGGCGTCGACAATGTCTAAACTAGGAACGAGGGTTACAATCCAACCAGCATAGATAGTTAGTAGCATACATCAACTGATAGTGCGGTTAAATTAAGTATCTAAAATTTGTTTCGGCCAGAAAATAGAAAAACAATTGGAAACGTATTTATTTATACTGGGCTACTATAACGTATCTTTAAGATGAGATGTTGCCGTCTTCCGCCACCGAGCCTCCGTCGGTTTCTTCTTGTGGCCTGAGGTTCTGCGAGTGCGAACCCTCTATACGTGCGAGACTTTCCCTTTGATGCACGAATAGTACTGTATTACTTGTATATATACTCCCTCCCAGGGCCGGTCCTGGGCTTTGCAAAGCCCAGGGCGAAATTTCTTGAGGGTGCCCAGTGGCGGGGGTTCGGAGGCAGCGCCCCCGAGCCAATTTTTTTTTATAATATTTTTGTATTTTTTTTTAATTTGGCGGGAGTTTGTAGTGTGTTGAAATAAAACACTTTTTTTAATATAAAGGTTTGACAAAAAAAAATTTACAACATAATTAAAACAATATTTCATATCAACAATTGTAAAAATGTTTTTGAAAAAAAAAATAAATTAAAAAAATAGTAAGGTTGCCTTTATAGTCAATATTGTGCCATTTAAGGTCATTATGTAAAATTAACCCTATGATTGGTCATTTGTCATATTTGGCTAGTTCTTTTTTTTTTTCCCATAGAATTTAAGCATTGAAAAATTACAAATAGAAAACATTTAATGTTGGAGCTTTTTTGGACCGTTAGTGAAAAAGAAATGGAAAGCACTTTTTTTAATATAAAGGTTTGACAAAAAAAATTTACAACATAATTAAAACAATATTTCATATCAACAATTGTAAAAGTGTTTTTGAAAAATAAAAATAAATTAAAAAAATAGTAAGGTTGCCTTTATAGTCAATATTGTGTCATTTAAGGTCATTGTGTAAAATTAACCCTATGATTGGTCATTTGTCATATTTGGCTAGTTCTTTTTTTTTTCCATAGAATTTAAGCATTGAAAAATTACAAATAGAAAACATTTAATGTTGGAGCTTTTTTTGGACCGTTAGTGAAAAAGAAATGGAAAGCAAAATCAAAATGCACCCACCAAGTATTGAACCCAGGTCTATACTAAGACTAGGAACTCTCCTACCACTAGTCCACTGAAGCTTTAATTATAAATATACATATATACACATATATACACAAAGTTATAATTAATTTTGGGCCCTTTGTAACTTTGGGCCCTGGGCGGTTGCCCTGGTTGCCCTGGCCCAGGGCCGGCCCTGCTCCCTCCCTCCCAAAAAAATACCGTCTTAATTACATTTTTCTTGCAAGTCAAGAAATTTAATTAACACTTTTTTTTTCTTGTAACTTAAGAAACTTAAAGTAAATAGAGTATAATACATTATAATTTTTGTTAACTAATTTATTTTTCGATCCCATGATTTATTTTTTTGATATCCCTTAGTTTTGAGCCGCTTGCAACTATAATTTAATCGCAAAAATACATATTTAGTTCATGTACTCTTACTTTAGTTTTAATTTAATTTTTGTATAATTTTTTTTATATAATTATTCGTGTACAATTTTATTAGTGTTCAGTATGATCCCTAGTGTGTGAGAGGTAACGACATGAAATTAAAAAAAAAAAAAATCCAAGTAACTACTCCATATCTACATGGAATGCGAAGGGTAAAAGGGACTTTTATAATTTCTTTCTAATTTCCTTCTTATTTTCTATAAAACTCATATAAATACACAAGAAAGAAAACAAAAATTAGTAAGTAAGATATAATTTTAAAAAAGCAATTATAATAAATAAGAAAAATTATATTACTATAATATATATATATATATTTACAATAAAATAATTTAATTTAATTTAATAAAAATAATAAACATAATAATTATAATAATAATTTAATAATTATTATTAATTTGTATTAATTATATTATTTCCTATTTTGTTAGATTATAATTTTATGTAATTATATTATAACAATATGTGGTCATTATTTTTGTATCTTTTAAAAAAATTCTATTTATTTTATTGTTTATTTCCTGTAAATAAACAAGAAAAAAAATATTTTATTGTTTAATGTTTAATAATTATTACATAAATGGGAAGAAAATAGGGAGGAAATAAGTGAAAAAATAAAAAAGACTTTTTTGCCCCTAATTTTCTGTGTAGATCTTGAGCTTTTTGGCCACATGGAATTTTTCTTCTTTTTTTTTCCACGTCATTATCTCTCTCTCTCACACACACACGGAATCACATTGGGTACCTACAAAATTATACATAGACAAATATGCAAAAAAAAATAAATTGTATAAAGATTAAATTGAAACTAAAGAAAAGGTACAGAGACTAAATAGGTGTTTTTGCCTAAATTCACACTATTCCAATGTTATGAAAGCTCAAGTATATATTTCCCATGTTTATTTGTTTTTTGTGTTTCTTTATAGTAATATTGTTAAAACAAAACTTATATTATTAGAGTAATAGTCAGTTAATATATTAAGAATTGTTAAAGTAGTTATAAATATATCGTAATAGTATATCTGCTTTGATAGTTAACATCATTTTTATTTTCACAATATCAATCACCTTCTTTTATAGAGATCATGTACACTCCATATTTTCGATAATGATATAAACACATTCTAAATTAATTATCTTGACTATATGTTAAAAATATAATATTACCTTTATTTAACGAGAATTCCACTAACACATTCATCCCTCACTCGTTTTAACCTTAATCTTATTACACTCAAAACTCAAAATAAAAATCTTCAAATCTTATCAATTATATTCTTTATGTAAATTTGTTATGATGTACTTTATTCGTCATGGAAGTACATTAAATATAACATTTTAGATTTAGTTTGCTTATTCAATAAGTTCTGAGTGTGTTTTAATTTTTTATATGTCACTGATGTGCGAGTATCGTGCAAGTATATAAATATATATGAAATTACACTTAAATCACGAAAACATTGTTAATTCAATTTTTCAAGTAAAGAACTAAGGAATTTCTCACGTACCTAATTAGTACAAAAAATAATTTACTGTATTTAAAATTTTATTGACTATTTTTTTTAGAATTTTAAAATATCGCGTATTGATTTCATATCAAAATAAATATTTTAAAATTAAATGGACCAAATAACTGTATATTGGAGTATCACTTTAATACGACAACAAGCTAAGTTATATACATTGACTTAAAATATACGAACAATAAGGTTTATCATTTATACATCTTTAGTGTTTATTTTCTTTGATATTTTGTGTATTATATTCTTTTATTTAATTTTTAATAAAGCATATTATAATATATGTCGATTATAAATAATGCTATTAACTACAAAAAATAATTGACTTAATATAGTACTCAATCCGTTTCAAATTATAAGATTATTATTCACTTTTGAAAGTCAATTTGAAAATATTTTCAAACTTAAAATTGAGATGTTTCATTAAGAATTACGAAACAATAAACCTTACAATGAGTGACACTTTTTAGACACCTTGTAAAATTTATTATTGTATTGATTATAATTAAATAAATTAATGTCAATTTTAAGTAGACTTTAAAAAGTCAATAATAATTTTATTTAGAATGGATGATGTAGTTCAATTTCAAATATAATTGAGTATAAAGTTTGAGTCACGCTATGTATTGTGAGAGTTTCGTATATTAATTAATGAGATTGGATAAAATTATAAAGTTAACCCACTATATCAAATGTATCGTACGTTGGTGCACTATATCAAATACATTTAGGTCATATTTCTTTGCAATGATTATAATTCCGAGACTGTATTTCCATTGATTATAATCCTAAGATTATCAATCACATGATTAAATAGTCATAATTACATGTTTGTTTTTTATGAAATTATTCACGGGATAATTTAAAATAATTTCATATCATATTTGTTTTATCAATGATTATTTAAAAGATTAGATAAAAATTTACCATTTGAACTATTATACCCTTAGCACTAATAACAAATATATCATATTCTCATTAGTTTGAGTATGAATAGATAGGATAAGATACATCAATTTTTTTAAACAAAGTTAAAGGTTAATTTTATCCATAAATTTTTAATCCCAAATAAATTATAATATTTAGTTGAACATGATATTATATATATTTCTTTTTAAGTCATTTTATTATCCAAAGATTAATAGTATTTTCAAGTCTATTTTTAAAAATAAATAAGAAACATAGGATTAATAGTCTAATTGCAAATAAACATAGCCTTAGTGTGTGGTTCTTGATTAAAAGCTTTGAAAAACTTTGGTGTACTAATTGGTTAAAGTAGAGTTCAAGGGATGCAATAGAAAATATGGATAAAGTTTAGGACCCACAGTGTAATTTGAAACTAAGCGAATACTGGTCAGGGACGAGAACGAAAAAGGGAGCAGCATATTCTCGCGGAGTTGATCCATTGTTCCATACCAGGAAAACTGTAAAAAGCATCGCCGGGAAAGAAATGTCGTTGGAGCCCCCGCCGTTCCAAGAAGCCTCCCGATGCGACGTCTGCAAATGCAGCTTTAACACTTTCAGGCGACGGGTACTATTTCAATTTTCAAATCCCCAACTCGCAATTACACCAACCACGATGAAAAACTCAATTTTGTTGATAACTTTGGTTTATTCCTATAATTTGTTCATATTAGTAGTATGTGTCAGAATTTAAGTATGATCGGCAATTTAGCTCAGGATCTGAAATGCCAAAGACTGCAATCGGAGAACTTCTTATGCTTTTCTGACTAGGGATTTTCAGAACAGCAACCGGGGTTTGATTTTGATTATCGAATTTGCTTAACAGTATTAGGTTTTAGTAATTACTTACTAACGATTTAGTTTGTCTTAAGGTAATTGCTGGATTTCAGTGTAGTGTGTTTGATTGAATAATTATGCTAAGAAATTTAATATGGGTCCGAACAAATTGAAGAAGAGGGTGATTAATTAAGTAGAACTAGTATTTTCGAAGAAGAACTGATGAGGTATGTCTCACTACACTCGGTCACCATAGTGATTATGCATTTAAATTTATTTTGTATAATTCACTGCTAAATTTTAAAGTGGAACTCTTGAGTATTATATATATGGGAGAATAAAGCCTGAAGATGTGAAGAAAAAGGTTAGTATTTAATGAACTGAGAACTTTATTAGGCCTTGCTAAAGGTGATTGTGGGGAATTTGTTTTTCCAGGGACTTGTGGCCTAGAAAGGGAATGTTCCTAATCTGACTATTGCCTTTGAGACAGAAAACAGGAAAATTGTTCATTTGATGTTCTGTTACATGTGTTAACGAAAACTCTTATGGTTTCATTGCTAAATGTTCTTTATGGGAAAAAGGATTTTCTAAATGTGTTTCATATGATTCTAGTTACTATGCTATGGAATCTTCTAGTCCTATAGATATCAACTTACCTGTTCATTTTTTAAATGTTTTGCAGCATCATTGCCGATGCTGTGGCCGAACTTTGTGTGCTGAACATTCATCAAGTCAAATGGCATGCCTTCTCTCTCTGTATATGAATCTGAACTGAGTTACTCGTTGCAATAACTTTTGACATATTCTATTTCTTTTATGTGCTATTTTCAGGCCTTACCACAATTTGGTCTTCATTCATTCGTCAGAGTTTGCTCTGATTGTTTTAATGATGCCTCTCGGTAATTTCTTATCATTGTGGATTATAATGGTTTTCTTTTTAGGCAAATTTTAGTAGAAATTTGAGCCTAATTGGTAGAAAGATGTGTTCAGAGACTCGAAATCCTAGAATTGGCTGTGAATGTGTTTTTCTGGTTTTTCCTATGTATGAGATATTGTAAAAGAGATATTTAATCTTTGCTGCTGCTTGTGCCTTGTAGATTTTTCATTGAAAAAAGGAAGAGTGTATTAAAAATTTAAAAGTGGGTGTTGCCAACTCAGGAACACCTTATTAACATAGGACCACGTAAACTTGGAAAACCCTTTCAACATCTGGTATCATTCCTAGGAAATGGAAAGTGGAGAAGAATCGAAAATAAAAAATTACTGATTTAATTTTGTAAATGAAGAAGTTTGCAATAGACTTGATTAGAGTTGGCAATTCATGATGATTCTTGATCCACCAACCTACTCAACCCATGGAAAAACTAACCAACCTACGGCATACTTAATCAGTAATCATTAAGTGCGTCAGGATGAATAAACCGAGCTACCCACTCAATAAGAAGGTTATCTGCGAATATCATCACGGGTCGAAATTGATCAAGTCCTTTGAAACGGAGTGAGGGTCTGTGCCTTTTTTGTCACAGTCGAAAACTATAGTCACTATTTAACCTTCTTAAACATGAATTCAAACTGCTGAGTTTGCCTATGTATTGGAATTTTGTATCTGATGTACAAGAAGCCATGGTTTCGGGTTTTAGGCATATGAATTTTTCAGTTTGCACTTTGCAGAGAGGTAAACTTGCTTCTACATGGGTTTGAGAAAGTAAGGGACGAGTTTATTTCTTGTTATTTGGAGAGATAAAGAGAGAGAGAAGGTGAATTTGGGGAAGAGAGGAAAAGGGTGAATGGGGGCATAAATAGAGTTGCGAAGCTGTGAGAGAGATGTGTTTATTGAGGAGAAAATTTTAAATTAATATCCTTCTTTCTCATAGAAAATGTCACGCTGAGTTATAAAATTTACTTTTATTTGATTACTTCTATCTATAAAGTAATTATATTCCTCTACAATTGTTTTTTGATGTACTGTTTCTATTCCATATTTGATAAACACCATTAGTTTTATCTATAAGAAGTATTCCTGAACGGATTTGAACCCCTAACCTTGAGACCCCTATCCTTTTGCCAAACCACATAACCAAGCCATCAAGTGAATTTTTAGCTTAATGTTAGTGTCTAATTATTAGTCATTTAGTCTTATTGGTCAAGGGCTCAAATCTCTTTAACTTTTTGTTAAAGATGCATAATTCAGTAGAAGATACTGTTGACTTTGATATAATAGAGAGTAGTGAAAGAGAGTGAGAAGACATACTCGTGCAAAAAACGTGGATCCCCAGTTGGATGGATCGGTACCCGTTTGACCCGAACAATTTATTTATTTATTATTTTTTACATAAAGTATAGTTAAGGTAGCTTAAAAATTTAAAATAAATGTAAATTGTGGCTGGATATTGGTTAATGAATTAGACCCAATGACATGATAACACACCTTTTGTTTGTTGTTTTTTTCCCAGATAAAAAATTTATCATATGAAAAGAGATAATTCAAACCATAGGGGGGACAAGGAGTCCACCCATCGTATAAAGGAAAAACGAAAACTTCAAAAGAGGATAACTTTCTAATCTCTACAAAAGATTAGTCACAAAAATACTCCTAAATGCATCCATGGCTGAGGCTCATAAAGAAGGAAGAAAAAAGATCTTATCTTGCAACAAAACAAAATAAATATAGCTATCTCTAAACAGCCAAGCATTGCTTTCAGTCCAAATCCCCCAAAACACTGAGAAGATAGCACACTTCCTTCCTCCTTCCAAAGCATGAATCCACCTTCCAAAGCATGAATCCACACATATTTAACCCATTTAAATATGACCTTCATTCATCAAGTCTGTCCCCTAGAACCCACCAAATCAATCCGTTTTCCGCCTCTAGACTTGATCATATTGTCATAAGACCGGAAATGGCTAATGACACTTAGAAATAAGAAATTTGGGCTCTTAGTGGTAACTTGATCATCACTTCTGACTTTCTTTCTGTCCTGCTCAACTAGGCAAAAGCGAAAAAAGAAAAAAGAAAAAAAAGGTAACAACAATCTCCTTCGTCTAGGCATCAAATTTTCTATTCCCACAGTCCTCTCTTTGCCATCCATTCTACATAACGAAGAACCAGTCCTTTTTTCATCTTTCTCGATGACACAGATCAGCAGAGATATACTTGTTTTTTTTTCTATTTCTTTTACTTTTATTGAGAACAATGCAATGGCTGACAAAGCATCTTTAACAATTTATCCATGTAATAATAATTTATGATCTTTCTGAAGTATACAGTAGCTGTAAGCCTTTTCGTCATTAAGCCACTATAGAACTCAAGAATAGATAGTGTTTCTTTGGCTTATCGATGTAAGATGTTGGTTGCAATGCGTAACAATTATATTAACTTATAAACTTATATTTTCTGGTAAGCCTCCATATGATCAGTCTCATGTGAACCGAGAAAATCTCTTGATCCATCAATATATTCCTTGTATAGTCTGTTTATTTTACAACAATGGAAACAATTCCATGAATAATGTAATCTGATGTGGTTTTCACAGTTCTTTACAATTTAAAGTTTTTTTTTTCTTACAAAAAAATAATGTAAGTGTTGGCATGGCTTCTGTGCAAAATCCTTCACACTAGGCCACTAATGATTGTTTGAATTTTGTATTACATGGATTTAATTTTGCAAAGTGCAGTTACTTAACACGTTTTCTGTAGGTAGTTTTTCCCCTAGCGTTCATCCCTTACAGTGGGAGCAGTGCCAAACAGACCCTTTTTATGAGAATAAAATGATGCAACATATGCTATTCAGGGAATTATTATAATATTCTCAGGCTTTTTTCGCTAAGAGCCTAAGACAAAGCAAATACATTAGGTTATTTTGTTCAGGCAGAGATTATTTCTTGGCTGATTAGGGACTTTAATTGTATGTCGTTTTTTTTGGATGACGTGTACATGAGTTTGCGCTATTTGGCATCTTAATACAATACTTTAAAAAAGAACAATTAAAACTAGGTGCATTTAGGGATGCAGCATCTTTCACTTGTAGAGATGCCGATCTCGCTCCTTTTGGTGCTCGTTAATCTTAATTTATCAGTTTCCTTATTCCAACTCAATCTTGTTTGGAAAGGAGAGGGTATCTTTCTCAAGTGTTTTGTATTAATTTTTTGGATTCTTTGTTTTTTTTGTTTATTGCTTTCTTTTCTGCAAACTTTTTAAGAATCCCCCCCCCCCCAAAAAAAAACAAAAAAAAAAACAAAATTCTCTAATATCAAAGATAATCTGATCAAAACTGTAAAGATTAATTTGTGTTGTCTGTGGTGTAGATCGAGGAAAGATGATTCCCCGGCTTCTTTAGACGGTGTCAACTATGTAACAGACTCAGTTTCAAGATTAGACATCAATACAGTTGCAGAGCCTGAAACCAAACCAATTACCGAGCAATTAGGTGTTTCAGAATGCAAGTGTGGAATGCCTTTATGCATTTGTGAGGCTCCAGCTCCAGCTCCGACTCCAGCTCCAGCTCCAGCTCCAGCTCCGACTCCGGCTCCAGCTCAATCTAGAGATGTAGTTACCTTGCAGCTAAGAAGCTCTTAATGACTTGCAGTTGCATCTCAAGTGAATTCATGGATCTTATGGGCTTTATTTATTTTGACTTGCAGAGCTGGACTACTTCCACTTCTACACTTCAGTCAAACCCGAAACCGAAGAAGTTGGACACAAAGCCAAGGAGTAGAGGTTCCACATCAAATAGCAAGCACAGGTAGGTTACATCCAAGTCTTAAAAATTTTCAACTTCTCCTTAGATGATTTGAAATTCAAATTGTAGGTATAAAGTTACTGCTCAATTATGTGATGTAGTTGCATGATGGCAGTTCCAATCTTGAAAACGAGAGCCCTGTCTTTATGTAGCTAAGATCTCCTGAATAAAATTAACCAATTGAGCTGGTTTTCAGGTTCTAGGGAAGAATGGTTTATATTGTTGATGCATGTTTTGCAATTTTATGTAGGTGGCACATGACCAATCTCCATAACACTTGTCACTACAACTAACTACTGCGAATACATGTCAACATCATGTTGTTTCTTTGTTTCACCAATCCGATGTTCTATGCAGTAGAAATTGGCTACTTCTGCGTTCAACTTTTTTTCTTAATCCTTTTTTCTTGCAAGTGGCGTAATGTTTCACTGCAAGGTAATCTAACATTCACAAGGCCATGCCATATGTATCATGATGCTTGCGAAAGCATCGTTTGTGTTATCTACAATCCAATATTGTTTCAAACTTAATTAATGTCTGAGCTTTAGTTATTCCAGTTTTCCGCACAAATCTTCAGGTGCTAAATATACTAGGTGCGGGTAAACTCTTCTCCTAAAGTGGAAAACTTTCTAGGCAAAGCCAAATTGATAGGAATTTTATCATCTAGAAATGCATCAAGTTACATGCTTATAAATCGATTCAAGACATATGTCCTTCTCTCTTCCATGATCTCCAATTGGTCTTTAGATCTTCCTCTCATCCTAGGACAAAAGAGAAGTATATTGTTAGGTAATCAATAGGTGTACTTTCTGGTATTTCCAATTCTTATGGATGTTTTAGTCCTGTGAAGTGATCTGTTTTTTTATTTTAATTTTTTAAAAAACATCATGTACAATGTTGTTTTATTGGCTATATTGTGTGAAAATTCCATTTGTAGTTAACTTTGCAGTATGGTTTTCAGTCTTGGTTCTGCAAGCAACAATATCTTGGAATCAAATACAGATTATGAAGTTAACGGAGAGGTACAGAGAGTAGAAGGTTGTACTAAGTTTCAGAAGCTTATAACCAGGGTTAATGAATTATTAATACTTGGAAAGTTGTATTACTCGAACTTTTGCTTAGGGTTTAAGAGAAGCTATAAAGAATGGTGACACTGCTGCTGTCAGGAAGCTTCTAAGTGAGGTATTCTGGTTCCCTTCCCCCCCCCCCCGGGTGAGGTGTAATATTACAAGTTTTCTGCTTTTGTTGTGCTGATTAATATCTTCGCTATTATCGAATTGGTAGGGAGTGGACGCGAATTACCGTGACAAGCAAGGATTGTCACTGTTACATCTGGTACCTCTTCTCACTCTCTCTCTGAACTTTATTGCTTTTGAGAAGATGAACATAATATGACTGGTTTTGTTGGGTACAGGCTGCAGTTTTTAATCAAACTGACATATCTTTCATCCTCATGGACCATGGAGCAAGTTTGGAGTGCAAGAACTCGCAGGGTAATTAATTTTAAGCTGAACTTGATTTTGCCCAGTTTGCTTGCTTGGGTAACCTGTAGTTCGGCATGCTATTGCTGATAGAATTGCCTTAGGCCTTGTAATGAGCTGTGTTATAGCATTGGGTACTGGTTGCCACGTTTTTACAAAAGTGAAATAATTAAGAAGCAAACAATTCAGTAGTTCATAAACAAACCAGAAAAGTCACCCACGCGTCGTTCTTGAATTGTGCTAGGCAATAGGATTTTCCCAGGCAGACATGTTCCGTGATGAAAGTCATTTTTATCTTAGTTATGAGTAGCAGAGTAGGTAGTAGTAATGTCCATCCTTATGATCCGCCACTGATATACCTCTTTTCCAGGGGAAACACCGCTGGATTGTGCTCCTGTTACACTACAATACAAGATGAAAAAGAAGTTGGAAGAAGGGCTGTGATAGGCACTTCATGTGAGAACAGCACTCTCTTTCTGCAAAAGCTATAATAACTTATCTGCTCCTTTAATCAAATGGTGAATGTGAGTCAACATCTGGAGACTTGTGTGAAATTCTAATGTCTCCAAATGAGCATATATCCCCATTCTATGGATAATGAGTCTCAGTACCAACAATAAAATTTGTTTTTCCTTAATTTGGTCACAGGTTGAAAATCTTAGTCCCCACCTTGGGGCCTTGCCTTGCTATTAATGAAGTCTGTTGTAAATTAGTAAAATGACCATGTTACCGTGACAGGAGAATTGCTAGTTAATTGTTCAGGCATGGTTCTGCTTTTTGTTTTTTCCCCTTCTTTTTTCTCTTGGGTTATATTTGTTTTCAAAACTGATGCTTGAGAAATGACTATTAGTACTAATTTAATGACCATGGATTAAGTTACTTAATTTCGAAGGCTATTTGATCGTAAATTATAATATCAAGTGGAGAGATGGTATTATATTATCTCTCCCTTTTGAGATATCAAATGACTTTAAAAATGATAAGAAATAGCCTATGAGATTAAATAAATGATTAATCATGTGATATAATAGTCTCCAAAGTATTAAATTAGTATAAACAGTTCAACTTCACGCATTATTTTTATAAACAAACGACGCCTGAAAATAGTGAATTAGCACAAATAATCTTATTCTAGGCATTAGTTTTGCTAACCTCGGCAGACAAATAGGTTACTAATATAATTATTAAATTCATCACATATAAATGTTTGTTTGTTTGTTTACTTAACAATCATGTAGTAAGATGATTAACTCGAATCAGAAAATAAATAAATAAATAAAAGTTACTCCCTCCGTCCCAAATTAATTGATTTTTAAGACTTTTTAAGTCAAATTGACTATTTTTAAAATTAATAATTAAGCATATATAAATATATTTCTAAAATTATAAAAATTGAAATTAGTAATAAATTGTATATACTTTCTTTTGGTTATAATATCTTCACATATATGTTAACAAAAATAGTAAAAAGATTAGTTTTAAAAATAGTCAATTTGACTTTTTTAGGTCAAAATTGAACAATTAATTTGGGACGGAGGGAGTAAATAATTGACACAGAAACAGCTTATAAAGGACCAACCATATACTTTCTTTTGTCTTAAACTTGCCAAGGGATGCAACCACATTATTCAAATGATTTCTCTTTATAAGTAATTCATCCATGATTGGCCGTTGCAATCACTTCATATGCCAAGGGCGGAGATAACAACATGGGGGCTCAATATTGCCGATGGATGTCAAACTTTTGGATAAAATAAAAAACCCACTCATTTTTCTTTATTAATTTTTCCTTTGGGCCATGTTTTGTATGGAAGGATAACAATTAATTTTAAGTCTTTTGTTTGTTTTAAAAATTAGACTTGAGAGTTGAGATTATTAATCCAAAAATAACAAAATGAATTGAAAAAGAGAACTATTTACTATCATGTCCAACCGGATATTATAATTCTTATCATTTGAAATTAAAAATTTGTGAACAAATTAACCTTTATCTTTTGTAAAAATAATTCGTGTATCATATTCTTTCCATCTTTACTAACACTACTAAGAATATGATCTCTTTGTTATTACTGATAATGATATAATAGTCTAAACGACAAGTTTTTATTCAATTCTTTAAAATATTATGAACAAAACAAACATATCATGTGATTATTTTAAGTTATCCTATGAATAATTATATTAAATACAAACATGTGATTAGAATTATTTAATTTTATAATTAGTAATCTTGAAATTATAAGCGAGATTATAATACTCAGAAACATATATGACCTTATTTTCTACTCTTTTTTAATCTCTCAAGCAAATTATTTATTCAAAGGCATCATTTTTAAATTAATTTGAAGATGTTTATTTCCCAATTGTAACTTTTTTACAAAAAATTGCAATATTAATTATGAATTATATGTTGACTATATTTTTTTTTGTAATTGTATGATATCCATTAAGATATATTGTAAATAAATAAGTCCAAAGCATGTCAAAAATTATCAAAAACCCAATAAATCGAGCATGATCAAACGAAAGAAACCGTTACTGTATGTGATTTTAATTCTGAGGAAAGAAAGTGAAGGAAAAATTCCCATTTTCTCTTTTTTTCCCAAAAAAAGAAGCAAATAAGAATTTTATCTTTTCATTTCTTCCCCCTCACTCCGAAATAAAATTCATAAATGGGCCTTAAGTTTATCATAATTGTATTGAACCCCCAATTTAATTTTGGAAATTAGAATTTAAGACATTTGCCAGACTTGCCAAATAGACGCCGCTATGGATATTTCTATTCTCCATTTTTTGCCCTCAGTAATTTGATTAATTACACCTATAAAAAAGAGAGGAAACCTTTTCTAATTTTTTATTTTCTTCAACCCCTTCGGCCTTCCCTCTCACCAAAATCCAGCACTGACCTCAACAACCTCCAATGGCAAAAAGTTAAACAGAGCTTCGTCTTTACCAGTCGGAGCCAATATTCGGGTCAAAACCTTTCTCATATTTTCTTTGAGTTTTTTGCCTTTGCACCCATCTCACTGATCAAATATTAAACGGGAAAATTTGGTCAAAATTGCGGCGCATCAGAAGGCTGCCCAGGGTCACGAATCAGAGGTGAGATGGATTTATTTGTGAAGATCAAATTTGGGTTTTCCTCTACTAAGCGAGTTTTATTTGTGATGATCAAATTTGGGTTTTGTTTCTTAATTGTAATGCTATAATTTTTGGAAACTTGTTTAAGTACACAACATTTTGGAATGAAATTCTATGGTTGGATCTCTTAATTTTGTTTACTTTACATGTTTGTTTACACATAGTTGAAACATGTTTGGTTGATTTTTAACCAGTGAGGTAATCTGTCTATCAGGCTACTTGACTCCAACTCTTGTCAGTTTTGAACTCTATTCAATTTTTTATGTTCCTAGCAAGTTTCCACATATTAAAATGGGTCCATAATTTGACTATAGAGGTTTCATTGTTGTTCAGTTTTTGCGGGGATGGTTTTCAATTGCAGCATAAAAATGGAAGTGTGTCCTGTTATGTTTTATTTACATTTCTTGTTGATCAGTTGTATCTTGACAGAGAAAAAATATGGAGGTGGATTATGAGATATTGATAATAGTGTTGTATGGAGGTGGTTCATGAGATATTGATAATAGTGTTTTTGCTATTGGGGTTGGAGATGAGGGGTTGATGTTTTGGGTTCTTAATTTCTTATTCAAAATAAATAAAATGGAAAGCAGTAAAGTGTAAGAAAGATAATTCACTATGAGGGGTATGATTTTTCAGTTCAAATTGAGGAGAATTCTACTGCTGTATAATATACTGTTTTTGTATATCCTTTCATAGTTACCGACTACTAATATTTGCGTAAAAGTGCTAAATAACATTCATCACCTTAATTATACTGGCCACTAGCTCAAACATGAAAACTTATCGACCTGACTTCATGGCAGAAACTATCTCTATTTACCATGAACTGACATATCCTAATTTTTGTCTATACTCTTCTGGGTTTGCATACCCGTCTCTTGGCGTCTTTCAATACATTTTCTTATACACACAAAAACCACAGAAACTCTAATAATCTTTGTTTTCTGTAATTATCTTCCGTATGCACATATCATTCCATCTTCCTTAAGAAAAACTTGTCCTCAAGGGTTGATATGTAATGCTTGAACGCTGGTGGAAACCCCACTTCATCCTCCTTTTAATAATCCACATAAATAAGATCTCCTCAACTTATCAAAAAAGAAAGAAAAAGAAATATCTCTTCAACTTGACATGGTGTTAATGTCAACTCTTCCTCAATTGTTTTATCTCCACCACCCTTTTTTCCCCCTTACCACCCATTTGCGTGCTCCTTTTTGTGCACTTTACTCGATGCTCCCTTGCTGGTTATATTCAATGGAAAGCAAAGCAAATATTCCAGGTTAATTTGGGACCTTGGCTTCGGGCAAAAAGAAGGGGTGTTCCAACTCAGGGACCTTGAAACCAATTTCAGCAACTGTTTCATGCTTACAAAGTAACTTTGAACTGGGTTAGCTAAACTCAAACCAAATACTGTGTGAACCTTGTTTTGGAGCCCTGAATGGGATACTAAAGAGATGGAGTCAGCTGAAGGGGAGAGAGAATGGTGGGATATTAACTTATTTTCTAGCGACTGATTGTGATAGTGATGATTGTGCTTTATATAGCTTATGTAATTTCTTTAGAAGTATATGTATTTATACTCCCTTGTTAATCAATTCCAAACTATGTCATTTTTTATGATTGTTATTCACAGAGCGAGCTATGGTTTCCACCTCTTTCTGGGTATGAGGTATTGCCTTGAGGGCTTGATTTTATTTATAGGGAGCTCCATTTTTCAGTCATATGATGTGCACTATTGGAAAGTAATTCTTCTCTACTGTCTGCCTTAAAATCCTCTTCAACACCTTGTGCTGAATTTCATGTGTAATTAACTGATTCTTCTGAGAATTGATTATTGCGACTAATGACTTTCATGTTTAGTATGCAGGCTTATTTGTTATGCTGGGTCTTGTAGTGATTTTTTGTGGATCATCTGCATTAAAACTCATGCAACTCTCTCATCATCACATACCAATTCTGGTCTACTTTGTCTATATTCTGTTGTAAAATCAGTATGCAGAAGAGTGGGAGTCTTTCCAAGAATAATTCTTTGAGACTGACAACTGAGCAGTCAGGTCGTCGCCTAAGCTTTTGTTCTCAAATAGCAACTGGATCCCCAATTGTCTTTCCAGAAAAGCGTGGTAAGGTGAAGAGTTCAAGGCGTGGCAACATCAGCGTCAGCAATGGTGATCCTAAGAATGCAAAGAGGAAGGAGCATAGGATTGATATTGGAGATGAGCAATCTGACTTGTTGGGATATGTTGTTTTTTCTGGGAAGCTGGTTTTGGATAAGAGAAAAACAAGTAAAAGTAATGATATTAACTCATCAACAGATATAACGAATCAAGATACTGTTGATGCTAAACTTACAAGCAAAGCACTAGTTTGGGGCTCTCATATGTTGTCCCTAGAGGATGTGGTTTCGGTAAGCTCTCTTCGGTTGGTGGTGATTTCTGCCTGAATTTTGTACCACTTGCACTTGTAACAGTGGACTCAATATTTCGTTCATGACTTTGGCAGGTATCATACAATTTTGGCCTGAGACATTTTACTGTGCACTCATACCCCATTAGAAAGGTCTCTTGTGGCCTTTCTTGCTTTAAGAAATCTGGAAGAAGTCGGAAGGACTTTCGCTTCTTGGCTTCTACCTCAGAAGAAGCAATTCAATGGGTTAGTGGATTTGCAGATCAGCAATGTTTTGTCAATTGTTTGCCTCATCCTTTGGTTCCTTCCAAGAAGCATGCTTCAGATTTTTTAAATAGTGATTTTTCTCTTGAATCACATATCAAATGTAAAAGTCCACCTACAATGCTTGTGATTTTAAATCCACGGTCTGGACGTGGTCGTTCAAGTAAAGTTTTCCATGAAATGGTGGAACCAATATTTAAGGTATGTACTTGGTAACTTGGGATTTGATAACCTATTGTGGATTTGGATATGCATTTTCAATGCCTGTACTACTTTTTGGTCCTAATTACAATAAGGACATCTGCCAGGTAGTTGTATTTTAGCAATTTAAGCTATTGCTGTCTATGCGTCATGCCTGTAACCCAAACCTCTCTACCACAGTTACCAATTAGGCAATTAGAAAAGACCAACAAAATAGTTCATTAATTGCTTCTGGTAGGTGAATTTGCAACCAAGCTGATTTGTTTTGTTCTTTTCCTTTCTCTTTATTTGGTAGTTTTTAATATTAGAAGATATTATAAAAAGGATTTCATACTGTTACTTTCTGATTAATTATCTATGGGTTGTGCTTTGGATACTTGAAGTTCCGCCCTACTCAAGAGGAAACAGACAAGGAACCCTACACTCGGTAGTTTTCTGATGATAGTGAGATTTGGATGCTAATGAAAGTTCTTTATTTAGGAAGTCGTTAAGCATGGCAGGTGAAGTTTTGGCTTATGACACTTGGGCATTTTCTTTTTCCCGATAAGTGAAAGTATATTGCTATCAACTATGCACCAGAACGGGAAGCAACCTACATACATGCTCTCTATACAAAATACACCTAACCATGTCCGAGTACAGTCTGTCCTGAGAGTCAAAAGAAGAAACATGAGAGACTTAATGCCTTCTATACAATATATTCAAGGCGAGGCTTAACTTAATCTGTAGAAACTTGCTCAATGAGTGTCTAAGGTTAATTTTAGATGTTGATTGTTAGAATTTGGAAATGTAATTAGTTGTAAAAAGGAATGAATTTAGGGAAGTTTGAATGAATAAAATGATGAATTGGTGAATTTGTTATTTTTGGGTTGTTTGAATGATATATTACTACCTTTGGTCTATCTTTTTGAATATGCTACTAACAAGTAGTGTCATGCTTCTTAGCTACAAGACAACCCAATTATGATGGGAAATAAGTGTATAGTTTTGCGTTACTGATTTGAATTGTTTTCAAATTTAATATTGGATACCATGACAGCTTGCAGGATTTAAGTTGGAGGTAGTCAAAACAACGGCTGCTGGCCATGCTAGAAATCTTGCGTCGAGTGTAGACTTCAGTACATGTCCTGATGGTATTAGCATTTAGCCATATGCATTTGTCCTCGTCTTTTGTTTGGCCATGAGTCCTGTGCTGATTATCTTTATCATTTTATTCTATATATCAATGGTAAATTACTTTTCTGACAGGAATTATATGTATTGGAGGTGATGGAATTGTTAATGAGGTTAGTCATTTTTCTCCTGGTCATGTTTACCGTACTTCTATTAATAAAGTTTCCTTTTACTTATAAAATGTTATATGTAATGTTTCTTTTGTATATTTAATTTCATTTACCTGTTTAAGTATTTATGTTGCCTTCAATTCCTGAGAAACCACATCAGAACCATATTATGCAGCAAGTTAGATAATTTGGGTAAGGAGAGAGAAACAAGACGAAGATACTCTTTTGTACTGACAGTGAATCAAAACACACAAAACTTTCCCTTCCATTGTAATAAGGCATGATCTTTAATTTCAGAGCATCTTAAGAATGGGATACATTATGTTCACTTGCTATCTCCCTCAACTCTTTTAGAGGTTATTTTTATAGGTAAACATGTTATTCATTACCCCCCCCCCCCCAATACCATTAAATGTATCTCTATTTCTTTGACCTCCAATATGGTTAATCTTTGGTGTATGGTTAATCTTTGGTGTTTAGAGGGGAAACCATATTCACAATGATCTTTGTAGGTAGGAAGGTATTACATTCTTGATATATGGTAAAGTTGCTATAGTATTAGTCGTTTAGTTAGGGTGAGACCATGCACCAACATATATAATTTATCTTATACTTGATGTTGTATTGGGTTCCCTGAAGGACCTGAACATGGCCTAAAAGGCTTTAGGCAAGGTTGATGCTAATTGCTAAATAGCAATTATATCATGATAATGTTGTTGGCTACATAAATCTTGTTTTGCTATTTGTCTAAAGTTACATTCGGCATGACCATTGATTATCAGATTTTTTGTAATTTATTTAACCAACTGTTATAGTGATTTAAGTTTACAGTTAATAGTGATATCTTCTCTGTCTTATGGGTGTTTATTGATCTTTGCATGTGTCAAACCATGTAAGGCAGTATTCTTACATGCAGTGCTGCTAGTTTAGAATTATGATTGGTTGTTATGTAGTCAAGGAATTGGTTATTGCTGCCTTGTTGGACTCCGGTTTTGTATCATACCAGAAGTGAAACTGGTCCTCTATCTGGCTAATATTTCCTTTTCTGTTTGATAGAAGTAATTATTTCTAGTTATCTGCAGAACCGAATCAGCAGGACAATTACATGAGTGTGTTTTTTGTACAGGTTTTGAATGGCCTACTTAGTAGAGACAACCAGAAAGAAGCTATTTCAGTACCAATCGGAATTATCCCTGCTGGTTCTGATAATTCCTTAGTTTGGACTGTTCTTGGAGTTAGGGATCCAATTTCTGCTGCAATAGCTATAGTGAAGGTATATCCAGAGTTATCAGATACTCTCATAAACATAGCGAATCACGTATTGGTACTTGTGTACCCAAACAGCGTACTCTTACGTACCAACACTCTAAATTTAGCATACCGAATTTGTTGTTGTTGTTTAACTATAATTGCACCAATATCAATATTATAACTTAGTATTGTATGCTCAAACATGACATTTGTACTAAAATATTTATAAAACAATCTTCAACTAAAAATCTTCTAGAAAACTTAGGTTTATTACATTTAGATTCTAAGAGAATTCCTAACTATAAGAACTTATATAAAGATATCCTAGTGTATCACGTTTTAGTTATGTAACGTACCGCGTACCGAAATGTACCACGTTTCAGGTAACACTGGGTGTCTGGGTCTATCTCTTTTTATTTATGCTTAAGTAGTTAGGTTGCATATTTTATGCTTGTGATTATTTTCACAACTCAAACTCCATCCGAAAGGAGGAGAGAAAGTGGGGAGAGAGAAAAAAAGGGAAGAGATAGATGTGACACATTTGAGAGATGGAATTTGAGCTACCTTTTCTCTTCCTATCCAATGCAATCTCCTCCTCTGTTCTCCTCTTTCCATCTCAAAGTCATTCTCTCCAGATAGACCCAGTCTGCAATTGCCATGAAATTGCTATCCAACAAGCTATCTGTCTTAGATTCTGGATAGTACAGTGTTGAAGGAGGATCTGGTGTCATTCAAATTCCTTCTGTGTTGAATTTTGCTTCTGAAGTGGGAGGGAGAATAAGAATACAGGGAAAATAGTTCTTAAAAAAATTGAGTAATGATATTAGGGATAACAGGGCATTCTTAGTCATTTGGTTAATGATTTTAAGGTTAAAATAGTCTTAAAGGCAATCTCCGTCCGGCCCGAGGAAACCTTTGGACACCTCCATTATTTTTGTACTAGGCCCTAACGGTGTTAAGATGAAAAAGTCATCACTTTTTTTTTTTTTAATTTAAAAAACCACATGGTAGCTTTTAGGACTGGTTGCGAGGTAGAATTTTGGATTAATCGCATGTGGTAATTTGCATTTGATTCAAAATCTAAAATCAAGCTAGAACTTCTTTGGATTTTATTCATTAATTAGTAACTAGCTGATATCCTTGGCATACAATAGTAGTTTATTATAACTTGAAGTGTTATCTCTTTAATAGCAAGAAGGTGGGGGAACTTACCAAAAGACAATAAGATAAAAAGACGGGAATAGGAAAAGCCAAAAAGGGAGTTGTTGCATATATTGGTATTACTGTTAGATATGAAGCGGTCCCTCCATCCACTTGGGTTAAATATATTTTTTCCCACTCTACTCGACCTCGGTTTACAAATGTATCACTGAACTGAATTTTTTTACGGTCAACTCATTGAACTACAAGTTATTTACAAAAAGTGATAAAGCCGTATGTGTCTGTTAACCATTTAACAGAAAATTGACGTGGTAATACGTGGCAATATTATTACTTACGTGGATTAAATATAAAATTAAAAATAAAAAGAAGTCAAATCAAATAAATTACAGAACTCCTCTGTTTCTTCGCTCTTTCTTAAAATTTCAGTTCCAAAAGAATGAGTCAAAGGAGATTGATGAGCTAAAGAAGATGAAATTACAGAACTCCAAGAATCAATAGCTGATCGAGTTTCCCTTTGAATCTACGATTGCCATCCTTCTTCAATCCAAACCCAGAAAAAATTGATGAAACATGCATGTTCTAAAATATTCAATTTCCGCCAAAAATCTTTGCGCACCGCTGCAAATCTTCTTATTCTTCTTCAAGTATGCATCAATCTAAAACACAAATATGTAGATTAACTAGAAATTCCTTGAACTTTTATGTTATTTATGATTTTGTTTATAGTCAATTAATAAATTGAAATTCAAACAAAAAAAATTTCAAATGTCATGTATTGTAAATAATATATTCATCATGATTCAATCTGAATCTTCATCAAATCCAAAAGCCAAAACATATTGTTGTAGAAAAATTTTACCCAATTTTTTTTGAACACATAAGATCCAGAGAAAAGAAAACCAAATTAGTCGCGGATCTCCAACAGTTAGATCCGATGCCGAAAACATCGTCAAATTGAAGTTTTTATCAGCCATCGAAAGTGACAAACAAAAAATTTGTGAAAGTATGAAAGGGATAGAAAAAGAGAAGAAGATTCCGATCTTGACATTGTTGTCGGGCTACCGTCACTCTTGTTGGATTTATCTTCTTCGATTGTGCTGTGCATGTGAAAGAATGGGTGGCTTGAAGAATTTAGTTGTTAATGAAGGATTGAAAAGATTAGATCTGATTGATGTTTTGCAAAAGATTGAAACAGTTGTTTCATATGATTTGATTTTCTCTTTTGATATGTTTTAATTTTTTTGCTTTTCTTTCTAATTTTGTGATATATTAAAACATTTAAAGATTTTTACTTTTTAACATATTTTTATTTCTAATATACTTTTTTTTATAGATTAAAATTCCACCATGGCATAAAAGAATAAAATTAATTTTTTTATGTTTTTCGGTTAAAGGTCAACTGGCTTGGATGGATTTTACTTTAAGTTGTTTGTTTTATTTGTTAATTTATTTAGTTAATTTAATTATTTGTTATGTATATTAATTTGATTTATATTTTGTTTAACTATTTGTTGTAGAATTGAGTATAATTTAATTTAAGTAATTATCCAACTCAGTTTTTCTCTCCTTGTCAGCATATCATGCATTTAATTAATTAATTTCTCTCTCACATGTGCAAGTCACATGCTAGGTATCTATTAAAAGTCAACTCATTTAACGAATTTTGTAACGATTTGATAAATATTTGTAGTTCACTGACTCGATTGTAAAAAAATTCAGTCCGGTGATGCATTTGTAAACCGAGGTCGAGTAGAGTAGGGAAAAATTCAGTCCCATCCACTTTTATGTTGGAACTTTCTTTTCAGTGTTTTTGGTATGGATTTTAAGATGTGCCAAAAACATATATATGTATTATATTTTTATAAAATTGAAAATAATATAAATATTTTGAGAATTTGAAAGCATGTGAAAATATAATATATAAATGTGTTTTTGGAAGAAATTACATTCTATGTGGAAAAACTAAATAATAAGTGGTCACATAAAATCGTACTAGAGAATTTTTACTTTATGGTGAGCATTCTGTTACTTTGATTTGTTCTTGTTGGTTTCAGGGAGGTCTTACTGCCACAGATGTTTTTGCTGTTGAGTGGATTCAAACTGGCGCTATTCACTTTGGGACGACTGTCTCATACTTCGGATTTGTTAGCGATGGTAAGACATGTCACTTTATGAGAGATTAGATTGATATTGGATCTTATTATGTAATCATACTTGGGAGAAACTTATGTGCAGTTGACGTGATGAACAAAAAGCATGGTATTTGAAGGCTATATACTTCCTCCATTCCATTTTACTGCAACACTTCTCTTTTTCGGGATGTCCCAAAACAAAGCAACTCAAACTTTTGTCTTATATGAAATCGTTACACGAATAGAATGCTTTTGATCTATTAAAACTTTTGTCTTACATGAAATCAGTCCAATTTAGAATTTACATGAATAGAATGCTTTTGACTGTGGCTAATTTTGAGGTTTTGAATGCGTCTAACTTTTTGGAGTCGATTAAGAACAGTACTTTCTAAATAAATATTGAAGCCT
The DNA here is from genome assembly GCA_034770075.1 of Aralia elata. NCBI lineage: Eukaryota > Viridiplantae > Streptophyta > Magnoliopsida > Apiales > Araliaceae > Aralia > Aralia elata. Next base: position 1,412,619 of record CM068385.1, on the reverse strand, counting down.
CCAGTTTCCTTAATATGCTTGCAAAACGAAGTGTTCCAAGTAAAGTGTGACAAAAGGGAGAGCCAAATGATACTTTTGTCCCTTGAATTTGACCCATTTTTGGAATTTTAGTACTTATAGTTCTAATCATGGTGTTCAAGAAAAGTTCATTAAATTGATTGCAGAAAACGTCAGCACTTATAATTGACTTGGGTAAAGGTTGGGAAGCAAACCTAAACTGGGGAAAAAAAATTCATTCTTGAGGTTTCTCTCCAATAATACATCATATTATTCTTTTATCAACTAAGAAGAATTATTGTTGAGTTCAAAATTACTTCCTATATGACATATGGGCTTGCTATTATTTTAGTAACAACACTATAATGTATAGTTGGCATATTGTATAATTTTTGAGCTACCGGATCTATATTTATGAGGCTTTCCAGGAACCCAAGCTTGATGCACCTTCTTACACAGTTTCAGTTACTTGTCAAACTTTCATATCAAATTGATGAGTATAAGTGTAGAGCTCCAAACTGGATAGAGCTCCGAACTGGATAATCATAATACTATACCAAGAGATTAGCTTGTTGAATTCAAACTCAATAATTAGAACTGGTGCCTATCTTTTCTACATTTTTTTTCTTGCATTTTATCTACTTAATAAAGTCATAGTTATGCGAGACCTAATAGAATATCCAGTACAACTAATATATTTTCAACCTTATGAACAATCAAAAAAATATTATTACTGAATTACACAAGTACTTCATTTGATTGTTGGAGCCTTAATTGTTAATAAGCATCTGGGTTCTCCATGTGTTGCAGTGTTGGAACTTTCCGAGAGATATCAAAAGCGCTTTGGTCCTCTACGTTATTTTGTTGCTGGTTTCCTGAAATTCTTATGCTTACCTAAGTACGGCTTTGAAGTGGAATATCTTCCGGCATCAAAAGAGACAACTGATCGGGAAGGAAAAGTCTCGGCTGATCGTGAAATAGTTGATATGTCAGACCTTTACACGGACATCATGAGGAGATCGAACACAGATGGCATTCCTAGAGCTTCTAGCTTATCTAGTATTGACTCAATAATGACCCCAAGCCGAATGTCTGGTGTAGACTTGGATACTACCTGCAGTAGCAGTGAGCCATCAGACTACGTGCGTGGCATAGATCCAAAATCAAAACGCTTGTCATTAGGGAGAAGCAATGTGATGGCAGAACCAGAAGTTATCCATCCTCAGGTACCACTTTCAGCAAACCCCAACTGGCCAAGGACTAGGTCCAAGTCTAGGACGGATAAAGGATGGAGTGGATTAACATCCACACATGATCCCACTAGGTCTTCTTGGGCAACTACAGCAACAAATGATAAAGAGGATAATTCATCAACAATATCTGATCCAGGTCCAGTTTGGGATGCTGAACCAAAGTGGGACGTTGAGCCTCATTGGGATTTGGAAAATCCTATAGAATTACCTGGCCCAGCAGCAGATGATGACGAAGATGAAGTAAGTAAGGATGTTGTGCCTGAACAAAAATGGGTGGTTACGAAAGGTAAATTTCTTGGTGTCCTGGTGTGCAACCATGCATGTAAAACAGTTCAGAGTTTGAGTTCTCAGGTGGTGGCTCCAAAAGCTGAGCACGATGACAACACCTTGGATTTGTTGTTGGTCCATGGAAGTGGAAGACTGAGGCTGTTGAGATTCTTCGTGCTTCTGCAAATGGGTCGACACCTTTCTCTACCCTACGTTGAATATGTTAAGGTATGACAGTATCTCGCTTATTTGGCTTGTAAGCATTTAGTTCGTGAGGTTTCTCCCTCGCCCTCGGTTGAGACATTAAGATATTTTGTGCTCAACGGTCCTAACTTCTTTATCATGTTCACTAAAAACCGAGAACAGTTTACATTACCAGAAATTGTCTTTGCTGTGTAAACAGCATGGAAAAAATTTACTGCAATGCATTTTGTTTCTGATTCTTACCTTCTTTTTGGGTTATGGGTTATAGGTAATACCGTGTAATTCAGAATTTTCTTGACATGTAGGTAAAGTCTGTAAAAATTAAGCCGGGAAAGCACACACAGAATGGCTGTGGCATTGATGGTGAACTTTTTCCAGTTAATGGACAAGTCATCTCTTCTTTACTTCCTGAGCAATGCAGGCTTATAGGTCGCTCCCCCGGCAGTAGTGGCAGATGATATGGTTATGGCTTTCATTTTGTGGCATTATGGATGCACCTATCCTCTGGTTTACACCATTTATGTACTGAATCATGTTTCCGATGTATGTCAGCCTTGCTGGTGCAGCTGTTCATGTTTGTTTGAGGTCTTTTGTACATTTTGTCAATGTTTTGTTGGCTCATTTCTCTGCTCTCTCTCTCTCTCTCTAGTCTATAATATACAAAATATATACTACTTATTTTGTAATGTAATATTCTATAATGTATCCTTGGCACGGTTTGCTATTGTGCGCGCTTCCTTCCTGTTGTTCGTCTTTGGATTGCTGATGGGTTATGTAGTGTTGCAGTAATTTTTTATTTTTATTTTTTACTTAAAAAAAGGATTATATGATTTGGAATTTGTTACTAACACACTCATTTCTCTATTCCTATGTCACTGTTTTCTGTATCACTTTCACAACCCATCCATCAGTTAAAGAAAATAAAAGGAAAAGGAAAAGAATCCAAACAGTTTAATCATTAATGAGATCAATATCAAGTTGGTTTGTGGGGCATAAATGAATAATTATCCAATACTCCTTCCGGTTTCAAAAATATAAGATTATTATTGACTTTTTATAGTCAAATTAAAGAAATTTTTAAATTTCAAAATTAACATGAATTTTTCAAGTTTTAGTCGGTACAATGATTGAATATTGTAAATTATATAAAAAAGTATCACTCATTATATAATTTATTGTTTCATAATTTTTAATAAATTATTTCAATTATAAGTTTAAAAATGTTTTATTTTGATTTTTAAAAATCAATAATAATTTTAAAATTTGGAACGAAGCGAGTACAAGTTTACTCGCACGAGCTAGCTTTCTTTTATATCTCTTTCATGTGGTGTGAGATATTTTTTCCCTTTTTGACAATTGGGATTCATTTTGACTTAAGTTGATTGTTTTTTTTGTAGTTATCTGTTAATTTTATTATCAATCAAATTAATTCAATTGTAGAATTCTTTTTAGATTATATATATATATATATATATATATATGGATTTTGATTGAGCTCGTAGTATTGTAATAGTATATTAGAATAAGTTGCAGAATAGATTTTGGGTTAATTTAGTCTAATATGTATTTTGGACTAATTTATTCTTAATGCAAAAAATTTAAATTTATAAAATAGATATGGATGATCAACTAACTTAATTGAATTTAGGATATTCTCTTAGATGGTTATCTATCTATATTATAATGTCTTTGTGAGACTTGCGACAAAAGTTTCGTGTATTTGAATTACACATTTTTTTATTTTAATATTATTATTTTGTTTTTTTAATATTCATATTTTTTAAAATTTTATAAAATTTCACCTAATTTAGGAACGCAATTTGTGTCCGTCCGCGGTCCGCCACAAGTATATCATTATTGATATTCATGAAACGAAGAAAAGAGTACCGACTACCGAGGGATGGTGGTGGCCCACGCGGAACAAGTCCTGACTCGGTCAAGTCAGATGAATACTTCTATACTCAACCTCCTTTGGTTACTCATAAATAATCTCCTCTCATGTGTATAAGATATTTTTAAACTTGTTATCCTAATTTTATTATCATCGTATCAATGAATCAATACTCAATTAAAAACTCATAAAATTAAAACAATTATAAAAAAGAAATACTTTTAAAATTTACAAATGTAAATGCTGCACAGAAAGAATCTAATTTATAAATAACACAACATTTTCAAATTTATTATAATATATTTTTTAAAGTTTCATTTAAAGAGTACACTATAATCTCATAATTAAGTACATGATTACCTATTATAATGTCATATAATCAATCAAACCTTAAATAGAGAAAAATAAAAAATAAACTCACACAGGTACAAATCAAACTTTGAGATTTAAAGATCACAGAACCTCTATAAAAAAAAAAATCACAAAACCTAAATCTTAACTATTAAGCTAAAATCTCGTTACCTATTATAATATATTATTAATATTAAACCAAATGCTCAATAAATTTAAAGATAAAATTTAGGCAATAACAATATACTCCCTCCGTCCCAAATTAATTACTTTTCTAGGATTTTTTTAAGTCAAATTCACTATTTTTAAAATTAATAATTAAACATATATAAATATATTTCTAAAATTATAAAAATTGAAATTAGTAATAAATTGTATATACTTTCTTTTGGTTATAATATCTTCACCTATATGTTAGCAAAAATAGTAAAAAAATTAGTTTTAAAAATAGTCAATTTGACTTTAAAAAGTCCTAAAAATACAATTAATTTGGGACGGAGGGAATACTAATTACTCCCAACAATAATAATTACTTCATCTGCTACATAAAAAGAATCTCAAATATAAATAATACCGTATTCTCAAATTTATTATTATAATAATAATAATATTATTAAAGTGAACCCTCCGTGATAATCTCCGTTCCTTCTCTTTTCTAATGCCTTTGCTTGTTTGTCCATCAGAAACCGAGAATTCCCTCCGTCAATCAAAAGAAAGAAAGGAAATTTATTATTTTTAACATAAATTATTGTCGCAAACCGCGTCTGGCCGTGTTGCATATGTATTAGACTGACCCACCACCGTCTTTATTATCACCGGCAACCGGTGTCACATACATTATGTATATAAATAATAAAATAATAAAATAATAAAAAAAGAATTTTATAAAATTTAAAGGATTTATTTATAAAACTATTAAAATTTCAAGTTAAAAAAATAAAATAATAATAATATTTGTAAGGACAAAAGAGAAAAAAATCATTATGATCTAATTACACTAAGGATGACGTGAACGATTATGACTGCTTTATAATACAGATTTGTTTCTAATAATGAATCAAAATTATTTTTCAAAAAAGTGATTTTATTCCCATCCAAAGTTTTTGAAAGAAAATATGTTTTTTTTTATAACAAAAAGGTAATAGTTCTTTTGGGTTATTGTTATGACTAAACACTAATCATAAAAGTAAAATTAATAAATAATAGTCTTCCAAAATATTTAATTTATAATTTATTTGATACAATATTTTTTAACTTACCCTTATATTAGTTTTATTATATTTTTAATTTAAAGGGTGTAGTAGGTATTATATTATGTTATTTAATTTTTTATTTATTTTTTTTCTTTTTTATTTATTAAAAAACTTAATAACAAATGAATTGTACACAAATTAATTTGGGCTTGTTTTGAAATGAAGTTTTGATTTCCTACTCACTTTGTCTCACGCGAACTTTTTCTTAAAACTATTAATTAAACTAAAATTTATTTTTATGTGAGAAAAATTTATATAAAAATATAAAAAATATTTGTAAGAAATATCAATTTCTATTTTTTTTAGAATTGTTATTTTTACAAATAAAATTTTATATTTTCACAAGTTCTTTTTCACATGAGTATGAGTTTCACTTATTATTTATGTGAAAGAGAATATAAAATTATCACTTTTACCTGTGAAAATATAATAATTATTTTTTTAAGAAACGTCTGATTGTAACAAATTTATTCGTAAAGGTTTATTGTGTAAATATAACAATTTTTAAAACATAATATCGAAGTCATAATAAATATAAAAAAAAGGGAAAAGTGAGAGAAGAAAATTCTTCCTTAAACCGCCAGAAAGTAAACGGTCCCCGGGAAGACTCGAGACTAATTGGCAGAGGGTGATTAGTGGTGTGAATGGGTTATTGAGCAGGAGGAAGGAGAAGACGAGTTGGGTCATCTTTTTCATAGTTTTTAATCTGCAATTCTTATGCAAAAACAAGCAAAAAGAAATACACAGTAAGCAGTAAGCAGTAAGCAGAAACACCTGGGGAGAATAAAAGAAAGAATAAAAACCCTCCCTTTTTATATGTTTTTGGAAGGAGAGGGGAAGAGAATTAGATATATATAAATAGATAGTTATGGACAAGAATCGCGCAAACAGTAGCATCCTTACAAAGATCAAGGTTGGCCATCTTCTTCTTCTTGTTATGATGAAGCATATATAGAGTGATAAGCAGTGATATGTGTAGTTTCTATTCATTCATTTTCTGATGATTATTTTGTCTTGTTGTTCTGATTTTTGATTTCAATAAATTTTACACTTTAGTCATGAATTAATAGGAATTGACTATGTTTGTTATTAGTTTTTTGACTTCCCTTAATTATGTAATAATTTAGTATTTAACTTTTGTTGGTTTTGTGAAAATCTTTGTAATTACATATAGAGTTGAGGGGATTTCATATATCATTGCCCTTAAGTTAGTAATTGTCTATCAAAGTTTTTGACAATTAATAGTTAATCAGTGTCATACTTTTCCTTTTCATGATACAAGGCATAATTTTTTGTTGGTCCTATTTCTGGAATCATTCATGGTTAACTTATGGTCACTTTTCTCCAACCCATGAAAATATTTTTTATCTATTCCATCCATGTAATGATATAAATGGTCAATTAGTAGTGTTTTAGGACACCTGCAATACTCATGGTCTATGTTACATGGACTCTTCACTTTGCCTAGAAATACCCGTGTCTGGCACTTGACACTTGTGACACACGACAATCTGGCAAGGGTATGGCTGTTGCACACTTCATTTTAGTGTAAAAAATTGATAAAATTGTGGAGTACTCGTGTCGGACTCTTCAGAGTACCCGGTTTCGACATGACACCATCCGAGTCCATGTAACTTATCTTATGGTTTGCTGAAGAAAATGCTTACAGCCTTTTAAAGCTGGATCCACTTTCGTGAGATTTTCACTGAGGTGATATGGGAATGCTGCCATGATGATTTTATTTCTGATTGTTTCCTTGTCTGTCGGAATTTCAGAGAGCTGCTTGCCTTGATTCATCCTCCCCAGACACTGGAAAAGGGAAAAGTAAGTCATCCATTAATAAAGTGGCTCATGGATTCCATTTAGTTGAAGGGCAAGCCGGTCATGACATGGAAGACTACCATGTTGCTGAATACAGAAACAAGAAGGATCACATGCTAGGATTATTTGCTATATTTGATGGTCACCTTGGGGACCGTGTTCCAAGTTATCTGAAGGATAATCTTTTCAACAACATACTCAGAGAGGTATGAAACCTCTATATAATTTTCTTTTTGTTGTATATGTCTCTTTAGATGAATCGAAAGATTTTGTTACTTTATTTCCATCTATATATGATTGCTGTATCTATCTTTTAAAATTCCATCTCAATGTTGGCAGTTGAGGAAGATTTAGATTAGTTGATATGTACCTTCGACAAAGTACACTCCTTTGCTTCTTAAAGAATGTTAAAATCTCCTTCTTTGTTTTCTCCCTAAAAGAATGTCAGCATTCCTAAAGTCAAAAATTTAAATATTGTAGTATGGCATGTTATCTTGGAATATCATGCATGAATGATTTAACAAGGATTCTGTAAAAAGTGCATCAAATGTTACACAAGGCGATTGCAAAGCGATATAATAAGAGTGTCTAACAATATAACTTACATTAGTGGTGATAAATGTGTCTACTGTTTAGGAGAACTTTTGAAATTATAGAAAGGAGATCAAGGATAGTATCTGATTTAGGGGACAACAATTTTGCTGGGAAACTTTGAAGATTAAGGAACTGGTCATTGAATGCGAAGAGAGAGAAACTAAATCTTTTCTACGGAAGGGCAACAAAAGAACAGATATATGCATGTGGAATATTGATGAAACACTTTCCATTTTTCGCGAAAATGTCTGTTTCGGTTAAAATTGTGTAACAGAAGTTCCTCAAATCTCACACATCCTAGGACGACTCATTATTTAAAGAGATTTCAGGATGGAATGAAAAAGACTGCAAGAAAGGTTATTAATAAAAGGGAACAAAGTGCTCATTACAGGATTTCCAAGACAATTGTAAGGAGAAAAGTTTGAAGGCATTTGGTTAATGGAAGTTACATGGGAATAAGTATTTGTTGCATAGGATTATTTGTGTGGTAACTTAGAAGTGGAGTATCAGAGAAAATATATGCTATGGAGGTTGGTTTGTTATGGCGTGTTCAGAGTTTTCTTTTTTTTATTAAAACGACAGCGCTTCAAATGAAAGGAAATGGGAAATCGAAGATCTTCCCCTATCTAGCTCATGTGCATCTGACTGAAATCATCCTAACCACCCCCCTCCTCTTCTCTTACTTCTATAACCATCTTCAGACTCTTTCAATAACGAATGGCCTTTATTATCTCATTATTAACTGAAGCCATTTCTCATTGTTTTCTTGCCATTCTCATCAACAAAACGGCTTGCACTTAGTCCAATTTATGATCCCTTTGTTGAAGAGCTGAAATATTTGAGACCCCCCAAATGGTATGTTTTTATGATTTGTTAGAGGGCAAGTATATAGTCATAATTGACCTGGAGGACTCAAGTTTGGTCGGCCTACCTGAAGAAACCTCATGGATAACTTCTCAAAAGAAATGATTAAATAAAAATAATACCAAAGGAACTATGATATTATGATGCCAATATTCAGTTTAAGCATGTTACAGTCGTGTCAATTTTTAGTTTTGTGTTGGTTCATCAGAGAAACCATGGTCCTGTTATTTCTGTTAATGCGTTTAGTGTCATCTCCTGCTGCTTCCAATCGCTAGTTGGAGATGCAAACTTCAGGTCATAGTTGGAAGAGTCATACATGCATTACTTACCTGGAAAATCTAAAAGATATCCCACCAGTGCAAAATAAGCAGGATGCATATGCGTAGCTAATTGCTCACAGAAGCACCAACTATAAACACGTCAAATCTACAAGTTAAATTTTGTGTATGTGGTCTTCAACTTCCTCATGACATTTTATTTAGTCAACCATGTTGCTATTTTGCTACAGTCGAGTTTCTGGAATGACCCTGAGACGGCGATAAAGAATGCTTATCGTTCTACTAATAGATTTATCCTGGAGAACTCTATGGAATTAGGGCCTGGTGGCTCAACGGCAGTTACCGCAATTGTTATTGATGGCAAAGATCTATGGGTGGCAAATGTTGGCGATTCCAGGGCTGTCTTGTGCGAGAGGGGCTCTGCAAATCAACTTACTGTGGACCATGAACCACACACCGAACGGAGAAGAATTGAAAAGCAGGGTGGTTTTGTAATTACTCTTCCCGGTAATTGTATTTGACACTAGAATTTGTGAATATCTTAGTAGACAATGTCTCGGATTTACAAGTAAACCTGACAACAACTTACTTATTGCTTAAATTAATGTAGTTTTAATATCATATCCCATTTATAGTGAGATCAAATTTTTAAAAGCCGATGCTCCTTATAGTGAAAATTTTAATTCTTCAGGAGATGTGCCACGAGTTAATGGCCAGCTTGCAGTTGCACGCGCTTTTGGAGACCAAAGCCTTAAAGCTCATTTAAGTTCAGAGCCTGATGTACGTCATGTACCAATTGACTCAACTATAGAGTTTGTTATATTGGCAAGCGACGGCTTATGGAAGGTAAGTCTTTGAATATAACTGCTTTGTTTTCTGTTTTGTTTTTGTTTTTTTGTGTTCTTTCTTTCATGTGTTATATGACATCATCTCAATCTACATAGAGATAAATTTGGTTAACTTATTATGTTATTCTATGTTATTATTGTTTTTATTTTAATGTCATTTGAAATGATCTCGTTGTTTTGCTAGACTAGAGGCACATGTGGAGAAGTGATCAATAATAAGTGTTTTTTTAGAGTGAAATGAAGAGTTTGCAGTTGATTTTTGAACCTGGCCTCTTCATTAATATATAAGAAACTTCGTATGTTTGATTTGCTATTTTTGTTTCAATTGTTTGTATTTGGGTAGTCTAAAGTGAAGGAAAGAGTTTCTTATTGCTAAATTGAAGCATTGGTGTACGATAAAAGTGATTATTTGCTTAAATATCATTGATATTTTAAAAATAAAAATGTGACATTTCAAGCATAAATTTCATCTATTTCCTAAAAATGATGCTTTGGTGGTGGGAATAGAAGCACAAATCTGTGTAGGGAAGCTATCATATAATATAATTAAAACAACTAGAAGATGAAGCTGTTAGGGACCTGGGGGTTGGAACCTTTTGACTTCTAATAGGATCTTAATTGGGGACTGGTTTCAAGAGCTCCTTCAACCATGGTTCTCTCACAGAAATATTCATATAGTCTTCAATTTCAAGACATTTCGCATTCATAGAACTTCCTTATCAAGGCAACTTTGAAACTTGAAAAGATGAAGGTGATTGCATGATGAAGGTCAACCTTATTATTGATTAGCTTGCGTGCCTGCTTCTACCTTGAAGGGGAGAGGTGCAAAGTTTAAGTCCTTAGTTCACAAACGTGTCCGAGTATTACTTGTTTACACCGGGAAAATATAAGAAAAGAAAAACAAAGTTCTTTTTGGTTATATGATCTGTTTGTTCTCACTCTAATGTGGTTGGCAATGGAGAATTGGTATTTAAAACGCTCTTAAATGTGATCTATTAACTGATTATGTAGTGGAAGTGGAGCTGAACATTCTTATCTTAGATCTTATATCAATGCTTGGGGGTCTTCTGTTGTGTCTGCCTTCTCACAGAAACCTCCTTTTGTGTTTTAACTTTTTAACCTTTTCTCGAGTTGATTGGTCAATTAGCTTATCCAGCTACATTTCTATTTCCAGTTGCCACTAATGTAGTGATAGCTTTGAACATGTGAGTAGATGAGATGAAGATGCTTTTTCAGGTCATATCTTTGTGGTTTGGAAATATTTAGTATAATTCTCTGGTGGGCAGGTGATGAACAACCAAGAGACAGTTGATATGGTGAAGTCCATTAAAGATCCTCAAGCAGCAGCAAAGCGTTTAACCGCGGAGGCATTGGCAAGAAAGAGTAAAGATGATATTTCATGCATCGTTATCAGGTTTGGATGATTCTTCAGCTAAGAACGATGACAGCTAGAACAACAATGCAACAACCATGACCAATAGGTCCAATACTCCGGTTCTTTTCTTGTGGTTAGATCATCCCCTGATCTCTCTATCGAAATATTCTCTAGTGTATACAGTGGCTTGAAGCAGCATAATCATGTTAGAACAAGTGTGATTCATTTTTCTGTTTACCAAGTAAAAAGTATCTCTTAGCTATACTTAAGCCATCCACTTTGAATGTTAGTATTCCAAATTCTTTTTTTGTTTGTTTATATTGTAGAAATCCCGTGAGAGGGTAATAATGGCATGTTTCACTTGTGTGACTGGATTTATGGAGAGATTTTAATGTTTTTTGCACATATGGCAAGTTCTCGACATGGATAACAAGAGTTACAAGATAATGCACAGTGAATGAAGCATATGAAGTTTATGTTTGTATTTTCCATTTTATTTATTTATTTATTTTTAAATTTGGAATAGATTGGTCTAATAATATAAGAAAAATACCAAGCAGAATGAAAGGAAGGTCTAGCCTTTTCTGTTATGAAGTTGAACAAAAGTGAATGCTAATTCAGAAAACAAATGAAGATCAAATATGTTACTGGTATAACAAAACACTTGTGTATAACAAATTAAGGAAAATGTAAGAGTTACAAGAATACAAAAGAAAAATATATATTTAAGGGGAGTAATCAAAGGTTTAAGCTGTAGTAATATTATTGCTTTGCTGAAGAAGTAGCCTTGATCAAAAAGACACGCCAGAGCATCAGGAAAAAGATTAATACAAAATGTGGAACATCAATCCATAACTGTACTACTAGTGGTAGCAACCCCATAATTTCTTGTTCACCGATTTTGATTGCACAGATAACAAACGAATTGTCAAGTACTTCTCTTTTGCATCATCATCCCTTTGTATACAGAGATATGACAACATTGTTGGATATATAGAAGGGGTTAGAGAAATTTGATTTACTTAGATCAATAGTAGGGGATAACAGGGGGAGGAGGAGATGCGTAGGAGACTCCCGTTATTGGTGGAAGGGGCGTGTTTTCAAAATATGGTGGTGGGGGTGGTGATGAATAGGAGTGTTTTGGGGGTGGTGGAGGTGGAGTTTGGGAATGTGATGGTGGTGGTTCATGCCAAGGTTGTGTAGGAGGTGGGGTTGATAGTGAATGATGATTGCTTGGTGGTGGCGGAGATGATTCTGAATGATGATTACTTGGTGGTGGTGGTGGTGATTCTGAATTATCACATGGTGGCGAGGCAGGTGGAGGAGGTGGCGGCGGCGGCGGCGTAACACCACAACCAGTTGATGGCGGCAAAGGAGGGAGCAGATGGAATGGTGGTGATGGAGCTGGAGGATTTGAATGGTGAGATGCGGGCGGTGGAGGAGATGGTACATATTTGAAAGGAGGTGGAGGTGGTGTATGTTGATAAGGAAAAGGTACATAGCCAGCTGGTGGTGGTGGTGGTGGTGGTGTTGGTGTATATTGACGATGAGGCGGTTGAATCTCAACCGGGGGCGGAGGTGAAGTCTTGGGCTCTGAAGGTGGTGGTGTATATTGATGATGAGGCGGTTGAATCTCAACTGGAGGCGGAGGTGAAGTCTTGGGCTCTGAAGGTGGTGGTGGTGGTGGTGGTGATTGATGCCGATAAGTAGGTGGCGAGTTTTGAATAGGTGGTGGGGGTGATGTCTTGGGCTTTGAGGGAACGTGTTTGACTGGTGGCGGTGGTGTTCTTGGTGACACTTTTTGAGAAGGTGGGGGTGGTGAAGACTGGTGGCTTATTGGTGGCGGGGGTGTGAAATGTTGATGGGTAGGAGGTGAAACCCACACAGGAGGAGATGCTGGAGAGGGTGTATGGTGAAATGGCGGTGGGGACGAAGGAGGTGGTGTTGGGGAAACATGAGAAGGAGGTGGTGGATGTGATCTACTAGAACCTGAAGACTTCGATTGAGGAGGCGGAGGGGAAGCAACGGATGATCTGGGTGGTGTAGCAGTAGTGGGTGCAGGGGGAGGCCTTCGACTTGGCTTTGGTTTTGTCTTTGATTGTGGTGGTGCCGGCGATTTAACTGGTGGCGACCCACCACTGCCGGGACTACCACCGCTGCTGCTGCTGCATTTTGATTTGGTACAATCAACTGGGCGAGCCGCTTCAGAAGAGCACTCCCGGGAAGATCTTTGATTCGTCTTTCCGGGAATGCAATTCTTACTTCCATCCAACAATTCTTTCCCTCTTGGGGAGGCACAAACAGGTGCCTCTCCAGTGAAGTAATTGAAGGAATAGGTGAAATTTTGCAGCCGAGGCAGCTGGCAAATGGAGGCCGGTATGACCCCGGTAAAGCTATTGTGGGCAACATCTAATTGCTCCAAACTCTTCATACTTCCCACAGTAACAGGCAGTGAGCCCTGGAGGTGATTAAAGCTAACATCAAACACCGTCAACTCTTTAAGCATTCCAATCTCATTAGGCAAACACCCTGTGAGATTATCATTCATCAATATGATCTCATTTAGAGTTTTCCCCATCTTGCCGATGCTGCCCGGAATACAACCGCCGAGGTTATTATTGGCGAAAACCAACACGGATACCGGAGAATTGCCAAGATTCTCCGGTATGCCGAATTGGAACCTGTTGTCATTCAAAAAAATGGCATCGAGGGGCTTATCAAAGAGCTTCGAGGGGACAGGCCCCTCGAACTCATTGAACCGAAGGTCCAAAAATTTAAGCGAAGGAAGCGATAGCACGACCTTGGGAAAACCACCTACGAAGCGATTGTTGCTGAGATCGAGCTCGTAAAGAAGCTTCAATCGCTTGAAGGAGCGAGGGACAGTGCCACAAATGCGGTTGGAGTTGATGTGAAAGACGGCGAGGTCGGTTAGGAGGCCGAGCTCGGACGGGAGGTAGCCGGCAATGTCGGCGTGGTTGAGGTCAATGGCTGCTACCACCCTGATGGAAGGATTTGAAGGGAAAGGAGCACAAAATACGCCGCCGTAGGAGCACACATTTGGGCCCGTCCAGTTGGCTGTGAAGTTAAATGGATCAGAAAAGATGGCTGATTTCCATGCTTGAAGCGCAATGTAGGCTTGGCGGAGCCTTGGGTTTTCAAACTGAATTTTACTAATTTGCAGATCTTCTTTGTTATCGTTGTCGTTGTCGTTGTCATTGTCATTGTCATTGTCATCAGCAGCTACGACGGAGACGATCTGGAAGAGTAATGAGAAGAGAATAATGGTGAGAAAGAAGGAGCGGAGCCGACGAGGAGGCGGCGGTGGAGGCATTTTTGGAGAGAGAAAGAGATCACAGCATTCAAAGTGAATTGAAGTGGGGGAGTTGAGCTTAACTTATTGATTATTCAGTAGTTGTTTTTTGCAGTGGCTAATATTAATAATGTGGGTGTGGGTTTTGTCTGCCTGCCTCTGCCTGCCTGTGAAATGAAATGAATTGAATGAACGGGAGTAGTACTAACTAATAGTACTATATACTACTACTACTTCTGCCCAACTTGGCCAACCCAATGTTATGCTTTTGCTGGCTTGGAAGTATGTTACTTATATAAACTATATCTTTTTTTTTAATATTTTTATTTTGAAAAAAAGAAAAGAAAAAAAAAACAGTTATGATCCGATTTGGCATATGAATTAGTCCAATGTACTGTTAAATAATGGTAATGGAATGGGGGCACCGTCCTTTACAGTACACACCAAATACATACATATACATACACACGCACTCGTATGTAAAATTAATTAATTAATTATATGATGGTAACGGTAACGGAAATTAATGTGTGAGAAGCCAGCACGTTGCACGAGAAAAGACAAAAAAATAGAAAAAAAAGAAATTGGTTTGGAGTGGAGTTGAGTTGATTGAGGGCTTGATTTGTGTTTCTGAGGAAATAAACCACCAACCAACCAACCAACCAACCAGGCTGCTGACTATGTTATTAAGTATGTAATAAGCAGCAGTATTTTTTTTATTTTTTTTTTGATAATGTGGAGTTTCCGGGTCGCAACTCGACTAATCTCCCCAGCCCGAGCCCAGACGGTCTGCTTCCCAGCTTGCGCTTAAGGGGGGCCCGTGGCCACAGCGGAGCATTATTAGTGTATGTATGTATTAGTCTTGGGGTGGGTTTTTGTTAATCTATTTGTATTTTTAACTGATGAAGTTTTATCACAAAATACATACTTTCCATGTTAAGGAGTAATTTTTACTCATTTCGTTTCAAAATTAGTGATACATTTTGATTTTTTAGAGTTAATTTGTGAAATTTTAAAATTTAATATGAAGTTATTTTGTTTAGATACATACAAATATAACAATTGCAAATTAACTGTGAAGTATTACTAATTATCAATTTTGTTATTTTCAAAACTTGAACGAAATTATTTCAATTTTGAGTTTTAAGATTTTATAAATTAATTTTAAAAAGTTAAAATATATCTCTAATTTTAAAACGGAGACAGTAATAGCATATTAATAAGTATTTGTAGGATTATGTGTGTAAAAAGTAATCCAAGTAAATCATAATATTCAATGTAAAGCTAAGACCAGAGCTTAAGCCAAGATTCACTAATAGTAGTAGCAGAGAAGAAGAAGAAGAAGAAGAAAGGAGTGAGACTACTGTAATAACCAGCAAGTTTGAATGGAGGAGAGAGAAAAAGGGTTTTGGTGGGGGCGTGGCTGGCTGGCTGGCTGGCTGGCAGAGAGAAAATGGGTGGGACCTACACTTACACTGTCTGCACGATCCTTAAAAGACTATTTCAATTCGAGAATCTCTGCTCTGTTCTGCTGACTGCTCATCATGTTAGGACTTCCAAGTGGTCGTAATATTTAATTAATTAATTCTCAAACAAATACTAGTAGTAACAAATTACAAATACAACAATATGTATTATTAAACTTAGCAAAAGAAATTTCAAAACGCGTTTTCGTTTCATGTTTGGTTTTGTTTTCCTTTTCTTTCCTTTTGGTTGGGGTACAGTACGTACTATCAACTATTGTATCAATACAACTGTGGAGTGAGCTGTGTTCCTTTTTCATCTCAATAAAACCTACTATTCTCTTTTCCATAAAAAATATATAAAAAAAGGTCTTGCTTATAAAAGTTCAAGTTTATACTTTTATTTTATAAATGTTATTAAAAATAACGAGTTGTTAGTTCAGAATAAAATATATTAATAACTTATGAATAAATTCACAGTTAATTGATCATAACTAGATATTTTACTGCAAGATTTAAGATAGATAACTACATTTTGTGATAAAGTATTTATCTATCCTCCACTAATTGTATGTTTATTCGTGAGTTGTTAGTTTGTCGAGACTTATTCGTTAATTTAATAAGTGGTAGGATAATGAAATTAGGATAATGTTAAAGTTTTTAAATTTTAGCTTGCTAATATCTTAAATACATATGTCATCAACACATAGATATGTAATAATTGCTTAGGATCCACAATGATGTTGAACACAACTTGTGTATTGATGATAGGTGTGTTTGTGACTCAAAATTTGAAATCCCTAACAATATTATGATCCTAAACTTAAGAATATTGTATTGATGATAGTTGTTAGTTTGTCAAGACTTATTCGTTAATTTAATAAGTGGTAGGATAATGAAATTAGGATAATGTTAAAGTTTTTAAATTTTCGCAAATATATCAAATATACATGTCATCAATACATAGATATGTAATAATTACTTAGGATTCACAATGATGTTGAACACAACTTGTGTATTGATGATTAGTGTGTTTGTGACTCAAAATTTGAAATCCCTAACAATATTATGATCCTAAACTTAGGAATATTGTATTTTTTATAGGCTATTGATAATGACAGTGTAATAATTTTGTTAACAGAACGATCAATGTCGTTGAAAGTTCAAAGTGTTGTTAAAACAAATGTAAAAGTGTGGCTAAATGCATATTTACTATGATAACAAAACTATTACTATAGTATTGTCAACAATTTTTTTTTATATATATTTGATGAAGCTAAATTTCGCCGCATCTACCACCAAGTGTTAGGTTCTCTAAATAAATTGAAACAAACGAATGCACAAAAGAGTTTTCTCTGGATCCGTCTTCGATGGTAAAGTTAGTGAATAACAAAATGAGAAGTTTTAGGTTTCTAAGACTATAAAAAATACATACTAGAGGTCTCAAAGTATTTATAGTCAATATTTAGACCACGTGCTCGCGTTATTTTCATATACAATTATGTTCATGATAAGCCCAATAATCTATTAAGAGTCCAAACGTAGCAAAATTGATATCTCAATTATTTGGCGAATCGTGGAGCGCCTTGTACATTAGGTTTCGAGCACAATGGGTTCGGGTACCACATTATACCTTCATACCTTGTGCCGTGCTAGTTGGTTCGGGCATCACACGTGTTTGGGTACATGTCACATGCGGGGTTCGGGGCATCACACGATAGGCTGAGGTACATGTGGGCATCACACGGTAGGCTTAAGTACATGCCACATGTGGGGTTCAGGCATATCACACGGCAGGCTTAGGCACCATGGAGGTCGGGCACCTCATTAAGGATTCGGTATGGCGCCATTACTCCCTGACAATTAGGGGTTAGCGTGGTGTGGTGGGATGCGCTTATAAACACTATCTCCAATCACAATCGTAATATGCGATTATTAAATTTGACAATTACAATTATGCGATTACTTGCAGTTGCGATTATTTATGGTTACGATGCGGATGCGGTTACAAAACCACTTTCAAGCATAGATAAATAATTATAACATACATCATAAATAAATTATTAACACTACTATCAAGATATAAAATTATGTAATAAGACAGAAAAATTAGATTTCTATTCAATGTAATAACAAATAAAATGTTGCATAATCATGTCAAAAAAATTAAACTAAACGACTTCTATATAGATGAATCATGTTTCAAGTATCTTTTATCTTGTAGGCTTGACCAGAGTCGAAGATTTTTGTTGCATTTAAAAAAAAAATTCAATACCCTCGTGGCCATGTAAAAGTAACTGTATTAAAACAATTAGAAATGTTACTTAACTTGGGGGCTTGCAACGGCTATAGTTTAATTATGATCTATACAATAGTAATTAGTCGAGATGAAAATTATTGTCATTATTTGTTTTGGTAGCCTGATTAATCCTACTAATGTCAAAAGTTCATGCACTAGCTAGTAGGTGTAATGGCGAAAAAAAAAAAAATTAAACCCCAAGCTCCCAAGGCTTCCTCATTATCATCATGATAGTACCTAATCATTACACTAACCTCTTTGATAGTATCAATTCCACACCACTGTAATTATTAATGCATGATTTTTAATTTTGATAAAGTAGATAATTGAAAGTTAGTTCATATTTGCTATATATAAAAATAAAAATAATATAAAATTTATACATGATGTGCCGTGTGTTGCGGTTACTTGAAGTATCCGCAACCGTATTCACAAATATGCGATTACTAAAAACAAAAATTACACCGCATAACCGCATCGCATTTGTACGATTTTTTACGGTTGCGGCGTGATTGCGATTATAATTGCGGTTACTTGCTCTTCCCTACTAACAATATTCATATTACTAAAAATAACCGGTCTTTTTTTTTATAAAATACAATTAAATCAACAAATAAAATTGTTTTTGTAAAACACATAAAGTAGTAGTACTACTGTACCTCCCGTGAGTTTTAACTTTGAAGAAGATGACAGCATTCCTTTCGGTCGCTGTCCCCTATGATTAACTTTTTCTTTTCATTTTGTCATCTCTCCCAAAAAAAAAAAATCCTCTTTATTTCTTATCTTGTAAATTTTAATTTAACATATTTGTTCTTTGTTTTATTTTATCTACTTATTAAATTGGATGATTTTCATTAAAAAGGTTATTTTAATTTATTTTTTTTACCAATTTTACACAACTTTATCTTAAGTAATAAATTGCCACGAAGAGAACATTGTTCAACTCGTCCTTTATAGGCTTAGACAACCGCGCTTGATACATACATTGCTTGCATACTCTATGTCTATATACAAATTAAAATCACCTTCATTATATTTATCATTTAATTTCCCCGATACATATTTAACAACACAAATATTATATTTAACAACACAATTATTTACAATGAATTTTACTGTGTCGTTAATTATTTGTGACAAATTTTTTTCGCTAAATATAATATTTGTATGACAAATTATGTATCGAAAGAAAATAAAGTATAAAAGTGTAATGTCATTACTAATCCTCCGTATACACACGAAGGAACATTAAGCCTATGGTCCAAATAACCTGAAAATAATAAGTTGGTTATGTTTTTAAATTTTAATGAACAAACGCTTGCACAAAAAAATAAATAAAATAAAACAACAAATAATAGTAATATCTACAAATTAATGCAACTCCTTTACAGTAAGGAAGTCCCACCTTTGTACTCTCTAATCTAAAATTCGACACATTTTTTAAAAAGACAACTTTTAAAGAAAATTTTGTATTTTCAAACGGTTAAGAATTTAGTACCGATGTGATACTAGAAATGATAACACAAAAGTAATGACAAATTAATAAATATCATGTCACTTTATAAGCCTAAAATAAATATATATTTCTCATTTTAAAGAACTAAATAGAAAATTTATCCCCAAGTCCCTAACTTTGTAACAAATGGAGTATTAATCATATATAGGAACGTTGGTGTATTATTCTAAGATGTTTGAGCTCTGAAAAGTAGAATACCATGGGGTTTCGAACCTAATAAAACATTAGTTAAAAAGAATAAAAATAAAAAACCCAAAAAAGTAGAAAAATTTAAGCATTAGACAACAGCAAAGTCATACAATCAGTCGGTTGGTTTTCTTCTTTGGTGTTCTCAACTAGTTTAGCTAGGTTTGAATCCACTACTGTAAAGTGTAAACTTAATAGTAGTAAAACATGCTAAGCATGCATGTCCATGCATATTTATTACCTCAAACATGTTAAGCTTATTCAATAAGATAGTGGGCAATCTTTTATTGTCACGTTTTTATCTCAAATCACATATTCCTATTTCTATTGCTGACTTGTTTTTTTATTTTATTTTATTTTCCTCTCTCTTTTTTTTCTTCTCTCTCTCTCTCTCAGAATATTGGGTTTGTATTTAACACCGGTACATGATATATTTTCTCAATAATAAAATTAGTATTAAAAATCAACAAAATAATATCTAAATATCTCAAATATAGAACCTAATAATAATCTTAATAAGCTCTTTCATCATGGACTTAAGCCTAGATCCTCCCATGGGCAGATGAGCAGTAATTCCCATCCTTAACAAAGGTGAAGAAAAAGTATTACCTCCAGAGTCCAGAAGAACCCTTTTCTTTACTTCACTTTCCTTTTTAGCAATTTCCAAAATGACTTCTCCGGCCGGGGAACGCATTAAATATTTACCTAAACCAGTAGGTCCTTGTTGGTCTCTAACTAGAAAAGTAGATGCTTGAGCTTGGGAAGCTTCTGGTCCAGTGGGTCCGTAAAATTCGCTAGGATAGGCGGTATTATTGAACCAGACAAAACAACAAGCAATGAAACCAAAGATTAAAATATCTGTTGGAGATCTCACAAAATAAGCATCTTCCTCAAGCATGTAGGTGTCTGCTATCTGGTATACGTTCCACAAAATTTGTCTGCATCTTTAGGATGCCCCATTTATCAGATCATAAAATATGCTGCAGATGTCAATAACATAAAATAAAAACTGAATTTCCCTAACCTCCTGCCTCTCTTTTCATATTAAGGGTGAGAACGAGATCAGGAATTCAGGAGTCTGTAATTTTCTCTGATGCATAAAGTGGTCAGTCACATCATAATACTTGGGTGACATTAGAAAATAAGCTTGTGTGGCGCGTGAACAACTCCATTGATTTACAATACCCAGATCATAGAATGAACTCTTATCGGATAAATTCATCTGGAGGTGCTTCTTCCGGAATCTGAAAGGCGGAGAAAACAGGTAGTATGGGGGATTGCAGTTAGATATGCTCAGTTCTATTTCTATTTCAAATTACTAAAAGTTTCAACATACAAACGAATTTGTAAACAGTTCGTGCATATAATGCCAACTGATGGATTTTGTGGTCAGTCCATGGCTAATGCATTCACGGGACAAATGTCAAGTAATGGTCTGACTTCCACACAATCAAGATCTCCTGTTTAACTTTGAAGAACACTTTCATAGGTTAGGTAATTTGGCCCCAAGTTTGGTGAGAAACACCTATAGATAAAATGATGCCAAGTCTGAGAAGGGCGCGTGTGAGGGTGAGGGTGAGGGTGAGTTTCTAGAATCAAACTTTTCATTTCCTAAAGAAGATACAGAGCACAATAATAAGCTTTTCAAGTTTTCATCCTCTCGAGAGAAAAATAAAATCAGACATCATTTTTTACCTCTCCAGGATACCATTCCTCTTTTAACCAAATACTATTATCCCCTGCACCATTATGTCTTGGCATCTTATCTCTGAAAGAGCAAAAGAAACCAATGATTATTAATTAACCTATATGACAGATACAGAACAATAGAGTGGACAAAAAAAGATCAAATATAGAGTTGGAGCATCAAAATTGCAAAAAATGCATGGAAGAGTGGAAAAATACAAATCATATATAGGGTTGGATCATGCAAGTATTGTACAGAATTGGTCTTATTCTGTTTATTTATTTTTATTTTCTTTCCCCTTTATGGGTGTGGGTGTGGGTGTGGGTGTGCAATATTGAGTACCCAAGGAAGACCCTAAAGCCCTAAATTAGTGATAATTTCTTGAAAGATCCAGAATGCATTTTGGTATTAGAGCTGTTCCACCAATATGGTTGGCAACCAGAAGGAAGTTGAGCTTTAATGAAAAATCAATAACTAAACGCCTTAGTGACTTTAGCTATCTGAATATAGAGACCTTGAGGCTGCACAGGTGCCAATGTTTACAAAATGAGCTGCAAAGTGTAGCAAGAATCTTGAAATTTTAGAGCCAGTCTTACACTTGTGAGCGAAGTATTGGTGGGAAATTAACAAATACTCCCCCGTCCCAAATTAACTGCTTAGTTTTGACTTTTTTTAATCAAATTGACTATTTTAAAAATTAATAATTAAGCATATATAAATATATTTTTTAACATTATAAAAATTGGTATTAGTAGTAAATTGTATATACTTTCTTTTGGTTATAATCTCTTCACCTATATTTTGGCAAAAATGGTACAAAAATTAGTTTTAAAAATAGTCAATATGACTTTAAAAAGTCAAAACTAAGCAGTTAATTTGGGACGGGGGGAGTAAACAAAAAGGAGAAACTACTTCTGCACTGCATATGGAAATCTTGACACCGTAAGGGTCAAGTTCAGAAGACAAGTCGCAGGTCCTCAGTCTAAATAATCTTGCAAGCAAAATTCCTACTGCTCAATTACTGGTTCAAAGAATGAAGCATAGAAAGCATGATGGAGCACATAGTTTATGATGGAATTACTTTCACAGTACACCACCATGTCTAAAGGAGTCGCCCAAATTAACCTGTGCTTAATTTGGAATTTTCTTTTTTTTCTTGGACACAATAAAGATATCAAACTGTACTGCAACTTCTCCAATCCAGAACTTTTAAATTAATAAGATTCATTTCTAAATGTTCGTATACTAATAATAACTGCTACAGGAACTTACATCACATGTGGTTTCGTATTTGATTCAGCAACTGCCAAACTGGCAGAGTTGAGCCCACTGGAGAGCATGTGAGAGTGGTTATTCGTCAAATTGGTAACCTGTGGTATAATCCCTGATGTAGAAAATGGATGGTCAGCAATTATCCCACTGTTATTGAAGTTTGCACCAAAGGAGGGAAAGGGCCCTCCAAGCGACTGGACTGGAGGTTGGCTTCCAAATGAACCTGCATCCAGCTGACTTTAGATCACAGTGACGTTTGCATCTAGTTTCTGGACATTAGAAACTTCAAAGGTACCTTTGTTTTGAAATGCGAGGTTGTTTGTCCCAGATAAACTTGAAGTTTGAGAGAAAACTTGGAATGGATTAGGTTGCACTGGAGCATTACTAGGAACATTACTAGGAGCAGTGGGTCTGGAAAAAGAAGAAACCAGGGAGAGAGGAATGACAGTTAGTAAAAGCCAGATAATAGAGTTGACAATGGCTAATGTAAGAGATCATTAAGAGATTCTTGCCTCATCCCCAGTTGACTGAAACTTGAGACTGAAGGAGGGGTACTATTTTGAGCAGCTAGTGAAGATACATTTGGACCGGTCACGGGAAATGGACTCTCAGTAGCAAGGGTAGAGCGTGGTGGAACTGCATAAGGATTACGTAGTAGACTTTCAAACTCAAGTAACTTGGAATTCAGTAAACTCCTCTCTCTATCAACCTGTATTAAGATGATACATTCAGCAGGTTAGAAAATAAGGCAATCGATCCCATAGCATGTTTATCAACATATAATGTAGCGTGATGTTTTCTATTGAGATCACATATAGTATGCAATAGTCCATATGAGGGACAAACAGATTTGGACCAATTAATGAAAGCTAGCCCCTGTTCAAAAGTTAATTTACCAAGTTTTACTCTAATACTGCTTCAAATTAAAATAGTAAAACACAATTTTAATATGACTAAGAATTCCTTGCGGGTTGGCGTATGACTATTTCGATAGCTTGTAAGAAACATTTTCTCTATTAGATTATAAGAGAAGAGCAAAAGACAAAGAACAAGAATAATAAGAAAGCTATAATTAAACATATCATTCATGTAGAAAGATGAGTAGGCGCATTATATACTCACTTAGATATGTACTTGGATTGTATTAATTAAAAATTGAAATAATAACCTATTAATTAGGAACAAGTACAGTTCTTAGTTTTAACTTTTATAAGATATTTATATAATAGATAAAAACAACAGGTACAAATAGGAAAATTATTCTGCACAAATGCATCATATATAGTAACTAACCCTCAAAAGAGTGAGCAACAAGTTTATCATCTTACAATTGATTGCATGCTCAACCCTCGCTTAGCATCATCATATGCTACTCCCCGCAGTTCTTCATAGCTAATATCACCAACAATGTCACAAGGACCACTATAAACAAAAGAAAGTGCAATGTGTCACAGCCTTTATGATATGGTCCACTGATTGACAAATGAGAATATAGTGAAGTTAAATCTAGAGTAAATACAGAATACTGTTGAATGTTAAATACAGTTTGCAGGTAATTCTATCACATATGAGATCATATAGATTTGAATAATGAGGCAAGTTCGTTAGCAATATAAAGATGAAATATTTTGGCATAAAAGAAAAATACGCAAATAACAAATCCTTGATAACTATATTACGACATACAGTTAAGTTATTACAAACGGGTGACATCAAGGATATCAAAAGTTGAAACACGAAATATGTACAGACCTTCCCCCCCCCCCCCCCCCCCCCCCCCCCCCCCCCCCCCCGCGGGAGCACAGATAGCTAATATAGAGTTCTATACCCTCCAAGCCAGTTTGCTACTCTATCTGATTAATAAACATAATATAAATTTCAAATTGAGATATTTCCTGAATGGCTGAACCAATAACTTACTCCAAAGAGAAACTCGTCCCCAAAACCAACATTGAGCAATACAGTTTACCTTCAACCATGTTCATAAACCTTAAAATAAAGATTCTTGATAATATGTCATCCCATCCCACGAGCATCCAACTTACACTTTTGGGATATCCAAAAATGAGACTCCAATTTATTTTTTTTTTATCAATGTACCACATCTAATAAATTTTGTACTTTCAAACATTCGTAAAAACTTTTTCAAATGTGGATTTTCATTTTGAAATATAGCTAGTAAAATTTATGGTTTGAAGTAAAAGAATAAGAACAGCCAAAGCTTACAAATATAATCACATTTGAATCATGTCCAAACTTTTAAGTAATCCACCAAAACCCTCTAGAAATCCCTAAAACTTGTGTTCAGTCCCTACTAAAACCTCATTTCTAGAGTTGTGAACCAACTTATTCTATTTCGTGAATGAACTTTAATGGGATGCAATTTTCTGTATATGGTAGGAACTTTAAACTATCAAAATGCATAACATGTAACTGAACTGAAATAAAATAACTGAACTGTACTTTTTCACGTGACCATAACATGTAAGCTTCCAAAGAGGTTTCTCATGCTCGAAATCTTCAATAATTTGGCGTCTGCATGACTCGGGATCTGTACACCTTCAAATGCATCAAAATAACAATTAATCAAAATTTTCTCAAGTATAATTAGAATGGGAAAAAAACAAAAAATAAGTGCAAAGAAATGAAATTCCTACACCAGTAGCTACAAATTATAGATCAAGTCACCAAATACTTACGTATGATTAGGTGCTGAAGACTGATTATCAGGTTTCCGTGATACCGTAGAGCCACCAGCATTTGTAGAAGAGGAACGGGTCCACTTGTTTTCAAAAGGCTGGCCATGAAGGAGAAGAGAGGGGGGGGGGGGCACAACAACAAAGAATAAAGATTTGTCTTACAACTCACATTGAGCAAAACTCAATCCTTCTGGAATTTTAATCTCTCATTTTTAAAAAATAAATAAAATCCTTCTGGTATTAATCAATTCAAATAACGGTTTTGATCAAACATGCCATTGTTCAGTTACATCCTAAATGATGACATAGCATGTAAAAATAGCTAGAATAACCAATCTTCTAAAATAGTAGAAAAAAATTAGGAAGAAAAAGAACCTTGAACTGGTTCTGTTTGGATCCAAAATCATTGACCCCTCTTGCCTGAGAGCTGCTCTGAACTCCAAATCCAAAAGGATTAGGCTTTAGCTGTTGCGTATTTGTGTGAGGAAATTGTGTGCCATTTTGTGGGCCAAATCCAAATGCATTAGGTTTGGGCTGTTGCTGAGTCACATGAAGAAACTTACAACGATCACCATACTGACAGCTGGAAGAGATGAAGCAAACACTTGATAATTAGAAAAACAATTGCATTCATGCTTTAACAAACTCACACTAGACCAACTGATAATACACCATTATACATATCATTTTTCCGAGAAACAAAAATAGAATTGAAAAGAGAATTAACATCAAAGTAAAGCGGCCAAGAAATTGTTACCAACTGTCTATTGAAAACCAAATCAAGTAAAATACCACAAAACAAAAACTCAAACATATCTAATCCACACAATAAATCAAATTAAATCTGCATATACTCTTGAGGAACCCATCATAGTGGGGGTAAATAAAGAGTAGCAAAAAAAATGACGGAAAGGAAAATCAGGATCTCATCAGGCAATTCCTTTCTTCTTCTCACCCCCCACCCCACCCCCACCCCAAAAAAAAAAACACCCCCTAAAACCCCAAAAGAATCTAGCCAATTAAGTACATAATCCTAGAATGGACTCCCCTTTCATGTAATTTTTTTTCAAACACCCGGGTATATTATTTGTGCTTTAACTATTCCCCCTTATCGAAAGATATATCTAATTTCAGAAATTTGCAAGTAATTTGCTGGCAGGCTCCAAATTCATCCTGTGCTATGAAAATATAGGCTTTACACTTTTTTCTTCATTATTTTGTCTCTTTTTCTTTCTTTTCAACGTGAAGGCTGTTGGCGTTAGTTTTTTGCAATTGTATCTTACTCGGCATTTCTTTGGTTGTGCCCTAGAAATTTAAATTTATGTTAACTTCCTAAGTTAAAATTAGATAACATATTTCTTTTGCAATTTTACATTGAAATTTAAGTAAATGCTTTTTAAAAATAAAAAAAACAATTGATAAGTAAATTTAACTAATGTGTAATAGGGCAACTCCCTAGACTAGAGGTGTAGGCCTTTTAGGCTTAAGAAAATGATATCAGAGGAATTATTTATCTTCTTTTGACAATATCAACAATGTCAAGCATTTAAATGGAATATGGAGCAACGAAACTTGTAATTGTTCTTCATTTTGTCAGCAATATTAGAGGAACACAGGAAATGGCAACATTAATATGAGCATTCTAAATTTTTAATCTTAACAAGCAACCTCGATATGATACTTGAGTATAGAAAGAGCCAACTCTAACGGCGATATGAATCCCTTTTCATTTTTATATCTCCCTCGCAGACAAGGGAACACCAACATGTTTGTGCACTACGCACATGTTGATCCATCCACTAACCAGGGTTATAGGTGAAACGTAAGCAAAATCCAATAATTTTATTCTAGAGCAAATAAAAGTAGCACAGTTAATCTTACATTTGAATGGGTAATAGCTTAACTTTGGATTTCTATTCTTTGATCCAAAAACAGCCTAAACGTTTTCACAAACCATTATAGTTTCGCTTGGGAGTTCGCCTATAGTAGTGTTTTAAACAAGTTGCTTGGCTAAGTCAAGCCCCATATAATTTCCTTTCAAGGGCATATTGAAAAACCCTACCCAGCTAACATCGCAAATAGTTCTAGGTGAGGTCAGTGAATTCCTTTCACTACATTGACCAATCCACAAAAATTTTAAAATTTCTACTCTTGAACGTCACATGCATGTAGTTGCTGATTCAAACTGATAGCAGGTATACGTACCAAGAACAAATTAAGTAATTAAATTGTTTGGAAGCTATAAGGATAATTGAAATGCCATATATACTCAAATACACAAAATAATCATGAAATTGTCTAAATCAATTTAGTGAACCAGCTCTGGTACTTGGGCAAACCAAAGAATTTGTGCAATTCAAAGGGTACAAGTAGCTTCAATCACAGAAACATTAAATAATAACAGTTTCGATTAAAGAAACCCTAATAACATTCGGAAAACAAATATAAATTAAAGAAAGAAATACTCCGTATAATATAAGCAAGAACATAAAATGGAGAAGACGATAGAAAGATAGCTGATCGCTTACCTTCCACGCTGAAAGTTCCTGCAGGGTTCTCTTCTTGGAGGCATCGGAAATTCAAAAAGACCGAGAGTTGCAGAGATTGATTTTGCAGAAAACACAAAAAACTCCGTCCCAACACCGCAACACGAGACTTGACTTCGCCCACTCCGTCCCAACTCCCAACACCGCCCCTCTTCTTACTTCTTTCTATTTCTAGTAGTTTTTGTAAACAG
The DNA here is from genome assembly GCA_034770075.1 of Aralia elata. Lineage (NCBI taxonomy): Eukaryota > Viridiplantae > Streptophyta > Magnoliopsida > Apiales > Araliaceae > Aralia > Aralia elata. Next base: position 1,384,454 of record CM068385.1, on the reverse strand, counting down.
GGAATACAAGATAAAAAGTTGGGGACAATCAATTACTACTCCCTCGGTTTGTAGGATGAGCGAAAAATAAAAATATAGTAAAAAAAATTAAATTTATTTTTCGGTAATAATATATATTAAGAATATTTATGTCAATTTTTTAATTTTTAGTTTACATAAATAAATGTAGTGGTAATTTTTTTAGAACGATTGTAATAAGTTAGACTCTCTTATAATTCTTATCGATCATATGTATTGATAAGTTTCGCAATTATAATTCGGCGTAACTTTATCGCAATACATAACATGACTCTTTACTATATAAGGATGAATACTTTAAAAAAAAAATTATACTAATAGATTCTACTAAATGATATATTTATCCTTCATTTTATGTACTTTATCTCATCCTTTTAGCGATTAAAAATGTGTATTTTTAGTCATCCTTTTGAGCAAGGAGAGAGTAAATACTACTCTTTTTCATTTTTAATCAAAAATACAAATTTTTTTAGAGACCATCTATGAAATTTTAAATTTTAAATTATTTAATTTTAATACAAAGAAGAGGAGTTTAATAATTGTATATCAGCTATAAAGTACTACTAAATATTATATTTATTATGTTTAAAAAGAAAATGAAAGTTGTGGCATGACATAGTCAAACTTGACTCATTAATGACATTGAAAATAATCAAATATAATTAATTATATATAAAGCAAAATGCCTAATTCTAACTGGTCGTGTGAAATCATGAAATAAGGGTTGGACTTAAGGCTACCTCGTTTACTTTCTACTCTAATGTCTTTATTAGCTGAAGTAAGGAGCATTAAAATGATAGTTTTAAAACTCGGATCGGACCGGCGGTCGAACCAGTAAAAACCATAATCAGTCACATTTCGGTCCGATTTGGGTCGATGAATCGGTTTTGGTCAAAACTCGAGTTGACCTATTTTTTTTGAAAGAAAATTTTTAATATTAAAATTAACCACTTTTATTAATATTGTAACTCGTTTTTATTATATTTTAGTTCCTAAAAAACAAGATTTTTTAAAATTTTATTAATTACTAATAATATATTAATGACGTCACTGGGTCAATAACGGTTCGACCACTGGTTGGATCAGTAACACATCTACCCGATACCTTTTTCGATTCGATGAATAGTCCGAATATGAAAATCTTAATTAAAACATTTAAGTAAGATGTCTAACTTGGTCTCAATGGTCTTTGTCCTTTGTCCTTGTTTAAAGGGTTATAGGTTGTTTCCCCTGTCTAGAAATTAGCATCTCTCTCCCCTTAAGCAAGATCAAGTATAGTAGAGAGTTTTCATTCCTTTCTTAACTGCAACAATCTAAACGAAAGCGCTTGAGCCTCGATATAGCAGGTCATTTTACAAACAAAGTAGAATGCCGGAAAAAAAGGAGTTACTCTTAGTGAACGATTTAAACTCAATTTTAGGTTTTGACAATTGTTAAACTACAAAAATTAATAACAACATATTTCTTTTTTTTTTCTTTTTTCTAGAGATATGTGTGTGTGTGTGTGTGTATATATATATATATATATATATATATATATATAACTATTACTTGAAAAAATGGAAAATGATACATTTAACGACAAGAGAGTAGCGATTTTTGTTGCAAGTATTTAGCTAGTGTGTCATTGTATCTGTTAGCAAAAAAAATTATAATATTTTATCAAATGTATAATAGGGCTTTGAAAATATTACTTTATACATGCAAAAAGTAAAATAAAAATTTATTTAAACAACTTTGAAAGTAATAAATGTAGTACTCCCTAAGATAAAAGTCCTGACTGACTTTTTACGCATATTAAAAAATAGGATAAAATGACAAAATTGTCTATATTTAAATTATAATTTAATTACATAGCTTTCTGCACATAACTAATGATGCCTCCATGAATATGCATTGAGAAGAAATATGACAATTAATATTAAGGGTATTATAAGCAAATTATTATAAAAAAAAGATTGTTTAAGGTAATAGACATTTAACTTGAAACTACTTAAAATAATAATAATGATTTTTATCCTAAGATGTAGGGAGTAGTAATTAGTAGTAATTTTCACTAAGTTTACAATAGTTATAAAAATTTACTAAAATCAAAGAATTTCGTATCAATTATGAATTTTAAGATTTCGTTCAATGACTTAAAAATCAAAATGTATCTTTAATTTTTGTAAGGAAATATAAAACTGTAAAATAAAAAAAGAAAGAAAGAAAAGTGATATTAATAGTACTCCAATTACTCCTTTACTCTAAATTTGACGGAATTAATTGACTTTTAAAGTTAATTTACATTATTTTTACATTCAGAATTGATAAATTTTTATTTAATTAATTTTTATTAAAACAATTATGAAAAATGAGAAGTATCTTACTGTTATCCCTAATTATAAAAAATTATTGTTTTTGAAATTTAAATAAACTCACATTAATTAATTTTAAAATTAAGACTTGCATAGTACAAAATTTAATTTAATATTGGACTCAAAGTGATTATATATGTTAATCATTGTTAAGAGATTGGCTAATTACAAATGCAGTTTTATTCCGTCAATTAAGTTTAACCATATTTTCAAGTCAGTCGTCATATATCCTACTCTAAAACAATGCACTCTAGTCTCTAGGTCTTACAAATATGTATACTTGGCCCCATCAATGAACTAATTATATAGATAAATCTATTATGGCCCGTTTGGTTTGGGGAGAATGAGATGAGCACTCTAAAAGGAGTGCTTGTTTTTATGTTTGATTACTTAAAAAGTCAGAGAGGAAACGAGTATTTCAATAGAATGTTAAATGAATGTTTGTTTCATTAGGATGAGTAAAAATTGTCCAGTTCATTTTGATCGACAAATTTAAAATTAAAAATTTCAATCGATCAAAATTGTGTAGCTTCTCATTCTGACCGAACATATGAATAAAAATGCTCATTCTATTCTATTTTTATTCTCATTCTCATTTTAATGTTATAATTAAACATACTATAATGACTATAATAGACCTTGAGCACGTGTTGATACCAACAAAATAAATATATATTGATACCAACAAAATAAATAAATATATATGATGCATGCAACTCTTTCCTATACAGTGAAGAGTGGTAATATTTTGGGTGATAATTTTTTCAAAAAAGAGTTCTATGTGTATAATAAATAATTGTACCCATATATAATTGATTTTGTAATGTTTTTCTTGTCCTATTTTGGAAATTGTCATTGAAATCTTTCAGGAGTTTTAACAATAATTCACCAAATGAGCCGACCCAACCCAATTATAACTTTAGAGATGTAATGTGCTTAACTTTAGAGGTATAATATATATAGCATACTTTCTTATATACTCCCTCCCTTTGTCCGACTTTAATTATTTGTTTTAATTGATTTTTTTAAAGTTAAATTGATAAATATTAAAAATTTTAAAATTAATAATTAAAGAAATGTATTAAAAATTTTGAAATCAAATAAGTTGACTTTGATAGTTTATTCGATGGTTAAATACATTTTTCCTCATTCTACTTGTGCTCGGTTTACAAATGCATCACCTGACTGATTTTTTTTTACAATCGAGTCAGTGAACTACAAATATTTATCAAATCGTTACAAAATCTGTTAAATGAGTTGACTTTTAACAGATACCTATGACATCAGACATGACCTACCCCACATCTAATTACACATCATTTACTTCACGTGGGTTAGTCCTAGTCATGGCCACGGTGGAAACTGAGTGGTTAAAACCCATTTGGTCAACTAAAGGCCAGGCAAAGACAGAAAAGAAAAGAACGCGAATGAGAGAAGGAGAGAGAGATTGAGGCGCGAAGGAGAGAACGTGCTGGTGAATCTTGTTATTTGATGCGAATCTTGTTCTTGGATACGAATCTGCTAGTGCGAATCTTCTGTGAGGTATGCTAGATTTGATTAAATTAGGGATTTTCATCTGTTGTGGACATGGGTTCGATTAAATTAGGGCTTTTGATCTGTTGTCTCAGTCGTTGTTTGTCTTTATGTTTTCTCCATGTTTCTTGACTTTATATATCCGATATGTGGTCTATGGGGTTGATTTTTGCCAGTGTTGTCTTCTTCGGTCCCCCCCCATGTTCTGTACATTATCTATATAATATATTTCCCCACTACTGTTGTTGGCTGTTGGTAAATAAATAATAATTTTTTAATTTTATTTGTATTTTTTTCGTTTTCACAGAATGAGTGGAATTTGTCAGTTGCATGTTCACTATGGGGGCAAATTTGTTCATCAACCTAAAACTGAGTACAATGGAGGTAAGGTTGAAATTTATCCCCGTGTTGATGTTGATTTCATCTACATGACTGCAATTAATTCATTTGCTGAAGGGAGGTATGATAACAATGCTAAGGTTTATTTTAAGAATGATGGTTAAACTAATGAAAATGGTTATAGATTGGTGCATAATGATGCCAGTATCAGAGAGATGGTAAAAGTGTGTCTCCCTTTTGGTGTGATTAAAATTTTTGTTGATCATGTATATTTGAATGAAGAAGGAGTTGTGAATGAACCACCTGTTGTGAATGAACAAGTTGTAACCACTATTACTGAACCCCTCAATACAGAAGATACTAACAAGGGGAGTACTAGTGCAAATGCTAAGCTGCAGAAGTCGAAGAGGACTAAGAAGAGGGCAAGTATGAATAGTAAGAGCAATCAGAGGAGGAAGAGTAATAAAATTAAAATGAATCAGAAAACAAATAAAAAGAGTGATGATACACCAATTGTGATTGGGGACTCAGAAAGTAGTGATGCACAAAGTGGTAGTGAAATATTAAGTAGTGATGATGAATTATTAGAGGCTAGGAAGAGGTGTAGGGAGTACAAAGAAGAGATGGCTAGAGTTGAAATTGATTGAACTAACTTTGTTGATGGGAATGCAGGTGATGGTATTACTGAGGGTGTTGAGGGTGATATAGAAGGTGATGTAGCTGAGGGTGATGTTGAGGGGGCAGGTCAGGGTGAGGAGACTGATGAAACTGGGAATGAGGGAGATGATGAAGGGGCTGATGAAACTGGTAAGGCTGATGGTGATAGGTTAGTGAATGAGGTTACTGGAGAGGTTGATAGAAATAGTGAGGGAGATAATGTTAGTGACTCTGATGATGATAGTGACTAGCATAGTGAGTATGAGGACAGTGATGTATTAAGGTCCCCCTCAGAGAGTAGTAAAGAAGAAAACCTAGGTTTTGTGGGTCCCCCTGTAAAAAAGAGAAAGCATGTACATTGTGATGTTTTTAACCCAAAAACAAAGAGAAAGCACATAAAGTTTTCAGAATATCACATTTTTGCTAATTTCAATGAATTGAAGACTGCCATTAGAGACTATTCAATTGCTAATGGCAGGCAATTATGGTACAAGGTAAATGACAAGGAAAGAGTGTAGGTTAGGTGTGATAAGGGCTGCCCTTGGAAACTGTGGGCTAGTTATATTCAAGGGACTGGGAATGTGCAAATAAAGTCAATATTGGACACACATAATTGTGTCTACAGTTTTAAAAACAAGTTGGCAAACACCAAATTTTTGGCAGAGTTTTATGGAAATAGAATAAGGAAAAACCCAAACTGGAGGTTGAAAGACATGCAAGAAGAAATTAAAATCAAGTTAAAATTAGATGTAACACTTGTCAAGTGTATGAGGGTGAGGAATTTAGCTTTGACAAGTATACATGCAGTTATGAAGGAACATTATTCTAGAGTATGGATTTTTGGGGCTGAGATTAAGAGAAGCAACAAAATGAATACGGTCAACATCAAAATCATTAGGCTTAATCCTGAAGATGAGGTCAGGTTTAAAAGATTTTATGTTTGCTATGACAGCTTGAAGAAAGCTTGGAAAGAAGGTTGTAGGCCAATTCTTGGATTGAATGGCTGTTTCTTAAAAACTGTATGTGGGGGTCAATTATTATCTGCAGTGGGAAGGGATGGGAACAATCAAATGTTCCCTGTAGCTATGACTGTTGTAGAAACTGAAAATGGTGACAGTTGGAGATGGTTCTTGGAGTTGTTGGCTGATGACCTTAACCTTGGAGAAGGCTATGGATTCACTATAATCAATGATCAACAAAAGGTATATATTTAATATAAATGCCTCTGTTTTACTAAATGCCTCTGTTTTACTAATTGCAAATTTGTTGACTAACTGAGTTTGTGTTGTACAGGGTTTGAAGAATGCCATAGGTGAATTGCTTCCTCATGTTGAGCATAGAAATTGTGCTAGACACATTGGAAAAGGTTCACTTCACTGGCACTAAAGAGAGTGTTTTGAATATATATATATATATATATATATATATATTATATTTATGTGATTTGTTTGGTGAGCTTATATGTATATATAAATGTGAAATATATACATAGATTCGGAATGAATACGTTACTAGTTAATAATTGTAACGATCGCGAGCCGTGGGTAGCTTGGTAATACGAGCTTATGGATATTATTGAATAAAATAGACTTTTATTAATAATATTATGTGTTAAGCGTTTAAAGGTTATATTATACCCTAGACTATATGTAGACGATGATTAGTAAGTATGAAAGTGTTCGTATAAGCTAATTTGGTGGTTTCGAGAAATATCGCTAGAGTACTATTTATTGGATTAAATAAATAGTTGAAGGATAATATTATTGAACGAGTTATTTGTTGTAAAGACGTTAACCCGAATTATGTGCGAGATATATATGCAATGATGCATATGATTATGGGGAGTTAATCATGAAGAGCAGCGATCGCGAATCGTGAATACCCTTCTAATTTGGGTTTATTAATATTATTAAATAGATTAAATATTATTTCTTATGTGACGTGTTTTAAGGTTATTTTATAACCTGGATGATGTCAACGTATGAAGTTTTATGCGTTATTGAACCGCAGGAGTGAATAATTAATTTCGCGAAGAATCGCAAAATCACTAATTGCGGGACACGTTTTCTGAGGCACTATTCACATCATAACATTTTTGTGTCTTTTTCAATTTTAATAAATTTCATAAATATGTGTATGCGCACGAATAATTTTTTCAAGTGTCGAAAATTTTATTTGAGCTGATACGTGATTCCGTATCCAACATGTATTATATGGGTGTTCCGAATATATGGACAAATCCCGTAATAATTATTTTTATGCATCCCAATATTTTATGGGAATACCCATTTTAATTTTGAGTAGAGTTATTTACCAGTTTTGGTACGAAAGTGTGAGTTTTCGGATATAATTTGGTGTATTTGGGTATTTATTTTGGCTTGTTACTCCAAGAGGGAACCAACCCCCTATTTTAGACCAATTAGAATTGAGAGATGAGGGAGTTTGCCGGCAAGCCTAGGATTTTTGGCCACCTTGAGCCACTCCCCTTTTCTCCCAAAATTCCTCCACTTCTCCCAAATAATTCATTCTCTCCCATACCATTCCATTTCATTTTCTTTCTCCAAGTGGTGCTGCAGATTTTAGTGAGAGAGAGAGAGAGAAAATTACATAAAAAGAAGAGGAAAAAGAAAAGAAGAAGGGTTCGGGAGAGAAGGAGAATAGGAAGAAGAAGAGTGTGCGGGTGAGCCTAAGGAGGAAGAAGAACCTTCAAGCAAGCTCTAGTTCATCTTCTCTAACTTTCGAACGGATTAACAAGAGGTAAAATCACAACCTCAAGCTTATTTCCTCCATTTTTGAATTTTCAAGCTTTTGTGATGGGTTTTGATTTTCTGGAGATTTTATATTGTTGTTGTTGGTTGTGAACGGTTTTATATGTTGATGAGAGGTTATAGAAACCAATAATAACTTCTGGAAGTGGAACCAAGCGAAAGAAATCCATACATATGCTTAAAGGATGAAGAACATGGAAACTTTGGACAATATGAACATTCAGACGAATTTTAGAATATTTAAAACATAGATTCGGTGTTGGTATAATATTTTTAATGTTATGGGATCGTAGTTCCATGGGTTACGAAGCTAACCCAACTGGAACGGATTAAAAAGACCTAGAAATAAAGTTTTTGTGATGATTTTTGTGAAGAACACCAAGAACACCAAGAACACGAAAATATAGCATGAGTTGATACGTTGACCTAAGATTTTGCCATGTTAATGTTAATGGTTAACTCTAAATTTTTGATATGTTGTAGCTCTATGTCTTAGGAGTCCATAAAGTCCAAAACGGACCAATTTGAACATGTATGGAAGGAGTTATGGTCGTTGGAAGCAAGGTAGGTTAAGAAAACCAAAAGCAGAGCATTCAAGAAAGTGTAGAGTTGAGTTCGGGCATATATACGCCGTCTTTACGCCGCTGCTACTGTCTTGGGCGTATATACGCCGGTCACAGACACATTTTGGGCGTATATACGCCGGTCCAATATTAGGCCAGAATCAGCTTTGACGTCTTTTACTAAAATGGGCATAACTTTCTCATACGAACTCGGATTGAGGTGATTCAAGATGATTCAGAAAGAGAAAGAGTAGACCTACAACTTTCTTTTAATAAGTTTTAACATTTGAGGTCGGGATCAATTCCCAAATTGGCCATGTTTAGGACTGATGTGCGGTTGGAGAGAATCGGAGGGCGTCGGACATGCGCGTGAGCAACGTGCAATGTTTTGACGCTATGTTTTGATGTTCTAAGTTCTAAAACATGAATTTTATAAATGATAATGATACTTAGCATTATTAAATGAGTATTAGATAAGTCGAATAAGCGTGTTAAGCATACGCAAGTCCATGTCGCTTAGGCGTTCGAGTAGACAAGTTTGGCGTATGGGCGTGCAAGCGTCGTAACGCCGTGACAAGTGTGTATAACTTTGTTTAATATTTTGTTTCTAATAATAATGAAACATGATAGTGTGTTATAACTCAATGTATGAGCATGCTAAGCATATGCAAAAGAGGCGAATTAGGTGTGTGACGTGTAAACGTCGAAACGCCGCGTAAAGTGTTAATGAACTTAAATAGTGTTTCTATTCAAATGAAACGAACATTATGAGATATGAAGTAGGATTATTGCAAGCCAATAAGGATTGATGATAATGAGGGTCATAACGTTTTCAAACGACGCGACGTCGAGAAATATTTTAGTGTTAATTGCGTTAATTGTCTATAATGCGCGAACAATAGGAGATAAGAATTATTTTAATATAAACCTTTATATGAAGCCTTTGTAGTGGTTAATTGGTATTTTATTGTTAAATAAATTGTGTAGGATATTTGAAGGACGAGCCATCATAATTTGCCAAGGAATGATTTTAGGCAAGTTCTTTCAGTAACTTGTTGACTTGTTTAAATGTATTGATGTACATGAATTGTTTTCTAAATCTCTTATTGTTATGTGAATTATATGCGAGCATAATTAAAGTGTGCACAATGTGCAATTATGTGACTATATTGTTCTATGTGGAACTTGAATTATTATTATAAACATACAATGTGAGATGCATGAAGTATGCTATGAGATATATGATGCATATAGATAGATGAATTGCATAAGATTTATAATGCATGAGTAAGATGTATAGTATAAGAATCATGATGCATGGATAAATATAAACTTATGTGTTACGTGAAGCATGAAATGTGGTAACTGTTAGTTTTTGTTGAGCCGTCGTGCTCATTCTTGCAAAAATAAATTTTTTGCAGATTTACGATGCAATGCAATTATTTTGATATCGTGATGATAAGGAATAGAGGTGCAGAGATACATGAAGGTTGCTAAATGTCTCTTTATTGTAATTATTTAGCTGTGATGATGGTATATGATGTACGTGAATTTGACTGTGTAAACCTTGAGTTAAAAATGAAGGTTATCTTCTATAATAGTTAAGACGTGATTATGTTAGTTACTTGTTATAGTAAACTACAAGGATGACAATGATGTACAAAGGACATTTTTATAACGAATGTATACTTACTGAATAACCTTACGAATATTCAGAGATTGAATAAAGTCAGGATCTGAACCTTGCGTTCATATAGGAATTTTTGTAAATGATCATGGTATCTATTCAACCTTGATCATAAGTGTAGAAATTAAATGTTACAAAACCTGAGATTGAGAAGAGTTTGAGGTAATAATTGTTAATGCTTGTATTGATATGTACTGTTGTATATATATATATACAACAGGAGTAGTATTAAATTTGTAATGATTATTAAATGATGTGTTAGTTAAGGTCTTCGTTTCTGAGATTAGATGGGAACATGTTGTAATAACCTTGTAATTACATTCATGTAGTAAGATCATGTTTTAGTTATGGTTTCGAGACTTGGGACGACAATATTTATATTATATCAATGTAAATATTTTTATCTTTTCGCAATGAGTTATTGTTAGAATGATGTATGAGTTACACAGTGATGCACCGAATTCGTGGTTAAGGTAACCCGGATTTGGGGGCGTCACAAAGCACACAAGAGAGTAATGACTGAAATTAAGAGGCTTTCTGGCCCTGCACATGATAAGATTGTTGAGCATGATCCAAAGGTTTGGTCTAAAGCTTATTTTGGTACTCATTCAAAGGCTGATAATGTTGAGAATAACATGTCTGAATGCTTCAATGCTTAGATTATCAAAGCTAGGTACATTCAGTTTCTTACAATATGTACATTATTTTTACTCTTACACTGACACTTACTCTTACAATATGTACATTATTTTCAATATTTCCAAACACAAAGTCTCAGCTTAGTTTCTTCTTCAATTCAAACCAGAGGAGGGGAAAAAAGGAATATAAATGTTGGCAGCCAAGAATCGACTCGAAGGCCGTACAAAATTCCAAGGAAGAAGACTGGAGCAAAGTTAGATAAAAATTAGGATTTCTATCTTTTGGGACTGAGCTTTTGGGAGATTAAGTTATTATGATGCTATTTTGTATGCTACTGAATGAAAAAAAAATAGGATTCCTATGAATTATGCTACTGAATGATGATTATTAATATGGAATATATATATTTTGGGAGATTGAATTATGCTATTTTGTAACCTAGCTAATGCATGCATTTTGGTAATGCATTTTGGTTCTGTAATGCTAGATAATGCATTTTAGTTCTGTAATGCTACATAATGTATTTTGGTTCTGTAATGCTAGATAATGGTATTTTGAATGCTTGGAATATGTATTTTGAGTTGTTATGGTTCATGACAGGGTACTTATGAATATGAATATTGAATGCATTTTGGTTCTGTAATTGCTATGTAACATGAAATGCTCTGTAATGAGGGGTGTTTATGGTTCATGCTCTACATCTGTATTTTCCTAGTTGTCATAATAACTTGTTAGGTGCATAGGTTGACTTGTGAATCATTAGTCTGTTGTATTCATTTCTTGCTTGTCATTAAACATGAAGTCATAATAAACCAAACATCAATTCAATGCTCTGCTTCAGTTTTGCCAAATAAGCATTCAATTCAATACCAAACATACATTCACATTTTAAGCCAAATCACTAAATCAACATTCAATACATACTTGCCAACCATCAAAACCAACCTTAAGCATTCAATACATACTTGCCAAAATAAACTTCAATACATACTTTAAACCTTTAGATCTACACATTTGGTTGCAATACAATTAAAAACAACATCCAAGAATCTACTAATCTACAAATTTGGTTGCAATACAATTAAAAACAACATCCAAGAAACTACTAAACAAATCCATAATTTCTTTTCCATTGAACTTTGCTTGTCAATTTTCTTCCTCAACTGTTGCACTTCTCTTTGCAGCACCAAAACCTCTTCTTCTTCATTTCTTTTTTCATTGTTTATCAATGTGTTACCAGTTTACATCTTCTTTATTACTTCCATCAAACTCTCAATTTTTTCATTGTTTCGTTCTATCTTTTCCTGTAGCAGCAATATCACTTCCCTTGATCTCTCTGTAAATGGAGGATCACACCATTTAAAGAACCTATAACACAACATGTTATCCTGTAACCAGTTACACACAAATCCAACTATCAAGCCCATAACTCATACAACATATATGCTTTAACAACATACAACAAATATGCCATACCAATTTTATGCTCTGTTGGTCAGTAAAATTAATTAGGTCAACACAAACATAACAATCTTCCATTTCCATTTCACTCTATATAGCAATGTTCTGTTAACAGTGTACATAAATTGATCTGAATCACAACAAACATTAAAAATTATGTCACATACCTTGAAACGAGGACAACCGATGATCCTTCTTCCTGGATCAGCAGTTCCCTCTTTCTAAGCTACCCACATCGGTGCGACAATCCCACATCGGCATGCCACCGGAGTTCTGGGCATCTCCCAATCATCGACGCGATTTGTGATGCTATTTTCGTTGGAGCTCATGTTAGGGATTTAGGGATTATCTTCTTTTCTTTGTCGGTCTAGGTGGAGGAAGAAGGCAATACAATCGACTTGTGAATGATTTTGGAGATATCCCAGCTTTTGATTCCTTTGTTCAATTTATCTTCGTCATCGGTCTACCTGATGCTGAAGGAAGAGGAGTTACAAATGGTTTGGGGACTGATTTTGGGGATTTAGGGATTTAGTCGGTTAAGGAATTTAGGAATTTAATCCACATAAGTTATTTAAACAATAACACGTATTGCTACGTATTGCCACGTATTGCCATGTCCCTTTTCTATTAAATGGTTAACAGACATAGACGGATATATCACTTTTGGTAAATAACGTATAGTTCAATGAGTTGACCGTAAAAAAAATCAGTCCGGTGATGCATTTGTAAACCGAGGTCGAGTAGAGTGGAAAAAAATATATTTAACCCGTTTATTCGATATGTTTTTTGATCAGTAAAATTAATTTTATTAAAAACCCAATGTAATACAAATGCGACAAATTCAAAAGATATATTTTCTTATGATAATAATTTGGTACATATATCTAATAAATTTAAGAATAATTTTGGATTCTAAATATGATCAATTTGACTGTAAAAATTAATTAAGACAAATAAAATTAGACGGAGAGAGTAGTATATTATTGTAATTTATCTTTCTTTTTCATTATCGTTGTTTTGTAGTATTAATATTAGACTTCCTAGAATGTTCTTTCTTTCTATAGATAAAATATAAGTGTATTGAATTTAATACAACCCTTTTATCAACAGTGGCATAAAAAATTCCAATTAACATCTCACTAGAATTACTTTCATAGAGATCAAGTACTACTACAATTCCCTCCGCGCTCCAAGATATATATGATAAATTTTAACTTTTTAAAATCAATTTGAAATATTTTTAGAGAATTAATATTTTTATAAGTAAAATTTAATATTTTCACAAACTCGCTCTCACATAAGTGTAAGACTCATTCACTATTAATGTGAGAGAGAACTTGTAGAATTATCATTTTTAGTTGTAAAAAATATCAATTCCCTATTTTTAAATTTAAATTTAATATGAATTCTTTCAACTTTTTTTTTGGGGTAGATAACTCTACCATTATAAAAATTTGGTTATAAAAATTATTATTTTTTAAAAGTTAAATGAATCATATCAATTTCACATATAAAAATATTTAAAATTGACATTTAATAAAAAGTATTATTGATCCTATATTTTTAAATGGAGGGAGGACTGTTATATAATTAATTGTGAATTACAAGATAATCATATATAGACACACACACACACATTTAATAGGAATAATTATATTCATAAGTATGTCTAATTAATTTAGGGATAAATTTTACTTTAACCAGTAGAACCTAAATGGTGTGAAAACATGAGGTGTCGCCTCTTTCTCAACTAAATGGCATCAAATATCCGGTTTGTCCACCCAATGAAAAATGGTACGAATCGAACTCCGGCCGTCCCCGCCCAAAGTCCAACCTCCCCACCGGAAACCGCTGGTCCGACGACACCACCACCGCGACCTTATCGATATTGCCCGGTTTCAATGAATAAACCCTTTGACATCGCTGGCTCCGGGCGATGATTCTCAACCTTCTAAAATGCTCCTTATTTGCCGCTCCCTCCATACATGCGTGCACAATATTTGCAATTTTAGCTAGTGGCATTTCCTTAAGCTCACCAACAAACAATAGCATCACTTTAAGGAATCGACAAAACATTCCCAAAGTAATTTTCCATCCACAAATTATTTTTATCTTCCAACCCCGATCCAAAGTAACATGAATTAGTTTCTTCTCGTAATAACAAATTATTTTTACACTGCCTCTCCTCTTGTTCTCCCTTACCTTCCGGAGCGGAGCCGACCGAGTTTCCGCATATAGAATTTAGCGATTTTCATGCATGAATAATTTTTGGGGTTGCTGGAGTATAATATTAGCAGAAGCCCGCAAATTTCACATGGTTCCACATGGTTATTTAAAGGGTTAAATACAATTATGTCCCTCGAAGGATGATCCCTTTTACACTTGTGACCCTAATGTTTAAAACCTTACATTAACATACTCCAAGTACACTTAAGTAAATAAAAATGACCCCAAAAACTTTTTCGACAAAAAAAAGCCTGAATGCTGACGTGTCACCGGAAAAACGTATTTTTATAATTTTTAACGTATTTTACTGCATTTTATTATTAAAAAAAATTAATACATGTATATACTTACTAAATTCGTATATTTATATTAAATCCGTATAATTTGATTATAAAATTATAAATATAATTTAAAATTATAAAAACAAATTTAAAACATTAGGAAACAAATTAAAAATATTTGAATATAAATTAAGAGTAGATTAACAAAAAAAATTAAAAACAAATTAGCCACAAAAATTATACCCAAATTGATGAAACATTTGGGACTCACTAACCCAGATTCTCCATTCATCCTCTGTTAACACAAACAATTAAACCCAAAATCTAAAATTACAAAACAAATAATAGTAGCTAAAAATATCCACAACAAACACTTTTGTTTTTCATTTTATCCTAGAAATTGCAGATCTAGAAACATGCCATCATAGAAAATCCTCTAGATCTCAGCATTCCAGAAGCTTCGTGAAACGAAAAAGCTCCGGATGATTTCGGATAATCCTTAAACACTACACATCCAAATCTAGGGCTTTGAATTTGATCTAAAAGAGTAAAATCCGGATCGAAGAAATTTTTGATTCCGAAAATAACTAAGGATTCATCGTCGTATATCATTACCATATCCCAAACACAACTAATCAAAACAAATCATTTATTAAATTAGTTACTTCATCTTTCTCACCATACCAACTGCCGCCGGAAACCCTAGCCCAAACCATAAGCACCATCTCATAACGCGTCTAGAAAGGTAAAAGAAAAAGAGAGAGAAGAGGGGAAGAATGATTTATCTAACCATTGTCGTCGATCTGTGGCCGTTTCCCTCTGCGCATATAGGTTCTGCTATGTATCGAGGCTAAAGATTAAAATTTGAGAATTCACATCTTCTTTCTTTGAGTAACGAGTTGAATTTTCGATTCGACAGAATTTGCTACAGGTGGTTGGTGGGGGTTATGGAAGATCGATAGTGGGTTGTGATTTGATCTTTGTGGATTGAAATGGCTTTGTTGAAGGTATGAGTTGAATTTCACTTTTTGTGAAACAAATCTTTGTCACCACTAATTATGAAAGTTTGATGATTACGGTGGTATGAAGGTGATTGTGGCTATGGTGTTGGCAGCCATGAAGGTTATTAAGAAGTGAAGATATGGGTGGAACTGATTATGAGAATAGAGTTATTTTTTGAGAAGTTTGAATTAATGAATTGGGCAAATATAATGGAAAACAAAAGTGTTTGCTATTGATATTTTTAGTTATTAGTATTTGTTTTGCAATTTTAGATTTTGAGTTTAATTATTTGTGTTAATTGAGGATGAACGAAGAATCTGAGTTAGAGTCCCAAATGTTTTATCAATTTGGATATAATTTTTGTGGTTATTTTTTTTAATCTACTCTGAATTTATATTCATATATCTTTAATTTGTTTCTTAATATTTTTAATTTGTTTTTATAATTTTAAATTGTATTTATAATTTTATAATCAAATTATACGGATTTAATATAAATATACGAATTTAGTAAGTATATACATGTATTAATTTTTTTTAATAATAAAATACAGTAAAATACGTTGAAAATTATAAAAATACGTTTTTCTGGTGACACGTCAACATTCAAACGTTTTTTTTGTCGAAAAAATTTTTGGGGTCATTTTTGTTTACTTAAGTGTACTTAGAGTATGCTAATGTAAGGTTTTAAACATTAGGGTCACAAATATAAAATGGTCATACTTCGAGGGACAGAAATGTATTTAGCCCTTATTTAAAATGTCAAAGTTCATGTGCTTACCATGACAATTTTCTTTCTTTGTGCGCGAAGGATTTTGCTATAAAAGGAGCACAATTGCTCCGAATTAAATCATCTCTCAGCTTTCATAACATATAACTTATAGCATATAACAGAAAGTTAGTAATATTTAGTAAAGATAATACCAAAAGTGAGGGTATATAGAGAAAATTATAAATAATTTATCAGTTGAGAGTTTGTAACTTCCATATTATTATAGTGGATTTTTAAGATCTATCTCCCGTGGTTTTTTCTCAATTTGGGTTTCCACGTAAACTCTGGTGTTATTTTATTGTCATTATTTTTCATGCACGAGCACTAAACAGCTATATATCCTCCACCGTTAAACGTCTTTTTGGCTCGTTATTTGGTGATTTGGCGAGCGGTCAGAATTTGGCGTTAACATTGGCGCTTGAAGGAAGGCCTTTAGTGCTTGATAATTTTCAATCACACAGTACTTTTTTGATCAGAAATAATGGTGTCCAGCAAGACAAAGACGGCGTCGGCACGAGACAAATTAACGGTCAGCCTTTCTCGACCCAGAGGCTCGGTCAAGGATAGGCTAGGACCATCTAAGAGCACCTCGGACAGGCTAGGCCACCAAAGCCAATCAGTGGGCCCAACCGATCATCGAACAGTAATTGTGAGAAGAAAATTATTCTCGATCACACAGAAAACAACGGGTCATGATAGCTGTGCCGAAGGCCAAAACTCTAGGCCAGATCAGGGTCGGGAGAAAAGGGAGACGATCCTGGCCATAAAGATGCAGCAGAACAAAGACGCAATGGAGGCTCTGCGCCTTCAGCAATTAGAGTTAGACAAGCAGTTGGCGTCGTGCTAGACGGAGAAGAGGTTTCCTCTAGTTACCATTGGGGTCAAGAAGGATCGTCGGGGAACCGATCCAAGACACACTATTCGGACGGTTCCCAGCATGACAAGAGTAGGCCAAAGGGTCGTTCTCCAGTCCGCAGCAGGCACCGAAGCTGTTCGCAGGACCGGAGCAGGCCGAGGAGCCCCTCCTGGATCCGCAACAGGCACCAGAGCCCCTAGCAGGACTTGAGCAGGCGAAGAAATCGCTCTCCAATCCGCATGAGGCATCATAGCCGCTCGCAGGACACTAACAGTCCGAACAGCTGCACACCAGACCGGGGCAGGCGTCGGAGCCGCTCCAGGGATAATTCGAGAGTCAGGCCCGAGCCGACTCTCCGAGAGAATGATACTGATGCCCTAGCGAGAAGGTTTAAGGAAGTAGAACAGAGATTAGCAGTGTCTGATCAGACAAGGGAACTCCCGAACAATGCAAAGTCGCCTTTTACCCTGGAGATAAAATAGGTAAAGGCTGACAAATCAAAGAAGATGCCCCCGTTGGAGACTTATGATGGCACCGGGGATCTCTATGACCACACACATGCTTACAATCAAATTATGGATTATTATGACCATCCCGATGCTGCCAAGTGTCACATGTTTCTCACCACGTTGAAACATGGGGCTCGGGAATGGACGTCTCTTACCCCGAATTCTATCGGTTCATGGGAACAACTATGTGACAAGTTTTATGCACGTTTCAGAAGTAATAAACGGAGGGGAAAGCTGACAACATCTTTGATGCAAATCAAGCAGAGTTTTGATGAAAGCCTCGACCAATATGTGAAGAGGTTAAGGGAAGCAGTCGGTACTATGACCGACCTGAATGTGCAGCAGGTCGTGGGGTTCTTTACCACTGGATTAGACATTGTAAAGTCCAAGAAGCTGGTTAAAGATCTCATTCTTAATCTCCCTGGAGACTTATCAGAGGTTTATAGTTGGGCCGATGGGTTTATCACCCTCGAGGAAACTATTGAAAGCTTGAAACCCTAGGCACGCTCAGAAGATAGATTGAAGGATCGGGATCGTAATAATACTCCCAGGCCGGATAATCAGCCGAGGCGAGGTTTTAATGGAGGAGGTTCGGGAGAAGGTAGAGCACCCTTTCCAAACAAAAACGTGAATAAAGTTTACACTCCCCTGAACACCAATCGGACGAAGATATTGGAGGAAATCCGGAATAAGCTGTGTTTCGAACCTTTTTCGACAAGCACAAAATCTTACAGGGAAAATCATAACCGTTATTGCAACTACCACCAAACTTCGGGACATTCTACAGAAGACTGTTACAATTTGAAAGACCTGATTGAGAAGACGGTGCAGACTAGGGAGTTGGTTCAGTACGTCGCAGGGCGAGGGGGATCGACGAGGATAGTGAACAATAATAACCATGAGCCGAATATGCAGTCTCAACCCGGGCAGGCTCCAGCAGTTTGGGGAATAGTGGATGTGATAATAGGTGGAACGACAGGAAAAATTACCGGGAAGAAGAGACGCAGACTCGGTTCTGTCCATATCTGAACAACCTACCAAGAGGGATCGACTGTACCTTGGCGCGGTAATCTCTTTCACCGATAATGAGTACCCATCGGAGTCCATTGAACCATATGAAGGGGCTTTGACTATCATTGCACAGGTCAGGTCGATGAATATGAAGCGAATCATGATCGACAATAGATCTTCTGTCGATATACTATATACTCATACATATCAGAGGCTTGATTTGGGAGGGAAGAAGATGAAGGTCGGTCAGGAGCCCCCGCTATACGGGTTTAGCAACGATCTAGTTTGGGTAGCAGGGACAATTGAGTTGCCCGTCATCTTTAGGATGGCTCCACAACAAGTAGAAATTAATGTTAGATTCTTCGTCGTACAGGTGGATTCGGCATATAATGCAATCTTGGGACGACCGACATTGACAGCGCTGCAGGCAGTGACCTCAACCCTCACTTCAAGTTGAAGTTCCCTACGCCGAATTGGGTGGGTGAGGTGAAGGGAGATTTGGATATGACACGGAGGTGTTACAGAAATTCATTGATATCTTCAGCCGTCAGGAGGTGCAAACAGAGGCAAGCTATAACAATAGAGGTCGAACCTTTTACCGAAGGGAGTATAGAGCTCCTCGCTCTGCCGGCCGAAGAAACTGAAGAAATTGATTTGATTCCAGGAAAGAAAGAAAACACTGACAAGATCGGGTCGGGATTACAGGAACCGTTTCGAACAAGTTTGGTAGAATTGCTACGAGTGTATGCTGATATTTTTGCTTGTGTGCCCAATGACATGTCAGGGATTGATGAATTAGTGGCTGTTCATAAGCTATGTGTAGATCATGCCCGGAAACCTATTCGGCAGAAGAGAAGGATCTTTGTCGCGGAGCGACAAAAGATCATTGACGATGAAGTGACTAAGTTATTGGCAGCCGACTTTATTTTTGAGATCGACTATCCAGAGTAGTTGGCTAATGTGGTCCTGGTCAGGAAGCAGAACGGTGGAGGATGTTCATAGATTATACTGATCTGAATAAGGCATGTCCGAAGGATTTTTATCCCCTTCCACATATTGATCAGTTGATAGATGCTACTTCGGGGTTTGCTCTGCTTAGTTTTCTAGACGCTTTTTCGGGATACAATCAGATTTCAATGTCCAAGAAGGATATCCTGAATACGACTTTCATCACCCATCAGGCTATCTATGCATACAAAAAGATAATATTTGGATTGCTCAATGCCGGGGCTACTTATCAGAGGATGATGAATAATGTTTTCAGAAGGCAGTTAGGCCGAAGCATGGAGGTTTATGTTGATGATATGATTGTTAAAAGCATATTTGTTCAGGACCATTTGGATGATTTGGAGGATTGCTTTTAGACTATCCGATAGCATAACATTCGCCTGAACCCAACTAAGTGCACTTTCGGTCTTGGTTCAGGGAATTTCCTGGGATATTTGGTAAGCAAGCGAGGAATTGAGGCTAATCTAGAGAAGATTAAGGCTATACTGGATATGAGGTCTCCTCAAACTTTTAAGGATGTACAACGTTTGACTGGTCGGATTGCAGCACTTCGAAGGTTTATGTCCAAGTTAGCAGAACGATGCCTTCCGTTCTTCGACACTTTGAAGGGGCCAAAAAATGAAAAGACTTTCCAATGGACTTCGGAATGTGAGGACGCGTTCCAATGGATCAAAAGATACTTGTCTTCGGTACCTGTGTTGATGAATCCGATCCCTTTGGAACCACTGTATCTTTATTTGGCGGCTAGTTCATTGGCAGTCGGGGCAATTCTGGTACGAGAAGTGGGAGAAAGACAATTCCCAGTTTATTATATCAGTAATGCACTTCGGGATGCGGAGACTAGGTATCTGAACTAAGAAAAGTTCGCATATGCTTTAATAATAGCTAGCAGGAAACTTCGGCATTATTTTTAGGGTCGGATGATAGTCGTTTACACAGATCAGCCTTTGAAAAAGATATTGAACAAACCGGACATGCATATCGGGACAACTTGTTGCTTGGGCTATGAAGTTGACTCAATTTATCTTAGAGTATCACCTTAGGACGGCGATAAAAGGTCAGGCTTTGGCCGACTTCATGATAGAATGTTCATTCTTCGAACCAGATTCTTCGGAGACAGTAGTAAGTTCGGTTTCAAATGTTCAGCCGGTTCGAACTTCGTGGACTCTTTATGTGGATGGGTCTTCGACCTTGAATGTCAGTGGAGTTGGGGTTATTTTGACAAGTCCAGAAGGATTTAAGGCTCAACGGGCCATTCACTTTCGGTTTAAGGCGACCAATAATGAAGTGGAGTATGAAGCAATTCTAGCTGGATTACGTTTGGCCCGAAGTTTAGAAGTTCAACATCTGGTCATCTTTAATGACTCCCAACTGGTAGTTAAGCAGATATTGGGCGAATTCGAGGCTCGGGGGGGCAAGGATGACTAAATACTTATCTAAGGTCAAGGATCGGCTTCATTACTTTAACACATATAGCTTCCAAGGGGTGGATCGATCAAACAATACTGTGGCTGATGCCTTGTCAAAGTTGGCCACAACAGAAGTTACTTCATTTGGTGGATCAGTGTATCTGGAGATTCTCGATGCTCCAAGCATTCAAAAGACCTACGTCTTGGTAATTGAAAGGTCAGATTGCTAGCTTGCGCCTTATTTAGATTATCTCAGTGACGGGAAACTGCCCTCAGATCGGGTGTTGGCTAAAAAGATAAAACACAAGAGCTCTTACTTCTGCCTAATTGATGGGGATCTCTACTGGCGTGCTTATTCTTCCCCGTCATTGAAATGTTTGGTACCGTCCGAAACGGCTTATGTCCTTCGGGAGGTTCACAAGGGAATTTGTGGAGACCATATGGGGGCCAAGACATTGACATACAAGGTAATCAGACAAGGATATTATTAGCCGACTATGTTCCAAGAAGCAAGAGATTATGTGAAGAAGTGTGTCAAATGTCAGCTCAACAACCCCATTCCACATCAGCCTCCAGAGGAGTTATCTTCGATTCTGTCTCCAATCCCATTTGCTGTTTGGGGAGTTGATATTTTGGGTCTGTTACCTAAAGCTAAGGGGCATGTGAGCTTCGTAATTGTGACAATTGATTACATGACAAAGTGGGTAGAGGTCAAACCTCTTCGGACTATCACGGAGCAAGAATGTTTAAAGTTCTTTAAAGAGTTTGTGTTATTTCGATTTTGTATCCCTGTGGTGTTGGTGTCAGACAATGGTCGACAGTTCGTGGGTGCCAAATTTGAGGAGTTTCTGACTGATTTGAATATTCAACATCGGAGGACTTCGGTTGCACATCCACAATCGAATGGGCAAGTAGAAGTAACAAACCGGACCCTACTCAATGGAATCAAAAGAAGATTGGATGAAGTCAAGGGTCAGTAGCCCGGAGAATTACTCAGTGTTCTATAGGCTTATCGAACTACACCTCGAACGACGACAAGAAATTCTCCTTTTCGGTTAGCATATGGTACCGATGCCTTTATTCCAGTAGAGATTGGGTCCCCTTCTCTTCGAGTCAGCCAATATAAAGAATTGTATAATGATGAAGGCCTTAAGCTTAATTTGGATTTGCTAGATGAGGTGCGAGATTCAGCGATAGTAAGATTGGATATCTATCAACGTCGAACAACTTGACATTATAATCGAGGTGTAAAGCAAAGAAGGTTTGAGGTTAGTAATTTGGTTCTTCGGGAAGCCCAGACTTCTACTCATGTGAACATAAGGAAGCTTATGCCTAATTGGGAAGATCCTTATAAAGTTATTGGAGTGCTAAAGCCATACACTTACCGACTTCGAGCAATGGATGGATCAGAGATAAAAAATACTTGGCATGCTGGAAGGCTTCAGAAATACTACCAATAAGATCGATGGTCGGGGACGTCGGGAGGATCAAATACCCACCAATATTTATCCGAAGAAAAACGTCATCTCTTGTTTTGCTCGCATAGTTTTCTCTGTTATATGAATTATTTTGTTAGGTTCTATCTCATTTCCTTGGAATAATGGATCTCCTTAGTTCCTACATCCGCCGATAATGAGAATTGAATAGAGGAGTGGGGGGCAATCTTAGGAGTGGTGAGCAAAAGGTCTTCAATAAACAAAAATATGGGAAAGTCCATACCATAATCATGATAAATCTGATTACACAATAAAGATGCCTCGATCCATGAGGGAGGATTATTTATTATAACTGGACAGTGCACACCATAATATTTTATTTGCGTACTCTCTTATTTTACGTTTCTTACAATAAGAGAGTGGGGGACAATGTTGGAGTATAATATTGGCAGAAGCCCACAAATTTCACATGGTTATTTAAAATGTCAAAGTTCATGTGCTCACCATGACAATTTTCCTTCTTTGTGGGCAAAGGATTTTGCTATAAAAGGAGCACAATTGCTCCGAATTAAATCATCTCTCCATCTCTCAGCTTTCATAGCATATAGCTTATAGCATATAACAGAAAGTTAGCAATATTCGGTAAAGATAATACCAAAAGTGAGGGTATATAGAGAAAATAAATAAATAATTTATCAGTTGAGAGTTTGTGACTTCCATATTATTATAGTGGATTTTTGAGATCTCTCTCCCGTGATTTTTTTCCCAATTTGGGTTTCCACGTAAACTCTGGTGTTATTTTATCGTTATTATTTTTCATACATAAACACTAAATAGCTATATATCCTTCACCGTTAAACGTCTTTTCAGCTCGTTATTTGGTGATTTGGCGAGCGGTCAGAATTTACCGTTAACAAAGGTCTTGGGGAATATGAGAAAGAAGGAAAAAGAGAAGAGGTTGAAGTTCCATCACCAATATTAATTGAGCTCTCTCATGGAGGATTCTCTCTCTTCAATCTTCGATCTGGACTAGATTGATCGATCTTTTCTAATTGGATTATTGTTTTACTTTTTCTATTTTTTGTACTTTAATCTTGCTTTGCTAGTGTTCTGCACTATTAAATAAGTTCTATATATTAGATTAAGTTTTGACCTTACTGATGAAGAAGACAATTGAAGATGAAGAGAATATTGAAGGTAATGTGGGTTTATATTTTTGGGTGGTTTAAAATTTAACATGCTTAATGATTTTTGAATTTTTCATAAAAAAAATGACAATTTCTATTGATAAAAAATTTAGTTCAGCGATGCAATTGTAAATCGACCGCTAGTCTATTGGCTTAGCTTAATAATAAAAAATGTATCTAACATGACATATTTTTGTATTTAAGCATTAATTTCACAAGAAAATATAATATTTTTATACTTGGTCTACTAATTCATTTGAGAAAAATTTGTTGAAAATATTACTTTACTTCTTAAATTATCAATTCTTAAGGTATCCTAAATCCTAATTTTTTAAAGATATCTTTAGAAAGATTTTTTTTTTGCCATACCTCAACACAATTCCTGAATTTGTCCATCCATGAACATACCTTCTTCTTTTTCTTTCTAAAATCAATAATATTATAATTTAATTAGGGATACATTTTATTCTAGAGACTTGAGAATTGGGAAAAGTTAGAAAAAACTTAGAGCAAGTCAGTACTAATTTTGACTTCTTTGTTAGATAATTCGGATTTCATGTGATCTTACACGGTAATAGAATAGATCAGTATCACTATAAGCTATCACCTTTGGTCTAGAACTTGATTATTTTTAAATCACAATTGCTTAACATAATTTCTAATGGCCCTAACTTTTAATTAAGTAAAAATTTAAAATTGTTACTTAACATACAAATAAATGGAGAAATATATGAAAAAATTAAATTAAGTAAACAAAATTAATATTAATAAATTTAAACCTAAACACAACCATTTATCTTCTCCTCGTCCCTTTGACTCACGAGTAGCCTTAATTATTGATGGTGGTGGTTTTCAAAGGTTGCAACTTGATTTGGACAGATCGTCGACATGCTTTTGCAATAGGCCTTCTATTTGAGTCATCGGATAATGGGCTTTGTTTATTGGGTCCAGATTGAAAAATCTTATCTGGCCTACTGTTACTTTCATTTTTACTAAAATATTTTCCTTATAATGTGAATTAATGTAATTTTTTCCTCCTATCTAAACTAAAACTTAATAATAATAATAATAACTTGAAGACGGGTAATTACTTAGGAAAGATATAAATAACTTGGAAGAAATATGAATAAATAAAAGTGAACAATTACAAAAGTAATTAAACATACAGTCTCAACAAATAAAAGTCCTTTTTCTATTGAAATATATTCTTAAAACATACTCCCTAGCTCGTTCGAAAATTAGAGATATAAATTTGACTTTTGAGGTCAAACGACGACATATTAAACTTCAAATTGATGTGAATTTATTTAATTTTAGTTAATACAATTATTACAATTATATAGCATATAACAAAAACTATTAATCACAAAATTTATTTCATTATA
Source organism: Aralia elata (assembly GCA_034770075.1). Classification (NCBI taxonomy): domain Eukaryota; kingdom Viridiplantae; phylum Streptophyta; class Magnoliopsida; order Apiales; family Araliaceae; genus Aralia; species Aralia elata. The sequence continues at coordinate 1,359,351 of CM068385.1, read as the reverse complement.
ATAAACGTTTACGAGTCATACCAATTTTGAAATTTAATATTTCGTCGTTTGACTTTAAAAGTCAAATTATATCTTTAATTTTAAAACGGAGAGACTAGTTTTTATAATTAATATGAACATAACTTCTTTTTTTCCTCAACAACGCAGTCACGTTCGCAAATTTTATAATTGAGTGTTGATATATGTTCCTATTATGATACTTAAACAACTTAAGATCATGCATTAGTGATTTAGAGAATATATATATACAATGTATTATATGTAACACCAGGCAAATTTCAATTTGAAGTATGTGTGTGTATATATATATCACATTCTTATCCACCGTAACATTGCTCCTTTCAAGTATCCAATAACTCCATGCAACTATTCTTAAGGTTAAATGCTTTAATATCACTAGATATACTAAAAATACATACAATGTAATATTAACTCATTCCTACACCAGAGAATAAAAATCTTTTACCTTTTTTTATTATTTTATTTTTACTTTTTGTTATAGTCGAGGATAATTGGGAGAGTACTTATTAATTTGAAATGTTTGTAGAGATACGAAAGTCACGTTGTGATTTGTTCACCAATTAACGTGGGAGACAACACATTTAAGAATTGTGTGTTATTCAAACCATCAGTCGTACGTACTTATTAAAATAATAATATACTATACCAACAGAAGTAGTTTTCTTATTATATATAATAATTTCACACCAACATAAAAAGAAAAAAGAAAAAAGTACAACATATAAAATATTTAATAAGTACACACTAACACATGTTTTTGCTCCTTTATTTAAGATGGTTTATTTATTCTTCTTCAAATTAAGTCTTCTTTATTTATTCAGGCTACTAGGGAGCAAATCGGGAGCAGCAGCTTCTCCTTTCACTTACGGGAGCCGACAATAACACCTGCACGTACATGGATTTATAAAATATTAATAATAAGGTATTGCGACACATAAATGAAAGGCCGTGAATGATAGATCTCAAGAAAAATAATATATTTTGTAATTTTATATATTAATTTTTTTATTATTAATTACGTGAATAATTAAATTTAAGTACTAATTAACTTAAAAAAAAAATGTGTAACGTGGTAATCCACTCTTACAATCATATGTAATTCCAAGTATATATTTAGGTTTTTTGTAATTACAATTTGAAAGAATTTTTTTTTGTAAAATATATACGTAACAGGACTCTTGTCACAATATGAAAACTAATGACTTCATTTTATTATTTATTTATTTGTTCACAATATGAGAATGACATCATTAGTTTTTAGTGCTTTCGTGCATGATAAGTGTTTAAATTGTACCCTTCGTTATATATTGTTCATTTATATATATATATATATATATATATATATATTATAGGATTGTTTAATTTATTTATTTATTTATTTTGTGTTGCTCATGTTTTAACTCTTCCTGAATTATTATTTATATCAATTATCTATTATTAATAGAAGAAAAAATATTACAAGGCCAGCTTTGTGTGTGTGTGTGTATATATATATATATATATACATATACATATATATATATATATATATATATATATATATATATACAGTGAGGATCAGGTCCGGACTCCCGGACCTGACCAAAATCCGGACCCGGAAATTTTTTTTTTTTTTTTTTTTTTTTTGAAAAAAATTAATAAAAAATATATAATGATTTTTGGTATTGAAAAAAATTATTAAAACAGTGTTTTGGGTTTGATTTGGATACATATAACAAACAGTGTTATACAGTAAAAATAGAATTTGCTTACCCCATGCAATTTTATCACTAGTACTCTGTTCAGTATTATAGACCGCCAATAATTTTCCAACAATGTAATTGGGCTTCCCAGGAACCAGTGTAATCTGAATGCAGGAGGAAAATTATGGTGAAGTTCAGGTATAGCAAAATTATATACGGGAGGTAAGAAAAAACATATAGCAGCAGTGGTAAAGTTTTCTTTCAGATATATATGTTCACGTGTTTTAATTGTTTTAATTAATTTAAGAAAGGAAAAGCATGCATACATACAAGTTATAACATAATTACAAACCTGCACATATATATATATATATATATATATATATATAGAGAGAGAGAGAGAGATGAAAGTTGTTATTAAAACAATTTGTTGAGCTAGGGTGCTACGGATTTTCTAATCTCTGTACGAACTCCAGACATTAGAGAGAAAAAAAGAAGAATTTGTAGATGAGAAAGAAGAAGAGAGGTTTGAAAAAAAAATATTTTAATTTCATTTATATCATTCCCAGTATTTACAACCTACAATATAAAGGGATACATGCATGGCAATACAAGACTTTCATCTTAGCCATTTATCTCATAACTATTAAGTCTAATCACAACGCTACATTTATATATATATAGGGTCCTAATCTGTGGCAACCGGTTGCTACGGACACTATTCCAACAACTAAGCTATCATCCGTTGATTAAATGAATTAATGGCTGAGATCAAAAAAAAAAAGCCAGTCGCTACATGTTGTAGCGGCACTGCTAAGTGCCAAAATACTACAAAGCCCCCAAGTTTCCAATATAATAATATATTAACATCACATCATATATATATATATATAATAATAATATATTTTCCTCCTTGCCGCTACAACATGTAGCTGCTGGAGTCTTTTTTCTTTTTGCCATCCTTTGTCCCACTTTGTTGTCCCACTCATGGCTTGGTGCATTTTTTTGTTTCCAACACAAGTGAACTAATATTAATATAAAAATAAATATTAATATTGTTAATTATTAATATTAATATAAAAATTACATTATTAATATTGTTAATTATTAATATTAATATAAAAATCACATTATTAATATTGTTAATTATTAATATTAATATAAAAATTGCATTATTAATATTGTTAATTATTAATAAAAATTACATTATTAATAATTAATAATTAACAATATTAATAATGTGATTTTTATATTAATATTAATAATTAACAATATTAATATTTGTTTTTATATTAATATTAGTTACTTGTGTTGGAAACAAAAAAATGTACCAAGCCATGAGTGGGACAACAAAGTGGGACAAGGGATGGCAAAAAGAAAAAAATACTACATGTTGTGGCGTCAAGGAGGAAAATATATTATTATTATTATATATATATGATGTGATGTTAATATATTATTATATTGGAAACTTGGGGGCTTTGTAGTATTTTGGCAGTGCCGCTACAACATGTAGCGGCTGTTATTTTTTATTTTTTTTTAATCTCAGTCATTAATTTATTTAATCAACGGATGATAGCTTGATTGCTGGAATAGTGTCAGTGACAACCGATTACCACGCATTAGGACCCATATATATATATATATTTTGTTACATAGGGCGGGCAAGCAAACAACATTAATAAAAGCAAAGGAACGCATTGAAATAAAATACCTTGTCGGATTTCTGGTCTAGGTTTGCCTTCCCTAGATTAGACAAGAACATAAAAATATGTTAAAGACCAATTAAAGTTTGTACTCCTTTATTTATAATAATAAACAAAAAATTATGAGGTTAGCAGAATTATTATTAAGGGTGTTTGAATTATCTCTAATATGGAAAATTGATTATTTATGGAGACATAATTCCTATACACAACCAAAATTCCAACACAGCAGAGAATAAGATTAATGAATAAAATAAAATTAAGCGTTATATATGATACTATGATAGTATATATACCAGTTTGATCAGCTACAATGGGTTCCAGTTCGACAAAAATGGCTCCTGCCAATACAACAATGTATCAAAAGATTCATATGGCGGAACTAAAAAAAGAACAAAACATGCATGTATGTACGTAGTTGACATATATATATATATATATATATATATATATATATATATAGACAGAACATATCAAGAGTATACCTCTTATCTGACATATCAAGCATACCTCTTTTAGAGGCGGACTGGGCGACGTTTTGGTCCGTCGCCATAGATCCGGTCCGTCGCTATAGCTTTGGTTCGTCGCTATATGTTTGTCCGTCGCTAAAAGCTATAGCGATGAACCGAATTTATGGCGACAGACCAAAACGTCGCCCGGTCCGTTGTTAAAGGGGGTATGTTCTTAATCCGTTAGTTATATATATATATATATATATATGGACGATACCAGTTGCAGAATCCCCTTCAGATATTTTCCAATTGGTATTGATAGAAAAGGCATGTGACCCTGGAGTGAGGCCACTGATTTGGCCTTTTATTTGAACATGACTATCAGGTGGACATGCTGAAAACAAAAATTAATAAACTAGTTAGTTATCGATCTTAAGTTACACTACGGAAGCTAGGAGAAATTAATGAGCTTGAACCTATAACCTAAATGAATCTCGTAAATTAATACTAATATATTTAAAAATTAAACCAAATTTATATGTATATATTGAGTTCATTCCATGTTACCAGCTGGTTGCTCGAAGTAGATAATTCCACCTACATCGCTCTGGTTGGTTACAACAGGGGTTAAAACGGCAGTGGCTTTCGAAGACGCCATTTTGCTATGTCATTTATTTAATAAAAAATTGTCAGAATATGCTCCTTAATAGTAGTAAAATATTGATAATACATTATTACCAATCATCATAATAGTCAATTGAAGATAGGGGGAGAGAAGTTTTACCTTAATTATTGGGAGAATGTAAGATGGGGAGATGGAGAGAAATAGAGGGTGTTTGTTTCTTTTTATAGTTGAAGAAGATGAAGAAATTATTGCTATTCGATCCTCAATGATTTTAATATTTATTAATTTATCCAAAAGCCCAACTACCGCAAAACCCCGGTGTTACTCCCAAAATTATTTTATTTGTAAAAGGCTTATAATTTACTAATGGACACATAGTGCTGTATTTGAAAATTATGTGGATAAAATTAAAATTTTATAAAATTTAAAAGACTAAATATAAAGATAAAAAAAATAAATTAAAAAAATATAAAATAGTAATATATTTAAAATTATAAGGACAAAAGAGAAAAAAAAAAGATGCGTGACACAAAATCACCACACCTCCGCCGGAGGCTTTATAATATACGTATAGATTAAGACTTATCGTTAGTAGACTTTTGAGGGGTTGTAAGTAAATTACTCTACCTTGTATTCAAATTATATATATAGTATGTTTTAAAATTAAAAATATATTATATAAACATTATTTTAACTAACTATTAATTTTTACATAATTTATCTTTAAAGTTGAAAAATGTGATGAGTATATTATTGTTTGTTTGAGGCTTTGAATATTTTTGAATTAATATTTTTGTTATCGTATCTCTTCCGAAAATATATGAAATTAATTAGGATTCAACAATATATTAAAAATCATAAAGTTGGCATTTATAATTATTTATTTTGTTGTAATATAATTCCTAGGGGTGAGCATGTCGTTGAATAAATTTTTTTGTACATATTGACACATCTTATCCTCACTGTATATATCGTATTAGGCAAATCGGCGGGAAGAAATCGTCCGACCAAGAAAGAAATCATCCGGCCAACTCGCCTTCATCCGTTCACTCCGTTCAACCCCCCTCGTACGATTACCGACAAGCTAGAAATCGGTGACGAAAAAATCGTTTACATTTCAGTCTGTGACCGATTTACTCTCCTAAGATCACCGATCTGCTAATGTAAAGATTATTTTTTTCAGACAAATCAAGTTTTTGGAGAGAACTAAGAGGAAAATAACTGAGAGGCATGTGAGCGAAGAGAGAGAAACCCGCGTATCAAAACAAGGAGCAACTATATAGGTATGTATTTTAAGTGAGTATGTATTTTGAGTGGGTATGTACCCGATCCTCACTGTATATATATATATATACACACATATATAAATTTAAAATGGTTCACCCAACAAACCATAGTTTGTCGTTTACTTGAGGTTAAGGTTAGATTTAATGATAAATAAAGGAAATAAAAAGAAGACAATTCACATGAAACTCTTATGGTTTTCAAACATAAGCTCTAAAGAACATACTTTCTTCTTTTTTTCTTTCTAAAACCTATCATACTATAATTTAATTTAGAGATAGATTTCATCCTATAGACTTAAAAAAACCTTTAAATAAAAGGTTAGGAGGAAAATTGGGAGAAATTAGGAAAAATTTACCTTCAAGGCAGTTTTTAATCCTAAGTTTTTTGATGAATAACTCGAACATGAGATTTTTTGTTATTATTTATTTTGTTAAAATATAATTTTAAAGGTGAGTATGTAGTTGAATAAATTTTTTTATTTTTTTTGTACATATATGTGTGACGCTACTTATCCTCTTTTAAAGTATAATAGATAATTGAAAAATATATATTTGCGATTTTTATACACATACGTTTGTGTGTATAAATCTTATCACTTTTTGATGTTATACATTTAAAACTAATTATAATTTCATTACAAATTTAATTTAAAGATAAATTTCATGATTTAAAAGAATATTTAATAAAAAGTTATATTTTACTTTAATAAAATTTGGTACACTAAAAATTAATGCCAACTATCATCTACCTCCTATTTATTGAAGTTTGTTACGTATTCAAATGCAATAAAGTTTGCATTAGAAATTCTTCTTCTTTTCATTAATTGGCTTGAGCGTGAATTTTTAATTATAAATTATTCAACAAACAAGTTAATGAAGTTTTAGGTGGATGGTTAAAATTGACACTTTAGTATCAGGTTTTAAACTTTTAGGTATGTGAGTTGATCTTATATTTTTTATATTTTTTTTGTAAAGTTTATTTTTTAGATTATGACAGGCTTGGTTGATTATTAATATTTATAAATTATATTTATATTGCATTTCTATACGGGGACTAAAAAAAATACTTCATCCGTTTTTCATATAAGAGTCTTAATTGGAAAAAAAAATTGTTTGGCAAAACGATTATACTTCCTCCGTTTCAAAATATAATATTATTATTGACTTTTTAAAGTCAATTTAATATATTTTTAAATTTAAAATTAACATAAATTTTTTTTAATTTTAGTCGGTAGAATGTTAAATTTTATAAACTATCTAAAAAATATTTTTGACAGCATATTATGAAAAAGGTCTATAGTGCGATGCCCCCACCCATGTGAATATGTGATAATCAATAAATTATCCCTTCTTCCTAGACCTCTAGGCTACCGATGTCCCCACCCATGTGAATATGTGATAATCAATAAATTATCCCTTCTTCCTAGACCTCTAGGCTACCGATGCCCCCGCCCATGTGAATATGTGATATATCGGTCCGTGGCTATGGTTGAAGATGTCTCCATCATTATCTATTAGATTAGACCACTCATTTAAAATGTTTTCATGTCATTAAAGATAACTAGAAAACGATGGTAATAAATGAATCCTAGACTAGAACTAGACCTAGCAAATTAGGCCAAAGCCCGCGGGCCGGGCTGACTCGTAAAAATTGGGCTACGGGCTTAATATTTTTAGCCCACGAAAAGTTGGGCCGTTTTGGCCCGGCTCGGGTTTGGCCCGGTCCGCGGGTGGCCCGGCACGCCCGCATGTTATTTGTTACAAAAATTTAATACCAATGCTTCCACGAAGAGTTGAACCCAAGACCTCTCCAACTTACTAAATAAGTGTTTTGACCAACTGCGCTACAACAATTTTATACCTTAACCCATGTGAATATGTGATAATCAATAAATTATCCCTTCTTCCTAGACCTCTAGGCTACCGATGCCCCCGCCCATGTGAATATGTGATATATCGGTCTGTGGCTATGGTTGAGGATGTCTCCATCATTATCTATTAGATTAGACCACTCATTTAAAATGCTTTCATGTCATTAAAGATAACTAGAAAACGATGGTAATATATGAATCCTAGACTAGAACTAGACCTAGCAAATTAGGCCAAAGCCCGCGGGCCGGGCTGCCCCGTAAAAATTGGGTTACGGGCTTAATATTTTTAGCCCACGAAAAGTTGGGCCGTTTTGGCCCGGCTCGGGTTTGGCCCGGTCCGCGGGTGGCCCGGCCCGCCCGCATGTTATTTGTTACAAAAATTTAATACCAATGCTTCCACGAAGAGTTGAACCCAAGACCTCTCCAACTTACTAAATAAGTGTTTTCACCAACTGCGCTACAACAATTTTATACCTTAACCCATGTGAATATGTGATAATCAATAAATTATCCCTTCTTCCTAGACCTCTAGGCTACCGATGCCCCCGCCCATGTGAATATGTGATATATCGGTCCGTGGCTATGGTTGAGGATGTCTCCATCATTATCTATTAGATTAGACCACTCATTTAAAATGCTTTCATGTCATTAAAGATAACTAGAAAACGATGGTAATAAATGAATCATAGACTAGAACTAGACCTAGCAAATTAGGCCAAAGCCCGCGGGCCGGGCTGGCCCGTAAAAATTGGGCTACGGGCTTAATATTTTTAGCCCACGAAAAGTTGGGCCGTTTTGGCCCGGCTCGGGTTTGGCCCGGTCCGCGGGTGGCCCGGCCCGCCCGCATGTTATTTGTTACAAAAATTTAATACCAATGCTTCCACGAAGAGTTGAACCCAAGACCTCTCCAACTTACTAAATAAGTGTTTTGACCAACTGCGCTACAACAATTTTATACCTTAACCCATGTGAATATGTGATAATCAATAAATTATCCCTTCTTCCTAGACCTCTAGGCTACCGATGCCCCCGCCCATGTGAATATGTGATATATCGGTCCGTGGCTATGGTTGAGGATGTCTCCATCATTATCTATTAGATTAGACCACTCATTTAAAATGCTTTCATGTCATTAAAGATAACTAGAAAACGATGGTAATAAATGAATCCTAGACTAGAACTAGACCTAGCAAATTAGGCCAAAGCTCGCGGGCCGGGCTGGCCCGTAAAAATTGGCTACGGGCTTAATATTTTTAGCCCACGAAAAGTTGGGCCGTTTTGGCCCGGCCCGATTTTGGCCCAGTCCGCGAGTGGCCCGGCCCGCCCGCATGTTATTTGTTACAAAAATTTAATACCAATGCTTCCACGAATAGTTGAACCCAAGACCTCTCCAACTTACTAAATAAGTGTTTTGACCAACTGCGCTACAACAATTTTATACCTTAACCCATGTGAATATGTGATAATCAATAAATTATCCCTTCTTCCTAGACCTCTAGGCTACCGATGCCCCCGCCCATGTGAATATGTGATATATCGGTCCGTGGCTATGGTTGAGGATGTCTCCATCATTATCTATTAGATTAGACCACTCATTTAAAATGCTTTCATGTCATTAAAGATAACTAGAAAACGATGGTAATAAATGAATCCTAGACTAGAACTAGACCTGGCAAATTAGGCCAAAGCCCGCGGGCCGGGCTGGCCCGTTAAAATTGGGTTACGGGCTTAATATTTTTAGCCCACAAAAAGTTGGGCCGTTTTGGCCCGGCCCGATTTTTGCCCGGTCCGCGGGTGGCCCAGCCCGCATGTTATTTGTTACAAAAATTTAATACCAATGCTTCCACGAAGAGTTGAACCCAAGAGCTCTCCAACTTACTAAATAATTGTTTTGACCAACTGAGCTACAACAATTTTATACCTTAACTCATGTGAATATGTGATAATCAATAAATTATCCCTTCTTCCTAGACCTCTAGGCTACCGATGCCCCCACCCATGTGAATATGTGATATATCGGTCCATTGCTATGGTTGAGGATGTCTCCATCATTATCTATTATATTAGACCACTCATTTAAAATGATTTCATGTCATTAAAGATAACTAGAAAGCGATGGTAATAAATGAATCCTGGACTAGAACTAGACCTGGCAAATTAGGCCAAAGCCCGTGGGCTGGGTCGGGCTGGCCCGTAAAAATTGGCTACGGGCTTAATATTTTTAGCCCACGAAAAGTTGGGTCGTTTTGGCCCAGCCCGATTTTGGCCCGGCCCGCGGTGGCCCGGTCCGCCCCGCATGTTATTTGTTACAAAAATTTAATACCAATGCTTCCAGGAAGAGTTAAACCCAAGACATCTCCAACTTACTAAATAAGTGTTTTGACCAACTGAGCACATGGCCAAGTACCATACCTTGCTCCACCATAAAGTGACACTTTTCCCAATTAAGAACAAGATTAGTTTCTAAGCATCTATCTAGCACACAAGTCAGATTATCGAGGCATACATCTAAAGAATCACCATGTATTGTGAAGTCATCCATAAATACTTCAATGCAGTTTTCAAGAAAATCAAAAAAGATGCTTACCATACATCGTTGGAAGGTACCTGGTGCATTACATAGCCCAAAGGACATTCTACGATACGCAAATGTACCAAAAGGACATGTGAATGTGGTCTTTTCTTGGTCTTCGGGTGCAATCACAATTTGGTTATAACCTGAAAAACCATCTAGAAAACAGTAATAAGCATGCCCAACTAATCTTTCCAACATTTGATCAATAAAAGGAAGAGGAAAGTGATCCTTTCTAGTTACAGCATTTAACTTCCTGTAATCAATACAAACTCTCCATCCTGTCTGCATACGTGTAGGCACCAACTCATTATCATCGTTTTTGATGACTGTGATTCCAGATTTGTTTGGTACTACCTGTACTGGACTAACCCATTGACTGTCTGAGATGGGATAAATTATACCTGTATCAAGTAATTTCAGCACCTCCTTCTTTACTACCTCCATCATGGGTGGATTAAGTCTTCTTTGTGCATCTCTAGTGGGCTTGGCTCCATCTTCTAAAAGGATTCTATGCATGCACGTAACAAGACTGATACCTTTGATATCTGCTATAGTCCAACCTAAGACTGTTATATGGTCCCTTAGGACTCTGAGCAGTTTGTTTTCTTGTACTTTGGTTAGATTGTTAGCAATAATCACTGGTAGCGTCTCATTCTTCCCTAAAAATGCATACTTCAAGTGTGCAGGTAATGGTTTCAGTTCTAAGGTTGGGGCCTGCACAACAGATGGTAATAACTTTTGATGAGAACTAGGCAATTGAATAGAATAAATTGCATATTTAGCTGAGGTTTTAGGTAAAGAATGTAATGCAGCTACAGTCTCTTTCAAGTCCTGATTCTGCTCAATCTCTTCTTCTTTATCTAATTCCAAACTGTTGGTGATGGCAACCTCCAAACTTTCCTTTTGTGTGTGTTCAGAAGACTTCTGCACTAAAGAGTCAAGTACATCAATAGCAAAAACAGGGTGAATATCACTAGGATACCTCACGGCCTCATATATGTTGATTTGTATCTTTTCACCATCAAACTCCATGGTTAAGGTTCCATTGTTCACATCAATCATAGTCCTTGCTGTTTTCAAAAATGGCCTCCCTAAAAGTATATGTGCAGGATTTGGGGATTTATCATCATCCATATCCACTATGTAAAAATCTACAGGAAAGATTAGTTCATTCACCTGCACCAAGACATCTTCAATTACCCCTTGGGGGTAAGTGTTAGTACGATCAGCCAATTGAATAATAACACCAGTTTGTTTTAAAGGACCTAGATTTAAAGAAACAAAAATAGATAATGGCATGACATTAATTGAAGCTCCTAAATCTAGCATAGTTTTCTCAAATCTGGTATTACCTATTCTACATGGAATTGTAAACATGCCTAGAACTTTACATTTAGGGGGCATTTTTCTTTGAAGGACTGCTGATACATTCTCACCAACAATGACTCTTTCATTATTTTTCAATTTTCTTTTGTTAGTGCATAATTCTTTCAAAATTTTTGCATACCTGGGCACTTGCTTAATTGCATCTAATAAAGGAATATTCACCTCTACCTTCCTGAAAGTTTCTAGAATTTCTTTTTCTTGCTCATCCTTCTTTGAAGTTTTAGGATTCCTAGGAGAAAAAGGTAAATGATTAGTCTTTAGCTAAACATGAGTGTTAGGTTTTACCTTTGATATTTCTGCATCCTCCTTAGCCTTATCTTCCTCAAGTTCACAAGTAACTTTTGGTGCTTCCAATTGTTTTCCACTCCTCAAAGTTATGGTACATGCATTCTCTCTCGGATTGACAATAGTTTGAGAAGGTAGCTTCCCTGAACTTTGAGAGTCCAATCGACCAACTGTCGTAGCAAGTTGACTCATCTAATTTTCTAGATTGTGGATGGAAGTCCTTGTCTCTTGCTGGAATTGTTATGTTTGATTCATGAATGCCTTGAACATATCCTCAAGAGATGTTCCAAAATTAACAGGAGCAGCTTGTCTAGGTTGGTACTGTGGTTGAGCTGGTTGAAAACTTTGCTGCCCATTTGGGAAAACACCTTGCACTGGTGGCCTAGTACCTCCATAGCTCAAATTAGGATGATCCCTCCATCCGGAATTATAAGTGTTAGAGTAAGGATCATATTTTCTTTGAGGTTGTCCTTGATAATTCCCCACTGCATTTTCCTGTTGCATATTATCATCCTCTTATAGTGTTGGGCATGCATCTGTATTGTGATTTGTTAACAAACAAATACCACAAGCTTTTGCTGCTGGCATGTTTTCTGTAGCCATTTGACGAACAAGAGAAGTTAGACTTGCAATTTGTTGTTCAATAGCAAAAACTTTTACCTCATTCACATTCCTAGGTGAGAAATCAAGTCGACTACCAAATTGTTGAGAATTAGCTGCCATATTTGCAATGAGATTTCTTGCAGCCTCGGGAGTCTTGTCCACCAGAGCTCCTCTACTAGCAGCATCAATCATACTCCTATCTGTAGATAAAAGACCTTCATAATAGTATTGGATGAGGAGTTGATCACTAATTTGATGATGGGGGCAGCTTGCACATAGTTTCTTAAAACGTTCCCAATACTCGTAGAGGGTTTCTCCATTATTCTGCCTCACACCACAAATTTCTTTTCGAATGTTGGATGCTCTTGAAGCGGGGAAATATTTTCTAAGAATAATCTTTTCATCTCTTCCCATTTTGTGATACTTCCGGAGGGTAAATAGTAAAGCCAATCCTTAGCCAAATCTTTTAGAGAAAATGGAAAGGCTCTTAACTTGATTTGTTCTTCCGTTACTCCGGTAGGCTTCATACTTGTGCATACCACATGAAATTCCTTCAAATGTTTGTGAGGGTCTTCACCTGCCAAACCATGAAAAGTAGGTAAAAGATGTATTAGTCCAGATTTTAATTCAAAATGAGTATTAGCATCTAGATTAGTGAAGGTTATGCATAAAGGTTGTTGATTCAAAGTAGGGGCAGCAAGCTCCTTCAAAGTTCGGGTTTCTGCCATGGTGTCCTCTTCACAATTATTCCGAGCTACCTTCCTTAATCTACGAATTGTTCTCTCTATTTCTGGATCACACTTTAAATCACCTTGATTAGTGGATCGAGTTTTGGACATAAACAATCAAATAAAATTCAAATTACCTGAGTACAACAAAATAAATAAAGATAAAAATAATGATAACAAAGAAAAATAAACTAAAATCATTCCCCGGCAACAGCGCCAAAATTTGGTGTGTTGTCGCAAGCAACCAAAAATAAAACCTTACTGCGAAAGATAATAATGTAGCAGTGCAAGTAAGAGTCGATCCCACAGAAAGTGATTAGTCTAAATTTATGCTTTGTTTACCAAAAATGGGGGTTTATAATTTGATTTCACTAATTATCAAGAACAAAATTTAAAGTAATAAGAATAACCAATTAATTAAAGATTTCAGTTCTTCCGGTTCAGTATCACCTTTTTACAACAATAGAATAATTAAGTATAACAATATTTATCCTTCGATGAAATTAATAGCCTTAGGTAGTAACCAGCTCTACTACCCGAAACTTTCTTTAGATTATCACTTAATGAAACAAGCTTTTCACAAGATTCTAACTATTACACAACCTAGAACAAGCTCTCTAGATTTAATATAATAGTAGCATTAAAAACTAGGGAATTAGACTAATTCAAGCAACAATCACATAAGCTCGGATTATTTAACTTGTCTTCCGATAATCATAGTAATACTCAAAAGTTTGACCACAATCATGTATCACTAATTGCTACTTATGATTAGGAACAATATCAATTACACGTAATACCATCCCTTAATCTAGCAAATGAAATTAATCAAATTGACTTAACCGATCACATTAAACCAATCCGAATAAATATCATTCAACAATTAAAATAGATTATCAAGAATGAACTTCATGTAAGAAGAAATAAATAGCTTATACTTAATCAAACCATTACCTGTAAACAAAGTTCAACATCCCCTTCGAACTGAATAAGGGAACTAGCCTAACATATTAAGTCCAATGAATATTTTCTTGAATTCTAAAAGGGGTGAGGACGACAACCTCACTATGGAGGTGATCCTCTTTCCCTACTAATTTATAAAAGGGATGAGGACAACAACCTCACTATGGAGGTGATCCTCTTTCCCTACTAATTACACTAGAATTTGGAGAAGATGGAGAAGATGAAGAAGATGGTGTGTATTAGTTTGTGAATTAGCAAAATACAAGTCTAGCTTCACTTGGTATTTATAGGCACTCAAGTGTACAAGATGTCAAGATCCAACAACTAATCTTGGTCATGTGATTCAGCCAGCTAATGCAATCAAAAACCCAAAAACGTGCACATCATGAGAAGTCAAAATATGACACCAAAACTGATCAGCACCTTCCAAGCTAATTTTGAATTAGTAGACTGCCGATTTTGGACTTGGGCAAAGAACAAAAGTTGTAGCCCTGGAGTTTTTAATGAATTTGGGCTTTTGAATCACCTGATTTGGATTTGGGAAGCTCAAGTTATGGCCCAAATACTCCAACTGGTCCGAACAGGAATCCAGTCCATGCGGGATTCAGATCAGCTGTCTAAAAAGCAATATTTGGAGGCCCAAATGAACTTGGATTTTTGCTCACCATACCATTCCGGAAATCTTGAGAAATCTAATAAAAACTTCAAGAAGACCACATTTTTATTTGGAAACTTTAACATAATTCAAATCTCAACCGAAGCCCCAAAGGTCAATCTGTCCAAAAGCTCAATTTCCTGAAATTTTCAACTTTGACGTATGTTGGTAAAATGGTCATAACTCTCTCATCCGAGCTTCGATTTAGGCGTTTCAAGATGATCCGAAAAACTAAGAAATAGATCTATAAATTTTCTTCTTTGAGCTTTGAGAGAATAAGGCCTGATCAAGTGTTAATTTGAGCCTCAAGCGGACAGACGGATTTCAAAAGAATCCAAAAGTGCGAAAATAACACAATTTTCATTTAATGCCTCCATTTGCAACCTAAATCAAAATATAAGAATAGTGAGTACATTTAGGTGTCAAATAAGTATAAAAGACTAGATATTAAGAGATAAAAACATAACATATTTTATACTTATCAAAGGCTGAGATTAAAAGAGCTGAATTCTACTCTAAATAGGATTTTTAATTGGAACTGACTTGGAAGAGGGTTTTCTTATAGAAAAGAAGAGGATATTCATTAAAAGACAAATAACATACAGAGATTGAGGCGGATAACTGAACTTGGAGATTGGAGATTGTAGAGAAATATCACAAGGAATTCAGATTTGAGACTTGAAGATTGAATGACACTTACTGAGTTTTTTTTATTTTTTATTTTCCTATCTCATATTTGTAATTTAATTGTGACGACTTATTTGAAATTTTTAGTTTTAAATTTCAGCATGAACTAAACTTCTAATTAAGACTGCAATTGAACCTTTATGTTTATGGATTAATTATCTATTTAATTCTAATTATTTATTCATAGTGAGTTATCTATCGTATTTTTTGCTTATTAATTAATTGTCTGGCCAACAACTAGCGGGATATTCTAGGTAAATTCGGGAGATGAAATCTAGGGTTAGATTTAAATATGGTAGCATGTATTCTTAGTTATTTGCATGAGATGAATAACTAGGGTTGTGAATTGAATACGGATATCTCTTTTCGCTGTATGTAACTTTTGAAAATTAGTACTTAATGAATTTACCTCCTTTATTTTGCATAGGAATATCATAGAATTAATTGAGTTAGATAATTTTATTTGATCATTTGGGAAAGAGCTTATAAATAATATTGAATTCCTGTTAACAACTCTAATGGATTTAATAATTGGATGATTTAGGTAAATTAATTCATATTACATAATTGAGAATATTGTAATCTTAAGCCTTTAAATATCTGAATTTCAACCTTTGTGCTAGTTTTAATTTCATTTTTAAATACTTTTGCCATCATTTATAAATTGCGATTGTTTAAATAAAATTGAATTGAATACAGTACTAGTAGTTGATAATTATTAAACGGAAATTTCCTGTGGATTCGACACTCGTATTTATCACTTTATTACTTGTTGATTGTGTATACTTGCACATAATTGTCTTTATCTAAAATCGACAACATAAAGTATAATAGATAATTGAAAAATATATATTTGTGATTTTTATACAATATATATATATATATATATATATATATATGAGTGTGACTAGCTTCAGGGATGTAAACAAAAGAATTACATTAGTAACATTCAAATGTGAATTATGACGACCCGAGAAATCGGATAGCTTTATAATTAAGTTTTCAATATCTATTTCTAATAAAATAAAATTTTGTGGATATTATTATGTGTAAATGTGGTTGTATGTGTTTAAAGGTCAAATTATGACCTAAATTGAGTTTACGTGTTAGAATATACAATTATCGTAATTTCTCTTCCATTGTCGATCATTGTCTCCTGGTTGCAATGTTTCTTTCTCTCGTTCTATTAATTGAGTCATATCCACGATATCTGAATATAAACGAAGTTTATGAGAAATAAAATGTTGACGAATCTCAAATTTCAAACCTCGTAAGAACATCCGAGTCATGCGCTCTTCATTGTTCACTAAGTGGGGCACAAATCAGGATAGCTCAACAAATTTGGTCTCGTACTGTGAGACAGTCATATTGTTCTGCTACAACTTAATAAATTCCACTTCCTTCATGAAACGAATGCTCTTAGTAAAATACATTTTATTAAACAGTTCTTGAAACTCCGTTCAAGACATCTCAAGTGCTGAGTGATGTGTACGGTTCAGTAATTCCTACAAGTGATCTGCCTCTCCTCGTAGCATAAAGGTAGCGAAGGGAACCTTTTGATCATTAGTACAACGCAATACATCAAATATATTCGTCAGTTGTTTGAGTCACGCATCTGCTTTGAGTGGGTTCGACTTTTTAACAAATTCAGGTGGTCTTAACTCCTTAAACTGCTTGGTAGTGACCATTCACATGTTACCAGCGTTTTCATCGGTATTATGGGCAGAAGCTTCTCTCGCCTAGTTCTGCATGAATTGCATGAAATTCCTAAAAAAATCATCATTCATCATAGGTCAGTATTGTCATTTCTTGGGGTAACAAGAGAATTATTGCCCTCTTGATTTCCCGCATCTTGGTTACCAGTTGATGGGATCTCAATCGTTTCATATACTCCATTGATCATCTCCTGATTTTCAGATGTCATTCCTTAATGCTGCCAAAAAATAGAGGTTAATTAAAACAATTGACATGTCACATCTTATCCCTATATCCAGGTCGACAAATTAAATTATCAAATTTAACTTAGGTAGGACTCACACTAGTGAAAGATTTTACTCATCTCTCTCCTCCTAGTTCTAATCCCAGATCTCCACCAGAGATCATATTCCTAAACTTTGATACCAATTGTGACGCTCCCAAAATCGGGTCCACACAACCCAATTTGAGTCGTCAAAAATACATACTACAATTACAAATTTTTTTATTTACAACTATTATAACGTCGTGTTAAATACGATAATACATATGCTTTAAGTTCTCAGTACAATAATTGTGGCGTACATACACTACAAGAAATTGGGGCTCTTGCGAAGGAAAATTTGTGAATGAATTGTTTCCTTCTCAAATAAGTCTTTTTTGTGAGGGACTAGTGAAGGAAAAAGATTGTGTGACAAAAAACAATTAGCGAAAGAAATTTTCTTCACAAACTAATTTTTTTCTTTCGTAAATTTAAGATAGTAAAATAATAGTTGGCGCCTATTTTTTGTTGAAAAATGGCGAAGGAAATTTTTATTGATGAAGGAAATTTTATTCACAATATGTAATTAGCGAGAATTATTTTGTGGGAGAAAAATTCTTCATTACTTTGCTTGAAGTAAATCTCAGAGAATCAACAACGAAGGATATTTTCTTCACAAATCCTAAAAAAACATTCACTAATTTTTAGTGCTAGGCTGAAGGCTGAAGCTAACCTAAGACCAATGAGAATTTAACATATTTTAAAACTGCTAGTATGTTGGAATTTAACGTAATATTTTGTTGTCATCAATTTTATTATTCTAAAAAAACTATTTATCAAATTATAAGAAAAAATCTCTCTTTTTGCCTTTGTTCGTCACAATCAAACTCTCTGTTTCTCATTATCCTCCCTCCCCAGCACCCTCAAACCGTCCTACAAGGCTACAATCTACTAGCCATCATGAAAAATCCATCGCCACAGCAAGCCAAAACCCTCCATCACAATCCCAACCTCCCCACATACACCATTATCCCAACTCCGAACACCACCACCACCCCAGCGCCAAACATCACCCCCATCATCCAAACCTCCCCAAAACCCCTAAAGACCAGCCAACCAATCAAATTCGAAAATTTTACTAGAATTTTACTGTTTGTAACACCGTCGTCGCCAAACGACAACCTAAAGGAATAATCCGGGTGATTCGATAGTTCAAATAAAGCCTAATTATGCGAGAATATGAAGAACA
The DNA here is from genome assembly GCA_034770075.1 of Aralia elata. Lineage (NCBI taxonomy): Eukaryota > Viridiplantae > Streptophyta > Magnoliopsida > Apiales > Araliaceae > Aralia > Aralia elata. Next base: position 1,340,620 of record CM068385.1, on the reverse strand, counting down.
ATTGGCGAAATTAGTTTTTTTTTTTGCAGTTGTCGTTGACGGATCTTGCTTATCATCTGGGATGGACTTTCCTCGGCAAGTATATTTAATTCTAGCGAAATGGTACAACCCCGACTGATGAAAACTAGTAAGTCCCCTTTTTTTCTTTGCTTTTGCTGGTTGTTGCTAATACCGTGTTTGGTTTTGGATGAATTCTGATAGTAACAGTACATATACTATTTGTAGGGGTTTAGACTTAATTTGGGTTGTGTTTTTAACTCTAGATTTTTGTGGGTAAGCCCTGGGTATCTCAAAACCAAGTCATCATTCTTCTTAATTAGGCCACTGATATTAATTTATGGCAACAGAGTTGCTGCAAGGGATTAAGAAAGAACTTTTGGGTCATTTTATTTAGTTTCAATTATTTATCTAATTTTTGGAGAGTTTTAAAAGTTGAATGTATGTGGTGACATTATATTAATAATCTACCTACTACTCCACTTGAGTTGTGGGTACTAACTAATATAATGAATAATTGTTGGTGTTAATGTTAACATGTTGTACTAATGCTTTTAGAATAGAAGAAGAAAGTGGATGAACTTTGACTGATCATACATACTTGTTCACATCCACGATAGATAATGTTGTTGTAAAGAAAGAAAGAAAGAGTCACACACACACACACATATATATATGATTGCATATCAGTAGAGAGAGAGAAAAAAAGAGAGTAAGATTGCTTTAGTTGGGGTAGTGATTGGAGGAAAGATCTAGTATGGGTTGCTTGTTTGAATCTCTTTATGTCTATTTACTTTACTTTTATTGCTTTTTTGGGATATGGAAAAGAAAAGGAGGATACTGTAATTGACTGGAGTCTGTTTATGTTGGCGTGTCGGGTTTTGGAAGGTTATATGTGGTGTTTTTTTTAAAGGGGTTGACAGGGAGCCTGTTGTGTTGTCAAAATTTGGATGAGATGTTATTTCAGTAGTCTGTGAATCTTCTGCTGATCCCCTTGGGTAGGGGGTAGGCAAATGACCCTTTCACTTTTTCTATTTACCTTTCCATACAAAATTATATAAGGGATTAATATATAAACCTTGAGATTGTCTTAACAATTTTTATTTAAATTATATTAGTAGTATTTAAATGCTTGTTTTGTCCTTTAAAATGGAGCTGAGGAAGGAGGAGATGGATCAAAGAGTATAAAAATTAAAGGAAAGACGCATTAAGCTTTTTCTCATTGGTTAATTCAAGTATGATGGAAAACTAAATGGTGATTGTTATGACTTATGACTATTAAGAGGGTGTTTGACAATGACTTATAATTTGGTCAACCCAACTTATAAGTCATTTTTGTACTGTGAATGAAAATACAACAGTTGAAGATATGGATCTTGTTGTACAAACAACAGTTGAAGACATGGATCTTGCTGTCCAAGCTAGTCTCAAAGGCTGGAAATTTGTTTACCTTGGCGACCTTCAGGTACTTGTTTAAGTTTTCCATGTTCTTATATTTAGTACAAAATCACTTTCTAATGAGTTTATATATGACCATATTAGATGAAATTTCACCCATTTTAGAATCAACACAAAAATCACATTCTATTTTTTAAGCTATTAATGGTTTAAAGAATTGCTTCTTATCTAGCTTTGGAATTTACAAGCGCGTATTAAATTGATACTTATGATAGGTGAAAAGTGAACTTCCTAGTACTTTCAAAGCCTTCCGATATCAGCAACATAGGTGGTCAATTAGTCCTACCAATTCGTTTAGAAAAATGGTGATGGAAATTGTTAGAAACAAGGTAAGTTACCTTTAAAATTTATGGTACTTTGTCGAAAGGATAAATGAGATTGTGAGTAGAGTTAACTTAAGATGTTAAATTAACTTCTTCTTTTTAAATGGTTGCTGCAGAAAGTAAATGTATAGAAGAAGTTATATGTGATATACAGTTTCTTCTTTGTTCAGAAGATCATAACTCATATGGTTACCTTTTTCTTTTTCTGTGTGGTCCTCCCATTGACCATTATGGTTCCTGAAATTGATGTCCCAAAATGGGGAGCCATTTACATTTCTTGCATGATCACCACTCTCAATTCAGTTGGAACTCCAAGGTCTTGTATACTTTGCAACTTTGCTATCTTTTCTCATCTATTGGAATACTTGATACAATATCATGTTTTTGAACTTGTTAAATTGGAACTTGTAGGTCAATCCATTGATTATTTTACTGGATTCTATTTGAAAATGTGATGTCTTTTCACCGGACCAAGGCAACATTTATTGGACTACTCGAAGCTAAGAAGGCTAATGAATGGGTTGTGACTGAGAAACTAGGAGATGCTCTCAAGAACAAAAACAACAAAGCACCAAAGAAAATCCGGTTCAATATTGGAGACAGGTGAATATCCTTGCCATTCTTCTTTTTTAATTGTCATTTAGTTAACATATGCAAGTCTAAGCATAGCAAAATAGATACAACACACTGAATGGATTCAAAGCAACATAAAAAGTCCACATACTAAATCCCACTAACTCACACAATAATAATAGCTACTGAATATTCTTATTCTAATACACTAGATTAGGATTTGTTATTTTTCCTCCAAGTCATTAATCTCTTCATTATGAGTTAGAAATTAGGCATTTGCCTTTAAAAAAAAATTGGGTATAGCCCCAAAGATGTAGAAATGAAACGAATTCCTTACCTACTCTGTTATAATTAGATGGATTTGCTTAACAATAATTCTCTTCTTCCTTGGTCTATATACGAGTTAACTAATGAACTTGGCTTTCTTTGTTGGTGGCATATAATTTTTCTCTCTTTGTACACTGATTGCGAAAGTCTCATATAACTTAATTTTGTTGCATATAATGGCACCGTATAATGCTTTCTGTTGTTACTATTATATTTTGACGCGCGCCTCATTAATCGTACACTTCCTCTCCCATAATCTAAAAGATTTAGATAATGGAATGTAGGATTACAAAACTATATACTGCAACAATGAAATACTGATCCTAGTTCTTTCGATATTGCTGCTGGAGTTTGTAGAATTTTTAAGCAACTTTATCCTATTCATGTAGATCATGTCATGTTCGGATGTTCATGTAGATCATGTCATGTTTGTGCATGTTTAGCTTCTCATATACGTAATCAGCAGAGTACTAAAGCACTAGCATAAAATATGGCTCTTTGATTATCACCAATTTTAGTCTTTTTGGCTCAAATATGCTTGTGCTCTGCTATGGTTTTAATTCTTATGGGTTTACTTGGTGACTTGAACATATATGTGTAATTTTGTATTAGATTCATGGATGCTAAAAAGCTTAATTTTATTCGGAATGTAAACTGGTCATGAAAATGTTAGGGATTAAATGACTAAATAAATTAGCAGCAACCAAGAAAATCTCAAATGCATGATCAAAGACTATTGGAACTAAAAATTGCTATATACACCAAGTAAACCAACTAACAGACAAACTTGTGCCAAAAATGTAGCCATAGAGTATCTTAAGTTTCTCAAGATATTTATCCTTTCATTATATGAGTAGAAGCAGAACTGCAGAGATTTTGCATGCCAGAACCCTCTAAAACACAATCATGTATCAACTTAACTGTGCCATCAATAAATGCCCGTGTACCTCTCTTAAAAATCATGAAATACACTTTCTGAGCATTTGATCCCTGAGATCAAATAATGAAGAAAGCAATAAATCTTAATATCCACAAATTGTGGAGAGTATCACTACATTTTGTAATTCAATAAGATCATTTTCTGCAGGGAGACCTCCTTTACTGACCTCTGCTCTTGATTCCAAAAATTGTAAGTTCTTATGGATACTATGTAAGTTTAGGGAGTTGTGCTCCAAAATGTCCTTCAAAACATTAAAGACTCTAGAACCTTCAGACATATTCCTGCAGAGCATGATCATCAAAATTTAAAGATGCTCTTGCTTTGGAGTTAAGAAAGCTCAAGTTTCAAAGCGTACTTATGAACTTCCTTCAATCCTTCCGTTGATCGTACGCCACAACCATCCGTTGGTATAGATATTAATGAACGTATAACTAAAATGGTATAAACGAAGTTTACGAACTTCCATCAAACATTTACCGACTATGAATCAATTGAGGTATTTACTGATAGTTATATTTTTGTCTTTATCCTTCATTAATCTCTCTCTCTTAATTTAAGTTCACCAGTTTTATTTTTTCTTATTCCTTATCTTATTGAAATTGAATTTTGGTGTTTCTCTTGCAGCATGAAGTTTACAGGCCCAACTTTGATTTCCTTGAAGAAAATGACGATGAAGTGGACCTAACATGACATACACTTCATTCCTTGTAGTTCGTTGTTATTCTTTCAGTTTTCTTATGTTAGTTAATAAATATTGTAGGTACTATGGTATTTGGGAGACCAAGATACAATAACAAATTTTGTAGTTGTCGTGACTTGAACAATATCTATTTATATATGGAGTATTGGTTTTAATTATTGTCTCTTTATGCATTAGTTTATCAATTAGTTTGAAACAAGTATGACATTTATATTAACTTGAAATATTAAATTTAATATTTATTATAGCAAATATTAATAATAATAATAAAAAATATGAAATCGTTGATTTGAAAATTAATTATAATTTACAATGAATTTTGATTATTTACCAATTAATTTTTTATTTACAAATTTATAATTTGTGAATGATTTTACTTGAGAAATGGACATTAATGAAGGATTATTTCCCTCACTAAATTTTTTTCTAGTTAATTACTTAGTCATCAATGAAGGAATTTTTCTCTCACTAATTTGAAAAAGATTCTCAATTTATAATTAGTGAAGGAAAATCTTCTCTCGTCAAATAAATTTTTTCTTCACAATATATTATTTGTGAGGGAATAAAGTTATTCACTAATTTCAAATAGTCCTTCTTAAAATATTATCTGTGAAGGAAACCACCCTTTCACTAAATAACAATATTCCATTACCAAATATAATTTGTGAATAAAAAGTTATTAACAATATATTCTTCACAAAAAATATTTAGTTACAACTTAGCAAAGGATACCCTATTGCGACGAGGTCTTATGCGAGCAATCGTGTGAAGGAAATATTTCTTCGCAATAAATCTCTTGTGAGTGATATATTATATCTTGTAAAGGATTTGCCATTCACTAGATGCCCTTTTTGGTGTAGTGATAGTATGATAGTATTCAGACCAAATTAAGTCTTTAATACAATCATTGCCACACTATATTACAATATGTTGAGGATTATTACAGTTACACACTCGGACCATCACTCCATTCCTCTCTTTTTCCCGCCAGACCAGCTACACTCTTATTACCTGAAAGGAATCGTGAAGCAAAAGGGTGAGCACAAATAGCTCAGTAAAAAATATCATAACTAAGATAAATAAATTATCATTAGCCTTCCACAATAATGAATCAAATATTTAGAACATATGATAGAATATATAAGTTTTCAACAAATAACTGCAGTGGAATAAGCAATCCATTAAAAGAGTCAAATAGACCATAATGTCTATGATCTTCTCCGGTTGAAAAATAAAATCACCTCAATATTTTATCTCTGTAACACTAATCAACAGTTCCTCTTTGCATCCAAGCCAAAGAGAAACTTTCACCACTTGACCTGTAATACCAACACTCATGATTATACCAATTCTCGGTTCCTGGTCATAATCATATCAATTAAATCATCTTTGCACTCAGGCCAAAGATATTCATTTATAACACCTATAATCATCATCATCATCATCTCAACTAACAACTCATCTTTGCACTCAGGCAAAATATATTCAATTATAACACCCATGGTCATCATCGTCTCAACCAACAACTCATCTTTACACTCAGACCAAAGATATTATAACACCCATGGTCATTATCATCTCAACCAACAACTCATCTTTATAATTAGTACAATAATAATGATATGATGAATAGACAGAAATAATTACAATAATAATAATAAGAATAAATAATAGTGATTTACCTAGAACCTAAATTGTCAACATGATATCCAAAAAATCGAGTTGAATTCTTGATTGAATATAAAATTTAAGAAAATATAAGTTTCACATTTCTAATATTACAATTAAAATTTAATAGTAAGATTCAAGTAAAAATATTAGATGAAGCACAAACTATTAAGGATATTCTATTAATTTCAGGAATTTTCACCATTTAATGATAAAGCTGTATAAACAAAAAATAATCTCTTACCATAATATGGAGTATGAAAGAAAATGATATCCCTTACCTTAGTAGAAGATTGAATTTGACTGTTAAATCGAAGATTTACTTGGAAAATTCTTGCACTATTTGTAACACTCAAAGTATCCTTATACTCAAAAGAAATGCTTACAATATTGTAGTAGAAGAATTTTGTATTTTTGGTGTCTCTCGTTGTTCTACTTAGTAACCTATTTATAGGAGGATGGTAGTGTACTACGTTTGACAACCTTGCAGGCTCGGTTAAAAATGTTCGCCTAACTTTTTTTATTATAAAACAGATAACTTTATATATATATATATATTCTAATAATTTAAATTTGACATGCCAGTTCAAAAACTTGGCATGCAAAGTTAAAAAATAAAATAAAAATCAAGTTGGAAAAACAAAAGGATGTGTGAGACAACAAAACTTTGCAAAAGAAAAGGTTGTCCAAATTTGAATCATTGTGGGCCTTCTAGCATCTCATTATTTTAAAATTTCAAAATGTGGGCAAAAGAATTCAGCATCCGCCAAAAGAAACACACCAACTTTAAAAATAATTAAATGGTCACCCAAATAATTCAGTATCTTCCAAAATCAAAAGAGAAACACCAATTTGAGAAAGTAATTGAGGGGCCACCTATATGTAAAAGAATTCCATATCTTCAAAAGAAAATCACCAATTTAGAAAATAATTGAGGGGTCACCCCTTTGTAAAATTTGAACAAACATCTACCACATATCTCCTATCCTACCTAGTTTTAATCCACACATTTTATTCATCAATTATTCATATCTGTTAAAACTTGAAACATTCATCCACAATTAATATTATAGACTCTCAATACTGACAATCAGATCGTTCTCAGGAAAGAGGGGCCTTCTTTAGGAACAACGCGCAATTAAATAACTCTTTTCTTTGACAGAACTTCTAGATATTGTTAATAATATTAACTAGTCTAATAATATCATATCAAATAATATAAGTTATCGTGTCGTGTCAATTATTGATTTAATAATATGAAATACTGTGCAGTTGCTACTGTGCCAATTATTGAGTTAATAATATGAAGTACTGTGTAATACCGTGTGATACTGTGGAATGTCATGTGCCACTGTACTAGAATACCGCGTGCTATTGTGTGTTACTGTACTTTTATTACCGGGTATTTTAACAGTTACAAGTGATAGTACCATTGACAATTTTTACTAAAAATATTATTTATGTCGTTTTCAGTATCTGACAATTAGTCGTTATGGGGGCCACCAATATTTTGTTATTTCGGCGCCGTCGTACTTTACCGAATATAATATTCGCCGTCGGTCCATTTGAAATCCTCGACCGAGTAGGAATTGTGGCCTACAGACTAGCCTTACCGCCAAGCATGTCTCGTGTTCATAATGTTTTTCACATATCCATGCTACGTAAATATGTGAAAGATCCAAACCACGTTATTGAATTAGAACCAGACGAGATAGTAAAGGATTTAACGTACGAAGAGATACCTGTCAAGGTCTTGGATAAGAAGGAACAAATTCTACGATCAAAGGTTATACCTCGAGTCAAAGTTTTATGGAGAAACCATGATATAGAGGAACTAACCTGGGAGTTAGAATCTGAAGTGAGAGCAAGGTATCCTCACCTCTTCGATATGCCAGGTAACTACGTAAATTTCGGGGACGAAATTTCATAAGGAGGGGAGATTGTAAGACCCCGATAATTTTAATAAAGAGAATTTGTTTTTTCTTCTTCTTCTTATTATTTTTTTAAACAGAAAGGTGTTAAATCGATAATGATAAAGTTACTAGTGAAATGTGAAAAATTGAGAAGTCTAGTAATAAAGCTAAATCACTATTCACGCGATCACTATTCACGGGGGACTATTCAAGCTAAAAATGCTTTTATACTTTCTTCGACATTTGAATTACATCATAATGTTTATATGAGCTGGATACGAAATTATACGGTATAAATACGAAAGTACTATTCATACGAATATACTATTCATTTATACAAAAAAGTCAAACATGTATGTCGGGGAATATTTCTTTTGTCGGAGAATATTATATTCGATACCGTACGACGGCGCTGAAATAACAAAATATTAGTGGGCCCCACAATGGCAATATTGTCAACGATAGTGGGCCCCATTGTCGGATACTGAAAACGACAGTATGTTGTCAACAGTATTATCACCGGCAACTGTTGAAATACCCGATAATAAAAAGAATAGTAAAACGCGTTATTCCACAGTAGTACGCGGTATTTTACAGGCACACGGTGTTGCACAGTATTTTAAATTATTGATTCAATAATTGATAAAGTAGCAATTGCACAGTATTTTGATTCAATAATTACAATAATATCTGCATGGTAATTTTTATTATTTATCACGACATTGTAACTCATATTATTTGTTATGATATTTTAGCATTATTGACGGATTAAAAGTGGAGTCTAACTTAGGGGTACCTGATTGAAATTATGAAATTCACATGATGTGAACTATTGGTTCACATGATGGAACTATTGGTTCACATGTGGGAACTATTAGGGGATGTTATGCAAGATTGATAATACTTGAGGGATTATATTAAAAATAGAGGCAAAGATGGAGGTACTAAAGTGTAATAAGTCGAGCCCTTTTTGTGCAATTAATGAAACTTGGTTTTTCTATAAATAGGAGGGATTATCTTAAGAAATCGTCACACCTTCCTTGCATATACTCCCTATCTCTCTAAATTTCTTGAGTTCTCTTAGTGTGCTAGGCTATTGTGAGTATTTGTGAGAATACTAGTATGGTCCAAGTTAGTAAGCTTCATAGAAAGCAACATCCAGTCACTTGTTAACGAAGGTAGGAGATATCATTTCTTTCATACTCTTATGTAATATCATTTGCTTCCTTGTTCGTAAGTGATATTATACTCATAAAGGTTGTTATTCATTCCTTATTAATTTGTGGGGATAACTTGTCCGTGCGGATTGACGCATGTCTGGTGAATACCCTTCTGTATTCATTCCTTATTACTCTGTGAGAATAACCTGTATGTATGGAATGTCGTACCTGGTGAATACCCGTCTGTATTCATTCCTTATTACTCTGTGGGAATAACCTGTATGTACGGAGTGTCGTACCTGGTGAATACCCTTATGTATTCATTCCTTATTATTCTGTGGGAATAACCTGTATGTACGGAGTGTCGTACCTAGTGAATATCCTTTTGCATTTGTTCCTTATTAATCTGTGGGTATAACCTGTCCGTGCGGATTGACGCATGTCTGGTGAATAACCCTTTGTATTCATTACTTATTAATCTTTTGTGGAAATAATCTGTCTACGCAGATTACCGCATGACGGGTGAAAACCCATTTGTAGTTTCATATATTCTGTTATACTCGTATAACATATCATTTCTTTTGTACTCTTTAAGGGATATCTTTTTTCTTTCACATTTCTCCATTTAAGAAATCTCTGTTGTTTCCAAAACCTTATTTTTAAATGGTGAAAATCCCTGAAAATTTGTAGAATATCCTTAATAGTTTGTGCTTCATCTAATATCTTTTCACCTGAATCTTTCTATTTCGTTTGATACAATATAGTTGAATCATAAGTTTTATTTCTTGAATATCATTCTTGAATTTGACTCCACAAATTGGTCATCATGTTGGCAATTTGGTCAATCTTCGACACTGATTAAATTATAAATCCTTTCTTATCCTTAATCTCACTGTGTTTATTTTGTATCATTGTCATCATCCTCATTCTCATTCTCATACTTAAATTGTGGTGATAGTTCTCTTTGGCCCGTAGTGTAAAGATGAACTGGCGTGATATGATTTTGATCAAACTATGTATTGGTATTATCATGACTTTTGGTGTTACAAACAAAGGCGTATGGTAAAAGTTATCTTTGGCCCGTAGTGCAAAGATGAACTGGCGTTTGGCATGATCATGACCGGTGATGTTACAAATAAATATCTTTGGCACATAGTGCAAAGAGAGGCTGTTGAATATAAACTGTTGATTTGGATGTTCATAAACAGGGATTGTTGATTGGTGTTACAAGGATAAAATATTGGTGGTGATCCTTTAACTTATAGAAGATGGTAGATATTATAATCTACTTGACTCTTCTAATGGATTGTTCGTTCCGCTGCAGTTGTTGTTATTGAACAATTATAATATCTTTAAATCTCTGATTTATTTTGGTTGAAGGCTAAAGATAATTTTATTCTTAATTATCTTAGTCATGATATTTCCTACTGGGCTATTTGTGCTCACCCTTTTCCTTTGTTCCATTGTTCTCCTCAGGAAAAGAGAGTGTAGCAGGGACTAGCCGGGGAATGGAGTGATGGTCCGAGACAATAGAAATATCTCAATACAATATTATTAGTGTGACAATAAGTGTATTGAGAATTTAAGATGTATTTGTATTGTGTTGTCGTATTTTGCACAACACTTATTAGTTGTAAATGGGAAAATTCGTATTTGTATCTGTATTTTGTAGAATGTTATTGGCGACTCAAAATGGGTTGTGTGGACCTATTTTGGGGGCGTCACACAAATGCAAATTGAAAATTTTCGTGAACTGTTAAGCTTTAAAGTTCCATATTTTCGAACTGTTTGAGAAGAACATCAATGCCATTTGTTTTGGCTAGATAGGTGTGATGGTGAGTTATTGAAATATTTAAAATTCTTTATTGTTGGTATTAAGTAGAGGTAATCCAAACCAAATTGTATTAGTGCGAATTCTGGTGTCAAATCTGAGATAAACAACGCTATTAATTATGGGCATTTTTAATCGATAAATTCGATAAGACCAGATGGGGTCAAAACAAAATGGAAAAAAATGTCCGACAAGACCAGATGGGATCAAAATAAACGCATATAGTCGTTTGACCTTGATATGTTATGCATAATATAGGGTATGATAAGCTAGCTACCTAGAGTACTTGCGGAGCTTACTTACAGTCTTTGTGATCGTAAATAGTCTATTGGTTTACAGTAAAATGACTGTTAAGCCTTTTGATGAGGGAGAGAAGAGAAAAAGTTTAAGGTCTTGATGGCCGCTCAGTATGTCGTTTCGAAAATGTTAAACGAAAGGAAAATTATTATTCCGGTTTCTTCGAAACTGTTTCACAACTATTGATCAGTTGTTGGAAATTTCAAAGTATATGTTGATACTCATTATGTTATTGTTTATTCAATTGTTATAGTTGTTGGGCAATTGAATGCTCACTCTTACTTTAAATAAAATATTTTCAGCTAAGCTGAGCGGGCTGAAGAATCTGATGAACCATGTAAAGGAAAAGTATATGATTAGAATATTATATGCTATTTTATATGTATCTGTTGTGGCGGATAAAAGTCACAGTTATATTGATGCAATAGATAAACGATGTAATAATTATTATTTGTATGTACTGAAAATGTAAAGTTGTTAGAACCTGGGGTTAGAAGGCGATATTTTGTAATATATTAAAATTACATTGATGTCTTAAGATTGTATGGGTGTTTATGTTGAATGATTAGTACCATAACACACTGGACCCGGATTTAAAGGTAGACTCGGATTTGAGGGGCGTTACATGAATATTCGACAATTGTATATAATATGTAGTTATTTAATTTTTAAACAAAATTTGTAGTCATTCTAATAATAGTAGTAAGTCAATTTAAAATTCAAAAAATATATTTTATAACCACTATAAAATAAATTAAAAATAATTTTATTTAAAAAACAATCCGTGCTTTGCACGAGCACATAGATAGTCTATATAAATATATAATAAGACAAAATGTGATTTTTTGGTCTTCTTTAGTGATCAATGATATTATATATATATATATATATATATATATATATATATACACACACACACAGATACATATATTTACTTTATCAAAAGTGATTATATTCACTTACAGATTCTCTACGTGCACCAAATGACCCAATAGAAAAGCCAGTTGTGACCCTCTGTTCACATCTGAAAAGAAATTCCATAACATCTAGAAATACCTTTATACATAATTACATATGATTTTGTTCTCTAAATATTAGCATGCACCGCAGATATATATGATATTATTACTCCCTTGATTTTAGTATTAGAGATATATTATACTTTTTTTAATCAGTCTTAAAAATTAAAAATATATAAAAATAGATTTAAAAAGTGTTATGACAAACTATGACAAACACAATAAATCAACGCAGAAAGATAAAGACAATAACACAAGGTTTTACGTGGAAACTCAAATCGGGAAAAAACCACGGAGAAGACAGAAGAAATCCACTAAATAAACATTTGAAGGATACAAGATAGAGAGAGAATTATTAGAATACTTCTGAATGAATCTGAATGTCTCTTCCCCAAAATCCTAGCACCTATATTTATAGGCCATAGGAAATTTCATAACCAAATAGATACTAAATTGAGTATAATTAGGAAAGATAACTTTCCTTAAACTAAAACGGATTCTAGGTAATACCTAAATCCAAATCCAATAAGGAACTAGATAATACCTAAATCCAAATCCAATAAGGAATCATGTCATACCCAACAAATCTCCACCTTAACTTGAATCCTCCAAATATAGCACAAACAGCGAACTTTCTCCTCTTCTCAAAATGCACAACTCAAGTGCATCGAACACTAACCGGGTCCAAGCAATGTTCGAACTTGGTATGTGGTAACGACTTTGTTAACATGTCAGCTGGATTGTCTGCAGTACCAATCTTCAAGACCTAAATGTCGCCATCTTCAACAATGTCTCGAACAAAATGATACCAGACATCAATATGCTTCGTCCTCTCATGATACATCTGTTCCTTAGTCAAGTGTATATCACTTTGACTATCACAATGGATAATAGTAACTCCATGATCCATGTTGATCTCTCCAAACAAGCCTCGCAACACATCATTCAAAAAGCACAACTGAATTGTCAAAAGTGTTTTATCATCCATAGTTTCCCATTCTGACTCAGACATCTTGCTAGCTTTCTTCGTCTCCCAATCCGTATCAGACATATCTACAGGCTTCACTGGCTTCCCTATAATGGCTTTCTTCAAGCCTTGCTGAGTAAGAATAGCCTTCATCCGAACCTGCCAAAGACTGAAACTAATATTCCTATCAAATTTGTCAATATCAAATTTCGTTGATGAAGTCGAACTCAATGCCATAGTATGGATTGATAATAACCAGGCTCTTAATACCAGTTTGTTATGACAAACTATGACAAACACAATAAATCAACGCAGAAAGATAAAGACAATAACACAAGGTTTTACGTGGAAATCCAAATCGGAAAAAAACCACGGAGAAGACAGAAGAAATCCACTAAATAAATATTTGAAGAATACAAGATAGAGAGAGAATTATTAGAATACTTCTGAATGAATCTGAATGTCTCTGAATGCCTCTTCCCCAAAATCCTAGCACCTATATTTATAGGCGATATGAAATTCCATAACCAAATAGGATAGGAAATACTAAATTGAGTATAATTAGGAAAGATAATTTTCCTTAAACCTTCTAGGTAATACCTAAATCCAAATCCAATAAGGAACTAGATAATACCTAAATCCAAATCCAATAAGGAATCATGTCATACCCAACAAAAAGTGATATAATATTTTTAATTTATATTTTTATTATAATTTTTTGCTTTCTACGGGACACTTACCTAGTCTATATAACTATTTAATAAGACAAAATATATAATTACCTCCATTTTCTAAATATAATTTTCAATCAACAACCATTTAAAATTCATTAAATGGGTACTTTTGGTCTCACATGACAATTTATTTTATTTGTCAGCTTAAATGAATATTTTGATTGGTTAAATTATGTCATCTTGATTGGTTGAATTATGTCATATATATATATATATATATATATATATATATATATATTGGCGCTTTGTAATTGGACCAAAAAATTTAGTGTTCTATAGCCTCATAAGGAAATAAATGGAAGAAATAAGGCCATGTGTACGCCTTTTACCGTTTGTTTAAAAAAGAGAAAAAAAAAGAAAAATGTTACATTGCCACTGGTTGACATTTTAATTCAATGCGTTTAAATTCAACAAGAATGGTTACTTCTTCTGTAAAAAGAATTGTTATATGAATATGAATTTTATTTATTACTCCTTTTATTAAATAAAAAGAGTTTCATATTGACTTCTCATAGCTAAGAAGCTCACCAACATAGTGTAAAATACAAAATTCATGTATCAAAGATTCTAAAATTAATTATAAAAATAATACATCAAATATATAAATATATTCAAATAAGATTTTTGGAAAATAATTATTTAACTACTAAATTTTTATTAGGAAATTAAGTTGATTAAATTATATAGTGAAGGTTTGTTCAGATAACTATTAAGGTAATGTAGTGTAGATTTATTTTTGGTTAGAATTCTAAGAAGGTAAATGTTATATTATTATAAAAAAAATTATTTAGGTAAGTACTGGAATTATATTGTGGTTTACATTGTATTAGCAATCTAAATAAAAAAAATTGTTAGAATTATTAATCCAAAGTCCTATAATTTAACTGTTATTAAAACAAAATTTAGTTTTTTGGTCTTCTTTGGTCTTTAGTATGAGACTAGAATTTAACTATTATTAAAACACTTTTTAAAGTATCCCTAATTTTATTTTATTAACTACTATTAAAACATTTTTTAAACCTAGAATTTAACTAGTTACAAAACACTATTTATGATCGTGAAAAACTTTAGAGTATCTTATTATATTATAATAATTCTATTTCTTATAGAAGTCATTTAGTAATATTGATTCTCATGAGCCTAAATTAAAATATCTATGGATCATTGTTAAATATATAATTAGTACTGACTATATATTTAATAATGATATATCATATAGTAACAAATTATTATACTTTTATATTATAATTATCCGCAAACTAAAATATTGAAACTATATTAAGTTGGAGCAATTTGAATAAGTATTTATAACATAAACGGTATAATTATTATAATATAGATATGCTAAAATATATAGTCGTAATAATTAATTAGGATTAACTTATAAAGATGTATAATGATAGTATTTTTTGAGTGCTTAGTAATTTTTTTTAAAGAAGACAAAGCACGAGTTTATTTTATCTGTTTGTAGCTATCATATATCTGTTTCATATATCTGTTTGTAGCTATCCTTGAGGATGTCTCCATCATATCTATTTGACCACTCGTTTTAAAATACTTTAAAATCATTAAAAATACTAGAAAACGATGTAATAAATCAATCCTAGACTAGAACATAAAAATCTTAATGTTGAGATTGTTCACCAATTAAGCTGGAAGGCAACACATTCAAGAATCTTGTGATATTCAAAACGGTTAGGTAGCCATTTATAAGAAAAATATAAGACATTTTCCTCACTACTCCTTGATTATATATGGTGTGAAATTCATTCAAGAATATACATGCGACAAATATAATGACGGAATTGAATTATGAGTAACAGATAATTTTAAGCGATAAAATAGAATAATAATGTGTATGATCTTTTTTAATTTTTATCTATATCATGTATCTACATATGTCGTAGACATTTAATATCTAAATAAATTTATCACCGGGTTGTTCAAGAATTGGTTGCGTACATAATTCTTTGTGTTGTTTTAGGTAGATAGCATTTGTGTGGTGAAGAAGAAAAATATAAGACCTTTCCTTATAGTACTCACGTTCCTTGATTTTATGGTGTGAAACTCATTCAATAATTGTTGTGTAATCTTTTGTCAAGGACATTCTCCACATATAAGCAAAATAATTTATGAGGAGTAGTGATATGAATACAAACTATACACAAAATGCGCACTAATATTATTATAAAAAAAATAGAAAACGAAATAAAATATTTTATATATTTTCAGGGGTATACAATACATATATAAGATCGCTTTATTTGGTAGACATAATTATATATTCGAGTCTATCTCTTAATAAAATCAATATAATCAAATTTATTTGGATAAAATCAGTGCATTCCCTATATTATATAACAAAGAAAAGGTTTTTACGTTTTCTTGTTTTTCTTTTCATGACCACCTTTTTTGACGGTCCCCAAATCTCTAAAATGAGTTCGGATCAGTTGTTTCAAATAATGTCTCATCTGCTCAACAAAAAGATTGTATCATGTATTAATTTTTGGCTAACTTTTTTTCAACAAATAAAATAACTCACTTAAATTTTTAAAAAAATAATAAGAATTCTGTTCTTGTTTCTCCCAGTTCGCTAATTCTGAATTCAGAGGCTTAATTTCAAATATCTTGGATAGAGAGTAGTTATGTGAAATGGAAACTCTTTCTCAAAATTCTCTAACAATTTTTTAACATTCAGGAAAGATAACTCAAATTATTGGTAAAACTTATCCTGCCACAAACAGCTAAATCACTCAATATTTGTGGAACTAAAATTACTCAATGTTTTAATCCACAAAATTTAGGCTTTTAAGTTTTTACTCGACTTTGAACTATAATTCAAAATGTATATATAACTACGAAGGATTGATTTATAAAAACTAAATATTAAATTTTAAAATTATACAAAAACTTAATATTAAAATAACAAAAGAATTAAATTAGTAACACTCAAATGTAAATATTCGATAATTAAATATGTAGTTATTCATTTTTTAAGCAAAATTTGTAGTTATAAACATTTACTTTGAGCCTGCCAAGCCTTCTCGATTGACAAGGTTAAGACAAACATTGACTTTGAGCCTACCAGGCTAAGCCAGACTAGGCTTGACCCTTAAATATTCTCCGGACCAAGCCAGTCCAAGCCCAGACATCCCTTTTTGTTAATCAAAAAACCTTTTAAATATTAAGTATGCCGATGCATAATGCATTGAATGTGCGTGTCCTTTTGTTTTTGGACCGTTGAGAGCCTTTGGGTGTTGTGGGCTTGTGGTCCATGTCCATGTACCGTGTGTGAGTGTCTGACCGTTGGGGGCCTGAGGCTTGCACTTACTGACTTAGAGCAGTTATAGCCTTACTAGTTACTGGCCTTATGCCTTAGTAGACCTGGTAAGTTAGGTTGAAAACCATTTAGTTAACTAAAATCACATGAATTTTACTGGGTTGGTTAACTAGTTTTTATGTTATGAGTTGGTTTAGTTTTGAATCCATTTTATGATTTACAAATATGAATTGAAACTAGTTTAACTAATTTTGATCCATATTAGTCAATAATAGTTTTGATCCATATTGACTCTAAATAACAAGTACAAAGCTGGATACCATCTAGAAAATTCAACTTCAGGTTAGCATAGAATATTATAAGTTCCATCATTCGCCGAAATACTTGATATTAACCAAAAAGAAAAGTCTTTTAAAAAATAAACGCTTCTATGGAAACATTTCATTTTGGCTAATTTCTAATATTTGATATTAAATTTAGAATTTTACGCCAACGCATTAAAATTTAATCACAAATCGGAAAACTCAAAAAAAAAAAAGTAACAGCAACCGTAAGAATTTTGATAACACGTATTTCTAATATTTGACATTAAAAAGGTTTGTTTCACAAAAAAAAAGAAAAAAAGAAAAAAAAGTAACAGTAACAGTAAAAATTTTGATAATGCATATTTCTAATATTTGATATTAAAGAGGTTTGTTTCACAAAAAAAAGAAGTAACAATAACAGTAGGAATTTTGATAACACGTATTTCTAATATTTGATATTAAAGAGGTTTGTTTTACACACACATACACAAAAAGTAACAGAAAGAATTTTAAAAATTTTAGAGAGAGAAAATGTAAATTTTTTAGAGAGATTGTGTATACAAATTTTTAAAGAGAGGAAGAATGTATAAAATATTAGAGAGAAAGTGAAAGAATATAAAAATTAAATATTATAAATAATTTATTTAATTGGAGTTATAGCCTTACACTTGTGCTAACGTGCATGTAAGGCCGATATGTTGTGATGGTCAATCTGTACCTATCATTATATTTAATTATTTATATAATTATGTCTATAAAATATTAAGTATTAATAAAATTTTAGGCCACTAACTTATTAATGTTATCTAAACTAATTAGTATATTAATATTAAAATTTAATCAATGAACTTATTAATATTAAATAAACTAACCAGTATGTTAATATTAAAATATAATCAACTAACTTATTAATACTAAATAAACTAACTAATATGTTAATATAAATGTAAAACTCTTTTTGTAGAAAGAAAAGAATTGTAATATGAGCACAGCTTGACAGAATTATTCAAGTCTCTTGTGAAAATATCATCTTAAAAATAAGAATTTATAGTTTTCATTTTAATTTAAGATTGTCTTATGATACTTTTATTGGTTATAAATTTGTTCAATAAGTTTTTTACTCATAAAAAGTAATCTTTAAAATTTAATATAAAAGAATATTTCAAAAATCTATTAATTATACTAAAACGCAGTTAACATGACCACATCATGACATTTGTCAATCCCACAATTCAACACTTGTCATGCCTCATTAATGCTCCTCAATCTATTATTTATTATTTATTATCTTCTATTATTATTATACATATTATACATACTAAAATACACTACCTCTCCTGCAACATTAATTACCCTCACACAACATTATGTAATAGATTTCTAACCAAAATTTTAACAATTACTAAAATAAAAAATTCCTTAAACAAATACTACCAAAAACGAATCCAAATTACAGATAGATTTATACTATTATTTATATTATACATGCTCACACAACAATCTGTAATATAAATTTATATCCAACTTTTAAAAACTACCAATATAAAAAAAATCTAAAATTTAAACTATTCAAATATTATCAACTAATTTAATTTCTCAATATTATAACATAAAAATCATAAATTAAACTATTGAACTTAATTTACATATAATTTTCACGTCTAAAATTTTCCAATATTTTTTTTAATTTTATTCTCACTCTAAAAATCTAAACTGATATTTAACTTCATTCTCACCCTAAAAATCTAAATTGATATTCTTATTTTATGATCGTATTATTTTAATTCTTTGGGATAATTTTTATTTAGTAATATTGATTGACTATCTTATTTTTATAATTTTTTATGTACATTAATTTTTCTCATGTGCGAAAAACTTATAATAGTTACGTTGTAATTAAAAAATTATATAATTAATATTTAATTATTTATAGGTACTATAATCAATCAATTTTAATTTAAAAATACCATCTTAAAAAAAATATTACAATCTCAAATTATCAAACAAGAAACAAGCATACTTATTTCATAAAATACAAATTTATAATCAACAAACTAAATAACACCCCGTCACAACAACGCTTGAGTTTGGACTTTGAACTTTTGAATTTTTTTTATTATCCCATTTTTGCAGATAACTCGAACATAAAAATATTTGATATTATCCAATAATTTGATTTTTGAATTGATATCAAATAATATCTCATAAAATCACCCAAGAAATATTTATATTATAATTATTACTCTCTATTTTTTATTATATCTATTAGCTAAGGTATATTACATGCGCCTGGGATATTGAATTGGGATATTGAATTGGAGTATGGTATAGCTAATTGGGTTTGGAGTATGGGATAGTGAATTGGGATGTTGAATTAGATTATGGGATATTGTTTGCTGTAATGTTTTTGTACAGTTGCTGACGTTAGTTTAGATTATATGAATTACTAATATTTTTTAATTATGTATTTAATTGGGATATAATTTGAAATCTCTTAAATCAATACTTTATTATCCTTTTTAATTTAAAATCCCTTAAATCACTACTTTATTCTCCTACAATCATTACTTTATTATCCTTTTTAATTTGAAATCCCTTAAATCGATACTTTATTATCCTTTTTAATTTAAAATCCTTTAAATCACTACAAATATAAATTGTTCCGGTAATGTCTACTATTTCGTTATTATCTCCTAAAATCACTACTTTATATTTTTTGGGTTTATAAACCCCTAAATCACTACAAATATCAACTGTTTAGATAATGTCAATTGTTCTACTATTATCCTTTGTAAATACTTTATTATCCCTTAAATCACTACAAATCATTATTGTTTTGTTAATGTCTGTTATTCTGTTATTATCCTTTACTAATTATAAAAGGATTATAATCACGATTAAGGAAATAACACAATAATATGTTTTAGTAACTATGTATCAGTGGCACAACGCGCATTGTATGCGTAAATTATGCAGAATAAAATAATTTTTATATAAAATTTAAAAAATATAAATATTATTTTTGAAAAAAAGTAAACTTTCACAAGAATTAAAGAAGCCCAATCACTATGAATATAAAGATATACTTGTGAAAATATAAAATTCAATATAAATTAGAGAGTAACCACTAAATAACTTTGAAATAATTAAATTTTTATCCGTTTTCAGAACACATTTATATTTGTTCTAATGGGATGTCAATCCTATGTTTTACAAATTATTCGATGGGTAACCAATTTTATATTGTACAAGGTTGTATAAAGGCCATTGATATTATTAAAATAATAAATAGCATTTAAAATATAAAATATTATTAAAATAATTATAAAAGAGTCGTGATATATATTTATTATGTTAATAAAAGTTTGTGAATTACTTCTTACCGGCAAAGTGTTCAAAGCTCATTATCCTTCACTAATTATAAAAAGATTATAATCATGATTAAGGAAATAACACAATAATATATTTTAGTAACTATGTATCAATAGCAGAGGCACATTGTATGCGTAAATTATGCAGAATAAAATAATTTTAAAAAATAAATTTTAAGGCCAGGTGATATCTTTATGGTCATGTGATGAAGTAACATTCTAAACTCGAACACTGTATGTAAGGTTGATGAAAACTTAAACAACTATGAAGGCGTCTACACCCTAGAATTTTTGAATAGCATTACATCTTCTGGAATGCCAAACCACAAGCTAACGTTGAAGATTGAGGTTCTTGTAATATTACTCCGAAATATAGATCAGTGTTCTGGTTTGTGCAATGACACGAGATTAATAGTAACCCAATTGGAAAGACATGTGATAGAAGCAAAAGTAATTTCAGTCGGCAATTTTGGACACAGAGTTTTCATACCTCAATTGGTGTTAACACCGTCAGACATTAGATTACCTTTTAAATTCCAACGAAGACAATTTCTTTTGGTTGTTTGCTTTTCCATGACAATTAATAAGAGTCAGGGGCAATCTCTCTCACATGTTGGACTGTATTTGTCACGTCCAGTTTTTAGCCATGGCCAATTGATGTAGCAGTATCAAGAGTTACAAGTAAGACTGGATTGAAAATACTAATTTATGACAAGGATGGAAAAACATACAATACTACAAAAGAATGTAGTTTTCAATGAAGTATTTCACAATTTAATGTAGAAATGTTTGACTGTTTTTTACTATTTCTTTTTGCTGCTCATTATTAGTGTAAACCCTGACTATTTTATTCTTATATGTAATAAATTTTTTACTATAATCGATTTGAATTTTTTTAGGTAAATCTATGATATGAATTTTCAAAGCCATCTAGATCGAGCCAAATTCCAGTTGCAAAGACAAAAAAAGGGGTAAACTCTCAAACCTACCCCTACATAATTGTTAAGTTTTTATTACTCCTTCAAATTTTGAACGATCAACTAGAAATATTTTTAATACATGTTCTGAGTAGAGTTTATGTATATTCATTTGTTTTCTGTGTATATATTTTAATGTCTAGAATAAATTAAGTTATGGCATCAAGCAAGCATTAGCACACATTTCAGTTTTTAGTACATAGTTACTTGCGTCTTTAATTTAGAATTTTATTTTTATTTTTACGGATGATTCCCAAAAAGTTTGTAAGTAAATAAAAGAAGAAATATAGCGAACTGTGTTTTCCTCAATGCTCCAAATTGAGCATTTTCATTTTATAATATATATATATATATATATATATTGTACTAGATGTTCAATTAAATCATCATTATTACTAGACCTGGAGTGCCTCAGTTTGTAGAATATGAGAATAATTTTATCAACATAATGTTTATCAGATGCTGAACTATAAATCTCCTAAACCTCGATTCAACAATTCAAATATGGCATTCTCCTATCTCCTTCAATTCCACCTTCGATTTTCAGTGGTTGAATCTGTAAGCCTTACTTTTACTTTTAGTTTTAATGTTTTAGTTTAATGCTTTTGGATTTAGCTTTTCTAAGTTAGGGTATTTTTTTTGTTTGACACCAAACTCTTATTCATTTCCCTAAATCTCGATTCAACAATTCAAATATGACATTCTCCTATCTCCTTCACTTCCACCTTCGATTTTCAGTTGTTGAATTTGTAAGCCTTACTTTTAGTTTTAATTTTAATGTTTTAGTTTAATGCTTCTGGATTTAGTTTTTCTAAGTTTGGGTATTTTTTTGTTTATGCCATATTCATCGTTTATTTAAGTTTTTTACATTAGTTGTGTCTTCGATATATAATGTATACCTACATAGACTACGTATTTCTGTCATCAACTCATACAGTTTGATGTTTAATTTGGTTTTATCAAATGGTATGTTAATAATCCCGTCGCAACGCGCGGGTTTGTATCTAGTTAAATCTAAGTGTATATTGGACTCTATTTAGGAAAAAACTTATATTTTCACAGTAACCTTTGATCATGCACAGTAACGTGAGATATGTAATCACTAGTCTATCATCTCTATGTCACGCTTGAGATTATTCCGTTCGACAATTAAGTGTGATTATGGGAACAATGCAACAAATTTGAAAAGATTAATTTTAATTAGTGTTTTATCTTATTTAAATTCAAGAGGGCCAAAATTATTAGAGTGCTCGTTTTGGTATAAATTTAAGGATATACCAACTCATTTTAAATATGTTTTTGTTTCTATTAAAATGGCCCTTATTTAATTACTCAAATCTATTAAATATATTAAATTACAGTACATAACACCATTGCATGACATCTGTCATTCCCAAATTGCAACACCTGTCCTACATAATTAATGTGCTCATCCATTATCCCGATTTTCACATGTCCTACATAATTATACAAATTTTTGAATTATATAATATTATACCTTTTATAATATTATACCATACATATATATAAGTTCCAACATTACTAACTGTTACAACCCAGTAAATCCATTTTTTAGAATTTTACAGTATTATATACTGTTTATAATCTTATATCATACATTATATCATACATATATATAATCCCACACTAATATGTTTATTTCATAATCCCCAAAATCCACTACTTTTCTAAACCGTTACTAATTTAATTATATTAAAACATAATTATTATATTCTAAAATCACTACTTATCTAATATTATACATTATACCATACATTATATCACTACTCTTTCAAACCGCTAAACGGTTTTTATATTATCGTTACTTAATTATTACCTCCTAAAATCACTATTTTTTAATCTCACATTAATATTTTGATTTTATAATCCCCTAAATCATTATAAATCTAAACTGTTCTGATATTATCATTACTATTTTAAATATTATCTCCTGAAATCAATACTTTTTAAATCCCAAATTAATATTTTGAATTTAGAAGCCCCTAAATCACTACAAATCTAAACTGTTTTGGTAATGTCAACTGTTCTGATATTATCCTTTCTAATTTAATTATTATCTCCTAAAGTCACTACTTTATTATTTTTAAATCTAAATTATTTTGGTAATCTATTAAATATACTAAATTACAATACATAATACCATTGCATGACATCTGTCATTCCCAAATTGTAACATCTGTTCTACATAATTAATGTGTTCATCCATTACCCCGATTTTCACATGTCCTACATAATTACATCGATTTTTGAATTTTATAATATTTTACCTTTTATAATAGTATACCATATATATATATATATATATATATATATATATATATTAGTTCCAACATTACTAACCGTTACAACCCAATAAATTCGTTTTTTTAGAATTTTACAGTATTATATACCATTTATAATCTTATACCATACATTATATCATACATATATATATAATCCCATACTAATATGTTTATTTTATAATCCCCAAAATTCACTACTTTTCTAAACTGTTACTAAATTAATTATGTTAAACATTATAATTATATCCTAAAATCACTACTTTTCTAATATTATACCATTCATAATTATACCATACATTATATCACTACTTTTTCAAACTAAACGGTTTTTATATTTATTACCTCCTAAAATCACTACTTTTTAATCGCACATCAATATTTTGATTTTATAATCCCCTAAATCGCTATAAATCTAAACTATTCTGATATTATCATTACTATTTTAAATATTATCTCCTGAAATCACTTCATTTTAAATTCTAAATTAATATTTTGAATTTATAAGTCCCTAAATCACTACAAATCTAAACTATTTTGGTAATGTCAATTGTTCTGATATTATCCTTTCTAATTTAATTATTATCTCCTAAAAGCACTATTTTATTATTTTCAAATCTAAACTGTTTTGGTAATGGAGTCTTTTTGTGACTTTACTATTTTTAAATTGTCTTTCAAGGCCTGAAGTAGTCTGGGAGAAGACATGGAATCTTCTTGCAGAAGATATTCTTCATAAACAAAAAAATATTCTGCAATATAAAGGTATATTTAGCAATAGTATATAAAAATTCTTATTTTTTTAGGCAAATGTTCATTACACAAGATAGATAAATTAAATCTTCCTCCTTTATTGCGTTTTATTTTGAATTCCAAAAATCATTTACAGTCGTAATGCACATGTTTTATTTTTTGTATTTGTAATTCTTGATTACAGGTTGCATATGTGATATTTGAAATATTTAATTGTTAATTTTTTTGCTTAAACATTGTCGATAACTGTGAAATTTTGAATTTTGATATCTTCTCTTTTGTCAATTATTACATTAAGTTAAAACAACCATTGTTATTATTAAATAGATATTACACATTCAACTTGAACCAAATTTATATTTCATAATGAGTTTGTACATTTGCTTTATAATATATATGCTTCAATTTGTTAGCTTTTTAACTTTGACTGATAATTTTTTTAACAATTACTTTTCTACTTTGATAGTAAATTATATCAATTGGGTTTTAGGCATTATATTCGTTCATCGTTTAATAATGGATTTTTTTATAAAAAAAATATAGTGGATCCTACGTTTAAATAAACATAAACTTAAAAAGAAATACCATACTCTGCATTTGATCTAGTACCCATGATATAGTAGGGCTTTATTCCAATCAATATCAATGATATCAGTTACCTTTTAGATAAATTATCACTTAAATACTATCCATATGGGTAGTTATAGGTGGAGTTGTACATGTTTATAGTATAATAAATGTATTTCATGATAACATAACAAATTTGGTACTCTAACAATGTTAAATCCATGCATGACTTGCTACGCCTTTCACATTAATTTCATATCTATGGTATTGTTAATATATTCTGATTATAATATCATTTTAAATTTATCTACATAATCACTAATTTCTAATGCCTTCTCTTATAAATGAAAATATAATTATTAATTCATTATTATTTATTCCCTCCTCGCCAAATTAACTGTCTCATTTTTCAGTTTAAAGCAATTTATTATCTATGTCATATTTTAAGAATATACTACTTTTTTCATTTTGTTATTTTTTCCAATTATCTATTTAACTTTTAACTTTGAATTCTTATATTTTATATTTTTCTTTCTTAATGAGCAGATTTGGAAATGAGTGATGACCAATTGAAGAGTTACACTCTTGCTGAAATTGAAAAGCTACTGCAAAGCAATAGGAAAACTTTGCGAGAATACCCTACACTTCCTTTTTCAAGTTCAATAATTATTGAAGAGGGGAAAATAGATTTATTCAAGATGAACTTTGTTATGATAGGATAAACTTGGCAAAAGAGCATAAAACTCTGCTTTTCAGTTTAAATAATGAGCAAAGAAATATTTATCAAGCCATCATGAATGCGGTCTTAAGAGATGACTGAGGTGTTTTCTTTGTTTATGGATATGGGGGAACTGAGAAGACTTTTATATGGAAAACTTTATCTTCTGCACTACGATTAACTGGTGAAATAATACTAACTGTTACATCAAGTGAAATAACTTCTCTTCTTATCCCTGGAGGTAGAACAACTCATTCTAGATTTTGTATCCCATTAATTGTTACTGAGGATTCAACTTGCAATATTAAACAGGGAAGTCAATTGGTTGAGTTACTTAGAAAAACTCGACTTATTATATGCGATGAAGCTCCCATGGTACATAAACATTGTTTTGAAGCTTTGGATAAAACATTAAGAGATGTCCTCAGATTTACTAAGTCCAATAGTATAGATTAACCATTTGGTGGAAAAGTAATTGTATTTGGTGGAGATTTTAGGCAGATATTACCTGTTATTCCTAAGGCCAGTAGACAAGACGTTGTTTTAGCAACTCTAAATTCTTCTTATTTGTGAAGTTTTTGTAAGGTTTTAACTTTACCAAAGAACATGAGACTTCAATCTTGAAATTTAAATTCTGATATAGAGGAGTTGAGAGAATTTTCTAATTGGATATTGAAGGTTGGAGATGACACAATTGGCGGAGCTAATGATGGTGAAGCAGATGTAGAAATTCCTGATGATATTCTTATCAAAGATCCGATTAATCCCCTTGCAACAATTGTTGATAGCACATATTCTAATTTATTTGAAAATTTTGATGATGACTTTTATTTCTAAGACCGAGCCATCCTTGCTCCTATACTTGATGTTGTAAATAAGGTGAACGAATAAGGTTGATAAAAACTCAAACAGCTATAAAGGTGTTTACACCCCATATTTTTTGAATAGCATTGCATCATCTGGAATGCCAAACCATAAGCTAACGTTGAATATTGGGATTCCTGTAATGTTGCTCCGAAATATAGATGTGACGCCTCCAAAATAGGTCCATACAACCCATATTGAGTCGCCAATAACATTCTACAAAATACAAATACAAATACGAATTTTTCCATTTACAACTAATAAGTGTTGTGCAAAATACGACAACACAATACAAATACATCTTAAATTCTCAATACACTTATTATCACACTAATAGTAATGTATTGAGATACTTCTATTGTCTCGGACCATTACTCCATTCCCCGGCTAGTTCCCGGCCGCTACACTCTCTTTTCCTGAAAAGAACAATAGAACAAAAAGGAAAAGGGTGAGCACAAATAGCCCAGTAGAAAATATCATGACTAAGATAATGAAGACTAAAATTATCTTTAGCCTTCAACAGAAATAAATCAGAGATTTAAAGATATTATAATTGTTCAATAACAACAACTGCAACAGAATGAACAATCCATTAGAAGAGTCAAATAGATTATCATATCTACCATCTTCTATAAGTTAAAAGATCACCACCAATATTTTATCCCTGTAACACCAATCAACAGTTCCTGTTTATGAACATCCAAATCAACAGTTTATATTCAACAGTCTCTCTTTGCACAACGTGCCAAATATATTTATTTGTAACACCACCGGTCATGATCATGCCAAATGCTAGTTCATCTTGTAGGGTTTTCGACACATAAAGGCAGCGGAATTTAAAATTTTTAAAACTATTTTCGAAACCCTAAAACAGGATCCATGCGAAAACAAATTAATTCAGAGGTTTAGATTTGTTTTACCGATTATCCGAGCTTGAATGGAACGATGAAATTCTGAACGGCTTCAAATCTTCAACACAATCCAACGGAACTACGTCTCTACGATATCCACACGAACGTTCCATAAATCGTCACACGATCTGAAGCAAAGAGAACTCTGGTACTACCCGCCAAGATCTGGATTTTCTTAAATTTTTCTCTCAACTCTCTTTTCTAAAACGGTTAGAATTTTGTTTTTCTTATCACACGGATAAAACAACTGATATATCATATATATATATATAACAAAACCTTAAAACCATTAAAAAAATAAAATCCGAATTTATATATATATATAATATTTTAATTAAGTCTTACTTAATTAATATACATATATACAAATTATTCTATTAATATAAATTCGTAATTTAAATACTATCAATCATATTGACATATTTAAATCCTTACAATTTAAATTAATTTTTTTTTAATTATGTTCTAAGTGTGTGACCCTATAGGTTATTATTATATTGGCAATAATTTTAAAATCATATTATAAAATTATAAACAGTCAGCGGCATCTAGTAATGTATCACTGCTACCCAAATAATAATAAGATCGGTGATTCGATACAAACTTTTCGTGACCAATGTTTCAATGTAATTTAATCCTTTTAACCTTGACATCCTAGATTAAACTCGAGCCATGGAATGTGCCATACTCTTCATAATTTAATCTAAGTTTTCTTGATCAATGAGTAGACTATATCAAACAAATCACTATTTGAGCATAGCCATGCATTTCATAGTCTTACTCAATCAAGAGACCTATGAATATCACCCCTATTATATAGGAGAGTTAAATTCCATCTAGATCACTCATATTTCTCACACGATTTATGATGTACCCAATAATCACCTTTATTTTCCACCCTATTAAAGGTGACCTTTGATGATATCAAAGTACATAAATTCTCGTGTAGTAATATAGTGATTTCAGGTCAGAGGATCATTACATCATTGTCACTATGAGAATTGTTTATGACACTTTGCATAATGCTCCACGTAGAATTTTCATGGTAAGTCTGTCGAGTACATTGTTCTCTAACATGTACCTATGCATTGACTCAATATCTCATATATTAATGACCAATGAGACTTGGCCATCAGTCAATTGATGAGTGGGTTTTATACTTACGAATTAAGTACGTTTGACTTGATAATTTGTTAGTTCTTAAGTATTTTAAGTTAGTATTAGATATTTATAGTGTTTTTATGTTATTTTGTAGGAATGAGCAAGGAAACGCAATTCGAACATCTTTTGGAGTACAACATGCGAGCAAGTGCGAGAAGGGAAGATTACAGGGCTTTTAACATTAAAATAGATGCATGTTCTTGGTTTGGAACTTAGATTTTATTGTAGATTTACTTCTTAGCTTTCCGGAACATCTTGAATCACCTCAATCGGAGTTCGGATGCGAGAGTTATGACATTTTTATCAACAGAGATCAAGGTTTGGAGTTGTCATTTACATAACAGCCACTTCAAGCTCAATTTCAACCATGCTCCGGCCTGAATCTTTCAATTCTCAAAGAATGAAAGTTGTAGATCTCGTCGATATCTTCGATTTGGTAGGTGGCAGGCCTCGTAACTCCTCTCGGATCACAAGTTATGGCCATTTTACCAACAGACGTCGAAGCAGAAAATATTTTCTCGCCGGGGCGAGAATTGCAAGCTTAAATTTCTAGCCGGGGCGAGAATGAGCAGAAGTTTTCTCGCCGGGGCGAGAATTTCCTCGCCGGGGCGAGAATGCGCGGAAGGAAAAAATATTGAAGTTCAGTTCTTTTGGGAAATTGATTTGGAATTGGATTCTTTCTATTGATTTGATTCAGAAACTATAAAGGAGACATAGAGAGATGGAAATAGAGAACATACATAGAACATACATAGATACACACATACATGGTACATTCATAGTTACATAGTTACGCAAGGATTGAGACACAGAGCTGAACTTGGGAGATTGGAGACTAAAGAAGCATTGCAAGGAATTCAGATTAGAGACTTGAAGATTGAAGAACTTTTACTGAGTTTTTCTTATCCTCTATCTTAGATTTGTAATTTAATTGTGATGACTTATTTGGGATTCATGATTTCTACTTTCAGTATGAACTAAATTTGCAATTAAGGCTACAATTGAATCTTTTATGTTTATGGATTAGTTATCTATTTGATTCCAATTATTATCTAATATTGAGTTGTCTATCATATTTTGTGTTTATTGAGTAATTGTCTGATCAACAATTAGCGGGATACTTTAGATGAATTCGGGAGATGAAATCTAGGGTTAGATCTGAATGTGATAACATGTATTCTTAATTATTTGCATGAGATGAATAATTGGGGTTGTGAAGTGAATAGGGATATCTCTTCGCTGCATGTAACTATTGGGAATTGGTGCTTAATGAATTTAATTCTTTAGTTTTGCATACGAATATCGCATAATTAATTGAGTTAGATAAATTTATTTGATCACTTGGAAAAGGGCTTATGAATAACTTTGAATTTCTGTTTAACAACTCTGTTGAAGTTAATAATTGGATGAATTGGATAATTAGTTTGTATTTCATAATTGGGGATATTGTAGTCTTAAGCCTTTAAAAATCTGAATTTCAACCTTTGTGTTAGTTCTTATTCTTAGTTTTGATTTAAATAGTTTAATTATTATTCAAATTGTGATTGTTTAAATAAAATTGAATTGATATAGTACTAGTAGTTGGAAATTATTGAACAGAGATTCCCTGTGGGTTCGACACTCTATCTTATCACTTTATTACTTGTTGATCGTGTATACTTGCACGTAATTGTTGATTGTGAAATCTTACAACAAGTTTTTGGCGCCGTTGCCGGGGAATCTTTTTGTTTAATATTTATTTCCATATTAGTTATAATCAATTCAATCTTAATTTAAACGTTTTATTTTTATTTGATTTGATTTTATTTCTTTTTCTGTTTTACTTTCGTGTGAGGTACACCATGGCCAACTATGACTATCAATGGCCGTCTACTAGATTGACGCAACTAAGAGCGGCAGGGATTTATGAATTCGATGAATTGTCAGCACAGATTGAGACACTTTCGAGGATGATTGACGCTTTTGCAGTACAACGTAGTCAAAATGTGGCGGAAATTTATGATTATTGTGCTGGAAATCATCCGAGTCATCAATGTTCCATCAAATTTGAGTTGATGCAGTATGGTGGCAATTTCTCTTGTTACCCCAACAATTATGTATATCCTAACAACAATTATCATCAGGATTGGGGGTATCATCTGGATTTTTCATGGAGCCATAATAATCAAGTTCAAACCTTTGCTCCTAGCCAATCATACACTCCAGAATTTCAAGATTCAGCCTCGCCACATAAAGAAGAAAGGAAACTGAGTTTGGAGGAGGCTTTGGCGAAGTTTATTACAGCTACGGACAAAAGAATGAGTGATCAGGATCAGTTGTTGAACTTAGTGGATTTAAATGTAAAAAGCCAAGCAGTGTCGATTCGAAATCTTGAGAATCAGATGGGACAGCTTATCAACGCAGTCAATAGTAACTATCATTGTGCATGGCCCAGTGACGTGGTTTTCAAGACTGATGGATTGCCTGCGCTAAAGCTGCTACCGGAGGTGCTGATTGACGAGGATTCTGATATGGAGGAGACAAGTGGGGATCAGGAAAATACAGCCGAAGAAGATCTAATCGTGAGTTCCGACACTGATGTACCGATTTTGTTAGTGCCCCATGTACCTTCTCTGCTAAAGCTCAAAGATCCGGGTAGTTTTGCAATTCCTTGCCCAATTGGTAGTCATGTCGTTGGCAAAGCTCTATTTGACATCAGAGCTAGCATGAATCTGGAGCCATGGTGGGATGAGAAAGGGGTCCATGAGAAGTTAGTTGAAGTCCCAGTTGTGTTCAAGAAGTTTCAATTCAATATTCCGTTCACAAACACAATAGGGCATGTGCCTAGCTATTTGAAGGTTATAAAGAAGATTCTACAGGAACAGAGCATGCTAGGTGACTTTGAAACAATGGCCCCTACTACAGCAAAACCTTCAAAGGTTACATTGCATCTAATGGATGGAAGGTTCCTCAATTTTTGAAGGGGAATTGGATAGAAATTGGTGAATAAATGCAAAGAGATATTCACTAGGTACGACACCCCGTATATACAGGTTATTCCCACAGAGTAATAAAGAATGAATACAAAATGATATTCACCAGGCATGCGTCAATCCGCACGGGCAGGTTATCCCCACAAATTAATACGAAATGAATAACAACCTTTATGAGTATAATATCACTTACGAACATGGAAGCAAATGATATTACACAAGAGTATGAAAGAAATGATATCCCCTACCTTGGTTAACAAGTGACTGGATGTTGCTTTGTATGAATTTTACTAAGTTTGGACAATACTAGTATTCTCACAAATACTCATAATAGCCTAGCACACTTAGAGAACTCAAGAAGTTTAGAGAGAGAGAGGAAGTATAAGCAAGGAAGGTGTGAAATTTTCTTAAGATAACCCTTCCTATTTATAGGAAAATGAAGGTGAGGGCATTTTGGTCTTTTCCCCAACTTTTCTTGGTTTATTACACTTATACCCTTGGCATATTATTTTAATATACTTTATACCTTAGTATATTATTCTTAGAATATGCTTTCTCTTAGGTTTTTAACCCTAAGGTAAAATAAAAACTTAATTAACTATTTACCGACGGTAAGTCACTATTGAATGACATGTGGGTCCCACGAAAAATAAAGTCTGAAGAAATTATTTCAAAAAAAATAAATTGTGTGTCCCATCGATCAAATAGTTATAGGTCCTACGGAATAAAGTGTGGGTCCCAAAGAAATATAAGATAACTTACAACAATTTTTCAACATTAATATTATAGACTTATAATATTGACAACCAGATCATTTTTAGAAAAAAAGAGGGCCTTTCGTATAAATGCCTTACAATTAAATAACCTTTTTCCTTGACAGAATTTATAGACATTGTCAATAATTCTAAAATATCATATCAAATAATATTTACAGTGTCATGACAAATAATAAAAAGTATTATGCAGATGATACTGTAACAATTATTGAATCAAAATACTATGCAATAACTACTTTTTCAATTATTGAATCAATAATATAAAATACTATGCAACACCGTGTGCCTGTGAAATACCGCGTACTACTGTGGAATAACGTGTTTTACTGTTCTTTTTATTACCGGGTATTTCAACAGTTGCTGGTGATAATACTGTTAATAAAATACTGTCGTTTTTAGTATCCGACAATGGAGCCCACTATCGTTGACATTATTGTCATTGTGGGACCCATTAATATTTTGTTATTTTGGCACCGTCGTACGGTACCAAATATAATATTCTCCGACAGAAAGAATATTCCCCGACAAAAAGAATATTTTTCGACATACTTTTTATCAAATAATTTGTAAATAACACCCTTAACTATCATTTATAACAATTAAGCACTTCACTATTTAGAAAAATAGTTATAAAGAAAGTAATAAACTTTTATTTCATAAAGTCGGGATCTTACAATAGATCAGTGTTCTGGTTTGTACAATGGCACGAGATTAATAGTAACTCGATTGAGAAAACTTATGATATAATCAAAAGTAATTTTCGTCGGCAATTTTGGACACAGAATTTTCATACCTCGCTTGGTCTTAACACCGTTAGACATTAGATTACCTTTTAAATTCCAACGAAGACAATTTCCTTTGGTTGTTTGCTTTTCTATGACAATTAGTAAGAGCCAGGGGCAATCTCTTTTCACATATTGGACTGTATCTGTCACATCCAGTTTTTAGTCATGATCAATTGTATGTAGCAGTATCAAGAGTTACAAGCAAGAGTGGATTGAAATACTAATTTGTGACAAGGATGGACAAACATACAATACTACAAAGAATGTAGTTTTCAAGGAAGTTTTTCACAATTTAATGTAGAAAGGTTGACTGTTTTTGACTATTATCTTTTTGCTGCTCATTATTAGTGTAAACCCTGACTATTTTATTATTATATCTCGTGAAATTTTTACTATAATCTATTTGAATCTTTTAAGGTAAATCTATGATCTGCATTTACAAAGCCATCTTGATCGAGCCAAATTCCAGTTGTAAAGACAAAAATAATCCAGTAAACTCTCAACCCTACTGTGACGCCCCCAAATTTTGGGTCTAAACCCACCCTTAATTTGGGTCACCAAAAATACATTATACATAACTTAAATACAAATTTTTCTATTTGCAACTATTAACAATGTCGTGCAAAATACGACAACACACATTTTAAGTTCTCAGTACAATTCTTGTATCGTATATAGTACGACAATATTCAAACCCAAAACCAATAATAATAATTCAGAGATTTAAAGATAATGTAAGTTTTAAATGATAACTGCAGCGGAACAAGTAATTTATTAGAAGAGTCAAGTAGATCATAGTGTCTACTGTTTTTTTTATTATTTAAAAATTCATCATTTAATATTTTATCCCTATAACACCAATCAACCGTTCATGTTCTTAATCATGCCGATCAATTCATTTTTGTACATAAGCCAAAGATATTCAACTATAACACCAATGATCATGATCATACCAATCAATAATTCATCTTTGCACCCCTGGCCGAAAAGAACTAATGGTCATGATCATGCCAATCAACAGTCCATCTTTGCACTCAGGCCAAAGAAAAATTTCACCACAATAATTATGATAATGATTTAATAAATGAATATAAATAATATGAACAATAAGATTAAGAATAAACATTAAACCACAACAACAAGATTTTTTTTTTACGTGAAAATTCAACTGAAAAAAATCACGATGTGATATCTCATAAATCCACTATAAAAATAATATGAAAAATACAAACTATCAACTAAGACATAAATTAACTATTTATTTTCTGTCTACACTCTGACTCTTGCTATTGCTCGTTTCTCACTCTCTTTGCTACTGATCGTGTTGTTGTGATGCCCCGTTTCAATTTACAGCGGTTGCCTTTTATAATGCATGGGAGGAAACAAGCTCCCTCAAAATAAGGAACAATTTCAATGCTTAGCACCCGAAATTTGACTTTGTTGATAATGGAGCTGTGGGTGTTCCACCGAACATTATATCCCATCATTTGTGGTATTCTAATTTAGACTTAATTGCAATCCATACAATTTGCGAAGCTCAGGATATCTACATTTGCTTTATGAATTCTTTCTTTATAAGCTACATGCATAGGCTTATTAGGAGGCCCATCGCCTATATATATAGGACTTGATTTGTATAATATCTTTAATCATTTAAAAGTGAAAGAATAGTTTTCCTTTAACTACATCTAAAAATTATGTAACATGGTTCCCTGTTTCCATGACTTTGCGCAAGTAGTTGGAAAATTTTCATTTGTTTTATTAGTAGATCAAACTTTAAACTATGCAGACCATACACTGGGATAATAAAACAATGCCAAATCACAAAGAATAATAACAATTGCGATGAACTCTTAGACTAACAAAATAAATAAGAACAGTTAAAGAAACATATTTCAATTGCCAATTATGCATGTCTAAGTTTTAATCATAACATGTTAATTCATGCAACATAATCAAGTCATGTTGAGACATTCTTATGCCATCCATAGTTGCAAAATTATCTCAATCAGCATAAGCAGGGGAAAAATAACAATATAATCCAATTCCTTAATGATGAAATGGAAAACTAAAAGGTTTCAACACTTTATCAAAATGTCAAGAAATATCCTTATTTCTAATTTTCAGGAAAGCAAAGGTAATTTATTTTACGTCCTTAAAAGTCCCCAAATTCTCAGGAAACCAAATGTAATGACCAACAGTGTTACCACTATCAAATTTAAATTAAGTTGCAAGTATTTAATAAATTATTAAGGTTACTGATGTTTTGACCACCCCTTAAAAACTTTGGCACAAAAATATCCCATGGTAAAAACATAAATGTTCAATCATCCATAAGAAACATGCAACCCTCTGATTGTGCCATGCAAACAAATGAAATGGAATTAGTTGGGGTACCTCCACGCAGATACTGAAACTTGCATTTTTACCTTTGGTTTAGGCAAAATCACAAACAGTTGCATAAGCATTTATGTGCATTATTATTATTATTTTAATTCATAAAGTTAATATCACTAAGATCAAAAACAAGATGTGACTGAAAGCAATTTCTCATTTGTCAAAAAAAAAAAATAATGTTAAGTGATACTTATAGTAGTTATGGGCGGCTACCTAGGTGTCCAAGGTGGTATTTGACAAAAAAAAATTACTTGGGCAATAACCACCCTAATGGAATTTTTAATTCTATTTTAACATGAAAGAAAATAGCTAAAGTTTAGTCAAAATTATGGTGTAGGTGCAATAAAATAAACCCAGGAAGTTAGTATAACTATGATATAGATGAAACAAAATTACAAAATCAATAAAATCAGCGTAACCCATTTAAAAATGGTTGCCTTGGACGGAGCCATATAAGGAGTTAATTTTAATTGTAACTCAACTCCTAAGAGATTCAAGTAAAATAATTTCAACTTAATGTAGTGCTGAAAACAATGAGGGTGTGTCATCACACATGTCGTAACATGAAATACAAAATAATTCCATAAAGTATATGATGGCTAATAATAGTGCTGAAACCAAATAAATTTCTATGCAATAAAACTGTAACATATGATTGAGAAAATAAATGCTTGTGCAAAAATTATGGTAACTTTAATATGTGACTACATAATAACAACGCTCAAAGCAATACATCAATCCACACACATAATGAATTACATCGCTAGGAGAGAACAAATCTCATAACAAACAAATAAAAACCGGTTGAGTTCACATAACATTAAATTGTATAAAAATAAAATAAATAAATAAATAAAAATTTAACTATAAAATAACACCTTACCGTTTAGAATAATAATTATAAGAGAAAAAAAATTAAATTTTATTTCATAAAAGTCGGGATCTTACACTTACCCCCTACAAAATTGTTTAGTTTTTATTACTCCTTCAAATTTTGAACCATCAACTTGAAATTTTGTTAATACATGTACTAAGTAGAGTATATGTATATTCATTTGTTTGTCCGTGTATATATATTCATGTATAACCATTGAAAAACTTTTAAATAAGAGTATAATAGGTTAGTCTTTTACTTTTTGGATGACAATATTTGAAATTCTATGTAAGTCCATTTCGTATGTGTTTTACTCTAATTTTTTTCGTTTATATTTAATATAGGAGCTAAATTCATTTATGTTATGTTAGTTTTCAATCTGACAAACACGTGAATTTTTAGCTAAGTGTGAGACTTTTTTGTTCTCAGGCAATACTATTTCCTATAGAAGAGTTGTGGAAAGATAATTATTTATTTGGTTGATAGTTTATACATTGTTGAAATCAATTATTAAGTATGTCTAAATTTTTATATCTTACTATTGCCCAGATTCTTGTTGCAAATATTTATAAGATTGCAGCGACGGTTAAAGAGATCCTTTAAGTGCTAATTTTTGTTTCCATGGATATATTGCACATTCAATAAACATAACTGGATTGAAGACCTAAACTTGAAGCAACTTAATTGTGATAATCCTGGTAACTATGGTTCAATGGTAATGTGGCAATGAATTTGGTGTATACAGTTCTTGGCAGAGTTAAATTTTCATTGTCATGTTTCTTGCATTATTTCAGGTGCATCATGGAGTTTATTCTGCTCAGCACAACACAACATTCTGTCCTGCAATTCTAAATACTGTTGAAAGTGCAGAGGAGTTATATAGAAACCTTCAGATTATGGTGACAGTGCATTCAATGGGAGGGGCTATAACTTCATTTTGTGGACTATATCTCACAGTGTTTATATTTATGGTCTTCATCTATTGCATTCTATTATCTAGATTGTGGCTTTGCATGATTTGTTAAGTACTAGCATCCGGTAAATCATTTTCATCGTCATTAATATTTTTTTGGGCATTATGGTAATACTGTGAGTGCCTATACAATTGCCAAAAATGGATAAAAAACTAATGAAGCAATGTATTCATTCTTTAACTATAACATTGTGTTTTGTATGAAAAAGTGCTATACTGCTATGTTTTTGGACATGGTGTTTGTTTGACACGAAGATCCAACAGAATTATTAATGCTCGTGCTTTTCAATTTTCGCATGTAAGATGTGATTTCCCTTCAGGTCTGATGACCAAAACTGGGACATTCTTCTGTTGTTTTCCCTTTCATTTGGATGTTAGAATTCTAGTGCAAGTAAGCGTATATGAGACATGGACTCTTCAAAATGCATCAAGTACTTGTGTCAGATATTTAAGGCTTGGTGAGGTTTGTGTAATGTGCAATAAACTTGAAATATGCCGCTAGCAATCAAATCAATATAACAACTCGATGACATTGTGCATTACACTTTCTAAATATTTGTTAATACTTTAGAATGAAATAGACCCATTTTAACCCTATTGGTTACATTATAAATATTTTTATCAAGAAATTAATATATATATATATATATATATACACACACACACACACACACACACAACTATTATATAATGTCCTGGGGTTTATTGATCAGATTAATTATATGTCTGGATATGTATTTGCGCACAAAACTTTTACTCACCTCTATGTAACATATGCTACCAAAATTTGATCATCG
Organism: Aralia elata; assembly: GCA_034770075.1. Taxonomy (NCBI): domain Eukaryota; kingdom Viridiplantae; phylum Streptophyta; class Magnoliopsida; order Apiales; family Araliaceae; genus Aralia; species Aralia elata. The sequence goes on along the minus strand of CM068385.1, from coordinate 1,301,935 downwards.
CACAACAATCTACCATCTTCTTATTATATTTTAGTTTATTAATTGCACGTATAAATTTATTATTAACAAAATGAATAATCCCGCCGCAACGCGCGAGTTTGTATCTAGTAATTAGTCCTAAAACAAAGTTTCTTGAATTCAGGGCATTGCTTAAGTGAAAGGAGGGGATTAGGATCCCCCTACATTATATATTCTTCAATTTCTTCCAATACACATTTAGTGACATAAAATAACTTTTAACAACTATTTCAACAACACAATATTTTTTGACAAATTTTATTGTGTCAATAATTGTTTGCGATAAATTTTATTTTGTCGTTAAATGTAATTTTTGTTTCGCTAAATGTGCATTGGGAGAAATTGAAGGATAAGTCTAGTGGAGAACATCCTAATCAGTGTTCTAAAAATCGCAAATCGGACCTAGGTGACGGAGGGGCACCTAGTGTTAGTATATCACAAGTGAATTGGAGTCTCAAATCGGAAAAATAATAAAATGTTATGGAAAATATATGGATATGCCTGGGAAAGAATAAATGAAAAAGAAACTCCCCTGACCAAATCATACTGCTAGTCTTATTGGTTCCACACTTGAAAGGGTCCATCGCATTTTTTTAATAACAAAATCACAAGTGAATTGAAATTCCACATCGAAAAAATAATAAGTGTAGAGAAGAAAAAAAAAATATAAGACCTTTTCTTTAAGGCATATGTTCCTTGATTATATGGTGTCAAACACATTCAAGAATTGTTGTGTAATCCTTTGTGAAGGACCCGCAAAATTATCATCCCAAAATTTTATTCTCCACATATAAGCAAAAATAATATATGAGGAGTATATATTTGAATAGAAAGAACAAACAAAAAGTGCACAAATATTATAAAAAAAATAGAAAACAAAATAAGATGTTTTATATATTTTTATTGGTATAAAATGAGTAATACTAGGTACACGAACTATACACAAAAATTATGCACAAATAGTATAAAAAAGGAGAGAAAATAGAAAGAGGGACTTACGATTAGATATTTTATATATTTTCATTGGTAAGCCATACATGTGTCATACTCTTTGTGCACAACTTTTTGTGTAAAGTTTGTGTACATAGTATTATTCATAATAAAATTTATCTCAATAAAATTAGCGCATACCTATACCTATATCCAGGGGTGCACAACAGGCCGGTCTGACCTGGTCTTGGCCTGCTAGGCTTTGGGCTTTGATCAGATCAGGTCAGACTGTTGACTTTAGGCCTTCAGGCTAGGTCAGGCCAGACTTAATGGTGAAAAAGATAATCTGTTGAGACCTGCGGATCATGCCAGATCAGGCCTTGGGCCAGGCCGGTTCAGTCAATTCTTATACAATCACTCATCTATGTATATATTATAATAATTAATTTATTTATATTAAATGTGACATGAGTTTAGTTGAAACTTGGTATATATTTTTTTTAAACAGTGTTTATTGGGTTGGTCGTCGGTGTGATTGAAAAAGTCATGCATGGTGTGGGAGTTCCATCTCTCTCTATTAGTTGGCTATCATTAATTATATTATATATATATATATGTATATATATTAATGTTTTATATTGCACGGGTCCAAAATTCCAAGGTGATGGAGGTAGAGAATAATCCCAATTCTCAGGCTATCATATATATATATATATATATCATTATATTATATATATATATATATATATATATTAATGTTTTATAATGCACATTTGCACGGGTTCAAGATTTCGAGGTGGTGGAGATAGGGAATAATCTCAATTCCGAGGCTAATATATATATATATATATATATATATATATATGTATCAACCTTTCAATTTCACATTCATTCTCTTGTTTATTTAATGATCTAAAGAGTACTGATTAGTGGCAAAGTATTTTTTTTTAATTTACCGGATGACCAGGGCAAGCCTGTTGCATCTGATCAGGCCAAGCTCAGGCCGGACTAAAGCCATAGGCCAGTCCAAGCCGAATTATTGGTTAGGTCGGGCCAGTCCAGATTTTTATCATTAAATGACGACCTTTTTCAAGCCTTTCAGGCCAGGCCTTTTCAGGCCAGGTTTTGACCAGACCAGGCTTTGACTAGGCAGGATCAAGGTCAGGCCGCGGGCCATTTGTGCACCTCTACCTATATCTATATAAATATTTAATAAGACAGAACTTGATTTTTTGATCTTCTTTGGTCTTTAGTATGAAAATAGAATTTAACTGCTATTAAAACACTTTTTAAAGTATCCCTAATTTTATTTTAGTAACTACTATTAAAACACAATATAACTATAATCAAAACACTATTTATGATCCTGAAGAACTTTAAAGTATCTTATTATGTTATAACAATTATATTTCTTATAGAAATCATTTAGTAATATTGATTCTCATGAGCCTAAATTAAAACACCTATGAATTATTGTTAAATATATAATTAATACTGACTATATATTTAATAATGATATATATGATATAGTAATAAATTATTTTACTATTATATCATAATTATCCACAAACTAAAAAATCGAAATATAATTAAGTTTAAGCAATTTGAATTAGTATTTACAACATAAACGACATAATTATTATAATACAGCTATGCTAAAATATGCAATAGTAATAATTAACTAGGATTAACTTATAAAGAGGCATAATAATAGTGTTTTATGAGTGTTTAGTATTTTAGTTTTTTTAAAGATGACAAAACACCAATTTATTTTATAAATAACATTATTTTTAATATTTTATTTGTTTTATATATGATGTTTATAAAAAAAATGAAGTTCACAAATTAACTTACTATTGGTTTTAGAACGATTACAAGTTTCACTTAACAAAGTAAATAAATACAAACCATATTCAATTGTCTACTATAATTTATATTATAATATTTTATAATTTTATTCTTTATAAAATTTCTTGAGCTCATTTGGAGTAAAGGCTGTAAACATTGTCATAACAATAGTAAATTAATTTGTGAAATTTTTAAAAAATATTTCATAATCATTATATATAAAATGAATAAACGAGTCCGGATCTGATACAAACATTAGCCTCTTTGACCCATCTTAAAAAACTAACTGTCCAATGAGAGATGTTAAGACTTATATATTAACTCACATCAAGTTATATTTGTAACCGATGTGGAATTATCTCTTACGATTTAGTATGAAGTTCGTATCAATAGGATAGACAACGAGGCTTTGATACATCCATAATTATAAGTTGGTTATGATTTTAATGAACAAACACTTCTGCAAAAAAATAAATAAATAAACAACAAATAATAGCATTATCTACAAATTAATGCAACTCGTTTACAGCAAGGAAGTCCGCTGTTGTACTTCGTCTAATCTAAAATTCGATACATTTTCAAAACAATACTTTTTAAAGATAATTTTGTATGTTCAAATATATCCCAATTAGTTAAAAATTTAACGGTGATGTGATACTAGAAATAATAATACAAAAGTAATAATAAATTAATAATATCATGTCACTTTATAAGTCAAAAATAAATATATATTTCTCATTTTAAAGAACTAAATAGAAAATTTATCCCTAACTTTGTAACAAATGGAGTATTAATCATATATAGGAACTTTGGTGTATTATTCTAAGATTTTTGAGCTCTGAAAAGTAGAATATATACCATGGGGTTTCGAACCTAATAAAACATTAGTTAAAAAAGAATAAAAATAAAAAACCCAAAAAAGTAGAAAATTTTAAGCTAGCATTAGACAACAGCAACATCATACAATCACTCGGTTGGTTTTCATCTTTGATGTTCTCAACTAGCTTAGCCAAGTTTGAATCCACTACTGTAAACTTAGTAGTAGTAAAACATGCTAAGCATGCATGTCAATGCATATTTATTACCTCAAACATGTTAAGCTTATACAATAAGATAGTGGGCAATCTTTTACTGTATGATTTGTATTTAACACGAGTACATGTTATATTTTCTCAATAATAAAATTTAATAGTAAAAATAAAAAACAATAATGTCTAAATATATATATCTCAAATATATATAGATCCTAATAATAATAATAAGCTCTTTCATCTAGATCCTCCCATAGGAGACGAGCAGTAATTCCCCTGCTTAAAAAAGGGGAAGAAAAAGTATTACCTGCAGAACAACCCCTTTCCTTTCCTTTCCTTTTTAGCAGTTTCCACATTAAAGCATCTGTTGGATACCTCACAAAATAAGCATCTTCCTCAACTATCAAATGGAGGTTTGTGATTCAAGAGGTGAATACGTCGATCAGAGCTTCTGCTCATGATTCTCACCATGGGAAGTTATGCCCAATCATCAGGTGCCTTCCTCGATCACCAGTACCATTCTTTATGGTGTGGAAATTGATGATTGGGACTGCATGCATGTGATAATAAGGATGGTTGGGATGGCGAGCGATATGATTTTGGTGAGGGAGATTGATTTTGGCCAGGAAGATTGATTGATTGATTTCGGTGAAGGATATGATTGGGTGGGGCTAAGGAGGATAAACATCGCGTGACCTTAATCAAGGTAAGTGTGAATCTGGGATACTTTTTAGTTTTAATTTTTAATTTCAACTTTTTAATTTTAATTTTTAATATTTTAAATTCATACTCCTAAATTTTAATTTTTAAATTTATATTTTAATTGTATTCCTAAATTTCAATCTTTAAATTTTAATTTTTAATATTTTAAATTCATATCATATTTTAATTATATTCCTAAATTTAAACTTTAGTTTTTAATTTTTTAAACTCTAATTTTTACATTTGTTTTTTTGTTTGTTTTATTTTTAATGTTTGATTGTTAATTTTTTTTTGAAATACTTTCTATTCCATATTGTATTTTTAATCTATTATACCCTAGTATTCTCTTAACGAAAATAGTCTATGGGGTTTTCTTTTTATTACTTATACAACTTGAAAAGTGTTATAAAATCATACATTGTATGTGGATGTTTAGATACATTCCTACATCTCTTCGTTATTATATTCATTCATCATTCTCAAATTCATTTGAATCTCTCCAAGTTCATTTGATTCTACACCTTCCTATGACTTTTGAGCTTACAAGTATTTATCTACATGTGTCTATAAATAGGAGCATTATCATGAGAATGTTGTACACAAAAATATAACTACATATTATATGAAATAAGAGTGCTCTCTCTTTTCTCCCTAATTATCATTGTTTTTACTATTTAGTATACTTTTATAATACGTTATCAGCACGAATTGCTCATCACCTTCGTCTTGAAGATAATCATATTTGGTTTGAAGGAGAATGTATATTTATCTACTATATATATATATATATATATATATATCATTACTAGCAAAGTTGAACGGTGGATAACTTGTAACACCTTAACCTCTCGCCTATTTGTAGACGGTAATCCTGTTACAATTGCTAGCGTTCGAAAAATCTACGTTGAATGGACACCAACGACACCTTGACCCCTCACTTATATATAAGCGGTAATCTTGGTACAATCGACGATTAGTGCGGTAAAAAACGCTATACACAAAACGATTAGTGCGGTAAAAAATGCTATACACAACTATGCATTGTTGTATTATAAGTCAAAGTTGAATCTCAAAGAAAAATTAAAAAAATTACTTAGGAATTCTTCAAATAACCAAAAGTAGAGAATACTCTCACAAGAATATGATAATCTGAATATTATTGATTGAATGAATGATTACAGGACTCATGTCTATTTATACTAATAACTTGAACCCAAATCCTAAATGGAATCTACTAGTTTGATTGGAAATAGAAATCCCAATTAATAAACAATAAGAAAATTAAATTCTACTTATCAAACATTCTAATTACATTAGGAATCTAAAACATGCTGAAAATAGCCTAATAATTAAGGAAATCCGCGTCCAAATTTAAATTAGAAATTCGAAGCCTTCCTACATTTGGAATTAGAAACCCATTAATTGTTAGGAACTCATCAATCTGTGGAGAATAAAATCAACTAGTTGTCTACTTGAAAACCGTGTGGCCCACATAATATAAGAAGCTAATATGTTAAGTCCTATGCTAGGAACCCTGTGTGATTGGCTGATTAGAATTGGAATGTCCGTTGCCCGCATGCGAATTTGCTAGAATATAAATTGCCACATGAATTGATTAAAATTAGCCTTGAATTGAATTCCATTTTAAGCATTTTTGAATAAACTTCAGCCCAAATATTTAAAATCGCTTAATAAATCCCTAGGACTTGAGTTGAGTTATTAAGGTTTGATGTGAGTCTGATTAGGATTGTATCACGTTCAGATTTAATTTGGTCGGGACCCGGCCGTACCTCTTACTTGTGGCCAACGAAACTCTTTTCGGTGGTCAGACTAATTATCAAACTGCCTCTTATTTTTTTTCTTTTCACCCTGACCGCACCTCCTTTCTTGCGGCCAGTCAAAACTTTTGACTAGCCGCAGGAAGAAGGTGCGGCCAACAAATATTTTTTGCCAAAACTACTTACTAGTGGAGTAGTACTTTATTATGTAAATTGTATATTTATATGGTATTGGCATCCTTTTCGGTTATTTATTGGAGGAGATAATGTATATGGTATATTTGTCCAAAACTATATTTTTTTCATTTTTTGTCAAAGACCTAAAACTACTTACTACTTATCAGTGGAGTAGTACTTTATTATGTATATTAGTGAAGTAGTCAGTCTGAACATACCATAAATACTTTCCTCCTCAAATATTTAATTTTGATTTTTAAATTCAATTATTTAAAATTAGTGCGCTTTATTTAATCCTAAAAAAATTACAATATCTTTTTGATAATGAATATAGTTATATTAATTCAAATTGATTCTGTATTTTAAAATAAAAGAAAGTAGTATATTTTAATATATAAATTAGGAAAAGATATTCCTCCTCTTTCAGGCAGTATTATTGTGGAAATTCGTTTCAGTGATTGCATGCACAAAGGGTGGGTTAACTATTACTTTCTACGCATGGAAAAAGATTGAATAACTACCCACTAGTATTGAGTGCTTCTACACAGACAAGTATTTAGACCCAAAATTCTGACCGTGGGTCCCATATTTAATAAAATAATTTATCCACCTCTTCCTTGTCTTTTCCACTCATTCGCTCACATAGCCTTAAATAAATAATTTATCTTTACTTGCTATTAGCATTTAGCAACAACATTCGGTAGCAACCACCATACTATAAGCATAATCATATGCATTCCAAACACAATCATATGCATTCCAAAATTTGAGTTTTCAACCAATCTCATTGTATCAAAATGACAAACATACATAAAAATACATCGAAAATTAAAAATATTCAAACTCCGTCAAACTTTTACTCGTAAACTTTCTTATTTTATTGCTCCTTAAATGGTTGTCCATAATTTGAAGCGGTTTTAAGACCATATGCACCATTCAAAAATGAGTATTGATAACTAGCCACCTGAGTAGAGAGACTTGTTGAATTCAAATTTCTAACTGGGAAGCCTCCAACATTACCAAGAGGGAAGACATCAATATTTGGTACCTACAAATGAAGTTAAATTATATCAAAATAAGACTAAAAAAACTAAACAAAACTACATTGTACAAAAAAATAAAATAAACAATACCTGTTGGCCTAAAATTGGGAAGCCTCCATCATTATTAAAAGGGATTGAATTAGCATTGAATGTAATCAAGTTGCTAGGAAAGTTGAGGTCTTGTGAAATATGAACTATGGAGTCTTGTGAACCAATATGTCCAATTTGAGAAGCCTATACAAAAAGTACCGAATGACACTTAAAATAATTGCATGAAGTTGTCAAAATAAAATATAATAAAAAAAGAATTGAAATTTTACCTTTTCTAAATTTATATCATCCACTTTATTTTCAGTGATTTTCATCCCTTTCTCTTTCTCATTCCTCCCTTTATCCTCCTTTTTGCCCTTTACTTTTGTAATAGTTTTCTCCATGTTACCTTGTAACCTTTTAAAATGGGGTCGACCTTTTCCACGAATCGCCAAAGGGCTACGAACCGCCAAAGGAATCATATTTTCACATGTGCCATCTTTTTTCTTCAATTCATTAGTCAACCACTTAATCCAACGAAGAACAAATTTTGTCTTATCTTCATTATTCGCTGCCAAATCTACCGCTTCATAAAAGGTATTGCACATTCTATCAAAACGTTCATTTTCAGGGTTTAACATCCAATCAGAGTATATGATTTTAACCTTCGTATGACATCTCTTCACATCTTTTCTCCACCTTCTAAGAATGAATTTCTCTGGTATGGTATGAACTCCTTTTTGAAGCAAGACTGTAAGGGTGTGACAACATAAGATTCCCCTAAACTTAAATAATTGACAGTTGCACCTAATGTCACAATCATCCTCTTTAAAACTAACCTTAAAAGTGGCTTTACGATCTGTCCCTCCCATCCTATCTTGTGAAATTTCATACACTCGAGTCCCACACTTCTCTTTCTCTGAAGAAATACTACATTCTCATAATCCTATTCTTCTTATAAAATCTAGATTTTTCTAGGCTCAAAGCATGATTGTAATCAAGGGTTATTTGTGAGACCCGCCACTTACCATAAGGGCATAGTACAATCCTAATCTTAGCTTGACATCCTGTTTTACTATTTGGATGATTTTTAAAGATATTCTTTGAATTGCTTACTGTTTGTCTGGTCCGAGAGCATGACAGAACCACACAATTAACCTCCCCATTATCTCCCTTTTTCGAAGATCTTTTTTTCATTGGGAACCCTTGTTTGTTAGCATATTTAATGTAGTATTCTACACAAGCATCAATATTGTCAAATCCCATTCCTATTTCTGGATATGTTACCTCATCTATAACTACTTCACTTTCCACACACTCATCAAATTCTGAATTATCATTCATAACATTTTCCTCAATGTGTTCATTCATCTCTGTACTTAAAGGTGCGTTGAATAATTCTATTTCCATTTGTGCACAAGATTAACAACACAACACCACCAGTTTTACCCCAAAAACATTTGTACCTGTTTTAAAGAAGAAAAAAAACAGAACAATTAATCCAAAATTAAGGCTTTTTTTCTTTGTAGTGTTTTTGTTTGAACCATGTATAAAGAAAGTAAGATGATATCAATTAATCTAAGCATGTGTATGCAAATTTTATACACTAATTTAGTTATTTAGATCTAAGTTTAAACCTAGATTCTTCTTCTTATTCTTCTTTTTCGTTTAAACCAAATTCTAAAAAGAGAAAAAAAATGTTACCTGAGATGGAGATTGTCGAACTTGAGAGGGAGGGAGGGACGAAATGCCTCAAAATCGCTGGTATGGATGTCTTTGGTACGAAGGTCGCTGGTATGGAGATTGGAGAGAGAGATCGCTGATGTGGAGATTAGAGAAAGAGGAGAGCACTGATATGAAAGGTATGGAAATAAAGTATAAAGAAACCCACTTTGATCAAAGTGTAAAAAATAAATAATTGGGACCCACAGTCGGAATTTTCGGTCCAAATGCGTGTCTGCATAGACTTATTCATTAGTATTAGTATAAGTGTTATATTATATATTATTAAACTTTTTTTAAAATATATATATGTATGTATGTATAGTGGGGGTTATAACTTTTGAGAGGAAAATAAAGCAAGCAACAACTTCAAGAAGCAAAAGCAAAGAGGAATTGTTTTGTGGTGCGGGCGGGGCATGCAAGCTCAACTTACATCTCCTCCAATAAATAACTGAAAAGGATGCCAATACCATACAAATATACAATATACATAATAAAGTACTACTCCACTAGTAAGTAGTTTTGGCAAAAAAAAAAAATTGTTAGTCGCACCTCCTTCGTGCGGCCAGTCAAAACGACTGGCCATAAGAAGGAGGTGCAGTCAGGGTGAAAAAAAAAATTAGGGGCAATTTGGTAATTGATCTGGTCATAGGAAGGAGTTTCACTGACCGCGGGTAGGAGGTGCGGTCGGTAAGGGTGTTCAACCGGTAAAAATCGGACCGGTCCGAACCGGTACCGTACTGAACCGGTACCGAAAGAAGACAAAATTTCATACCGAAACCGGTACCGGTTGGACCGGTTCGGTACCCGTTCGGTACAGATTTTTACCGGTTATACCGATTATTATTATTATTATTTTTATTATTTTTATTATTAATAATAAAAAAATAGGAAACCGGTATAACCGGTATATACCAAAGCCTAACTTCCCGAGCCGGTACCGAAACCGGTTGAACCGGTACCGAACCGACCGGTTCGGACCGGTCCGGTTTACCGGAAAAACCGGTTGGACCGAAAATTTTGAACAGCCTTAGAGGTCGGGCCCGATAACCTGAGCACTACATTAATTGAATGGACGGTTAAAGATCTATTAGCCGAAATAGGGCTCCCAGCTAATAGTTGCTGTGAAACGACACCTATATATATATACACACACACACACACAACAAGTTTCTCCAACGAATCAAATTTTACGAACTAAAGACGAATTAGAGCAAAAACACACGCGAGTTGCATTTGAGTTGGGTGGGTTGTCAAAATGGGTCAACTATATAACAAAATAAAACCCAATTTCGATCAAATACAAGCACCGATTTCTCTCTCTAACTCTTTCCCCTCTCTCTCACTACGAACCAAGAAGCTACGGGAGGTAAAGTTGGAGGACGCGGCTCACCTCAACGGAAGGTAAAGCTCCAGCCAACGGAACCATAGCAAACGGAAGGTAAAACTGTTCAATTTTGTAATTTTTGTTTGTCTCGTAAGAAATCTAGGGTTTTCCTTTCCTGCTTCTTGGTTGTGGATGAGATTTTATAATCTAGTGATGATAAGAAATTGTTTTTGGCATACTTGTTTTTGCAATCGCAATTGTGAATTGTTAAATTCTTTTTTCTTAGTTTTCTTAGTTCATCGTCCGTGGGGTGTTTTCACTTTGTCTTCTGTGATTGTACAATTTGTAGAGGATTTGCCTCTTTCAATATTTGTGTGTATATATATATAGGATTATCCAATTTTTTAATCTACTTGAATCTATTTACATACTTTTCAAGTTTTTCTTTTGTAATTCCACCATGGAATAGAACTGTTGTTTTGGATTTGTTTGGTACCTAATGCTCTTTTTTTCTTTTTTCTCTGTGTATTCTATATTTTTATTTAAAAAATAATTTAACTAAAAATTTGTATTTATGGTTCATTTATATTTATGATTTGGTTGTTAAATGAGTATATTATGCTACTGCAAATTGTAGACATCATAAGAATTTATATTATAGCAATGCCTGGATCATACTGTTGCAGTATTAGTTTTTCCTTTGTTTTTTTCCCTATTCTCCCCTTCCTCTGGTATTGAAGAATTTTTTTTTACTCCCTCCATTCAAAAGTATAACTCACTAAATTGTATTGACTAAAATTGGGGTGATATTAAAAACTAAATTTGTATTCTTTTTGTTGTATTGACTAAAATTAAAGAAATTCATATTAATTTTAAATTCAAAAAGATCTGCAACTATTTTGTTTTAGTTATTTGGTTTCCTGCACCCACTTGTGGAGAATGTTTTTTACTTGGATAGATAGTCTCCTTTCATGTTTGCATTTACTTGGATATTATAATTTTGTCTCCTTTCCTGTTTGCATTTACTTGGATGTTACAATTTTATCTCCTTTCCTGATCGCATTTGGGCATGTTTTGGCATACTTGGTGTAGGTAACTAACAGGGGCATGTTTTGCACTTGTAGTAGTACTTGCCTGAGAATATAGTGAGGTTGCAGCCAAAGCAGGTGGTTCATGGTTGAAATGGTGTGATTAGCTGTATTTAACATTAAGTTCTTCCATGCTAATATAGCTTCTGGTACTCTGTTTTGTGGTGTAAATTCATGTCGGGTAATAAGAGGACTATCAGTACTTGTGGTAAATCAATTGGTTTAGCATATTTATTTCAAATCCTTTTATCATATATCCATGTCTCAACCTTGTAAAAATGAGTACTCGATATTAATAGTTAGCTAAATTTACACCAATAATACTATTGTAAATAGACATGAATTAGATAGATAGTGGAGTACTAGTAGTAATTCTGGAAGATGCCGCAATCTGCACCTTTGTCCGCAAAAATGAAGTAATCTATATATATTAATAAGTCATTAATCTTAGCAAACACTGACCTCTGGCCTATTTAAACCCCTGAAAATTGGTTGCTTATTATCAAAACCTCAATCATGACTGGATAACCTCTAAAATTGCTCCAAACCCAATTTGACATACTTACATTCTAATTTTAAAATTACTTATAACTACTAGTAAAATAAAGAGGGACGTAACATTTGGGATAAATGAGGAAGAAAACTCAAAAAAAAAATTCACAATTCACAATTTTTTTACTTCTAAATTTGTTGTTGTATAAAATAAAAACCATAAATATAATGGCGAAAGGCATACCCCAGGAAAAAAGGTCATCATGAGACAGGCCCCATGGTGAACAAACAAAGAAAACTATTCAACAAAGAAAATAGAATCAACGCAGAAAAGCAACCAATTACAACCAGATATGGTACGTAAAAAATTTGACAATAGAAGGATAACCCTAACCAACTAGTCAAAATCATAATATGACAAAAAGCGTTAAAGCTAACCAAGCCCAACAGGGCACAAAACAAAACCGCCTGCCCAAATTAAAGGTATCAGCATTAAGTCCAAAAAGTAGGCGGGAAAACAACACTAATCAGCACAAGAACATACCATAACGTGTGGCCCAATGAAGTGAGCTACGCTGCCAAAGGCAAAGGACCAACTGAAGCACAGAAGGCCCACGTGCGACGCATCTACCAAGTGGCCAACAACAGTAGCACACAAGCCATCGGCAGGTCCACCAGCGAAACCACCTTCCGGCCAAGCTCCAGCACACACTGCCCAAAATTTGAAACCGGCAAACCACACAACAGATCAAACCCAACAAATGAGAACAAGGAACACGTGGCCAAGGAAGTGTGCAAAACAACCACCACAGAACAGAGACAGACAGCCATGAACGGCGGCAACTAGTCCGGTCAAATATTCAGAACAAACCAAAACCCAGAAGTCAGCGGCGATAACCATAACGGCAGCAAGTTAATGAGAGAGCCCCCTATCCGTCAAGGATTTTCGAAAAGACGAACCCGAACAAAACAGCCACATCCCCTAACCAAACAAGACCAACAACGGAATTAAAAAACAAAGAATGCCTCTAAATTCAAAAAATATATGCCAAAAACTCTAATTAGCTGCAAGGAGCTAGTAGCACTGCCAACAAAAACTTGAAAAGTATGTAAATAGATTCAAGTCGATTAAAAAAATGGATAATTCTTATATATATATACAAATATTGAAAGAAGCAAATCCTCTACAAATTGTACAATCGCAGAAGACAAAGTGAAAACACCCCACGGACGATGAACTAAGAAAACTAAGAAAAAAATTAACAATTCACAATTGCGATTGCAAAATAAGTATGCCAAAAATAATTTCTTATCATCACTAGATTATAAAATCTCATCCACAACCAAGAAGCAGGAAAGGAAAACCCTAGATTTCTTACAAGATAAACAAAAATTACAAAATTGAATAGTTTTACCTTTCGTTTGCTATGGTTCCGTTGACAGGAGCTTTACCTTCCGTTGAGATGAGCCGCGTCCTCCAGCTTTACCTCCCGTAGCTTCTTGGTTCGTAGTGAGAGAGAGAAGGGAAAGAGTTAGAGAGAGAAATCGGTGCTTACATCTGATTCAAATTGGGTTTTATTTTGTTACATAGTTGACCTATTTTGACAACCCACCCAACTCAAATGCAACCCCAATGTGTTTTTGCTCCAATTCGTCTTTAGTTCGTAAAATTTGGTTCGCTGGAGAAGCTTGTTATATATATATAAGTATGCTCCACACTACATAATTTTCACTATGTGATTCTATATTCTACGAACAAATCTTTATAATGGATGAAGAATAACCTCTTTTATTGTTTGACAAATTCCAAATGAATATGCTTGTATACTGTTATTTTGCTAAACATGGTCTCACCTTATAGGTAAACTTATATGCTCTCCCAAGCTATTTCTTTTAAATTTTCCCTCATTTATTTTTAATATTAAACTTTAAAGACTAAAACTAATACTACAAAAAAAATTATTGAATAAAAGTATGTATTTAATTGGTCCAACACAATCATTAATATTAAGTCATTCATAGTAAATTACACATTGTGTGCTACCATAGTATTTATTATTATGTTCATGTTACAACACCTATGTGTGTGTTTATATAGGTTTATTTACTCTGTTGTTTACATTTGCGACACATGTGTGTTGCATTGTTTGCTTAATTCCGACGGAATATTCTGTCAGAAATAAACTTATTCTGATAGAATATTTCATTCCGTCAGTAATTCAGTCGTAATAAAGTTGGTCGGGGATAATTCCGTCGAAAATTTCATCGAAAATATTTTGTTATTTCTGATAGAATTTTCGTCGAAAATAAGTTATTTCCCACGAGATTCCGTCAAAAATAAGTTATTTTCTAAGAAAAATTCCGTCGAAAATAACTTTTAATTTTAATTTTTTTTTTCTTTTTTTTGTTTTCATATGGCCATATGTAGTCATCAAATGTACTAACAAACATTAAAGAGAACCTATGTTAGAGCAATCAAGTCTCTTAAGACTATTTATACAGGCAACATAGAGGAAAATATAGTGCAGTGTAATTTCAAATTAATAAATGAGATTGCCTTTCAAATGATATCATGTATTTCAATAAATCACAATATAGTGCAACTCCCAAACATCTTAGCAAAATGAATTCCACAGCCTTACATAGTTCCCAATATCATCGCTTTAGCAATTGTTTGATGAGCTAATGCATAGCTGCAAAATATCAACAAATGTATTCATGTCTTTTACTATCGGATATCATATAGAGCAGAATTTTCAGTGCTAGAGCAACACAACATAATATAAACACGATACAACTCCAAAGTGCAGCATGTGCTTTGGTTTTAAGAATTGCTCTATGACAATATCATGCCGCTTTTACTACACATAAACGAGATTGAAAGATTGGACTATACTTCATGAAATATGGCAAATATGAGAAAGGCAATTACAACATAAACTCCCTGTATCAGCAGGTAACAATGGATGAACACAACTTCATAAACTCCAAACGGAGAACAAAACCAAGCGACTAACAAAGAAAGAAGTAAGAGAAAATTCTAGTACACCCTGTTTGAAATCTAAAAGGGAAGGTCAATTATCTTAGGAATACCATTACTTAAGTATGGAAAATATATATGATAGACCATCCATTTATGAACAGGCTGCAATTAGGAATAATTCTGGTCAGACCAAAAGACATATATCATAATATATAAAAATACTAAATCGTTCATTCGTCAATATATATAAAAACAAAACAATCACATAACTATAGAAGAAAAAAAAGAGATGAATATGACATACCATATTCCACATTCTCTAATACTGATGATAGCAGCCAAAGCAGGATATGCATAAAAAAATTAAAAGGAGAGCAACAAAACTCAGCAATGTATGAATGTAATTTATTTTTCCAACGCCAAACATTTCACAACATATGAAAACTACCTCTTCCACTATTTTTGCATTCCACCAAACTTTGTAAAACTCACGGTCACCAAAACGAAGCATCTCAACAAGTATATTTAACCTAAATGAAAATACTAAATGTCAGTTTTATAAGAACAAAATAATTAAACAGTGATAAACTTGCATATGGTTTAGAAACCAATGGAAAATTTTTATTTTGTTTGCATATAGGAAGCCCATTACATCCTTCAAATCCCGACAGTCTGAAAGCCAAACCTTTTTAAGGATCATCTTGCAGATGCCCAAACTACGCTGAAATGTAATGGCATATGTCAGAATAACCAGTAAAACCCGACAAATCAAGAACCGTAACACCTAATACGGTACTATAATGTAATCAGCGGAAGAAATTCATACCAAAGGTTTCAACATTCATCAGTGGTTAACACCAAGCTCACTTCTTAATGCATAACAGTAGCAAGATAATGGTCATCACACTGAACCATTCTGACTACTCAACTCTGAAATCTTACAGACATATATAACCTTATTTGTCACACTATGTCAGCATAATAGGTTGTTCAAAAATTGGATGAAAAAGGCCATCATTAAGTATAGTAAAGATAATACCAATATCAACGACAACACAACCCAAACTGACAAGATGCCTGCAGTCTGATCCATATAATTAGAAAATCTTATGCTTCAAAAATTACAACACCAACATCCCAATGTTACATACCTTCAGAATACGTGACATGAAGGAGGTACCATCCATGAATAATGCATGTTCCGCTGCTTCTTTTCTCCTGAATTCTACATAGGCTAACATGGTTATGCACAACAATTTAGTTTAGCATGACTGCAAACTTCAAGACATATAAAATTCAGAATACAAATCAGAACTTGCATATGAAAAATCTGACCCTTTAGGTTACCCTGTTGCTGCATCCATTACGATAACCACTTTTAGAACATCTCCAAAATTGTTAAAGTGCCAAGAAAGATGAAAAGGTGCCCACTTGGGGAATTTCTCTCTTTCTCTCTCTCCCTCCATGCCTATATATATACATCAAATAGAATAAGTAAAGATATAGGATGAGAGAGAGAGACTATCACCCATCCGAGATATTGGTATTAACCATTAAGTCCATAGTTGTTTGTATATTAAAAGAAGTAAGAATATCATAATGAAAGAAAAGTGTGGATGACCACTTAAATACAAGAATTTATCAATATACATTTTTGTTGATATATATTTTGCTTTATCTATCATTTCACAACACGTTATCAACACGAGTTTCTATCCAATTTTAAAAAGGAAGTTCTTTCAACTCACTGTAAGTATTATTTCATTACAATTAAATTTGATCGTGTATATTTAATTATTTTAGTAAGTTAAAGCAGTGACAAGGAAAGATTCATACTGTGCTAGAAATCAAGCTATATATGTATATAAATATTGAACCTTACAAAACTTGAATTTGCTACCCTTTGATATCTTGAGCAAGAATTATTTGTCATGGACTCTTGATGCTGAGATTCATCTAGAGGCAAAGAATCTTGAAGATACAATTAAGGTTGGCAATTATGCATCCCTGCAGGATCATGCAAAAAATCAATGATTTTTATTCGTCATCATCTCACTTATGAAGACATATTAGAGAAAACATTGACTACATTTTATGCCTCAAATATGCTCCTGCAGTAGCAATATCGAGAGCATAAGTTCACAAA
The DNA here is from genome assembly GCA_034770075.1 of Aralia elata. Classification (NCBI taxonomy): domain Eukaryota; kingdom Viridiplantae; phylum Streptophyta; class Magnoliopsida; order Apiales; family Araliaceae; genus Aralia; species Aralia elata. The sequence continues at coordinate 1,284,620 of CM068385.1, read as the reverse complement.
ATATTCACTGAAGCGATAGAGGAAACTATGTTCTCTGAAGTGATATTGTGTCTTCTAGTGGCTGAACAAAGTAATGAGTTTTTGCTATAAAAAAAACTACCAATCTCGCTCAACCAGTTCTACTCCATTCCCTGAAGTGAATGGAACCTCATTTGATAAACATAGAGAAAATTATGGTCGTGGTCGTAGGTGTGGAATGGAAGGTCATTAGTCACGTACATGTCGTACTTCTAAATATTTGGTAGATTTGTACCAAGCTTCCATAAAAAAGGAAAAGGGAATTGAAACGAAAATTTGTTGATCATAAGGATCTTGAAGATCCCATGAATGATCATAATGATCTTGAAGATCTCATGAATTATCTTAACTTTCCAAATGGAAATGTCTATTTCAATTAATTATTTTTCTTTCATTATAGTATGACATTATAATAAGTATTTTTATTTTGATATGTTTCATTTATGTTTCAAGTAATAAAGTTTAATTTATGTTTTATATATATGAAGATGCATGGGCCAGAAGCTCATCAAACTTAATTGAAGGCTCCGTAAGAGCAATTATAATGTTGCCAAAGGGCACAAAACTTTGTATTAATGATGCTTTGTATTTAATGAGCCAAGTAGAAATTTACTCAGCTTTAAGGATATACGTTATAATGGTTATCATGTTGAAACTAATAACGAAGGTAGTAAAGAATTTCTTTATATTACTTCAATAGTATCGGGCTAGAAGCTTATACTAGAAAAACTGCCTATTTTCTCTTCTGGGTTATATTATACTACAATGAGAACAGTTGAAATAAATGTTGCAATACACCGGAAGTGTTCAGACCTAAAGGTTTTTATGCTTTGGCATGATCATCTTGGTCATCCAGGATCAATATTGATACGTCAAATTATTGAAAACTCTCATGGACATCCCTTAAAGAACCAAAAGATTCTTTTACCTACTAATTATCCATGTAGTGCTTGTTCTCAAGTTAAATTAATTACCAAACCATCACATTCAAAGATTGTTGTTGAGTGTCCATCTTTCTTAGAAAGAATTCAGGGTGATATATGTGGACCAATACACCTATTTTGTGGTCCATTTAAGTATTTTATGGTTTTAATTGATGCATCAACCAGATGGTCACATGTTTGTTTACTTTCTACTAGAAATGTTGCATTTACTAGGCTCCTTGCTCAAATAATTAGGTTGCGAGCACAATTTCCTGATTATCCAATTAAGAAAATTCATTTAGATAATGCTGGTGAATTTACATCTCAAGTTTTTGATGACTATTGCGTGTCTATTAGAATTGATGTTGAACATCTTGTTGCACATACACATACTCAAAATGGTTTAGCTGAATCACTTATCAAGAGACTTCAAATTATTGCTCGACCTTTGCTTATGAAATCAAAATTACCAGTTTCTGCTTGGGGTCATGCTATTTTATATGTTGTATCATTAGTTCGCATCAGACCAATTGCTTATCATAAATTTTCACCATTACAACTTGTACTTGGCCAACAACCAAATATTTTTCACCTGCGCACATTTGGTTGTGTTGTATATGTACCTATTGTACCCCCGCAATGCACTAAAATGGGTCCTCAACGTAGACTTGGAATTTATACGGGTTTTGATTCCCCATCTATCATTAGATATCTTGAACCTCTAACTGGTGATGTTTTTAAGGCACATTTTGAGGATTGTCATTTTAATGAAACAATCTTCCTACTATTAGGGGGAGAAAAATCGTTGCCTGAAGCACGAAATTTGCCTGAAGCACAACGAGAGATTACATGGAATACTTCGACGTTATCTCATCTTGATCCTCGTACAAATCAATGTGAACTGGAAGTTCAAAGGATTATCCATTTGCAAGGAATTGCAAATCAATTACCGAATGTATTCACCGATAATAAGAAAATAGTGAAATCTCACAGTCCAGCTGCTAATACTCCAGCACGGATTGAAGTCTCTGTAGGACAATCAGTTAATAGAGCAGCAAATGAATCAAAACCACACCTGAAGCGTGGAAGACCGATCGGTGTGAAAGATAAAATTCCCCGAAAGAGGAAAGTACAAGAAAAATAAGTTGCAGCCTATAAAGAGGCTATACCCATAAAACACGCCATAGAAATAGCTGATGTATCCAAAACTTATGAGCAAAAATCTCCAGAAAATAAAACTCTTGAAGAGTTATCCCTTGAAGAGGATCAGGTACTTGAAAATAACGAAATATCGATACATTATGTATATACAGGAGAAGTATTGGATAGAAATAAAATTGTTGTCGACAACATATTTTCATATAAAGTTGCTCTTGATATTACCAGAAGTAATGATCATGAATATGAACCACAAACCGTTGAAGAATGTCAACGTATAAATGATTGGCCAATGTGGAAAGAGGCGATTCAAGCAGAATTAAATTCACTAAATAAACGTGAAGTTTTTGGACCTGTAGTTCGAACACCTGAAGGTGTAATGCCTGTTGGATACAAATGGGTATTTGTACGTAAACGAAATGAGAAAAATAAAATTATAAGGTACAAAGCGCGACTTGTAGTACAAGGTTTCTCGCAGAGACCTGGTATTGACTATGAAGAAACATATGCTCTTGTAATGGACGCAATTACATTCAGATTTTTAATTAGCTTGGTAGCAAAAGAAAATTTGGATATGCAATTAATGAATATTGTTAGAGCATATCTGTATGGATCATTAGATAATAATATCTACATAAAAATTCTTGAAGGATATAAAATGTCTACATCATATAATTCTACATCTCGAAGTATGTATTCTATCAAGCTACAAAGATCCTTATATGGATTAAAGCAATTTGGACACATGTGGTATAATCACTTCAGTGAATATCTTTTGAAAGAAAGATTTGAGAATAATCCAATTTGTCCATGTATTTTTATCAAAAAATCTGAATTCGAATTTGTTATTGTTGCAGTATATATTGATGATTTAAATCTTATAGGGACTCCAGAAGAGTTAACAAAAACAGTAAATTATTTAAAGAATGAATTTGAGATGAAAGATTTTGGTAAGATAAAATTTTGTCTTGACCTACAAATTGAACATCTTCCAAATAGAATTTTTGTTCATCAATCAACACACATAGAAAAAGTCCTGAAGCACTTTTACATGGATAAAGCTCATCCTTTGAGCACTCCAATGATAGGTCGGTCACTTGATATCAAGAAAGATCCGTTTCGACCATAAGAAAATGATGAAGAAACTCTTAGTCCTGAAGTACCATATCTTAGTGCAATTGGTGCTTTGATGTATCTTGCAAATTTCACACGGCATGATATAACATTTGCAGTTAACTTACTAGCAAGATACAGTTCTGCACCAACTCGAAGACATTGGAATATAATTAAGCATATTTTATGATATCTTCGTGGGACTATTGATTTGGGATTATTTTATCCAAATGGATCAAAACCACAGTTAGTTGGATATGCTGATGCAGGTTATCTTTCTGATCCACACAAAGGCAGATCACAAACAGGATATTTATTTACTTATGAAAATACTGCTATTTCATGGAGATCTGTTAAGCAAACAATTTCTGCTACTTCATCAAATCATGTAGAGATTATTGTAATTCATGAAGCGAATCGTGAATGTGTTTGGTTGAGATCGGTAATTCAACACATTCGTGAGAACTGTGGATTATCATCAATCATAAATAGTCCAACGATATTATACGAAGATAATACTGCTTGTATCACTCAAATTAGGGGATGCTATATCAAGGATGATAGAACCAAGCATATTGCACCAAAATTCTTTTATACACATGAGCTCCAGAAGAGTGTCGATATTGATGTCAAACAGATACAATCATGTGATATATTCACTAAGCCACTACCAACTGCGACTTTTAAGAAGATGGTGCACAACATTGACATGCGTCGACTTAAGGATATTTTTACCATGAACAATGGTAATCATGAGGGGGAGTAAATTTTCTGAAAGATATGTGCTGATTGTACTATTTTTCCTTCACTAAGGTTTTTTCCCATTGGGTTTTCCTTTGCAAGGTTTTAATGAGGCAATCCTAAGGCACTAGAAGATATACAAGAATATTGTACTTTTTTCCTTAGCCAAATTTTTTTCCCACAGGGTTTTTATTTGGTAAGGTTTTTAACGAGACATATTCTTAGAAAGTGGTCATCCAAGGGGGAGTGTTAGAAATAAAGTGTGCATTAGACTATGAAAGGTTAGGCAAATGAAAAGTTTGGGAAGATGAAAAAGTGCCCACTTGGGGAATTTCTCTCTCTCTCTCTCTCTATGCCTATATATATATATATATATGCACCAGATAGAATAAGTAAATATGTAGGATGAGAGAGAGAGACTATCATCCATCCGAGATATTGGTATTAACCATTAAGTCCATAGTTGTTTGTATATTGAAAGAAATAAGAATATCAAAATAAAAGAGAAGTGTGAATTACCACTTAAATATAAGAGTTTATTAATATATATTTTTGTTGATATACATTTTGTTTTATCTATCATTTTACAACAGACCGTTATTTTTGACGAAATTATTTCCCATGAAATTTTTTGTCAGAAATAATTTATTTTTCACGGAATAAATTATGTCAGAAATAATTTCGTCGAAATATACATTTTTCTTGTAGTGGAGCTCTCTCATGGAGGATTCTCTCTCTTCAATATTCGATTTGATGTGGACTAGATTGATCTTTTCTAATTGGATTATTGTTTTTCCTTTTCTATTTTTTGTACTTAAATCTTCTTTTGCTAGTGTTCTGTACTATTAAATAAGTTTAATATATTAGATTAAATTTTTACCTTACTGATGAAGAAGTCAGTTGAAGATGAAGAGAAGATTGAAGGTACTGTGGGTTTATAATTTTGGGTGGTTTAAAATTTAAAATGCTTAATGATTTTTGAATTTTTCGTAAAAAAATAACAACTGTGATTGATAAAAAATTTAGTTCAGTAACGCAATTGTCAATCGATCACTAGTCCACCAGTTTAATGATAAAAAATGTATTTAACCTGACATATTTTTGTGTGAAAATGTTAATTTCACAAGAAAATATAATATTTTTATAATTAGTATACTAATTCATTTGAGAAAAATTTGGTGAAAATATTACTTCTTAAATTGTCAATTCTTAGGATATCCTAAATCTTAATTTTTTGAAGGTATCTTTAGAAAGAATATTTTTTTTTTCATTACACAATTCCTAAATTTGTCCCAGAGCATACCTTCTTCTTTTTCTTTCTAAAATCAATAATATTACAATTTAATTAGGGATATATTTATTTTATTCTAGAGACTTGAGTTAGGAAACTTAGAGAAAATGCTAGGGAAAAACATAGAGAAAAGTCCGCACTAATTTTGATTTTTTTGTTGGATAACTCGAATATGTGATCTCACGCGGTAAAAGAATAGACTATTATATCATCTTTGGCCTAGAACTTGATTATTTTTAAATCACAATTGCTTAACATAATTTCTAATGGCCCCAACTTTTAATTAAGTAAAAATTCAAAATTGTAACTTAACATACAAATAAGTGGAGAAATATATGAAAAAATTAAATTAAGTAAACAAAATTAATATTAATAAATTAAACCTAAAACACAATCATTTATCTTCTACTCGTCCCATTTGACTCACGAGTAACTAGTTAACCTCGGTGAGGAGGTCGGCCTTAATTATTGATGATGGTGGTTTTCAAAGGTTTCAACTTGATTTGGAGAGATCGTCGACATGCTTTTGCAATAGGCCTTCTATTTGAGTCATGTCCATATCCGACAATGGGCTTTGTTTATTGAGATTGATAAATTTCAATTTAAAGTATATCACATTCTTATGCACCGTAACATTGCTCCTTTCAAGTATCCAATAACTCACATGCAACTATTCTAAAGGTTAAATGCTTTAATATCACTAGATATACTAAGAAATACATACAATGTAGTAATAACTTTTAATTTTGAACATAAAAACAATGTAATATTAACTCATTCCTACACTAGAACAAAAATCTTTTGCCTTTTTTAAATTTTTTTGTTATAGTCGAGGAGAATTGCGAGAGTATTTATTAATTTGAAATTTTTGTAGAGATAAGAAAGTCATGTTGTGATTTGTTCACCGATTAAGATGAAATTAGGATTATCTCCATTTTATATAAAATAGAAAGATGATGATGAAAAATGTAAAAAAAATAGAGACTTTCTATTTCATTTGAAATGGAAAGGATCTTAGTCCGTTAAAGTGGGAGGCAACACATTTAAGAATGTGTGGTATTCAAAACATCGATTAGCTACTAAAATATTAACATACCATACTAACATAAGTAGTTTTCTTATTATATAATAATTTCACACCAACATAAAGTATAAAAAAAGTACAACATATTAAATATTTAATAAGTCCACACTAACACACATGTTTTTGCTCCTTTATTTAAGATGGTTTATTTATTCTTCCTCAAATTAAGTCTTCTTTATTTATTCAGGCTACTAGGGAGCAAATCGGGAGGAGCAGCTTCTCCTTTCACTTCGGGGACAAGCTGCCAATAACAGCTGCACGTACAGATAAATGAAATATTAATAATAAGGAATTGCGACAGATAAATGAAAGGTGGTTTAATAATATATCTTGTAATTTTATATATTAAGATGTTTAATGTTGTAATCCACCTTTATAATTATATGTAATCTCAAGTATTTATGCTGCGTTTGGATTAGAAGAATGAGAGTAAGAATGGAATGAATCATTCCTATAGAATGAAAAAAATTGTGTTTGGTTGGTTCCATTATAATAGAAATATAGAATGAATCATTTCTTATTCATTGTACTCTCTATTCCATTCCTTCAACACAAACACAGAATTAGGTTTTCTGGCGAAAAATCCAAGATCCAAGCCTGCCCCAACCCAATTTCTTAGTCAACCTCATGTGCGCAAACCCATCCTTTTTTTCTAAATCATGTTACTAAGGCCAACACTAGGATATACTAATATACTCAAGAATGGTTACCAAAGTGAGCAATGTGGGACTTTGATAAACACTAGAAATTTGAAGCATAACTAACGGTAAGTGTTTAAATTGTACCCTTTGACATTATATATTGTTCATTTATATATACATATATATATATATATTATAGGATTGTTTAATTTATTTATTTATTTATTTTGTGTTGCCCATGTTAATTTTTACACTTCTTGAATTATTATTATTTATATCAATTATCTATTGTTAATAGAAGAAAAAATATTACAAGCCCAGCTTTGTGTGTGTGTGTATATATATATATATGGAGAATAATCCACAGAAAACGTTAGTTATGGGCACTGTTTCATCTAACAGTGATCCAACCGTCCAAAATAAGATCCAAGGATTGGGCGTGGGCATGGCCGCTACTCCCTTTAGCGGCCAGCCAAATTTTTCATGTTGACCGCTGCTCCTTCTAGCGGCCAGTCAAAACCAACATGAAAGTTCGTAGAAATATTTTGCCTTCTGTTCAGTACAAAAGTCTAAAATACCCTCACCTTAGTTAGATTTAAATAGTTTTAATATATAAAATATTTAGAGTTTAAATTTTAAACAATCAAATTATCACAATAATTCACAATGTTAAATTATATTGCATAAAAAATTATATTACAAATATTTTATACAAATAAATACATTGAAACTAGTTAATGTATTTATTTATATAAATTATCAAATATATCAATGTATTTATTTGTATAAAATATTTGTAATATAATTTTTTATGCAATATAATTTAACATTGTGAATTATTGTGATAATTTGATTGTTTAAAATTTAAACTCTAAATATTTTATATATTAAAACTATTTAAATTTAACTAAGGTTAGGGTATTTTAGACGTTTGTACTGAACAGAAGGCCAAATTTTTCTACGAACTTTCATGTTGGTCGCTACTCCCTCTAGCAGCCAGTCAAAACGACGTTTTGACTGGCCGCTAGAGGGAGTAGCGGCCAACATGAAAAATTTGGTCGGCCGCTAGAGGGAGTAGCGGCCATGCCCACGCGCAATCCTTGGATCTTATTTTGGACGGTTGGATCACAGTTAGATGAAACAGTACCCATAACTAACGTTTTCTATGGATCATATATATATATATATATATATATATATATATATATATATATATATATATAAAATCCGGATCTTAAGCATACTCCTTAAATGACATACCAAGCATACCCTCTTTAGTGATGAACCGGGCGATGGTTTGGTCCATCGCCATAGATCCGGTCCGTCGCTAAAACCTTTAGCGACTGATCCGTCGTTAAAAGTTGTTCGTCGCTAAAGCCTCTAGCGACGGATCCGTCGCTAAAGGCTTTAGCGTCAGACTGGACCTATGACGACGAACCAAACCGTCGCCCGATCCGTCGCTAAATGGGGTATGTTTGGTATATCATTTAAGGGGGTATGCTTAAGATCCGTTCTAATATATAGTCCGGATCTTAAGCATACTCCTTAAATGACATACCAAGCATACCCTCTTTAGCGACGAACCGGGCGATGGTTTGGTCCATCGCCATAGATCCGGTCCGTCGCTAAAACCTTTAGCGACTGATCCGTCGTTAAAAGTTGTTCGTCGCTAAAGCCTTTAGCGACGGATCCGTCGCTAAAGGCTTTAGCGTCAGACTGGACCTATGACGACGAACCAAACCGTCGCCCGATCCGTCGCTAAATGGGGTATGTTTGGTATATCATTTAAGGGGGTATGCTTAAGATCCATTATATATATATATATATACACACGTAAAAATAGAATTTGCTTACCCCATGCAATTGGATCACTAGTAATGTCAGCAGTTGCATAGACCACAAATGATTTTCCAACAATGCAATTGGTCTCCCCAGGAACCAGTGAAATCTGAATGCACGAGGAAAATTATGGTGAAGTTCAGCCTGTTCAGGTATAACAAAATTTTATATGGGAGGTAAGAAAAAACATATAGCAGCAGTGGTAAAGTTTTCTTTCAGATATATATGTTCACGTGTTTTAATTAATTTAGGAAAGGAAAAGCATGCATACATATAAGTGTTATATATATATATGTATATATATATATAAATCTCAAAGTTGTTATTAAAACAATTTGTCGAGCTAGGGTGTTACGAATTTTCTAGTCTCCGTACAAACTTCAAAAATTAGAGAGAAGAAGAGAAGAATTTTTAAATGAGAAATAAGAAGAGAGGTTTGGAGAAAAAGTTTTAATTTCATTCATATCATTTCTAGTGTTTACAAGACATAATATAAAGAGATACATGACAATACAAAACTTTCATCTTAGCCATTCATCTCATATTATATATGAAGTCTAATCATAGCTCTACATTTAGTTTTATATATATATATATATATATATATATATATATATATATGTATATATATATATATATAAAGAGAGAGAGAGAACGGATCAAGAGCATACCCCTCAAGAGCATACCCTCTTATCTGACATACCAAACATTTTTCCTTTAGCGACGGACCGGGGCGACGCTTTGGTCCGACATCATAGGTCCGGTCCGTCGCTACAACTTCGGTTTGACGCTATATGTTTATCCGTCGCTAAAAACTATAGCGACGGACCGGACCTATGGCGACAAACCAAAGAGTCGTCCGGTCCGTCGTTAAAGAGGGTATGCTTAGTATGTCAGATAAAAGGGTATGCTCTTGATTCGTTATATATATATATATATATATATATATAATATATATATATATATATATATATATATAATATATATATATAGGGTAAGCTTCTAAAGCGAACTCTTAAAAAGCGAACCAAAGACGAACCGTCGTCTTTGGTGCCTATGGCGACGATTCGACCCGTCGCCAAAGATTACATGACTACGGCGACGGGTCGAATCGTCGCCATAGACACCAAAGACGACGGTTCATTTTTAGTTCGCTTTAAAAAAAATTCATATATATATATATATATATATATATATATATATTAGTCTACATTTGTTGCATAGGGCGCTAAGGGCGGGCAAGCAAACAACTTTAATAAAAGCAAAGGAACGCATTGAAATAAAATACCTGGAGGTTTTGTGTCTTGCCCTGGTCTACGTGTGCAGTCCCTAGATTACACAAGAACATAAAAACATGTTAAAGACCAATTAAAGTTTGTACTCCTTTATTTATAATAATAAACAAAAAATTATGAGGTTATCAGAATTATTATTAAGGGTGTTTCAATTATCACTATTATGGAAAATTGATCATTTTTGGAGACAGAATTCCTATACACAACCACAATTCCAATGATCGCAGCAGAGATTAATGAATAAAATAAAATTAAGGGTTATATATGATAGTATATATACCATCTACAGCTTCAATGAGTTCCAGTTCTTTGTAAACCGATCCTGCCAATACAACAATGTATCAAAAGATTCATATGGCGGAACCAAAAAAAGAACAAAACATGCATACATGCATACGTAGTTGACATATATATATACAGGCCAGATCAGGAGCAGATGGTCTGCTAACAGATCGGTCTTTAGCGACGGTTTTTTCGTCGTCTATACAATAAGCAACAGTTTATGTTATAAAAAAACCGTCGCCTATTGTATAAGCGACGAAAAAATCGTCGCTAAAAACTGTTCCTGATCCGGGCTCTATATATATATATATGATATATGGACGATACCAGTTGCAAATCCCCCATTAGATATGTCCCCTTCGGTATTGACACTAGAATGATGTGACCCTGGAGGGAGGGCATAGATATACCCTTTTACAGTAACACGACCACCTGGAGGTGCTGAAAACAAAAATTAATAAACTAGTTAGTTATCGATCTTTAGTTACACTACGGTAGCTAGGAGAAATGAGCTTGAACCTATAACCTAAATGAATCTCGTAATTTAATACTAATATAATTAAAAATTAAACCAAATTTATATGCATATAGAGAGTTCCATGTTACCTTGTTGCTCGAAGTGGATAGTTCCATATACACCGCTATGGCTGGTCAAATGGGCAATGGCATTTATGGGTATCGCCGCAGACAGTTGCGACATTTTGCTATGTCATTTTTTTAATAAAAAATTGTCAGAATATTCTCCTTAATAGTAGTAAAATAAATTAACTCATGAAGATATATAGGGGAGAGAATAGAAAAAAAAAAGAGAAAAGAGAAACCCCCTCCCCCACCAAAAAAAAAAAACATTGAGAATACATTATTACCAGTCATCATAAAAGTCAATTGAAGATAGGGGGAGAGAAGTTTTACCTTAATTATTGGGAGAATGTAAGATGGGGAGATGGAGAGAAATAGAGGGTGTTTGTTTCTTTTTATAGTTGAAGAAGATGAAATTATTGCTATTCGATCCTCAATGATTTTAATATTTATTAATTTATCCAAAAGCCCAACTACCGCAAAACCCCGGTGTTACTCCCAAAATTAGTGTTTGAGGGGGTTGTAAGTAAATTACTCTACCTTGTATTCAAATTTTGTATATATGAATATATATATATATATATGTATATATATAGTACATTTTAAAATTAAAAATATATTATATAAAATTATTTTAACCTACTATTAATTTTTACATAATTTATCTTTAAAGTTAAAAAATGTGATGAGTATATTATTGTTTGTTTGAGGTTTTGACTATTTTTGAATTAATATTTGTATTATCGTATCTCTTCGAAAATATATGAAATTAATTAGGATTCAACAATATATTAAAAATCATAAAGTTGGTCTTTATAGTTATTTATTTTGTTGTAATATAATTCCTAGGGATGAGCGTGTCCTTGAATAAATTTTCTTGTATACATGTTTAGGTATGACACGTACTTCTTACCCTTTTCAAAGTACAATAGAAATGTGAAAATAATTTTTTTGTGGTTTTTAGCAGTATATAATACTATAATTTAATTTTAGAAATACATTTCATTTTATAATTTAATTTTAAAAATACATTTCATTCTAGACTTAAAAAAAACTTAGAAAAAAGTTAGGAGGAAAATTGGAGAAATTAGGGAAAACTTACCTTCAAGGCAGCATTGAATCCTAAATTTTTTAATGGATAACTCGAACATGGGATTTTTTGTTATTATTTATTTTGTTAAAATATGAATTTTAAGGGTGAGTATGTGATTGAATAATTTTTTTTGTACATGTTTAGATTTGACACGATATCCCCTTTTTTAAATTATAATAAATAAGTGAAAATATTTTTTTTGAGAAATATATATATATATATATATATATATATATATATATGAGGACTGATTTATTGACAACATTATAAATTTAAGGTTATCCTTACAACAAATCGGGATCGTCCAATCGCAGATCTAACGGTGAAATTGATCTCCATTAGCAGTTTAATTTTGCGGACGGGACAGATGTCCAAACTATCCCTCTTTGTACTAAAAAAATGGCATTCGCAGTATTAAACTGCAGAGTTTAGAATTTGGCATCCTTCCCAATTTTTTTGTTCTCTTCTTTTCATTCTACGATTTCTCTATTCTCACCCTATGATTTTCTCTCTCAAATTCTGGTATCTGTCTTCTTATTTCCCAAATTTTGTAACTTTTCTCTCTCTTTTTAACATATAATTTTGTGGGGAAGAAGGGAAAAAGGAAGTGTGTGGAAGAAGATAAGTTCATTTCTTTTGCCTGGTTTGTTCCCTGCAGCATTGAGATTACTATATGCTTCAAGAGCCATTTGAGAGATTTATGAGTTTAGAGAAAGAAAGTAAACACATTTTTTTATTTTAGTTTTCATTGATTCACAATCGTAGAGTGAATCAATGAAATCGTAGAGTGGAATCAATTATTTGGCATCCGTAGTTTAATACTACGAAGCCTAGAAAACTAAAAAAAAAAAATTTAATTTGGCTAATACAACGTCGTTTCTCAATTGACCAGCCATATTTAGGCGTCCGCAGTTTAATACTACGGACGAGGGACTTTTACAAGGAGGGTATTTTGAATATTTGTCCCGTTCGTAGTATTAAACTTCAAAATATTAGAAACTAAACTGCGGACGGGGGGCTCTATTAACCTCACGATCTACGGATGGACGATCACGATGTGTTGTAAGGATAACCTTAAATTGACAATGTTGACTATGGATCGGTCCCCTATATATATATATATAAATTTAAAATGGTTCGTCCAACAAACCACAGTTTATCGTTTACTTGAAGTTAATGTTAGATTTAATAATAAATAAAGAAAAAAAAAGACATTTACATGAAGCAGTGCTGCGTTTGGATTGAAAGAATGGAATATAAGATTAAACTGAATGATTTTAAGGTATTTTAAGTGTATATTTGGTTGTTGGTGGTGGTGAGTGTTGTCTATAATGATATCACATATATCCATTCCATTGTAATGAATTTTATTCCACATTCTTCACATAGAATAAAAAAAAGAGATGAAATGAATTTTTATTCTATTGGAATGGTTTATCCTCTAAAATGATCATTAAATAAACTATTTTTATTTCATTTATTCTTCTATTTCATTCTCTCAATCCAAACGTAGCATTATGATTTTCAAACATAAGCTCTAAAGAACATGCCTTTATCTTTTTTCTTTCGAAAACCTATCTTACTATAATTTAATTTTAGATATACATTTTATCTTAGAGACTTAAAAAAGACTTAGAAAAAAAGATAGGATAAAAATTGAGAAAAATTAGGAAAAATTTACCGTCAAGGCAGTATTGAATCCTAACTTTTTTGATGGATAACTCGAAATGAGATTTTTTGCTATTATTTATTTTGTTAAAATATAATTTTTAAGGGTGGATATGTGGTTGAATTAATATTTTTTTTTGTACATGTATATGTTTGATGCTACTTATCCTCTTTTAAAGTATAATAGATAATTGAAAAATATATATTTGCGATTTTTATACAATATATATATATATATATATATATATATATATATATATGTATATATGTATATATGTGTGTGTATAAATTTTTTTACTTTTTGATGTTATACATTCAAAAATAATTATAATTTCATTTCAAATTTAATTTAAAGATAAATTTCATTATTTAAAAAAATGTTTAATAAAAAAGTTATATTTTACTTTAATAAAATTTGGTACACTAAAAATTAATGCCTACTATCATCTATCTCCTATTTATTGAAGTTTGTTATGGAGTATTCAAATGCAATAAAGTTTGCATTTATATTTTAATTTAATAAAATTTGGTACACTTAAAATTAATGCCAACTATCATCTACCTCCTATTTATTGAAATTTGTTACGTATTCAAATGCAATAAAGTTTGCATTAGAAATTATTCTTCTTTTCATTGGTTGGCTTGAGCGTGAATTTTTAATTATAAATTATTCAACAAACAGGTTAATGAAGTTTTAGGTGGATGGTTAAAATTGACACTTTAGTATCAGGTTTTAGACTTTTAGGTGTGTGAGTTTATCTTGTAATTTTTTTTTTTGTAAAGTTTATTTTTTAGATCAGGCTTGGTTGATTATTAATATTTGAAAATTATATTTATATTGCATTTCTATATGGGGACTAAAAAAAATACTTCACCCGTTTCATATAAGAGTCTCAATTGAAAAAAAAATTGTTTAGCAAAAAGATTATACTTCTTCTGTTCTAAAATATAATATCATTATTGACTTTTTAAAGTCAACTTAATACATTTTTAAACTTAAAATTAAAATAAATTTTATCTAATTTTAGTCAATTGATTGTTAAATTTTGTAAACTATTTAAAAAATATTATTTATTGTAAGATTTATTATTTTATACTTTTTTATAAATCATTTCAATTTTGAGTTTAAAAATATTTGAGATTGAATTTCAAATGTCAATAATAACCTTATATTTGAGACGGAGATAATACTTTTTTTTATTAATAATAATATAAAAGATAATATATTTAAGAATAACAGCACAGTTTTATTACCATATCATCCTTACTAAACAAGACAGTTATTAGATTTCCGGATAAATGTGAAATATATATTTGCAATCTTTATCAGTGTGACTTTATTTAAAACGAACGGAGTAATTGTAAATCATTCAACAAAGCAATTGATCATATGTGAATGCGTGAGGAATATTCTACTTTGGAGTTAGCTTTGGATCTCTTTATCAGATCTGAGCTTAGGATCGTAGGCCTGCCTGCCTGCCTATGACAGGCCAACAAAGATACTGTAGTACATCACGCCTTGGTAAAATTTTTCCTGATCCTGCCACAAACAGCTAAATCACTCGATGTTTGCGAAAATAAAATTACTCAATGTTTTAATCCAAAAGATTTATTCCCATTGAGACATGTAGCAGTTTAATTATCATAGTACCTTGGTAGATATTTCTTAATTGAAAATAATCTAAATTGTCTAAAATATTTTATTGTTAAAAAATATATCACATTAATTCTATATATTTTCGAATAATTCGAATCTAAAAATTAAGGAGCACAATAACATTGTTCTCAAGTATCCAACAGTCATCGACGACCACTTAATTTATTAGTTTGATTCATTTATATTAATATAAAGATCGTGAAGTCAAATCTTATTGACAGCAATATTATGAAGAAAAGATCCAAATGTGATGAAGCCAAAAAAAACTTAACAAGTACAAGTTCAAAATGAACGGTCCAAGTGCGATGAAGCGAAGAAAAAAATTTAACACGCTGAAATTCAGAAGATAAAGCCAATAAATTAAAGACCTCTAGGCCACCGATGCCCCCCACCCACGTGATATATCGGTTTGTAACTATCCTTGAGTTGAGGATGTCTCCATCATATCTCATTTAAAATGCTTTAATATCATTAAGGATACTAGAAAACGATGTAATAAATCAATCCTAGATTAGAACATAAAAATCTTCATGTTGAGATTGTTCACCAATCAAGCTGGAAGGCAACACATTCATATTCAAAACGGTTAGGTAGCCATTTATAAGAAAAATATAAGACATTTCCTCAGTATTCCTTGATTATATATGGTGTGAAACTCATTAAGAATAATAAGAAATGGTATAATGTGATAAATATGACGACGAAATTAAATTATGAGTGACACATAATTTTAAGCAATAAGATAAAATAATGATGTGTGTAGTCTTATTTAATTTTTATCTATTTCATGTATCTACATGTCATAGACATTTAATATTTAAATAAATTTATCATCATATTTAACAGGGTTGTCCAATAATTGGTTGCTTACGTAATTCTTTATGTAATATTCAAAACTGTTAGGTAAGTAGCATTTGTGTGCTGAAGAAGAAAAATATAAGACATTTCCTTAGGGTACATACGTTCCATGATTATATGGTGTGAAACTCATTCAAGAATTGTTGTGTAATCCTTTGTGAATGACCTCCAAAACTATCATCCCAAAATTTTATTCTCCACGTGTAAGCAAAAATGATATACGAGGAGTAGTGATATGAATACAAATTATACACAAAAGTACACAAATATTATAAAAAAATAGAAAATAAAATAAAATATTTTATACATTTTTATTAATATACAATACATATATAAGATCGCTTTATTTGTTAGACATAATTATATATTCGAGTCGATCTCTTATTAAAATCAATATAATCAAATTTATCTCAACAAAATCAGTGCATTCCCTATATTATGTAACAAAGAAAAGTTTTCTAAGTTTTCTTGTTTTTCTTGTCATGACCACCTTTTTTGACGGTCCCCAAACCTCTAAAATGAGTCCGGATTGGTTGTCTCAAATAGTGTTTCATTTGCTCAACAAGAAAATTGTGTCATGTGTCAATTTTTGAGTAACTTTTTTTCGACAAATAGAATAACTCACTTAAAAATTTAAAAAATAAATAAAATAATTCTGTTATTGTTTCTCCCAGTTCGCTAATTCTAAATTCAGAGGCTTAATTTCAAATATCTTGGATAGAGAGTAGTTATGTGAAATGGAAACTCTTTCTCAAAATTCCCAACAATTTTTTAACATTCAGGAAACATCACCCAAAATACTGGTAAAATTTATCCTGCCACAAACAGCTAAATCACTCAATATTTGCGGAAATAAAATTACTCAATGTTTTAATTCAAACAATTTAGGCTTTTATATTTCACTCAACTTTGAACTCTAATTAAAAATGCATATATAAATATGAAGGATTGATTTATAAAAACTAAATATTAAAATTTGAAACTATATAAAAACTTAATATTAAATTAAAAATAACAAAAAAAATTACATTAGTAACATTCAAATGTGAATTGTGACGACCCGAAAAATCGGATAGCTTTATAATTAAGTTTTCAATATCTATTTCTAATAAATTAAAATTTTGTGGATATTATTATGTGTAAATGTGGTTGTATGTGTTTACAGATCAAATTATGACCTAAATTGAGTTTACGTGTTAGAATATACAATTATCGTAATTTCTCTTCCACTGTCGATTATTGTCTCCTGGTTGCAATGTTTCTTTCTTTCATTCTATTAATTGAGCCATATCCATGATATCTGAATATAAATGAAGTTTATGAGAAATAAAATGTTGACGAATCTCAAATTTCAAACCTCGTAAGAACATCCGAGTCATGCGCTCTTCATTGTTCACTAAGTGGGGCACAAATCAGGATAGCTCAACAAATTTGGTCTCGTACTGTGAGACAGTCATATTGTTCTGCTCCAACTTAATAAATTCCACTTCCTTCATGAAACGAATGCTCTCAGGAAAATACATTTTATTAAACAGTTCTTGAAACTCCATCCAAGACATCTCAAGTGCTAAGTGATGTGTACGGTTCACTAATTTTCACCAGTGATCTGCCTCTCCTCGTAGCATAGAGGTGGCGAAGGGAACTTTTTGATCATCAGTACAATGCAATAAATCAAATATCTTCGCCAGTTGTTTGAGTCACGCATCTGCTTTGAGTGGGTTCGACTTTCCGACAAATTCAGGTGGTCTTAACTCCTTAAACTGCTTGGCAGTGACCATTCACATGTTATCAGCGTTTTCATCAGTATTATGGGCAGAAGCTTCTCTCGCCTGGTTCTGCATGAATTGCATGAAGTTCCTAAAAAAATCATCATTCATCATAGGTTAGTATTGTCATTTCTTGGGGTAACAAGAGAATTATTGCCCTCCTGATTTCCCGCATCTTGGTTACCAGTTGATGGGATCTCAATCGTTTCATATACTCCATTGATCATCTCCTGATTTTCAGATGTCATTCCTTAATGCTGCCAAAAAACAGAGGTTAATTAAAACAATTGACATGACACATCTTATCCCTATATCCAGGTCGACAAATTAAATTATCAAATTTAACTTAGGTAGTACTCACACTAGTGAAAGATTTTACTCATCTCTCCCCTCCTAGTTCTAATCCCAGATCTCCACCAGAGATCATATTCCTAAATTTTGATACCAATTGTGACGCTACCAAAATCGGGTCTACACAACCCAATTTGAGTCGTCAAAAATACATACTACAATTAAATTTTTTTTTATTTACAACTATTATAACGTCGTGTTAAATACGACAACACATATGCTTTAAGTACTCAGTACAATAATTGTGGCGTACATAGTATGACAGTATTCAGACTAAATTAAGTCCTTAATACAATCATTACCACACTATATTACAATATATTGAGGATTATTACAGTTACACACTCGGACCATCACTCCATTCCCCTCTTTTTCTCGCTAGACCAGCTACACTCTTATTACCTGAAAGGAATCGTGAAGCAAAAGGGTGAGCACAAATAGCTCAGTAAAGAATATCATAACTAAGATAAATAAATTATCATTAGTCTTCCACAGTAATGAATCAAATATTTAGAACATATGATAGATTTATAAGTTTTCAACAAATAAGTGCAGCGGAATAAGCAATCCATTAAAAGAGTTAAATAGACCATAATGTGTATTATCTTCTCCGGTTGAAAAATAAAATCACCATCAATATTTTATCCCTGTAACACTAATCAACAGTTCCTTTTTGCATCCAAGCCAAAGAGAAACTTTCACCACTTGACCTGTAATACCAACACTCATTATTATACCAATTCGCGGTTCCTGGTCATAATCATTGATCAATCAAATCATCTTTGCACTCAGGCCAAAGATATTCATTTATAACACCCATAATCATCATCATCTCAACTAACAACTCATCTTTGCACGTAGGCAAAAGATATTCAATTATAACACCCATGGTCATCATCATCTCAACCAACAACTCATCTTTACAATCAGACCAAAGATATTATAACACCCATGGTCATTATCATCTCAACCAACAACTCATCTTTATAATTAGTACAATAATAATGATATGATGAATAGACATAAATAATTACAATAATAATAATAAGAATAAATAATAGTGATTTACCTAGAATCTAAATTGTCAACATGATATCCAAAAAATCGAGTTGAATTCTTGATTAAATATAAAATTTAAGAAAATATAAGTTTCACATTTCTAATATTACAATTAAAATTAAAATTTAATAGTAAGAGCCAAGTAAAAATATTAGATGAAGCACAAACTATTAAGGATATTCTATTAATTTCAGGAATTTTTACCATTTAATGATAAAACTGTATAAACAAAAAATAATCTCTTACCATAATATGGAGTATAAAAGAAAATGATATCCCTTACCTTAGTAGAAGATTGAATTTGACTATTAAATCGAAGATTTACTTGGAAAATTCGTGCACTATTTGTAACACTCAGAGTATCCTTATACTCAAAAGAAATGCTCACAATATTGTAGTAGAAGAATTTTATATTTTTGGTGTCTCTCGTTGTTCTACTTAGCAACCTATTTATAGGAGGATGGTAGCGTACTATGTTTGACAACCTTGCAGGCTCGGTTAAAAATGTTCGCCTAACTTTTTTTATAATAAAACAGATAACTTTATATATATATATATATATATATATATATATATATATTCTAATAATTTAAATTTGACATGCCAGTTCAAAAACTTGGCATGCAAAGTTAAAAAAAAATAAAAATCAAGTTGGAAAAACAAAAGGATGTGTGAAACAACAAAACTTTGAAAAAGAAAAGGTTGTCGAAATTTTAATCATTGTGGGCCTTCTAGCATCTCATTATTTTAAAATTTCAAAATGTGGGCAAAAGAATTCAGCATTCGCCAAAAGAAATACACCAACTTTAAAAATAATTAAAGGGTCATCCAAATAATTCAGTATCTTCCAAAATCAAATGGGAAACACCAATTTGAGAAAGTAATTGAGGGGCCACCTATATGTAAAAGAATTCCATATCTTCAAAAGAAAATCACAAATTTAGAAAATAATTGAGGGGCCACCCATTTGTAAAATTTGAACAAACATCTACCACATATCTTTTATCCCACCTAGTTTTAATTCACACATTTTATTCATCAATTATTCATATTTGTTAAAACTTGAACCATTCATTCACAATTAATATTATAGACTCTCAATACTGACAACAGATCATTCCCAGGAAAGAGGGGGCCTTCTTTAGGAACAGCGCGCAATTAAATAACCCTTTTCTTTGACAGAGCTTCTAGATATTTTTAATAATGTTAACTACTCTAATAATATCATATCAAATAATATAAGTTATCGTGCCGTGTCAATTATTGATTTAATAATATTAAATACTGTGCAGCTGCTACTGTGACAATTATTGAGTTAATAATATGAAGTACTGTATAATACCGTGTGATACTGTAGAATGTCGCGTGCCACTGTACTAGAATACCGCGTGCTACTGTGTGTTACTGTACTTTTATTACCGGATATTTTAATAGTTACAAGTGATAGTACCATTGACAATTTTTATTAAAAATATTATTTATGTCGTTGTCAGTATCTGACAATTAGTCGTTGCAGGGGCCACCAATATTTTGTTATTTCGGCGCTGTCGTACTTTACTACTAGAAAAATAAGAATACGTGACGGAACTTTGTGACAGCTTTTAAAAGCAATCACAAAAGATAATAATTTATGATGGACTTTTTAAGCAATCACAAAATAGTAATATATATGATGGCTCTTAGTGATAGCTAATTTTGCCATCAATGTATTATAATTGTGATAACCATAACAATCACCAAATTTTTCTTGCAAAATAAATTTTCTTTTTGTAACGCACTAAGCCATCACTTATAGATATACCCTTTTCGTGATTGCATTTAAGCTATCACTAATATTTTAATGAAAAAAATAATCAAAATAATATTTTATGATGGTCATAACAATCACTAAAAAAGATAGATTCACTACTAGAAAAATAAGAATACGTGACGAAACTTTGTGACAGTTTTTAAAAGCAATCACAAAAGATAATAATTTGTGATGGACTTTTTAAGCAATCACAAAATAGTAATATATATGATGGCTCTTAGTGATGGCTAATTTTGCCATCATGATGACCATGTCAATCTCCAAATTTTT
This sequence comes from Aralia elata, assembly GCA_034770075.1. Lineage (NCBI taxonomy): Eukaryota > Viridiplantae > Streptophyta > Magnoliopsida > Apiales > Araliaceae > Aralia > Aralia elata. The sequence goes on along the minus strand of CM068385.1, from coordinate 1,263,124 downwards.
CACGCAAAATAAATTTTCTTTTTGTGACGCACTAAGCCATTACTTATAGATATACCCTTTTTGTGATTGCATTTAAGCTATCACTAATATTTTAATGAAAAAATAATCAAAACAATATTTTATGACGGTCATAACAATCACTAAAAAAGATAGATTTTTGTGACGACTTTTATGTGCAATTACAAAAAGAAGGTATTTTGTGATGGAATTTTCAAGCCATCACAAAATAATAAAATATATGATGGCCCTCAGTGATGACAAATTTTACCATCATTATAGAGCATTTGTGACTGCCATTGCAATCACCAAATCTTATGTGGGATTAATTTTGTTTAGTAAGTTAACTCACATATGTTTCCTTTTATATTTTGTTTTAAAATTATAATCATAATTTGGGCTTTGGTGTAGTGGTAATACTTGTTAGTTAGTTTACAAATGGGGGGAGGGTTCGAATCTTACAAGTATCATTTGATACAGTTAATATATTAAAATAAATTGTCCGTAAAAAGAGATTCGCGTTCTTACATTTGATCCCTAAAGTCATGTGTTTTTTTGTGATGACTTTGATAATCACAATATGTTAATGTGATTGTATTAATCATCACAAAAACATTAAGCGTTGCGTGATTGTCAAAACCATCACAAAAAGACTTTCATGATGGGGGTATATAAGATAGCCTTCGTAATGGCTAAAGTCATCACAAAAATCTTTTGTGATAATTTTTTGAATTTATATGATGGAATTGAGCCATCACAAAAGGCCATTTTTTTGGTAGTGATTTTTGTGACGACTTTTATTTGCAATTACAAAAAGAAGGTATTTTGTGATGAAATTTTCAAGTCATCACAAAATAATAAAATATATGATGGCTCTCAGTGATAACTAATTTTACCATCATTATAGAGTATTTGTGAGTGCCATTGCAATCACCAAATCTTATGTGGGACTAATTTTGTTTAGCAAGTCAACTCACATATGTTTCCTTTTATATTTTGTTTTAAAATTATAATAATAATTTAGGCTTTGGTGTAGTGGTAATACTTGTTATTTAGTTTGCAAATAGGGGGAGGGATCGAATCTTACAAGTATCATTTAATACAATTAATATATTAAAATAAATTATCTGTAAAAATAAATTCACGTTCTTAAATTTGATCCCTAAAGTCATGTGTTTTTTGTGATGGCTTTGATAATCACAATAGATTACGTGTTAATGTGATTGTATTAATCATCACAAAAGCATTAAGCGTTTGCGTGATTGTCAAAACTATCACAAAAAGGCTTTCATGATGGGGGTATATAAGATGACCTTCGTGACGGCTAAAGTTATCACAAAAACCTTTTGTGATAATTTTTTGAAGTTATATGATGGAATTGAGCCATTACAAAAGGCCATTTTTTTGGTAGTGTTAATTTACCGAATATAATATTCTCCGACAAAAGAATTATAAGAAAATTACTATTTAGAATAAGAATTATAAGGAAATTAAATTTTATTTATTGAAAGTTGGGGTTTTACAAGTTAGGCCATGTTATAAATAGTTCACGGTCCAAAGTTGAGACCATTCCAAGGTTGGTTAGGCGTAGTTATGAATTAAACAAGTTTTGTAAAATGTTATTGTAAAAGTTAAAAATCCAAAGTTAGGTTCATGTTTCAAGGCTAGTTAAATTGAACTAAACTAAGAGTCATATTGTGACTAAATTGTGTGTTGACTTCATGAATTATATAGGTTGAACGAGAGACGATTTTAAAGTTTGGTCGCGTTAATTAAATTATAAAATGCGAACAATATAAAATAAGAAGTAAGATAGCGTAAACAACAACATATGGAGTTTATATGTGGCTATTTGGTATGCTATCATAAATGATATTGTGTAGGCTATTTGACGAGCAAAGTAACGTAAGCTTATAAAGAAGCGTACAAGGCAAGTTTTCGAACTCTCATTTAATTTATGTGTTGAATGCTAGTTTCTAACCTGTGCAATTTATTATGTTGTGCAAGTTTTTTAATTTGTTTAAATGTTGTACATATGCAAGTTTTCGATCCTTGTTTGATTTTCTGTAATTAAGCAAGTCTTTTACCTTTCATTTGATTTATATATTGAATGCAAGTATTCCGGTGTTGTGCAAATATTTTTCGCACTCAAATGCAAATTGAAAATTTTCGTTCATTCATTGAACTGTTAAGCTTTAAAGTTCCATATTTTCGAACTGTTTGAGAAGAACGTCAATGCCATTTGTTTATGCTAGATATGTGTGAAGGTTAGTTATTGAGATGTTTTAAAATCTTTATTGTTGGTATTAAGTAGAGTTAATATAAACCAAATTGTATTGGTGTGAATTCTGGTGTCAAATTTGAGATAAACAACGCTATTAATTATGAGCATTTTTAATCGGTAAATTCGATAAGACCAGATGGGGTCAAAACAAAATGGACAAAAATGTCCGACAAGACCAGATGGGGTCAAAATAAACGCATATAGTCGTTTGACCTTGATATATTATGCATAATATAGGGTATGATAAGCTAGCTACTTAGAGTACTTGCGGAGATTACTTACAGTCTTTGTGATCATAAATAGTCTATTGGTTTACAGTAAAATGACTATTAAGCCTTTTGGTGAGGGAGAGAAGAGAAAAAGTTTAAGGTCTTGATAGCCGCCCCAGTATGTCGTTTCGAAAATATTAAACGAAAGGAAATTTATTATTCCGGCTTCTTCGAAACTGTTTCAAAACTATTGATCAGTTGTTGAAAATTTCAAAGTATAGGTTGATATTAATTGTGTTATTGTTTATTCAATTGTTATACTTGTTGAGCAATTGAATGCTCACTCTTGCTTTAAATAAAATATTTTCAGCTAAGCTGAGTGGGCTGAAGAATCCGATGAACCATGTAAAGGAAAAGTATATGATTAGAATATTATATGTTATTTTATATGTATCGGTTATGGCGGATAAAAGTCACAGTTATATTGATGCAATAGATAAACGATGTAATAATTATTATTTGTATGTACTGAAGATGTAAAGTTGTTAGAACCTGGGGTTAGAAGGCAATATTTTGTAATATATTGAAATTACATTGATGTCTTAAGATTTTATGGGTATTTATGTTGAATGATTAGTACCGTAACACACTGGACCCAGATTTAAAGGTAGACTCGGATTTGGAGGGCGTTACATGAATATTCGACAATTGTATGTAATACGTAGTTATTTAATTTTTTAAAAAAATTTGTAGTCATTCTAATAATAGTAGTAAGTCAATTTAAAATTCAAAAAATATATTTTATAACCACTATAAAATAAATTAAAAATAATTTTATTTAAAAAACAATCCGTGCTTTACACGAGCACATAGATAGTCTATATAAATATATAATAAGACAAAATGTGATTTTTTGGTCTTCTTTAGTGATCAATGATATTATATATATATATATATATATATATTTACTTTATCAAAAGTGATTATATTCACTTACAGATTCTCTACGTGCACCAAATGACCCAATAGAAAAGCCAGTTGTGACTCTCTGTTCACATCTGGAAAGAAATTCCATAACATCTAGAAATACCTTTATACATAATTACATATGGTTTTGTTCTCTAAATATCAGCATGCACCGCAGATATATATGATATTATTACTCCCTTCATTTTAGTATTAGAGATATATTATACTTTTTTTAATCAGTCTTAAAAATTAAAAATATATAAAAATAGATTTAAAAAGTGATATAATATTTTTAATTTATATTTTTATTATAACTTTTTGCTTTCTACGGGACACTTACCTAGTCTATATAACTATTTAATAAGACAAAATATATAATTACCTCCATTTTCTAAATATAATTTTCAATCAACAACCATTTAAAATACATTAAATGGGTACTTTTGGTCTCACATGACAATTTATATTATTTGTCAGCTTAAATGAATATTTTGATTGGTTGAATTATGTCATCTATATATATATATATATATATATATATATAAATTGGCGCTTTGTAATTGGACCAAAAAATTTGGTGTTCTATAGCCTCATAAGGAAATAAATGGAAGAATACGGTCATGTGTACGCCTTTTACTGTTTGTTTAAAAAAGAGAAAAAAAAAGAAAAAAGAAAAAGAAAAATGTTACATTGCCACTGGTTGACATTTTAATTCAATGCGTTTAAATTCAACAAGAATGGTTACTTCTTCTGTAAAAAGAATTGTTATATGAATATGAATTTTATTTATTACTCCTTTTATTAAAGAAAAAGAGTTTCATATTGACTTCTCATAGCTAAGAAGCTCACCAACATAGTGTGAAATACAAAATTCATGTATCAAAGATTCTAAAATTAATTATAAAAATAATACATCAAATATATATAAATATATTCAAATAAGATTTTTGGAAAATAATTATTTAACTACTAAATTTTTATTAGGTAATTAAGTTGATTAAATTATATAGTGAAGGTTTGTTCAGATAACTATTAAGGTAATGTAGTGTAGATTTATTTTTGGTTAGAATTCTAAGAAGGTAAATGTTATATTATTATAAAAAAAATTATTTAGGTAAGTACTGGAATTATATTGCGGTTTACATTGTATTAGCAATCTACATAAAAAAAAATTGTTAGAATTATTAATCCAAAGTCCTATAATTTAACTGTTATTAAAACAAAATTTAGTTTTTTGGTCTTTAGTATGAGACTAAAATTTAACTACTATTAAAACACTTTTTAAAATATCCCTAATTTTATTTTATTAACTACTATTAAAATATTTTTTAAACCTAGAATTTAACTAGTTACAAACACTATTTATAATCGTGAAAAACTTTAGAGTATCTTATTATGTTATAACAATTCTATTTTTTATAGAAGTCATTTAGTAATATTGATTCTCATGAGCCTAAATTAAAACACCTATGGATCATTGTTAAATATATAATTAGTATTGACTATATATTTAATAATGATATATCATATAGTAACAAATTATTATACTTTTATATCATAATTATCCGCAAACTAAAATATTGAAGCTATATTAAGTTGGAGCAATTTGAATAAGTATTTATAGCATAAATGGTATAATTATTATAATATAGATATGATAAAATATATAGTCGTAATAATTAACTAGGATTAACTTATAAAGATGTATAATGATAGTGTTTTTTGAGTGCTTAGTAATTTTTTTTAAAAAAGACAAAGCACGAGTTTATTTTATAAATAACATTATTTTCAATATTTTATTTTTTATATATGATGTTTATAAAAAAAAATTGAATTTCACAAATTAACTTACTATTGGTTTTGGAATGATTACAACCTTCACTTGAAAAAGCAAATAAATACAAACCATATACAATTGTCTACTATAATTAATATTATAATATTTTATGAATAATTTTATTCTTTATAAAATTTGTTTAGCTCATTTCGAGCAAAGTTTATAAACATTGTCATAACAATAGTAAATTAATTTGTTAAATTTAAAATAAACATTTCATAATCATTATAAATAAAATGAATAAAAAATATGCTATTTAAAAAATAAATACGTGCTTCGCATGGGGTATAATAAAATTAAGCTTTCTAAGTTTTCTTCTTTTTCTTGTCAGGATCCTTTTTTGGTGGTCCCTCATACCTCTAAAACGAGTCCGGATCTGATACAAACATTAGCCACTTTGATTCAACTTGAAAAATTAACAGTTTAAGGGGGAGATGCTTAGACCTACTATATATATCAACTCACATCAAATTATATTTGTAACCGATGTGAGATTATCCCTTACAATATAATATGGAGTTCGAATCAATAGGATAGACAACGACGCTTTGATACATACATAATTATAAGTTGGTTATGTTTTTAATGAACAAACAGTTTTGCAAATAAATAAATAAATAAACAACAAATAATAGTATTATCTACAAATTAATGCAACTCGTTTATAGTTAGGAAGTTTCACCGTTGTATTCTGTCTAATTTAAAATTCGATACATTTTCAAAACAACAACTTTTAAAAATAATTTTATATGTTCAAATATACCCCTAATAGTTAAGAATTTATTGGTGATGTGATGTTAGAAATGATAACACAAAAGTAATACCGAATTAATAATATCATGTTATAAGCCTAATATATATATATATATATATATATTTCATTTTAAAGAACTAAATAGAAAATTTATCTAACAAATGGAGTATTAATCATATATAGGAACTTTGGTGCATTATTTAAGATTTTTGAGCTCTGAAAAGTAGAATACCATGGGGTTCCGAACCTAAAAATAAAAGTAGAAAATTTTAAGCATTAACAGCAGCAAAATCATACAATCACTCGGTTGGTTTTCTTCTTTGGGGTTCTCAACTAACTTAGGGGGTGTTTGATAAAAATTGAATGAATTTGAATCTGAATCTGAATGAGTTGAATCTGAATCTGAATCTGAATGAGCTGAATCTGAATGAAAAAAGCTGTTTGATAATTGACATATCTTAAAGATCTGAATGACATATTTTTAATATTTTATCCCTCTGAAAAAATTCAAAGTTGTTGTAAATTTATTTAATATTACATAATATAATAGTTAATATTTTATTTTTATTTTTTTAGTTTTTTAGTTTTTTTTTTATTTTTTTACTTCATTCAGCCAACCATTCAGCCATTCAGACCAAAAATTCTGACTTAACCATTCAGCCAAAGCATCTGACCGATTCAGCCATTCAGACGATTTTTTTCCAAAACAAACGCACTTAATGATTCAGCCACTTACCGATTCAGCCATTCAGACTCATTAAGTTCTAAACAAACAGCCCCTTAGCTAGGTTTGAATCCACTGCCGTAAACTTAATAGTAGTAAAACATGCTAAGCAATAAGCATGCACGTCGATGCATTTTTATTAGTTAGTTAGTGGGCAATCTTTTATTATCACGTTTTTATCTCAAATCATGTATTCATATTTCTATTTCTGACATGTTTTTATTTTATTTTTCCTTTCTTTTTTTATCTCTCAGAATATTAGATGATTTGTATTTAACACGAGTACATGTTATATTTTCTCAATAATAAAATTTAATATTAAAAATCAAAACAATAATGTCTAAATATATATATATATATATATATATATATATATATAGATCCTAATAATAATAATAATGTTGGGGCACGTTTTTGTAAAGCACTCACTATTCCACCTAACCAACAACTTAGTCAACAATCATATGCCTAGCCTTCGTCATTTTCTTTGTTGATGTCCTAAATTTTTGCTATAAAAGGGGTTGACCGGGAGCAACAATACTCACCAATTCACAAACTAAGCTTAGTAGCAAGTAGTAGAATAGAGAAAAGATTAGTAAGAGGAACAAATGAATTAATTCGAGAGTTCCAAAAGTGAAGAGAAAAATAGCTCAATTGAGTTATAGAAAAAAGTGAGGAAAAGAGAAAATAATTACTAATATTATTTTCTCCAATTTGTACAATATTTTTATAGTGAATTTCTGAAATTTCTCCCTGTGGTTTTTTTCCAATTGGGTTTTCACGTAAAATCCTTGTGTTATTAAATTCTCATTTAATGGTATCTCATTGTGTATATTTATTTAAGTGAGCACGATAATATTATACCACTCATCAAATATCCATTATTCTAGCAATATTTTCGGTTCTCCATTGATAACGCTTTTTACCGAGTTACCCACTATTTCGGTGATTTCAGCAGGCGTACAAAATTTGGCGTTAACAAATAATAAGCTCTTTCATCTAGATCCTCCCATAGGAGACGAGCAGAATTCCCCTCGCTCCTTAAAAAAGGGGAGGAAAAAGTATTACCTGTAGAACAACCCCTTTCCTTTCCTTTCCTTTCCTTTCCTTTTAAGCAGTTTTCACATTAAAGCATTTGTTGGATACCTCATGTTAACCCATAATCTGACCGCTCACTAAATCACCAAATAACGAGCTAAGAATAACGTTTAATGGTGGAGGATATACATAATTGTTTTAGTGTATATAAAATAAAATAATGACACATGACGATAAAATAATAACACAAGAATTTTACGTAGAAACCCAATAAGAAAAAAACCACGGGGAGAGATCTCGAAAATTCACTATAAAAATAATATATAGAATACAAACTCTCTACAGATAAATAAACTCCGTATTTATTTTCTCCATTATTTCTCTCTCTAACTACTTCTTTCTACTGATGACTGGTGTAGTGGATGTGGAGCTGTTGTGAATGTTTTGCAGAAAATGAATGCCTTTTATAGACATGAGAATGACTGCTCATTTTTGACAAAAATGATCCAAATATGCTCATTTTGACCACAATCATGTTTATTCTGACTAATGTGCTACCATGAAAAACATACCCTAACATTGCCTCCCACTCTCTTATTGTAAGAAACTTAAAATAAGAAAGTACAAAATGTGACATTGGTATAAGCGTTTGTTTTGCTCGCCTAGTTTCCTTTGTTATATGAATTGTTTTGTTAAGCTCTGTCTCCTTTCTTTGATAAGCACAATCCTTCCCGAGGATTTAAATCACCGATCTCAAACCTTATTTGCTTCATTCCCCGATTATAGTGTCAGTAGTTCTGCGTTTGATAGAAAACCAATTGTATCATCGTCAAATATAAATTGCTAATTTTATCATAAATATTGGTGAGAAGTCGATCCTCCCGACTTTCTCGACCACCGACCTTATTTCTTCAGATAACTATTGGTGGGTAGTCAAGCCTCCTGACATTTCTTACCACCGACCTTATAACTTCAGATAAATATTAGTGAGTAGTCGAGCCTCTTGACATTTCCTACCATCAGTCTTATAACTTCAGATAAATATTGGTGGGTAGTCGATCCTCCCGACATTCTAAACCACCGGCATTATATCTTCCTGTTATCTCCGTTACTAACTTATCACACTGTAAGAATGATAAATAACCAAACTTATCACCGCCGTAATGTAGATAGTCCGTCCCGAAGAATGTTTTCCGTTCGGGAGAACGTTAAGTCCGTCCCGAATGATGTTATCTGTCCGGAAAAATGTTTGTCCGTTCGGAAGGATGCTTTGATTGCCTTAAAGGACGCTTGACCGTCCCGAAGGATACTTGACCGTCTCGACTTGACCTTCCAGAGGGTGATTGACCATCCTGGAGGGCGCTTCTTGTCTGTCAGCGCCTCAATAGTTGTTGCACTTTTTTTATTTTCTCTCTTTCCAACGAACTATCACTGGAGCGGCTTTGACTCCTGCTCCGGTCTGGTGAGCAGCTCTTCGACCTATTTCTGTCCTGTAAGCGGCTTTTGCGCCTGCTGTGGATCGGGGAGCGACTCTTCGGTCTGCTCCTGTCTTGCAAGCGGTTCTGTGCCTACTGCGGATCTATCCTGCGAGCGGCTTCTATGCCTGTTGAGGATCAGGGAGCGACTCTTCGGTTTGCTTATGCCCTGCAAGCGGCTTTTGTGCCTGCTGTAGATCTGTCCTGCGAGCAGCTTTTGTGCCTATTGCGGATCGGGGAGCGACTCTTCGGCCTGCTCCTGTCCTGCGATCGGCTTATATGCTTGCTACGGATCTGTCCTGTGAGCGGCTTATGCGCCTACTGCGGATCAGAGAGCGACTCTTCACTTTAATGATGCTACGTCTGTTTTGAATCTAGTCTTTATGTGATTAATTGTTATACGAATATGTACTTAATTATGTAGGATATTAAGGAGCATGTGTTGTAATATTGTAGCAGACGCATCAGGCAAGTTTCCTAACACTTGTCTAACCCTTGTGTTGGTCAAGTTTCCTATCCTAGCTCAAATTATTTACTAAACAAGTTTTTCCTAACCTTACTCGAGCTAATTATTTAAGCTGGAACTTTACTTCCAAACATGTTCTAAGTGGTTTAATTTCTTTACGATTATTTGGAAAGTTATCGTCAAGCAAACCAAAAATAAAAACCTTACTTAACTCTACGAACTCAAAACTAAGCATAGCATAGCAATAAGCAAGGGTCGATCCCACAGAGAACAATGTTGATTTGTAATTTATCCTAATGCTTCTAACAGTTTTAACAATAAATAAAAGGTTGGGGGTTCTGAATTTGTTTAACTACTTAATAAAAACAGATTTAAAAATAATGAATTTAACCAGTGAATTAAAACTTCAGTTTTCCAGTTCAGTTTCACCTTTTCACAGCAATAGATCAATTAAGCATAACAATATTCACCCTCACTACAAGAAATCACACATTTTATGACGAAATTTTTGCCACGCACAAAATTTCGTCACAATTTGTTAATTAATAATTACGAAATTCATAATCGTCACTAAAACTTTTACTTTTACGACGACCTTTAATTTTGTCACTATTAATCATTTATATCGTCACTAATTTACACATTTTATGATGATTAACAAAATTTCGTCACAAGTTATTTTGGAGGTAGAATTTCGTACCAAAATTTTGGAGGGAAACTTTTTAGTGACATTTTGATGACAGTATTTATTGTCACAAAATATTTCTTTCGATGACAACATAATAGTTTGTCATTAATTATTTGTAAAATTTAGTGACAATGTGCTTTCGTCACTAATGTTTACATTTAGTGACGCCAAATACAAATTCGTCATAATTTTATTTGGAGGCAAAATTTTGGAGGGAAATTTTTTAATGACGAAAAAATAATAATTTATGACAATGTGTATTATCATAAATACCAATTTTATATGACGAGATAATAATGCGTCACTAATTAGATGCGTGGATAAGTGACAAAAATCGTTCGTCAATAATGCTTATATTTAGTGACAAAGTATATAATATCGTCACAATTTTATTTGGAGGCAAATTTTTTCTGAAGAATTTTGGAGGGAAATGTTTAAAGACGAAAAAATATTAATTTATGACAAATTGTATTGTCATAAATATCAATTTTATATGACGAGATAATAGTGCGTCACTAATTAGATGACACTACTAGAAAATCAAGCATGCGTGATGGATCCTGGTGACGATTTTCAAAAGCAATCATAATAAATAATATTTCGTGATGGATTATTTGAGTCATCACAAAAAATAGTATATATATGACGGCTCTAGTGATGGTTAATTTTGCCATTGTGGATATATTTAAGTGACGGCTATTTCAATCACCAAATATTATCCAAAATTAATTTTTAGTTTTTGAGATGGCATACAACCATCACGTATATATTCATCTTTAACGTGATTGCATTTAAGCCATCACAAAGAAAAAAGTTCAAAATAATCTTTAGTGACAGCCAAGACCATCACGAAAAGATAACTACATGTGATGGACCTTTATGATGACATTTAAAGCAATCTAAAAAAATGGTATTATATGATGGACTTTTTCAACAATCACAAAATAATAATATAGATGACGGCTCTTAGCAATGACTAATTTTTCCATCACTATAAACTATTTGTGACGGTCAAGGCAATTACTAAAAAACAAGCATATATGACCAACAAATATATTAGGTGATGGTACTTACTAGCAATCACAAAATAGTAATATATATGATGGCTTTTACTGATGTCTAGTTGTGTCATCACTATAAAATATTTGTGACAACCATTACAATCACTGAATTTTTCGCGTAAATTGTTTTTTGTTTTTCGAAGGGAGGCGGGTAATAAAAATTTCAATATATTTGTTTTGCCATTTATCGAGGAAGGTCTTTTTCAATATAGAATATTTGTGACAACCATTACAATCACTAATTTTTTCGCGTAAAATTGCTTTTTGTTTTTTGAAGAGAGACAGGTACAATTGATAAAAATTTCAACGAACGCGGGAATATATTTATTTTGTCATATATCGAGGGAGGTCTTTTTCAATTTATTTTTCTTGATTATGTTTGAACTATCACACAATATTTCATCTAAAGAAAAATATTAATAATCGATATTAGAACATCAGGCCCGACAAAGAAGAATATTTTGTGATTGCTATTAATTTCCATCACCCAATATATTTATTAGATAAATTACAATAAATATGAATGTAAAATCATTCAAAATTATTAGAAGCTCTATTACATTTCTTTATGTTGTGTCCATGATAATAGAGTACATCTCTTTTTCAAGTCCCCGTTAATATCTATTTTGCTTGGTGGGAAGAAATTTGAAATGGAAGGAGCAACAATCTGGTTTGAATTGTGGTTCAGCAACATCTCTTTTCACTTAAGCTTTATCACGCTTGATTCTTTCAGCTTGTCTCTGAACAAGAGAGGCAACATTATCTTTATATCAATTAAAATATTCTCACAATCAACAAGCAGAATAACGTCCAAGGTTTGATCTATTACTTACAATTTTAATTTAAACCCAGACAACCAGTCAAGACATGACATATTGGTCAAATCCTCCTCACCTTATTTGTCTTTCAGAGTGATATAATTGACATGATTCATTAAACATAAAAAAGAACCATCCCCCTTCCCCCCACCCCCCAAACAAACGAAAATAACTACCGGATATAATGATAATGCCAATCATCAGACACAAAAAACATGAGCATAACAGAAGTTATATAATTGGTATTAGGAACTACATCCAATATGGTTACTATATGGAGCATACATGTTTTCGCTATAATTTTCGTATCTTTTTCAACAATGTCTAAGTACTCGCCGTAAATCTACATGTAAATTAGCAAAATACAGAATTTCCTCTTCTAGCAGGAAAGGAGCGAAATGGAGACTCAGATTCATTAAGATAATAATTGTTATTACTTTAAAGGCCAGCAATAGTTATTCATAAACGCCAGAAATATTGCACGTATGCACAAGTGTAGTGCTAATTCTCCTCCTTTTGCTATCCTTTTATTCCATCACTATATATACTTTTTCATTCTTTTGTTAAACACTATATATACATAAATATAGGTTCGCTTCTTTTTTTAGTTTAGAACTAGATGTTTTCGAGTATTCAATTAGAAGAATGAAACAGGGTGCCTTGAATTAACATATGGTTAGAATAAGAACCTGTTGATCACACCCCCAAGAGCTGCTGGGATGAGAATGTCACAGTCTTCAACCAATATTGAATTGGGATCAATTGGATTAGCACCATGGAAACTTTTGACTCCACGATTTTCTTTGGCATGCTTGAGTAGGCTTGGAATGTCAATTCCTTCACTATATGCTTGACTCCACTTTATGCTTGTTCCTAAAGAATAGCTAGTCTGGTAAATGAACTCTGGTAACAGCTACTTGACTTGTTCAAATAATGAACAGACTGCATCATATTTTACTAACAATCATGTATAGATAACATCTGTAACACTGAAACAAACCAATAAAACTAAAAACCGCCACCTAGAATTGAAGAGTTGAAGGTCATAGTAAGAAATCCTCACCCAAAACCAAAAACCAAAAACTAAAAACTAATACTATATATTTATTTCATAAAAAAAACAATCACATAAAAAAAAACAGCGACACTTGTTATTCTTTTTCAGAATCATCTGCAATATCATCATCATCTTCTTCTTCAGAATACTCATCATCATTAAAATATTCATTATCATCTTCATCTTCATCACTACATTCTCTATTTTCATTTCCTGCTTCCGGTAATGATGGATCCACTTCTTCAGCAAATTGAGAATCATCAAGAAATATCAAATTCTGAGTTTGCTCATCAATATTATATAAGTCAAAATCATGAAACTCTTCCTCTTGATATGTCTCCTCATTACTATTTTCAGCAACATCATATGTGTTTCTTGCTTTTGTAGAGATGGCAGTAGACCAACCTTTAGCTTTAGTTGACACTGGATTAGCATAGAACACTTGTACAACTTGAGATGCAATAACAAATGGCTCATACGGCTTGTGCCTTGATTTTGTATCAATTGTAGTTATCCCGTACTTGTCAACAACTACCCCTTTTTCAGAATCATACCATTCACATTGGAACAAAATCAAGAAACGTATTGACCCTGTAGACACCCAAATTTTGCGTTTCCTGTACTAACCATGACAGGAGGGAAAAATCGCCAATTGAACCGGCTTGCGGGAGCGAAGGAATGGGCACAAGTGCGAACGCCCAACACTACCGAAATGTTTGGCGATCAAAGCTGACATGACAATAAGGCCATCCGAAACAGGCATCCCTGAATGAGGTGGCACGTCTCCCGGAAATTCCCGGACTGCAGAATACGAGCCCGTCAGCGAAAACCGACGCTACGGCATGAAAATCGAGGCGTGGCACGAAAATCGAGAAAGTCAAACCGTCCAGCCGCGGATTGATCTGCGGCCAAATAGTGCGCATTTTGAAAACACGGAACTCGAAACACGGAACTCGAAATCAGGTGAGTGGAAGGCAGGCGGCCAGCCAGCCTATTTCAGCTCAGCTTCGTGCAGCATACAGGAAGTTCAGCAATTTTTGGGAGAAAGAGAATTCAGCACAGCAGCCAAGCACGGAAATTGAGAGAAAATAGCTAGAATTTGCAACAAAAATAGGAAGAAAAGAGAGAGAAAAAAGAGAGGAACTCTACTCCTTTGATTTTGATTGTATCAAATCTATTTCTTATCCTATTCAAGTATACAAGTTTACCTCCATTTGAGATCATTTTGCAAGGTAAAAATTCCTTTTGTTATAGCAATTTATATCACATTATTTGGTTAGATTAGATGTAGTTTTCATGTATATTGTTGAACAATCATGGATTAGGGATTATTAGTGAAGGTTCCATCGGAACAAAATTCTTCCTAATAACCCGAGGATATCCAATTGATGAAATTTCTAGCTTGTTTATGGTGATTCATTGGGTGTAATTTATTTAGATTGTCATTTCCGGATATCATGGTGTATTAGATAAATCCGGGTTGATTAGTTATGTAGTATTCATTTTGTGGGCATGTATTAATTTCGTGTGAGCCTAGGGATGCGACCCCGTGGTCCAAATCCGATGATGGACGTTTTGAGGTATGTGATAGATTCAAGATGCTCGTTTTGTAACATGTAACCGTCGGGCCTTAAAACGACGCTAAGGCGAGAATCGGGTTTAATGCCCCGTATTAGTGGAATATGTGGTTGTTGGCGTTCGGGGATATTTTGATGGCTTACATGCCCATGGATAGCCCCGACGCGTGTTTATGCTTGATTAGATTTTGTGACACAAAAAATGATTTCAAAGATTAAACGATGAAGTTTTTATTAAAATCAAACAAGCTAGGTTACTAGAATCACGAGGCTAAAAATTGGAAGTGTTAATAAATGTCGATTCCTATTAAACGAGAAGGCCAAAGGAAATCATTTTTCAAACATCCCCAAAAGCGGCTTTATGAATGAACGAAACGTTTTATTAAACCTTGATACATAGGGCGAAAGAGATCCTAGAAATTGCCCATCATTTATGAAAGCAACGTATAAATCTCGATTCCTATTTCGGTTAAGGTTTAAGAGAATTCACGTCTTATCAAAACGACGCCTAATAAAGATTTATAGTTTTGACAAGTAAAATCAAATCTGTTCTCATGAATGAAGGAGCTCTCTCGTACTAACGGAAACGACGTTCTAAAACATTCCAAAAACAAAGCACGATTTCTCAACAAAATGTCAAATGTTTCATCTCTCATAAAAAAACTCACCACAACATGCACATAAGCACACACACACACACGCACGTACACACATTTTATGAATCAAAGGATAGGAAAGTACCAAGATTGCGGTAACCGTGTTTCACGGAAGTCGAGGGGTGCCTAACACCTTCCCCTCACTTAAGCAAGCCCCCGAACTCTATGAATCTCGATTCGCAGACCAATTAATTCGGAGTCACATATGAGCCAGCGATTTACAAAAAACGAAACTCGGATGAGTTGGTACATCCATTTCAAATATACCAACTGGCGACTCTGGTTAATTGGCTCATCATAAAAAACGATCTTTCAAAACCCCGTCGACATCAATGCCGACCTTTTCCAAACATCATCTAGTAACAAAGGCTAAAATCGGAAAAGGACAACATCGCGAAAGAGAAGCGAGAAACCGGCGTCGACAGCTGGCGACTCTGCTGGGGAGATTAGAGGGCTTAAGCCGCTTTCAAATCTTGATGCTATCTTATCCTTTTAAAAATTCATAAAATGTGTGTGTGTGCGATATTTTGATTTTCTACTTTTGTTGTGTGAATGTGTGTTTTTGCCCAATAAATGAATAATTGAATAGAATTGCTTTACTTTTAAGTAATCATTTGCATACGGTGAGGGCGATGAATGTGAATGTATGTTGAGAGAGTACCTCCTCCTGAGGCGAACCTGTCGGTTGCTTATTACTGGACTCGAAGGGGCTGCTCCCTGGAGATGGCTCAGGAAACGCACCACCCAAATCCGCTCCAATCGAAAGGGCTCAGACGAGTAGATTGCGAAGATTTGGGGACCTTCATGCCGAAAAGCCCGTGAGAGTAACCCTAGGATAGGTCAGCCTCAGATTAACCCAGCGCAGGAAAAGTCTCTTCATGCCCTTTTATGTTCACGCGTATAAAATGTCATAATTCCATTCATATATGCTCTCCCTGTTGTCAAAAAAGGATTACTAACCTCTATGTTTTACAGGGAACAGCTGGGGAAGCATAATAAGTCATGCCTATTAAGTATTATTGCAATAAGGGACTACTAACATGCTGTTTTGCAGAAAAAGATTAAAAAAAAAACCAAAACACAAAAGTTACAGCTTTTGCATGCATCCATGTCCTTTCGTTACCCCGGACTAAACTTTGAACCGTTGTTTTTGCAAGGATTGCTCCTCAAACCCGTTCGCAGTCTAAGAAAGCCCAGGTCTCTACCTCTGAAATGGCTGATCTTCCCAATCATAGTTCCATATCTCGGGAAGAGTTCGATGATTTTAAAAAGCAGATGATGGAAATGGCCACAATGCTAAAGGAACAGTTCATAATCAAACAGGATCCGCCAAACCAGGGACCGCACAATATTCCACCGCCAGGGGGTGACCAGAATCCTCCTAAAAATGGTGCAAACCTGCTTAAAGATGACCAACCCCGACTCAAGGACGAGCCAATCATCCCAAAGGCCGTTCCCATATCTAACATGACAGTGATTACTATCCCAGAGGAAGGGGACACGGACGACCTTCGGAAAAAAATGAAACACATGGAGGAGACCATCTAATCTCTAAGAGGCATAGGCTCCCTGGGTAGGGTTAATTACTCAGATCTATGTGTTTTCCCCGGAACCAGATATCCAGAAAAGTTCAAAATCCCCGAGTTTGAAAAATACAATGGAAAGGAAGACCCCTACACACACTTGAAAATATACATTGGAGAACTCGGGTCTTATGTCGAGGACGAGGGGTTGAGGATGCAGCTATTCCAGAAAAGCTTAACAGGGGAGGCAAGGATCTGGTATGCCCGCCTTGACAATGCCCGAATCCACAACTGAGAGGAATTGGCCCATACCTTCTTAACCCAATACAGCTTTCAGGCCTAGATGGCCCCTGACAGGTACCAAATGACAAAAGTTAAAAAGCAACCCAGGGAATCCTTCAGGGATTATGCACAACGATGGAGGGGTATGGCCCCACAGGTGAATCCCCCGATGAGCGAGTCAGAGATGGTGATAACTTTTGTAGACATTCAAGAGGCCCCGTATTATGAGCGGGTTATTTCAGGGATTGGAAGACCCTTTGCTGAAATGATTAAACATGGAGAGATGGTGGATATGGGGTTAAAATCTGGCAAAATCCGGGATTTTACGGCCTTGGAAACAGCTGCCGAGCAAATACAGAGTGGAAATTATGGCACCACTTCCCGTAGGGTGCAAAAGAAAAAGGAGGAGGATGTTTCCCTCATCCTGCAGGGGTCATCCAGGAAGGCAGAAAACCATCTCCCAGTACAGGTGCAGAGAGTGGGGCCATCCCGACAGCCTAACTTCGCCAATCAGAGGGCGGAGGGGCAAAGGAGATTTGAGGCATCACAAAATCGAGTATTCACCCCACTCGGGGAGCCTCTCGAGCGGATTTTAGCGGTATTAATGGCCCAAAAGAAGATAATCAATTTGGCGCCCCCAAGTGACCCGAAGGGAAGAAGGTTTGACCCAAGCAAGCGATGCGCATACCACTCGGGTTCCCCCGGTCATGATACGCAGGATTGTTGGACGTTGAAACATATAATTCAGAACATGATCGACAATGGGGAAATTGTGGTGGAACAGCCAGACTCCCCGAATGTTAAGGCAAATCCCCTGCCAAGACATGATGGAGGGGGGTCAATGCAACGGAGGCTAGTGAAGCCGGGGGGCCGCCAAGGTTGAACTATGTGCAGAAAATTGAGGAAATGATCAACGTGATACATGATCATGGGAGTGCACGGGGAATGCCCATCAGGTTGATAGGGGTAAGTACGAATAGCACGGAGGGACCTGTCAAGTTGACGGCTCCGAGGCCCCTCATCCTTGCGGCAAGGCCGCAAATCCCTATCAGTAGTCTAAAGACGGTACCCTGAAATTATGGGGGGACGCCAGAGGAAGCGGCCAGTTGTGCTTCTGTGACAACAAAGGGGAACCCCTTGTATCTTCCCGGGCGAGTCCTTGAGAGCCAAAAGAAGAAAAATGAAGAAATCTCCGAGGAAAAGGCCATAGAATTCTTGAAAAGGATGGATCACCCGGAAACAAGAGGGATCCAGATTTTAAATGAGGAATCGACCCTGACATCGATCATGGACTTGGTGTTATCGTCCAATGATCATTGCAAAACCCTGGCAAAGGTTCTGGAGGAGGCATACGTGCCCAAGGAAATTAGTGAGGAAGGTTTCGGCCAGCTGGTGGGCCACCTGTTGGAGAATGATGCAATATCCTTTGCAGATGATGACATCCCCAAAGAGGGAAGGGGACACCGGAAACCGCTGCATATTGCGGTAATCTCCTCGGGTTATATCATGAATGGGGTGCTGATTGATGGAGAATCGGCGTTGAATATCTGTCCCCTCAGTACATTGCAGAAGATGAACATCAATCCCAGGCGCTTACAGGCCAGTCATGTGGTGGTGCGAGCCTTCGATGGCTCCCGAAGGGACACAATTGGAGAAATAGAGTTACCAGTGGAAATAGGACCCTGTACTTTTGATATCTCTTTCCAGGTCCTAGATATTGCGGCCAGTTATAACTTGTTGTTGGGGAGGCCATGGATACACATGGCCAGGGCAGTTCCTTCCACGCTCCACCAACAAATCAAACTAATCGTCGACGGGAAACTGGTAACGATCTCGGCAGAATGTGATGACCCTTCTCCTCCCAGAAATGGCCTACCAGTGATCAATGTGGATGAGTCGGCGGCACCTGCCAGCTTTCAGGCACTGGAAATTAGCACTCCCCACTGCAGATGCCTGGGTGCCCCAGCCGTGAAAACTAAGATCTCTCCAGAACTTACCTTCGTGGCAAAGGAAATGATAAAAATGAACTTCCAGCCTGGACAGGGGTTAGGAAAGAGCAGTTAGGGAATCACCGAGCCCATCCAACTACCACAGCAGATAGGCAAAGCAGGTTTGGGATATCGTGAAGGCGTAGCACGGAGACACCGTCAGGGTGCGACCCCGATTCGATTGGCTGGCAGCCCGGTGACCAATATCAACAATGAAAAGGGGACCAGCAAGCCTGCGACTGGAGCACGGAATGAAGAATTAACCCCCGAAATTGATGAATCGGCCAGGAGGGAAAGTTTCCTGCAGGAGGTCGCGAAAGAGTTTGAAACCAAGTGCTATATCCCCGGACAATCAACAAGCAGTAGAGAGGGGACGAATATTATCACACCACCGAGAGCCCAACAAGTTGTGCCTGTCATCGATTGGGCAGGGCTAATTATTCCCGAAGGAGGTAAGAGGAGGGACTCAGGCGATGTAGCTGTAGTCATCGGGGAAGTGTCCGATGTGAAGCCACCTTTCATCCAGCGCATTTCATCCGACCTGACAGTCGACAACTGGACCATGAAACCAGTAATATCCAAACAAGGGTAAAACCCGACATCAGGGTGGTAGACCCCAGAGGATGGGAGAATGAAGAAGTTTATTTTTGTTGTTGTTTTATTTTTGCATAAATTATGTCGTTTCTTCGTGTTATTTGAAAATGCGATCGTCGTGGAAAACAACTTATATATGACAAATATTTTGTTTTATGTCAGGTGTACCAATTTGAGTAATCCTTGCCTAACAAACGATCTTTCAAACTTGAACGATGATTATGATTTTGACATTGAGCTTGATTTCGACTTAATGGGCATTGAGCAAGATGAGACAGATTACGACGATGCGCCTGACGAGATCAAAGGATGGGTCGAGGATAAACCCAAACCCAATTTGGACCAAACCATCACTATAGATATTGGAACCCCTGACAAGCCAAAAGAACTCAAGATAGGGACGGACCTTACCCCCAACCAAAAAGCTGAAATGACTGAGTTGCTAAACCAATATGAGGACGTCTTTGCCTGGTCTCATGAGGATATGATCGGATTGTCCACCGACATTGTGGTACACCGATTGCCCATCAAGGAGGGTTTCAGGCCTGTCAAGCAAAAATTAAGGAAGTTGAAACCTGAGTGGAGCTTAAAAGTGAAGGAGGAGATCATCAAGCAGTTCAGAGCGGGAATCATTATGGTGTCCACT
Organism: Aralia elata; assembly: GCA_034770075.1. Taxonomy (NCBI): domain Eukaryota; kingdom Viridiplantae; phylum Streptophyta; class Magnoliopsida; order Apiales; family Araliaceae; genus Aralia; species Aralia elata. The sequence continues at coordinate 1,242,481 of CM068385.1, read as the reverse complement.
TACCCAGAGTGGCTGTCCAATGTAGTCCCAGTGGCTAAGCCTGGAAGGAAGGTGAGGGAATGTGTAGATTATAGAGATTTAAACAAGGCTAGTCTCAAAGATAACTTCCCGGTGCCTTTCATACCCATCCTGGTGGATAACACAGCCCAGTACGAGATGTACTCTTTTGTGGATTTCTTTGCGGGGTATCATCAAATAATGGTGGCGGAAGAAGATCGGGAAAAGACCGCATTCATCACCCCTTGGGGCACCTTCTGCTATAGACGGTTGACTTTTGGTCTCATAAACGCCGGGGCTACTTATCAGAGAGCAATGATGGCCCTGTTCCATGATATGATGCATAAGGAGATAGAGGTCTACGTGGATGACATCATCGTGAAATCTAGGGTAGAGTCTGACCATATAACCCATCTTAAAAAGTTATTCGATCGGCTCAGAAAGTATAATTTGAAGCTTAATCCAGCGAAGTGTGCTTTCGGAGTACAGTCGGGTAAGCTCTTGGGATTCCTGGTCAGTGACCGAGGCATTGAGTTGGATCCCGCAAAGATTAAGGCCATTGTGGATATGCCGGCACCTCACACAGAGAAGGAAATAAGAGGATTCCTGGGGAGAATAAATTTCATCAGCCGCTTTATATCCCATTTGACGACTACATGCGAGCCAATTTTCAAATTGTTAAGGAAGGGTGCTTCCCAAGAATGGAACGAGCAATGTCAGAGGGCTTTTCAGACCATTAAAAAGCAACTGACTGAGGCACCAGTGCTGGTACCCCCGAAGGACGGGATCCCTCTGTTTATGTATATATCGGTCAATGCCATCGCGATGGGATGTATGCTGGGACAGAAAAATAAGGTAGGTAAAGAGCAGGCCATCTATTACCTCAGCAAGAGATTTAGCCAATGTGAACAGAATTACACTCCCATCGAGAAGACCTGTTGTGCTCTAGCTTGGGCTGCAGGGAGATTACAGCACTACCTCCATGGGCATACTACATACCTGATATCAAGAATGGATCCCCTGAAATATATTTTTGAAAGGCCCATGCTGAACTGTCGGTTGTCAAGATGACAATTAATCTTACAACAGTTCGACATGGTGTACGTAACTCAGAAAGCCATGAAAGGGCAGGGAATTGCAGATCAGTTGGCAGAAACCCCGTCCGGAGGGATGGAGCCGTTAGAAACTCCTCTACCAGGCGAAGATATATTTTGGCTATCACACGCGAAATATGATGACGAAGGACAGTTCTGGAAACTATATTTTGATGGTGCCATGAATGCTGAGGGGGTAGGAGCCGGAGCGGTCCTGATCTCTATCACCGGAGAGCAATACCCTGTGGCCACCAAACTGAAATTCAGCAATTCGAACAATACCGCTGAATACGAGGGATGTATCTTGGGACTCCGCTTTGCCCGCAACATGGGAGTGAAGAGATTAGCGGTGTTTGGGGATTCAGGACTGGTAATCAGACAAGCAATCGGGGTGTACAACACAAAGGAGCTCCGACTACTCCCATACCATCGTTGTGTTATCCAGTTGATGCATGAGTTCGAGGATATCGCTTTCCGACATATTCCCCGGGGACGGAATGATTTTGCCGATGCATTGGCAACTCTGGCTTCCCTAATCCATATAAGCAAAAGAAAAGATGTTCCACAGATTGAGATAGCAGTACAGAATGCCCCGGCATATGAGGAACATGTGGCAGTATTGTCAGACGAGGTGGTGTTAACAAAGCAGCCCTGGTATCACGACATAAGGGAATATCTGAGGGATAGATCCATTCCCGACCAGGCGAGCCGAACTGAGAGGATGAGAATTCAAAAGATGGCAATGAAATTTTACCTGAGTGGGGATTCACTCTACAAGAGGGATGCTGGATTGGGGTTGCTGCAATGCGTAGATGAGATGCAGGCCCAAAGGATTATGAACGAAATACATGGTGGAGTGTGCGGGCCACATATGAGTGGACCGATGCTAGCCAAAAAGATCTTGAGAACTGGGCATTATTGGTTAACACTGAAGGTCGACTGCGATGATCATGTCAAACGGTGTTACCAATGCCAGGCGCACGGTAATGTGATCCACTCGCCTCCCAATGAATTGCACTGTATGACCTCCCCGTGGCCATTTTCAATGTGGGGAATGGATGTAATCGGACCAATAGAGCCCAAAGCAAGCAACGGGCACCGATTCATCTTCATCATGATCGATTATTTCACCAAATGGGTAGAGGCAGCTTCTTTCCCCAAAGTAACTCAGGAGGTCATTGTCGGCTTCATCAGGAATAATGTCATTTGTCGATACGGGCAACCTGAGGTTTTGGTCTCCGACAATGCCAAGAATTTGAACAACGCCCTTATGAAAGGATTGTGCGACCAGTTTAAGATCAAACACCTCAATTCCGTCATTTATCGTCCTAAGATGAATGGGGCAGTGGAGGCTGCAAACAAGAACATCAAGAAGATCATGGTGAAAATGTCTGCTAACCATCGGGGATGGCCGGATTTGTTACCCCTCACATTGCTGGCATACCGAACGTCAACGCGTACTTCTACAGGAGCAACCCCTTATGCTTTGGTGTATGGAGTGGAGGCCGTTCTGCCGGTTGAGGTTGAAATGACATCCCTCAGAATAGTGATCGATGCTCAGATAAGCGAAGAGGATTGGATGCAGAGTCGATACGACCAACTGGCCCTAATTGATGAAAGAAGGGTGGCTGCTGTTTGGCACGGGCAATTATATCAACAAAGGATCTCTCGATCATATGACAGAAGGATAAGACCTCGAAAGTTCAAGAAAAATGATTTGGTGCTCAAAAGAGTCATGCCTTGTCAAGACGAAGCCAAAGGAAAGTTTGCCCCGAACTGGGAAGGACCCTTTGTGATTAAGAAAGTGCTATCCGGAGGGGCCCTCATATTGCAAGAAATGGATGGTGAGGTATTCCCACAACCCCTCAATTCCGACTCGGTGAAGCGGTTCTACGCTTGAATAATCAGGTTCTCCTTTTTCTTTGGGAACAAACTACGTGGGACCTGATCTCCCGACTTGTGGGGGTACGTAGGCAGCCACCATGGCGCGGTCCGATCCCTTAAAAATAATCCTTTCCGTAAACAAAATCAATTCCCAACAGCCAGATAAACCTTCCTACACCCTCAAAACCTTCCCAAAACTAATCACCTAACCAGCTTCGTCCCAAATGACATTACCCTGATCCCACCAAAACAGATAGCCAAAATCCGAAACCCAGTCCGATGAAATCAACAGGGGTACGACAATATCTGTCAGATCTCCCTCAAGACTTGAGAAGAGAAAGAAAGCGAAATGTCAAAATCATGGTCAACTGGATAAAATGATGATCCAATGAAAGGCAGCGATACGACAAAAGGGAAAATGACTAAATTTAAATACATGTCTTTATATATAAGTCATTTTATTACAATATCTCTCTTTCAATAACTGATGAAACTAACATAGTCTATGCAGGAAATAAAATAACCTACAAATCTGAAACTAGCTGAAGCAGGATGGATAAAGTGGTGGATAGATCTGAGGCATCGTCATCCCCTGCAATCTGCTGTCCCATCAGGTCGATGCGGTCCAACAAAGCAGTGGCTCGGCTGAAAGTCCCAGAATGAGCATCTATAACTGCCCTGGTCTGAAGTACAATGGCATCTCTGTCAGCAATGGCAGCATCTCTAGCCAGAATGGCATCATCTCTCTCGACAAGAGCGGCATCCCTCTCAGCCTCAGTGGTAAGCAAGGCCAGGCGGAGTCGGGTATCCTCAATAACCCGACTAGGGGCAGAATCAGTTGAGATGGAGTGATCTGCGGTACCATCTGGGAAAATCAATCCGAAATCATCAAGAGCCCCAGTCCGACTCAAACTAGCCGGATCCAAGTCTCCACGCAACCACTGCACGTAAGCAAATGTCTAGAGGTGGCAACCCTCACTATATTCGGCGGAGATCCTGCGATACCAAAGATCGTATGCCCGTAGTAGTTCCCTCTCTGTCTGGGATGATATAAGGAATCGATAGGCGGCTGCACCCATGAAAGGGTGAAAATCCTGTGTCTGATCAAACTGCCCTGTAACCGCCAAGGGATGATAAGTCGTCACGCCCCTCAAGCCAGCAATGGGAATGAAGTCCAGGTCAGGCACGTGAGTCAAGAAGCTCATAAAGGAGCAATATCCCGAATAGACTAGTAGATGAAAGGGATCCTCAATGACCGACAGAAATGATGTCCAGGAGGCCGCATCAGTACAGCTCACGGGACGAAACGAAAACTGCGTGGCTATGTCATGGCTGAAGCAAAACCCTTGGCGGCCGAAGTGGCCGATGGGGCTGAGATGGCTCATGGACCACACGTACAGCAAAGTCGAGCTCCCTCTAAAGGCTCTGCCTCGGAAGGACTGGCAATATGTGGCTGACATATAGGTATCCGCCAATATCATGGGAAGAATGGTGTGATCCTCCTGAAGGGCTCTAGCGGCCGCAACAATCCGCATGTCCAAATGATCGGGTCCTACAGGCAAATACAAAACTGAGATGACACAGGCCATCAGAACGTCCACTCTCAAGGCACCCCAGCGCTCCTCGGACACGGAAAAATCACCGAAGAAAAGTCGAAAACCGTCAGGTGAGCCAAATCGGTCATTCAAGAACTGAAGGGGAACCATATGGTCTGATGTGATCACCGGCAACAGGACAGCCCTCCGCAAACTGGTGAAAGTCAAGAATTGACGGCGCATGGAACCAACTGTAACCCTAGCACAAGGTCTATCCAAGGGCAAGCCGGTGAAGCGAGCGTACTCCTCAAGAGTGGGGGTCAGCTCTACTGTCCCTAATCTAAACACCTGACGGGCAGGGGTCCAATAGCTCAGAATACCCTCCACAAAGCCCGCTGGCACCTGAAGGGATAATAAGGACCAAGAATGTCCCAAAATGCCATCGGTGATAACCCTGTCGGCCGACAATAAACTGTCCAACCAGCGGAGGAGACTGCCAACCAACCCTGTGGGAGGAATGGAATCCAAACGTACCACGACATCTGAGGACGACATCTGTGAAAAAAAAATAGTATCAAAAAGACCATACAGGGGTCATTCTCTATCCATAAATAAAAGCATGCATCATACAGTTAATAATTGAGCAAATGAATTTCATAGATATAAAAGATAAAAACCGTGCATAAATGAATAAATGAGTTTAGTACATAGTGCATAAAATGAAAAAATAAAACTAAACAGGTGTAGGTACAAAAGCCCTATCCTATCCTGATCTAAATAAAATCAATCTCATCTATGAAAGTAGGATCCTCGAACTGATCCCCTGGGGTCGTCGAAGTCAGAGGCCCGAAGTTCATATCGGGGATGTATGGCTGCGCTGTGGCATCAGATGAGCTCGGGCCCGCATCATAACCCGCACCGTCAGGATCGTAAGCATAAGCATCCTCTGGAGTCCGGCCCAACACCCGAAGATACAACGACAGCTGCTCCACCTGGCGGGTCAAAGTGGCAATCTGCTCGGCATGGGTGGGAGTCCGAACGCAGGATGCCCAATCAGTCATCATCACCGAGCTGGGAACCATGTCTCCAAGAAAGAATGTGGCCCGGGTCTGAGGACCGATAGTGCAGGGCACCCACCAAGTACGGAAAGCATCACTCGTACTGGGACCCGTCGAAAGCATACGGCCATCCTCCCCTGCAAGCATGATCTCCGAAGGCTGAGAATCCAGCGGCCAGGAGGTAGTGAAAGGAAGGGAATGCGGGATGCGGATCTCTCCAGTAACGCATCTGAATGTGCGCTCCCCCAGGTACATCACCCATCCTCCAACACTCTGCAAAGTGAGGCGACGGGTGGAAAGTGCGAATTCCGGGCCAGAAGGATGCCCATCATCAAATCCCACAGCCAGATGCTCGGAGAGGTAGGGAACCCAGACGACATCAGCAGCCGTGATAAGCTCCAGCTGGATGCGGCAGTGTGCAAAGATGCCTGATACCGAGACCTCCTCCAAGGTGCTATGATGCCATCGCCGGCCTCGGGGATAAGTGTCCAGGCCGAGGGTAGTGATGGGCCTCAGGCAGGGAAGACGCTCGTAGGCCCAGAACTGTTGAACAGAACAAGGCAGAGCATGAGTAACCAACAAAAGCGGAAAAGAGAAATAAAATGACGGGAAATACAGTAAGAAAAAGGAAGAAAAGCCTCACCAGCAAGAAATGATAAAATTCGAGCCAGGCGTCTGTCTGACCCTGCGAACGCAGACGCAGACCATGGAGGAAGTAGGCAAAAGTGAATGACCCCCAATCATGGTCGCTGATCCGGTCTACGTCTCTGATAGCTCCGACGACGCTGAAATGAATGGTAGAGGAGTTGTTCCCTAGGAAACAACCCCTCATGATGGTCAGGAATAGGCGCCGGAGCAGAACGTCTCGGGTAGCTCGATCTGCGGGAATAGGCAGTGCACAGATACCTCTGACAGCATCAACAGCTAGGGCTCCAGACCGAATGTTGCGGGCCTTGAAGACCCTGTCATCCGCAGCAAAGCCTAATAAAGCCCGGACCTCCGCGGGAGTGATGTCAAGATCCAGAGGGACGCAGGATCCAGTGAACTCGATGCCCGTAATGTACCTCCAGTCCCAGGGAGTCAACACGACCTCACAGTCCAGAAGGTGAAGGGACTGGGTTTGGTGGAACCATCTCTCGGACAAAGCCCTCATGTAACCCCAGGGGCACTGGCGGGGAATGATGGTGAAGAAGTGACGAAAGCCCCAGGAGTCCACCACCGACCGGTACTCACTGTGCAGAGCTGTATAGAGGGAATATATATTGAACCAGTTACCCCTTGGCTGAGTAAACTCCGGCACCTGCGCCAATCATCAATGGGTCAGTCCAGATAAAAGGAGAATTGAGAAATTGAAAATGAGATTAGAACAGAACTGAATATACCTCATTAGCCACGAGAGATGCTGAGGGGTGACGACTGAGATCCCGACCCAATAGATCGGGGATCTGCACAGATGCGCCAGACGGGGCACTATGAGGAGAAGGAGCCGGTATGCTAGAGGATGGCCCCTCTGCCGCAACCTCCGGAGGAACAGCCTCCTCAACGTCCGGGTGATCGGGACGGATGACAGCCTCCGCCAAGCGACGAGCCTGACGGGTCCGAGGAGGAACGGGGGCAGGTGCAGCCCTACGACGGCGAACACCTGAGGTCCGTGACGCGGAGGAGCTACTAGGAGCGTCGGGATCCATAGCTGGAATAGAACAAGCGAAGAGGAAGGTAAGTTCCCTTTTGAATTATGTCACGAATATTGTAAATTCCTACCCTCATCATATAATTAATGCAGCATGATGCATGTTTACTAAAAAAAAAAAAAAAAAAATTCGGCTGAGTTCCGTTTGTAAAATGGACATCCCAGGCATAAGCCAAACATATTTTCCATTAATCCAAGCCACAACAGATCAAAGTTGCATTCATATGTGTAATTACAGCATGTAAAGTACCATAATGCATGATTTTCTTTCAGAAAAGGAATAACAGTATGTGGGACCGCATCATGAGCATAAAATAGGATTCACACAGTTGATACATAGCATGTATATATGATAATACATAGCATAGCATTGTAAAGCATACATTTCTATCTCTAACCATGTAAATAGCCAAATGTATAGCAAAACATTGACGGAATTGAAAAGTGAACGGTCAAAGTGTTACCTGTAACGCGTAGATCGATCTAACCGGAGCGGTTTTTGTGGGAAAGTTGGAGAAATCGACAAAAGGCCTTTGCAAACGAGCAAAATCTCAAGAATCTATGTGGGGTACGAAGTTGAAAGTGACAGATCTGGAAGCGGCGAGCCGCTTATGAATCCCGATCTTAGCCGCAGATCCATCTGCGGCTGGCCCTGGTGGGTCCCCCTGGTTCCCTTGCAGCCGTTTGATGTGTTTAGTGAAAATGAATTACGAGATGGGTGACCGGCGACGATACCGGCGATTACGAGATGGATGTCCGGCGATGAAAACCGGCGATTACGAGATGGATGTCCGGCGACGAAAACCGGGGGTTACGAGATGGGTGACCGGCGACGATAACCGGCCCCGACAAGACAATCGTCCGGCGACGAAAACCGGCGATTACGAGATGGATGTCCGGCGACGAAAACCGGCTCCGACAAGATAACCAACCGGCGACGATAACCGGGGGTTACGAGATGGGTGACCGGTGACGATAACCGGCCCCGACAAGATAATCGACCGGCGACGATAACCGGCGATTACGAGATGGATGTCCGGCGAAGAGAACCGGCTCCAACAAGATAACCAACCGGCGACGATACCTGGGGGTTACGAGATGGGTGACCGGCGACGATATCCGGCCCGGACGAAAACATCGACCGGCGACGATAACCGGCGATTACGAGAGGGGTGACCGGCGACGAAACCCGGCCCCGACAAGACGATCATCCGCATCGACACCCTTTTGTGAGTGTTTTGCATCCATTGCATCTTACGTTGCATCATAAATCACATGTGTTGCATTGTCATCCTTGTGCATTGTCATTCATGCATCGAGTGTCTATTCTTTATCCTGTTCATTTCATTTAAACATTGCATGAACATGATAAAGAGGGGCAGCTGTAGACACCCAAATTTTGCGTTTCCTGTACTAACCATGACAGGAGGGAAAAATCGCCAATTGAACCGGCTTGCGGGAGCGAAGGAATGGGCACAAGTGCGAACGCCCAACACCACCGAAATGTTTGGCGATCAAAGCTGACGTGACAATAAGGCCATCCGAAACAGGCATCCCCGAATGAGGTGGCACGTCTCCCAAAAATTCTCGGACTGCAGAATACGAGCCCGTCAGCGAAAACCGACACTACGGCACGAAAATCGAGGCGTGGCACGAAAATCGAGAAAGTCAAACCGTCCAGCCGCGGATTGATCTGCGGCCAAATAGTGCGCATTTTGAAAACACGGAACTCGAAATCAGGTGAGTGGAAGGCAGGCGGCCAGCCAGCCGCAGATCAATCTGCGGCTGGCTTTGGCCAGCCTATTTCAGCTCAGCTTCGTGCAGCATACAGGAAGTTCAGCAATTTTTGGGAGAAAGAGAATTCAGCACAGCAGCCAAGCACGGAAATTGAGAGAAAATAGCTAGAATTTGCAACAAAAATAGGAAGAAAAGAGAGAAAAAAAAGAGAGGAACTCTACTCCTTTGATTTTGATTGTATCAAATCTATTTCTTATCCTATTCAAGTATACAAGTTTACCTCCATTTGAGATCATTTTGCAAGGTAAAAATTCCTTTTGTTATAGCAATTTATATCACATTATTTGGTTAGATTAGATGTAGTTTTCATGTATATTGTTGAACAATCATGGATTAGGGATTATTAGTGAAGGTTCCATCGGAACAAAATTCTTCCTAATAACCCGAGGATATCCAATTGATGAAATTTCTAGCTTGTTTATGGTGATTCATTGGGTGTAATTTATTTAGATTGTCATTTCCGGATATCATGGTGTATTAGATAAATCCGGGTTGATTAGTTATGTAGTATTCATTTTGTGGGCATGTATTAATCTCGTGTGATCCTAGGGATGCGACCCCGTGGTCCAAATCCGATGATGGACGTTTTGAGGTATGTGATAGATTCAAGATGCTCGTTTTGTAACATGTAACCGTCGGGCCTTAAAACGACGCTAAGGCGAGAATCGGGTTTAAGGCCCCGTATTAGTGGAATATGTGGTTGTTGGCGTTCGGGGATATTTTGATGGCTTACATGCCCATGGATAGCCCCGACGCGTGTTTATGCTTGATTAGATTTTGTGACACAAAAAATGATTTCAAAGATTAAACGATGAAGGTTTTTTTTATTAAAATCAAACAAGCTAGGTTACTAGAATCACGAGGCTAAAAATTGGAAGTGTTAATAAATGTCGATTCCTATTAAACGAGAAGGCCAAAGGAAATCATTTTTCAAACATCCCCAAAAGCGGCTTTATGAATGAACGAAACGTTTTATTAAACCTTGATACATAGGGCGAAAGAGATCCTAGAAATTGCCCATCATTTATGAAAGCAACGTATAAATCTCGATTCCTATTTCGGTTAAGGTTTAAGAGAATTCACGTCTTATCAAAACGACGCCTAATAAAGATTTATAGTTTTGACAAGTAAAATCAAATCTGTTCTCATGAATGAAGGAGCTCTCTCGTACTAACGGAAACGACGTTCTAAAACATTCCAAAAACAAAGCACGATTTCTCAACAAAATGTCAAATGTTTCATCTCTCATAAAAAAACTCACCACAACATGCACATAAGCAGACACACACACACGCACGTACACACATTTTATGAATCAAAGGATAGGAAAGTACCAAGATTGCGGTAACCGTGTTTCACGGAAGTCGAGGGGTGCCTAACACTTTCCCCTCACTTAAGCAAGCCCCCGAACTCTATGAATCTCGATTCGCAGACCAATTAATTCGGAGTCACATATGAGCCAGCGATTTACAAAAAACGAAACTCGGATGAGTTGGTACATCCATTTCAAATATACCAACTGGCGACTCTGGTTAATTGGCTCATCATAAAAAACGATCTTTCAAAACCCCGTCGACATCAATGCCGACCTTTTCTAAACATCATCTAGTAACAAAGGCTAAAATCGGAAAAGGACAACATCGCGAAAGAGAAGCGAGAAACCGGCGTCGACAGACCCCACTCATAAATTCATCTACATGTTTAGATTTTTTCCCAACATGCCTATACATCCAACTTCGATCATCCATCTGCCATATGTAATTCAAATAATTAAATAAAGGGATTTTATGGTGATAATTAACCCTTTGATAAAATAGAAAAGACAAGAAGAAGAAAAAAGACTGTACTGATGCTACTTTAATTAAACAAACAACTTATTTGCTACCACACTGTTCTTAACATGGTCACAACTTAGAAAGAATACAATATATACTTCCGGAAGTCGGCCAAAGAGAGAAGGACAAGTCAAGATAATATTGGTTATAAGGTATTAAATCAAACAACAGATTAAATGGCTAATTAGTTATCCTAATTAGTCTTATATTAGATTTATTTACACGCTACACAGGAATTGGGGCCAAATTCGAACAGAGAAAGCATAATCACAATTCTAAAATAAGAATTGGGGCCAAATTGGAATAGAGAAAGTAAAGAAGGAGAGAATAAACAGCCAAGGAAGAGAGGACTTACCTTTAAAATCACAAACCTTAACTGGGATCACAACTTTGGTAGAAGATAGGGAGAGAGTAGTTTGCCGTCTATGGAGAAGATGGGGAGAGGGTTACAGTATGCCGTTTGGGGAAGATGGGGAGGCTTGAGGGATTTTTTGTGACTGGGATATGCAAGTAATTAATTAGCTTATATTTTTGTTTGTTTAATTTTCTTTTAATTTAATTTAATGAGATTTGATTTCTTTTGGTTTAATTTTCTTTTGATATACTACAAAAAGAATAACATTTAATTATTTTTTAGTAAGATTGTGAAATACGAATTAATTGATCCACCAGTAATTAAGTACAAAATTGTTATTCAAAAAAGTAAAATAATATTAAAATTAAATATCATTTTTTAAATTAAGCTGCAAATTAAATGTCTTTTCTTTTATTATTTTAATTTAAATTGTTTCACTAATTGTTTAATGACAAGCCTCATGGGGATTTGTTTTAAGTTTTTAATTACTTTATTTGTTTAATTCGCTATTTTTTTAAAATGTGTTAGTGTCAAAATTCATTTTCATTTGTGCATGAGAGGATAAGATAACTTCGTATTTACTAACTAATAACTTCTTATTTTGAATAAAATATAGGCATCGACATAGTAGCAATTTCTTCTAATTAAGAGGGTCATCTCAACAGTACTCCCTCCGTCCCGAAATAAACGTCCTAATTAGTTTCGGCACGTTGATTAATAATATATTTTTTTAACTTAAATTGTCCTTTTAAATTACTTATTAATTGAAGTATTTCTCCACTTTTTTATGAAGTATTATTTCTTCCCATGTAAATTAGTTCTATAGAAATTAGGATGTTTAATACGAGACGGAGGGAGTACCATATTTGATATATAGTTTTTAATAAAAAGATTTAGTTGACTGCTTTTACTGTATTAATATCGACTAGCCAAAAAGTATTTTCAAAATATTATTAATTAAATTTGAATCCCTATAACTCCATGTAGCTAGATGTATATTTGTAGAAGGAGTAAAAATACTTCAAGTTAAATTCAATTAGTATTTGATGATTAGCTTAAGGTCCAATCCATTTGTTAAACACGCATAACTTTGTTCATACTTATACTTTGTAAAATAATTATGACTTTTTTTTAATTTTATATATATAGTATATGGATATAAATTTTTTGAATTATTACTTCATATAAATGTTATGTACTATTGCTATTAGCACTACAAGAAATTAGGGAGGTAGCGAAAGAAATTTTGTGAAGAAATTTCATTCCTTCACTGTATATTATTGTTCAATGGTTTTTTTGCGAGAAATAAAATTGGTTATTGTTTTGTTCTAAATATTTTTTTTAGAATTAATAATTGTGGTGAATATAAATTGTAATATAAATACATTAACTTTTTTACAGAAATAAATTTACTTTTAATAACACATTTTAAGTGACTTATAATATCGATTATTTCTTTTAATAAACTATAAAGTAAATAATTTTATACTACATTAAACTTCAAAATTCATGACAACAAGAAGAAGAAGATATTGGTGCTATTTAATTTATAATATATTACAATTTATTCTTAGTAATTAATATTTTAATACAAAATTTATTCTTATTAATAATTTTTAAGTAATTTACAATATTATTTGTATTAATTAAAATATTAAGTTACAGTAATTTAAATTTTAAAATATTATAAATTGACGATAAATAAATTTATAATAATTATGACTCTTTTTGTAGATTAGATTACAAATGTTAAAATATATATTTTTTTATTTTACAAAAGAGTTATATTTCAGTTTATTATAGTTCATTAATTTATAATATCCTAAAATTAATTTAGATTTATTTTTAAGTTTTTGAAATAATAATTTACATATAATATTACTTCTTAAAGATTTGTTTTTTTAATGTTATCAAACTTTTTTTCTTTTTTATGTTTTGGGAACGGATCGGAATTCCTCACTATTCCTTAGCCCATACTCAGTGTGCGTGCGGAAGAGAGCTCCAGTGTGTGCGATGTTTCAATTAGATCAGTATTCCTAAGTATTCTTTAGCCAAAATTCGATTATTCAATTAGAGAGATATGGACTAGCTAGGTTTCTTCTCTACCAATTTGGGTTCCTCTCTTCCTTAGCCATAGTTTACGCGGGAGGAATGAAAACTTAGCGCCCAATTTTTCCGCAATTAGCGAGATCGATAATTGATTTTGTGAAGAATGTTTCCTATGGATAAAGGGATTATCATTAATCCCAAAATTTTTCCCCCAACTTCATCTTCGCATAAAAAGATCTGCTCTTTCTATCCCAATTGCATATGCCCTAACCGCAAAGACCCAAAGACTCGTCAATTTGTTCGAAGGTATTTTTTTCCAACATCTGTGTTCCTCTGTATTCCATTACTTGCTGAAATGATTTACATATACAGACACATGTATGTATGTGTGTATTTGTTTGTTTGTGTATAATATGTGAAGTGAGGTTGAGTTTATATTAAAGTGGATCCTCCATGGGACTATTTTACACTAATTCATAGACAAATGCAATGCAAATTATAAACATTACAGAATACCAGCAATTAAAAGAAGATTGGTAAACACGGAGTATATAGTATTAGTGTTTAGTTTACCTGAAAGTGTAAAGATAATCATTGATCGTGTATTAAATTGTGTGTTTACCTGTTTCCGATAAGTAAATACAGGACACAAAATGCTTGTAAAGTTTATGCGATTATACCATATGTTGGGTATATAACATGCCTTTGTACTATTGAATGCATGCTACTGTCTTGCAGCCAGGTAATATGTTAATTGATTTTGGTGGCAATAGAGTAGTAAAGAATTTTGAAATTGCATTACAACATCATCTTTATCATTAGAGTTCACTAGATTAGCTGCACAATCTCCTGATTTTCATTTTCCTTGGAACACGTAAGCCTGGTGAAAATATATTTCATGAAATCAAACTATATCTGAGAAATGAAGTTATATCCTGTTCTTTCAAAATTGGTTCCTAGCAAATAGAAGATTAACACTTTAAAAGGGGCATTTGAGCTCTTTATATTGTGACTTACCTGAAGTTCTATTGCTGTTTATTTTCTTTGGGTTTGTAATTATTCCTGCTTTATTTAAGCCTTTGTATTTGTGAGTCAATTTGATGATATTGGTAAACCATGTAACTCAAGTATATAAATTTAGCTTTGCATCGTTTAAGCTCGGTTATATTAAATGCATAGTTCTGTTGAAAATGTTATAGGAAGCAAAACAACAATAAGTACCTTTTGACGACACCGAGTCCAACAATTAACAACCTATTAGATAGGAGGTCACAAACAGACCCTTTCAAAATGGGCCTCTTTTTTTTGTCCAATTTAACTACTTATATGACTATAAAAAAGTCAAGGTCAGCCTAAGATCATATCCATCAGAAAAAAAGTGGTGTATATGTTTTATTTGAGCTCATACTTTTGTGTTGTAGCTATTTATGAAGTTGACTTCTTAGGCATCCTCAAGTGTGGCTTTACTAAGCATATTCTAATTGAGTAGTTTTACATCACCCCCTTCTGCATTTAGGAATCAGTGTTTAGGAAATCTACATCATTATCCACTACATGAAATAGTACTTTAACTATTTTATGCGATAACCTTCAAAAGTATTTATCACATATTCTTTTCATCATTTGAACAAACTAATACTGCATGTCACTCATCTGTACCATATTAAATAACAAATGTTGTTTTTGGCATGGAATTTAACATGTGATGAAACATATCAATTACATGTTGTTCGTTAACACCTTCACTTCTCAGGATTTTCCTCTCTAAACTCGTAGATTTCCACAAAACAACAGATTACACCAAATAAGTACTACGTATTATCACTGTTTAACTTCTACTACGTACCAATGCAACCAAACACAGAACAGAAGAATCTCACCCCCCCCCAACTCTTTCACTTTACTACTACCATTTCGGTAACAAGTTACTTGTGAGTAATAAATTTATCCGTATCACAAAGTGGTGGTGTAATTATGTAGCTTTGTCAAATGATAAAAGAGCTAAAACAGGGCAGTCTGGGCTTTTACCATGCTTCTAAGGTTGTAATTATGTAACAGTTATATTGACTTGCCATGCTTCTAAGACTTGTCATGCTTCTAAGGTTGTTTTCATCTTAATGCTCACTAGAATGTTATGTATAATTATACAAGCAGCTTATCTTTATTATTAGTTAATACAATTCTAATAGATTTCATTTAACTTTTTTTTTTCTTACAGGTTTTATAAATGGCTCCTGGAAGTGGACACAAACTGAAAGTGAAAAGCAATGCAAACAAGACTAAACAAATTCTCATTGATCGTAATTCTAAGCCAGCTGATTCGATAAATCATAGAGGTATCAAAGGATGTTTTAACAAAGAAAACGTGGCTTCTGATGGTGGGAAATCTAATATTGAAAAGGAACCATTTATAATACTTAAAGAACATAATAATTCATCCAAAGGTAGTGAACATGCTACTAAAAGTCAGACATCTGAAATTAATCTCACGCCGCAAATCTCTAGAGTTCCAGCAATTCAAAGGCTTGAAATTCCATTAACTCAGAGTCCAGGAATTCCAACAACTGAAAATCATGAAACTCCAACAATAGAAAGTCCTGAAATTCCATCAAATGAGCAAGCCCCATCAACTGAAACAAGTATTGAAACAGGTATGAATTCTCTTTTTTTTCTCTTAAAAAAAATTATACTAAGTTCTGAAGTAACTAATAATCTTATTTGTTATGTATGCAAAACAAATACTATAACAAGTATGTAATGTTCATACAGCTAGCTCTAAGAAAAGGAGTTGTGGTCCAACAATGGGCAAGGGGATTATGAAGTATTTTGTTGCTTCAGGGAGCAAAATGAAAATCAATGTGGATCCATTCATAGGAAGACCTATAAATGGAGATGAATCTGCAAAGCTTGCAAGTCAAATTGGCGTAGTAACTCGAGATGTCCTTCCAGTGCCCAAAAGGTGGAAAGACGTAGATGAGGAAAAGAGTTTGGAACCAGGCTTTGATCATATAAATGTATATATCGAAACTAATAACTTTTTTATTATATCAATTTATTTTTCTCATCATCTAAAATTTGCTAATATGATATGTAGATCCACATGGATGTTAATGTTGATACTCCAGGAGTGAAACAATGTTTGATTGATAGGCTGAAATCTAGTAGCCGACAAAAGCGTTACAAGTTACATATGCACTACAAGAAGTTTGCAACTTTGGTAGAGGCTAAGAATAACAAGCCTTCTTTTTGTCCTTGTAAAAAAAATTGGGAAGCATTGTGCGACTATTTTGCAACACCTAAATTTAAGGTAATAATACAAAATGTTAAGATGTTTAAATGTTAAGGTTCAGTGTTTAGGTTATACCTATAGTTTTGTAACATTGCTTACAATGTCATTGTTCTTGTTTTTATAGCACACAAGTTTTGTGAATGGTGGGAATAGAAGACAGGTGAGAGCTCCACATATTTCAGGCAGAAAGCCATTTTCTGTTCGTCGACACGAGATTGTAAGTGTTCTAAACTTGTACTTTTGTACTACTTTCATTCTAATAACATTTAATTGAATATATCTTTTTTTGGGATATGAAATTGGGGTCTTATAGGAGTTTTTTGGATCTTGTTTTGTTGGAAGGGTTTTTGTTGCCCAATTTAGATCTGTTTGGAATTTGTTTGGTAAACTTTGTGTTAATGTTATCCTACTTTTCTACTGCTATGGGTCTGCTATGGTTTGGGTATAAAGTGGATGTATTGGCTGGGTTTGGGTATAAAGTGAACAAAATGAACTCAACCTGACAAGACTATTTTAGATGTTCTTACAAACATACCTTAAATTTAAGAGAGAAAATAAGTAAGCGAAAAGAGAATAAAGAGAGAAAAACATGATAGAACAGTAAATTTTCGTCAAAAGACCCAAAGAGGATAGTTTAATCACAAATATGGTTGTAATCTTTTTTCTTCCTTTTAATATAGTTTAAATTTAGCAAAAAAAATAACCTTTAATTGATGCATAATTCTAATGTATTTGGCCCATTTTTTCCTGTCCTAGTCTAAAAATGAGCTAAATGGAGATCCTTGTGATAGAATTGATTTGTATAAACGTACGCATTAGTCAGAGAAAAAGGGTTAGTCAACCAAAGTGGCAGAAGAGAATTGGGTAACTTTTGTATCTATTTGTTTAAAATCCAGCCTTTTCTATGTTAATGGTTGTAATTAACTGTATATACCTTCTTACATCCATGTCTTTTAATAGGAGTTGATGAAAAAAAAAGCGAGATCAATATAAAGAAAACGGATCTGAGAAGAACACAGATGAAATAGTTTTGGAGGTTCTTGGCCATTGATCTGGTTACATTAAAGGCCTTGGGTATGGTCCAAAACCTCCAAGCAGACGAATCACATCATCTGATTTAGCTACCCAACAAGTCCAAAAGGAACTTCAAGATACACAACAAAAGCTACAAATGTCTAACTCTCAAGTAAATGATCTTAAGACACAAGTGGCTGAATTTGAGACTGAAGTGTCTGATTTGAAAACTCAATTGGTTGATCAAGGTGCAAATATCAACAAACTTATGGCAATTATGGCTGCTAATGGGATGAACATATACTAGAGAAAAATATCATGTAAGTAATAAATACTTTTAAACTTCAATTAAGCTTTCAAATGTTGCTTTCCATGGTTGAATTTGTGTTAATGCAGATTTTTGATATTATACGAAACTTTATAAATGAGTGAATAATGAACTATGAAGTAATGATAGTATAAGATGAATCTATATGTGGATTTTTTTTTTCATTCCCAAAAAATAAGTTTAAATTAATAACAATCTCTCTTTTACCTCCTTTCTTTCAATTGTCTTGCATCATAAATTTAATAATAAAATAATTATTTTAGGTAATGTTTCCTTCACTTTCTATTAAATATTTTGAATTTGGTGTGTGATGTGTTGAATTCTTACAAATGTTAGATTTTCTTATTTATTTTCCTCCATTTAGGACAAACATGAATTTTATTTATACTGCTATAGTTTTTTGTTTGGATTGTTGTTGTAGCAAACAAACTCAGTTGGTCTAATTTGGTGGTTTGCTTTAGCTTTGCTCAAAAAGTGATTCCTGCTAAAGTTGTAATTCCTGTTGTTGGTTGTGGGGTTTCTGGTCTCTATTGTTGGGCTTTTTTGGGTGTTGTGTTGCTGCTAGTGTGTGGTTACAGTGCTCAGGCCTGTTATTGGTTAGATACATAGGCTCTATTATAAAAAGATGAATATTAAAGTTCCATGATTAGGTAACTGCAAAATTGAGTAACTAATTGTTGAACAACATGCATCTGTTTGGGAAACATCAGAACATAACTGCAAAATTGTAAAGAGCATGCATATGTTTAATAGTTGTTCAATATTTTTCGTAAATGGTGCTCATTACTTCACATTGATATTTTAGTGCTGACATAATTACTTCTTCACTTGTGCAGTAGCTCTTGGGTTCCTTTCCCTTCCTCAAGCATCTCGGTTAGTTTAAAACTTGCTCTAATAGTTCTCATATTTTGGGATTCATAAATATCTCTCTCTGCATAGGGGACGACTTTCTTGAAGTCTATTTTCATATTACAGCTTCAACCAGAATCCGATTATGCGGATCCTCTAAATTCTATGGAAATTGATTTTGGTTGTTATAATGCTGGTATAGCTATAGTTCTGGAAAATTCACAATTTATTATTTAAACATTTCTTTCTTTATATACATTTATTTTTTAATTTCATAAGTATTTGATTGATTTATGTCTATATGTTTTTTTGATTTGCAGATAGAGTTTTTTCTGGAAGGTCAATAACCACCACAAGGTTGAAGGTTTTAATTAAGCATTTTCTTAGGATATGGATTTTAGAATTTCAGCCTTTTTGGATTATATAATTTGGTTTTGTGGTACTTAGATTATTTAAGCAACTGTTTATTGCCTAGCTAGTTGGGTATTTTGTTGAATCAATGAATCTACTATTTTTTTTATAAGATAATTACTTTTTATTTTAATGTTTATTGCCTTTTGTCTCTTATATTATATACAGGTGTAAAGTTGATTTAAAAAGCTCACTAAATGTATTATATTTTTTAAATTGAAAATTGTTAATGTAACAATACATTTTGAATGTCAAACAACTTAATATGACCACAACATCATCACGATTTATAATCATTTATTGGCAAATAATATTTGGTCAATGAAAATTAAAATTTAATGACGAATAATATTGACTCTTTAGAATTAATAGTATTGTCATTATATATATTCATTTAGTTATGACAACTGATATTGCCACTAATATTAACTATTTTGTGACAAGTTATGTCGTCACTATTATATATCATTTAGTGATGCCTTTTAATTTTGTAACTATTAATAGCTCTTTATGTGACGAGTTCCATCGTCACCATAATTATTCAATTAGCGACATAGAAAAATGTGTCATACAAATTAACTCTTTGGTGACAAACTATATCGTCACTGTATATATATTCATTTAGTCACAACAAATAATTTTGTCACTATTAGTAACTCTTTTTGTGACGAGATGTATCGTCACCATAAGTATTCAATTAGTGACATTGAAAAATGTGTCCCAAAAATAACTCTTTGGTGACAAATTATTTTGTAATATTATTTAAAATATGAAATGACAACGACATAATTGTCATGTTAAATATATTATTAGGCGACAATTTTTTCTGTCGTCATTTATTTTCTTATTTTTGGTGACGCTAAACAAAATAACATGACGAAAGAATAATCATAAATATGACAATATTGTTCGTCATTAAAATTAGAAGATTTAAATAGACTAACATATTTTCGTCACTAAAACAATATCATTTAATGACGAAAAACGATTTTTGTCATTTAATGCACCAAGTTTTGATGACGAAACATAATATAGAGTGACGAAAGTTTCATTCAAATAGTGACGCTATTAACGTCACTAAAAGTAATTAATTATAGTGACAATGATGTAGATCGTCACCATAAGTTAAAACATTTAGTGACGACATCAAATATTGTCAAATAAACCTAATACCATGCTCATACGGTGACGGTCTCTGTAACGATTAATAATCATCACTAAATGTTTTAGTGACGAAAAATGAATTTTATGTGACAAATTTTAGCATCATTTTTTGTGTGATTTTTTGTAGTGCCTTCAATGAAACTAATAGTCCTAGATAACAACAAGCTCTGTTATCCGAAATTCCTCTTAGATTGTCACTTAATGAAATAAGCTCTTCACAAGATTCTAACTATCATATAACCTAAAACGAGCTCTTTAGATTTAATATGACAACAACATTAAGAACTAAGGAATTAGACTATTCCAAGCAACAAACACATAAGCTCGATTTGTTTAACCTGTCTTCTGATAACCATAACAATAAACCAAAAGCTTGACCACAATCAGTATCGCTAACTACTACTTATGATTAGAAATAATATCAATTACGTAATACTATTCCTGAATCTAGCATATATTATCAACTAACCAATTTAATCCTGCAGAAACCAAATCAGTTAATCAAATAATATTTAACAATTAAAACAGATTATCAGAATAAGTTTCATATAAAAAGGAATAAATATTGTATATTTAATCAAACCATAAACTGCTACTAAGGATCCACGTCCCCTTCGAACTGAATAAAGAAAACTAGCTTGACATGTTTCTATGAACTCTCTGAATATGATAAAACTCTCTCTATGATGTGATTATTGAATTCTAACAATTACAAGTATTTATAGATTAATATCTAAAACCTAGAAGAATTCTAATCCAATTAAGCTTCGGAAGTCTTCACTATGCAAATATGGTAGGATTCTAAATCATTCTCAATCTCTGAAATCTAGCTTTAAGTAGTTTCCTTTTCAAATTAGATTTAGTTTCCAAATCCAAGTCTTCTTCCATTTCCTTTTCTAATTCAGCATCAATTTCCATATTTATCTTCAACTCAGATTTCATATCAAACTCTACTTCCCATAGTCAGAGATACTTTCCATGTATGATGGTAACTTCATCTCTAAATCCTGTTGGGAATCATATTTTTAAGCTTTAATGTTTCAAATCCTACTCAGAATTGGAAATCTGCATGTCAACCAAAATCGTAGAGTATACTCCCTCAGCACAACGTAGAGTAGACTCTGCACCAGCACTTATCGCGATCGTAGAATAAACCTCGGAATCGTAGAGTAACTAGCTGCCGAGTAAACTTGTCAATCGTAGAGTAAAGAGCACCATCGTAGAGTAACTCTCATCAGACGTAGATCAACTTCGCCACTGCACTGAAAATGTAGAGTGTTGTGAGCCTGGCTGTAGAGTGAATCTCGGCAATCGTAGAGTGGAACTAGGAATCGTCGACCATTTCGCCTAGCCGTCCTGCGATCGTAGAGATGCTAGATTACATCCTAACACTACGAACGTAGAGCCTTTACTCAGCGATCGTAGAGTATTCTGCAAAACAAAATAACACTCAGCATTAAAATACATTTTTACAAATTCACATCAATTTCTTCTATAAATCAATAAATACCTTAAATCAGTTCATATGACAGATAACATGCAACTAAACTGAGCATAAAGGAATGAAAATAATCAGATATTATGCACCTATCATTATTCCACATTGATATTATTGTGACTCGCACTTGGTGCAATTGAGTTCGTACAACCTTTGACTTGTGCCTTAATTAAATTTCTATATTGCATGAACTGTTCAAAGTTAAGTTTAAGCCATTATTCGGCTAGACATAAACATATTTAATAAAAGCTTTCCAAGCCATTTGAAGGTGCAGATTCTTGGACTAATATGAACACCCCAAAAATATAGGGGAGTACCCCACGTATCTAAATATAAGATACAAGAACAGAAATTAAATGTTATGCATACACATAGTGTACTAGAGGCTGATCCCCTCAAGTACGTATTTCTGAGCCAGTAACCAAAGGATCAATTAGCTATTGATTCCATTAGAAGTGTATTGTTCATGGTCTACATTGACTATCGTTTATTTTAAAAGCAGTTATTATTCTTGCTTCCGTTATTCTCTTCGTTGAATTATTTTTAGATATTTCTTTTATTCATGGTATATATCATTTCTTGCTGTTATTTAAACTTGCTGAGCAAACTAGTTGCTCACCCTTGTTATATCATTAACTCTATTACAGTTAAGCCCGAGACCTCAGGCAAAGACAAGGGCAAAGAAAAGATGAAGTAATAAACTTCAAGTAGTGGACTTTATTTTATGCTTAGTTTAATTTATTATCAATGTAATTTGAACCCTGATTTAATATTTAGGGTATGTTTTGATTTATGTATTAAGGTTATCGAATCTTGGGACTAGTAACACCTTTTAAATGAATAACATATGTTTATTATATTTCCCATTTAGTTATTGTATGTTGTTTGGAGGTGGATGTTAGTATTAGATCGTGATGACCAGATTCGGGTATCTGAGACTCGAATTTGGGGGCGTCACATGAAATGCCTGCATTGATATGATATTTATAGGAGGACTTAGTGACCCTTCAGATTGGTCATGTCCTTTCGAAATGGTTTAGATGCATATGCAAAGGCATGAGATACCAATGGCTAAACAGGAGCAACCAATCATGCCAAGTAAGTTCAGGCACGAGTGCTGAAGCGCCACGACTCTGTCCTTAACGTTGCGGCTTGTTTGCTTGCCTTGCCTTGAAATTAATATATAAAAGGAACTAAACAAAACAAAAATTTTTAAAAAAATTGCCTATAAAGAATATATACAATACAAGGACCCACGATCTCGAGCCTAGCCCAACAGTCGGCGGCGCGCGTGGTGGTCAAACCAAACCTTAACTAGGTCATCTCCCCTCCACAAAAGTGGGGTACCCCTTGGGGCGTAAACCCAAGAGCAATCTTATTGTATATATATACCAATTTTATATTTAGTTCATAGTCGATGTGGGACTCAACTTCCCACAAACTTTATTTATCATCTTCAAGGGTAATTTTTGGGAGTAAATTTCTCATTTATTATCCCATAAATTTGAGCTTCCTAATATTTGATATTCATCTACTCATGGAGTAGAACACATTAATATGTGGATCCATCTCTAATAATTAATGGAATCCACTTCAATTTAGGCTCAAATTCTAACAGAAGCTACTATTGTTGAAGAATCACAAGTTCCTAACAAGTTGCCCATTGTTGAGGAGAACATAGAGGATATCACAAAATCTAAGGATGAAGATTACAGATAAGGATCTTATAGCAAACAAAATTGGTCATGAGGTTGTTTCGGTGATCGAGGACATTAATGAAACGCCAATTTTAGATATTCATAAGAGTCTTGTTTTGGAGCAAAGTCAGACTGAGATTGAAACTACTGTTGTTGAAGAATCCCAAATTCCTAATGAGTTGCCCATTATTGAGAAGAGCATAAAGAATATCACAAAATCTAAGGATGAAGATACTACAAAAAAATTGGTCATGAGTTTGTTCCGGTGATCGAGGATATTGAAATTATTGATTTTGTTATCCCTAGAGATTTTTTTGTCATGCGGGTTAATTGGAAGACATTGGTAATTTTTAAGATTATCTTTTGAGAAGAAAAGTCATGCAGATTTGATCCCGCAAAGATTAAAGGTTCCTTTTTGGTGCTTGATATTTGTTTGCTTTAAAATTCGAGGACGAATTTTTTCTAAGAAAGGGGAGTCTGATGCAGGAGAAAATTACAATGAAAATTAGGATTTCCATATATTTTATTATTTATAAAAATTTAATATATTTTATATTATTTTATTTATTAGTTAGGAAAATTTAGTACTTTAATTTTTATTTGATCCGTTTATGTTTTGAGCTTTAGTTTTGATAATTTTATTTAGTTCAGGATTTAATTATTTTTCTTTTTTCAATTAATCGTAGGAAAGTAGTTTATGAGACGATCTTTTGACAATTATTATCAATTATATTGTGTTTTCTCTTGAATTTTTTTTATCTTTCTTGTACGCATGATTTTATCTATCTTTGTGTTAGTAGGTTAAATTAACCATTATAATTCACTGCGTTAACCTTTAGTACATGGTAAATCTTCACCGAACTTGATGAATTATTCCAGTCTCTCAAAATCTTTACTGATCACTTTCTTCCAAAATTAAAGTTTTTTTTTACTTCTAAAACTAATTTATAAAATTTAATATTTAAATTTGATAAAAAGTTATTTAAACAACTTTGAAAGTAATAAATGTAGTAATTAGTAGTAATTTATACAGTAACTTAAAAAATTAAAATGTTTATTTAATTTTTGCAGGGGAATATAAAACTGCAAAAAAGAAAAGAAAAGAAAAGTGATATTTATATTACTCCAATTACTCCTCTACTCTAAATTTGAGAGAATTAATTGACTTTTAAAATTAATTTACGTTATTTTTCAATTCAGAACCAATAAAAGTTTATTTGATTAATTTTCAAAAATTATTATTTTTGAAATTTAAATAAACTCACTTTAAATTAAAAAAATTATTGAGTGACTTGTTTAGAAGTGGAGGGAATATTATTCAAAATGACAAACCTGAGCATAAATTTAAGACTTGCACCGTACAAAATTTAATATTTGACCCAAATCGATTATGTTTATAATTGTTAGGGATAACCTCTTTAGTTGTCAATTTCACATTTGGTTCTCAAATTATTTTTTTCATATGTTTCGTCCACGTACTTTTAAATCCTTTAATCTCAGTAAAATTTGTCTAATTTAAATGAAATTAATCCCCAATTTCACTAACTGATCGTTAACATTTATTTTTACAAGAAGGGTATATTAGTCTTTTCAGCAATACGAAAGGAGAATGTAAATAAAAAAGAAGAAAAGAAAATAGAAAAAGAAAAGCAGTCATTCAGTAAAATGCAAACACTCAAATGTCTAGGGTTGTTCAAGAATTCATGTGAATTATATATCCATTTGCAAGTATGTGAAGGATTTTTCAAATTTCTAGGGTTCTTCAAGAATTCTTCCATTTTCACCTCCTGCAACCTTCGGCAAAACCTCATCCGTTTTCACCATGCCCCCCAAAAAATCCTCAAATCATAGTCCATACCCAAATTCCTAATTTCTTCTCACCCAAAACCAATCCCTTCCCCTACAGCCGCGGCGCCGCCGATGGTGGTTGCCAACAATGGCCCAACCCTTATCTCACTTTGAAAGGGAATCCCATTTTGCTGATTTCAATTTGGTGCCACTAGATTTGGGAGCACTTGTGTTTCCATGGACTGAAACAATGGCAAAGAGTGGTGTTACTTTGGAGGAGCTTAAGGTTAAGAGACTGGTGGTTGATGATGATAGTCTAGAATTTCTTGCCAGATTTTTGTCAATTTTAGATCTTTGGTTTTGGTTTTGGTTTTGTGCAGCCTCATGTTTGCGCTCGATCACTTGGTTGGCTGAACAAATGATTCTATTTAAAGAGAAATCCCGCAAGGCAGTGCGTCTCTACTGTACGAGGCTCAATCTTTTTCATTATTTGATTTTGTGTATGTATTTTGGGACATATCTTCTTCTAATTTTCCTTCTTTATAGAATTTGAATCTCTCTTGCATGCATTCAAATTATATATAGAACCAGACACTTTTGCAAGTAAGTAAGAATATTTTTTCTTTTTGATTATCTTGTTAAATAACTGCTCGAAGAAATGGACTGATAAGATTCTTTTCTCACTGTTAACGCCAAGAATCGTCCACGCGCTTCAATCACCAAGAGCGCGTCAATCCTGCACAGAAACGAGACCACACTCAGAGTTCCGGACGGTTTTGCCGCCTGGGGATAGCTCCGGTGTGAGAATAAGTACATGCTGAACAAGGTGTATAACAATAGAGATATATTGCTCTAGTACTGTAAAATGTTCATTACCTGTGAAATGAAGTTCTAGCCTTGTATTTATAGTATTCACCCGATTAACGTCACGCCTGTCCCCGAATAGACCATAAGTCCACCCATTAAGTCAGATTCCTTAATGGGATTTGACTGCATCTCCTTGAAATAAGGTAGGCGCCGGATTTCATCTTGACACCTTCCTTGAGAACAGTGATTTGTATATTGCCAGGTTCTTTAATTTACTTCAGCCGCTAAAATTGACCCCCATGTGACGAGACTTTTTTCACGTGGACCATGACCCACCATATTATCTGGGCTTAATAAATCACACCCCAACACTCACATTAAACATATGGATGATTAGTTTATGGCCCGATGGAGAGAGATGTTGAATGAGAGAGAGGGGGAGAGAGAATGAGGAGTTCTGTACTAAAAAATGAGTTTTTAATAATGGAAAGACAATTTTGTCCTTCAAAATATAAGCTTTTAGTTCATACGTATTATTACGTGCGTTCATTACTTTAGTAAATTGGAGATTCCATTTAAATCAGACGGATTTTATTAAGATTAAAAGATTTAAAAAGTATGTGGATCAAATGTATAAAAAAAATAATTCAAAAACCAAACGTAAAATTGAGACATAGTTCAAGGACGACTGAAGATGTTATCCTAATTGTTAAAAGATTGGCCAATTACAAATGCAGTTTTATTCCTCCAATAAAGTTTATCCATATTTTCAAGTCAGACTGTCTAATCTAAAACAATACACTCTAGGTTTTGTAAGTATGTATACTTGGCCCAATCAATGAACTAATTATAAGGAAAAATCTACTGACTACTAGACTAATAGCTCTTGAGTATACGTGTTGATCAGGTGGCGTGTATTTGTAAGCATGGTTAAATAATCTCATATTCAAAACAATGAATATATAGTCATGCATCCAATTAAGATATATTAATATCAACAAAATAAATAAATAAATAGGATGCATGCAACTCTTCTATGCAGCGAAGAGCAGTATTCTCTCCTTTTTATTATATAAATCGTTTTAAAAGATTTTTTCTATAAAATAAGACGTTTTACATATATTTATATATTTATGAGAAAAAACTAATTGATCTTTGGTTTTGGTTTTGTGCAGCCTCGTTTTTGCGCTTGATCAATTGGTTGGCTGAACAAATGATTCTATTTAAAGAGAAATCCCGCAAGGCGGTGCGTCTCTACTGTATGAGGCTCAATCTTTTTCATTATTTGATTTTGTGTATGTATTTTGGGACATATCTTCGTCTAATTTTCCTTCTTTATAGAATTTGAATATCAGTAATTCTAGGGCGATCTTTTTTTGTGACATTTTTTAGTGACCCTATGATGTGGCACAACCACATCAGCGTAGTAAATTAAAGCCAAAACAATCACCCACATAAGCAAGGCTCTCTCTCTCTATCTAGGTGTTTTACTATTTCTGCAGAATAAATGAAACAAGTCCTCTCTCTCAAATCCGATCGCTGCTTCGCTTCAACGCGTCGCCGTCTCGCCGCTTCGCCGTCTCGCCGCTTCGCCGCCTCACCCTCTGCATTTCTTTAGGTATGCTTACCATTACTCTCTCATACGCCTAAATTCCCAAAACCCTAAAATTTGTGCAAGCTCTTGTTCTATGGTTCCTGGGTCATGAAATCCCAAAACCCTTAAATTGTTGCTTCTGTTTGTCTAGTTGAGTTGTTTTAGATCTATAAAGCTCATAAAAATGTGAATTTGCTTGACGTATGCTCTTGAGGGGAGAGGAGTTTGATTTGCTTGCAAATTTAATTATTGGTACTATTTAAGTGATAGATTAATAGCCATGGAAAATTGGGGGTATTGTGAAACTCAAGGATAGGGATGTAATGTATATCTAGGCCTGTTCAAGTATGGGTGCTCCTGCAGTTGATATAAATTAAATTAATATTAGGATTAATATTCCCACTGTGAGAGTTAATACAGAGCATTTTATATATTATATATTATCCCACTGTGATATATGTACTTATATATTATATTCAAATTGGATTTTTTTTAATTTTGATTTTGATTTTGATTTTAATTTTATTAAATTTTAATTTTAATTTTAATATTAATTTTTTAAACACCAATTTAAGTACAGTAAAAAAAAGTCCAAACATTTTTACTATAAAATTATTACATTAATCACAATAAATAAATAAATTTTAAAACTACAATCACAATATTTTGTTTGTCTTGCAAAAACATTGAATTAAAACTATAATCACAATATTTTGTTTGTCTTGCAAAAACATATTATCTCTTATATAGTAGACCACTACTTGTAGAACAGTGACTTTGAACTTCTGAGAGTCAAATTCTGAATTTATTGAACTTTTCGGATGTATTGAAGTATTTTGTTTATTTGTCATTTTTGTAGAAAGACAACATGGCATCAGGAAGCACGGTAGAGAGCAACGAATTTGATTTAAGGATTCAAAGCAAGCAATGTCATTGTGGACAATTTGCGATTTGTAAAATTACCCGTTCCAATAAGAATGGAAATGAAGGTCGAATCTACTATACGTACCCGAATGGAAAATGCGGTTTCTTTGGGATGGTGTAAAGCTATAAATGAAGAAAAATCATCAACAACTATTGAAACGCAACTGCCAAATAATTGTATTTTGCATGATCCTATTATAATTGAAACGAGACAAGAAATGAAATTATTGAAGAAATTAATTTTTGTAATACTTATTCTCTGTTTGTTTGTTATCATGAAAAACTAGTTGTCTTTTATTAGAAGTTGTAATGGAAGTGAAGTTGTGAAAGAAACTATTAATGTAATGAGACTATTTGTGTTTGATTTGTGATGGGGGTGCATAAATTGAGGTAACCTTTTACACATGTTTTTGCTCATTTTGTTTTTATTCCATTTTAATTACACAAAGCTTGTCCTGTTTGTTGTTTTACTAAAACTTGTTCATGTGCATGCATATGAATATGAGTGATCTTTATATAATTGGTAAGTGTGAACATGCTTTCTTTATATACAAGTGAGCTTCAATTATATTTTTCTAATATAATTACTCATCAGAACTTCAAATGATGGTGAAAAACACCAACTTGACACCTTCCTGTTTACAAGCCATACCAAACTTGTTTATAAATATTCTATTCTTCACAAGAACAATGTACTTGAAACTTCACAAGAAGCCCCATTTCATTTGGAAATTCCAAAATACAAACAAACTACTATTATAACTCAAGTCATTACAAAACATACAATTAAACACATGTACCCCAAATCAAAGTAAAGCCAACAAAAAGTCTACCTATAAAATTACAACAAAATTATCCGCTCATATTGTTCGGATCACATCCTTCACCACTCCTCCAATATGGGTTATAGTAATCATACAATAAGAAAAATAAAATGGTGATTTTTAGTAACAAATAATACACAATAAGACACCACAAAATGAAATAGAAAGCAGTAAAATAAGACATTATACCTGAAAATGAATGGGGAAACCCCCTCCATAATAGACATCATGATTTGTGGCAAATGAAATGCCATCAACATTTGATGATTGCAGATTTGTGTTGGTGGAGAAGTCTTCAACCTGAAATGTTTAAAATAATGATCATTCATATAAATTAAAGCTTTGACGAATATGGCTTATTCATATAACTTATAAACAAACCTGTAAATTAAGATCTATTGCACCATGTTCAACTTGGGAATTGTTATTGAGTACACTTACAAAATAGTCACCTTGAGCACTCTACACAAAATAAAAAGCAGTAAAATAAGACATTTAATCTAAATAAATAAGTTTTTACATTTGAAAAAATTAAAGAAAAAGGTTTACCAAATTAGTGAAATCCATATTATATTCCATGGCCTTGTCTTTTCCTTTCTCTTTCTCTTTCTCTTTCTCTTTCTCTTTCCCTTTCCTCGCTTTTATACCTCTAACAACTTTCCCATCTTAGACTGAAGCCTTTTAAAGCGGGGCTGACCTTTACGACGAACCGACAAAGGACTACGAATATTGTTGCTTTCTTTACAACCACTACCCACTTGGGTGCCTTGTGTGGAAGGAGTCGACTGATTACTTCCACATGTTCCATCATCTTTTTTTAGTACATTAGCAAGCTTTTTAATCCAATGCATAACAACTTTTGTCTTATCTTCATTATCTGTCGTCAAGTCTGCCGTTTCATAAAAAGAGTTACACATCCTATCAAAACGTTCATTTTGAGGATTCAACGTCCAGTCGGAGTATATTATCTTAACCTTCTTATGACACCTCTTCACGTCTTTCCTCCACCTTCGAAGAATGAATTTGTCCGGTAAGGTTCGAACTCATTTTTTCAGCAACACCGTAAGGGCATGTCTACATAATATTCCCCTGAACTCAAATAATTGACATTCGCACTTAATGGCACATTCATCTTCTTTAAAATAAACTCTAAAAGTGGCTTCGCTAGTCCCTCCAAACATATCTTGTGTAACATCGTACACCTCAAAATCACATTCTACTTTAACTGAATCAATGACACAATAAAGTTTCCCT
This sequence comes from Aralia elata, assembly GCA_034770075.1. NCBI lineage: Eukaryota > Viridiplantae > Streptophyta > Magnoliopsida > Apiales > Araliaceae > Aralia > Aralia elata. The sequence goes on along the minus strand of CM068385.1, from coordinate 1,211,746 downwards.
TTTAACTCTTCTTGAAATTCCTTGAATTTTGTTGTGGTATAAGCATCTTGAAATTGTTTCTCAAATGGATAATCAGTAAGGTATGGAATCCAATGGTCGAAGGAATTGAAATCTGTCTCATTCTCTTTTTCCGCCTTACTTCTTAATGCATTCTCATACTGCTCAACAAATTGTTTTAAAGTTGTCCTTGAATTCACATAACCATTAAAAAAAGCATTCATACTTTCACTTTTTTGAGTTGAGGACATTCCAGCCCAAAAAGTATTCTTTAAAAATTTCGGCACCCAACGACTTCTCTCATCGTATAACCCAATCAACCAGTCATTCTCTTTCAAGTTAAATTTCTCAATGAAACTACCCCATTGCTCTTCAAATTCTTTACAAGTCAATGAATCATAAACTGCCTTTTGCATTGAATATTTGATAGATTCATATTGATTGCAACCACTTAATTTTTCAGGCAACTTCTTCATAATATGCCACAAGCACCACCTATGTCGCGCATTGGGGAACATAATTTCAATAGCCTTCTTCATTGCTTTGTCTTGGTCAGTGATTATTGCGGTAGGAGCACGACCATTCATACACGCAAGCCAACTTTTAAAAAGCCAACTAAATGACTTAATATCCTCATGAGCTATTAATCCACAACCTAAAAGTATCGACTGACCGAGATGATTAACTCCAAAAAATGGGACAAAAGGCATGTTATACTTATTAGTTAAGTATGTTATGTCAAAGGTAATGACATCCCCAAACTCCTCATAAGCTGCCCTACTTCTTGCATCTGCCCAAAAGACATTTCGTAGTCTCCCATCATCATCCAAATCCATCAAATAATAAAAATTTGTATTATTAGCTTGCATTTTTTGAAAATAGTTTTGAAGTGCCATAACATCCCCATCACCAAGTCTTAACCGCCTAACTTTGTCAAGATAATTGTAACAATCTTTCTGTGAAAAGGACACATTCTCATGCCCACCAGCTTCAACCAAGAAAGAACTAAAATTTTTATTTGGTCTAATGCTACCTCTATCGTTAAGTTCAAGTCTCTTTTTCACATACTTGCTCATAATCCGATTTTTCTTATAAAATATAGATTTTCCCGGGCTCAACTGATGATTATGATCAAGTGTTAGAGTCTTTACTCGCATTTTTTCGTCTTCGACTACTACAACCCTAATCTTAGCACTGCAACCAGTTTTGCTAACAAGGCATAAGTTGAATGCATTCTTTGACTTGCTTATTGAGCATCCTGACCGAGCACATGTAAGAACCACAATTTTAGTCTCTCCATTTTCTCCTTTTTCTGTAGATCTTACTTTCACCGGAAATCCCTTTTGGTTACCATATTTAGTGTAATACTCCATGTATAAATCAACGGAACCAAACTCCATTCCTATTTCCGGATCTCTAATCACTTCATCAACTTCTTCACTTTCTTCTAAATCCTCCGCCATAACACATTCCTCAATATCATTCATTCTCATACTTGAATTAAACTCATCACTACATGTCATTTCTGCAAATTTATAAAAATGTAGTCAGGAGATTATGGTATTAACAATTCAATGTTTTTGCAAGACAAACAATGTTTCCGTAACTGTAAGCAGAATAAATGTATACTGTCTCAAATTTCTTCTGTGTGGACATTTGTGTATGTCTTGCAGTCCATATGCATCTTTATGGACATAACAGTTTTTATCTGTAAGCCGAAAATAACTCAGACTGGCTGGTACATTCACTGCATGCACATTGAGTAACTAAAGGAATTGTGCATATTTATTATGCAAAAACTTCAGATATATAAAAACTAAAGAAAGAATAAGAACAGTGTGGTCATGAGGAGTCTCAGAAGTTCAAAGTCACTGTTCTACAAGTAGTGGTCTACTATATAAGAGATAATATATTTTTGCAAGACAAACAAAATATTGTGATTGTAGTTTTAAAATTTATTTATTTATTATGATTAATGTAATAATTTTATAGTAAAATGTTTGGACTTTTTTTACTGTACTTAAAATTGGTGTTTAAAAAATTAATATTAAAATTAAAACTGAAATTTAATAAAATCAAAATCAAAATCAAAATCAAAATTAAAAAAAATCCAATTTGAATATAATATATAAGTACATATATCACAATGGGATAATATATAATATATAATATATAAAATGCTCTGTATTAACTCTCACAGTGGGAATATTAATCCTAATATTAATTTGATTTATATCAACTGCAGGAGCACCCATACTTGAACAGGCCTAGATATACATTACATCCCTATCCTTGAGTTTCACAATACCCCCAATTTTCTGTGGCTATTAATCTATCACTTAAATAGTACCAGTAATTAAATTTGCAAGCAAATCAAACTCCTCTCCCCTCAAGAGCATACGTCAAGCAAATCCACATTTTTATGAGCTCTACAGATCTAAAACAACTCAATCAGACAAACAGAAGCAACAATTTAAGAGTTTTGGGATTTCATGACCCAGGAACCATAGAACAAGAGCTTGCACAAATTTTAGGGTTTTGGGAATTTAGGCGTATGAGAGAGTAATGGTAAGCATACCTAAAGAAATGCAGAGGGTAAGGCGGCGAAGCGGCGAGGCGGTGAAGCGGCAAGGCGGCGAGGCGTTGAGGCGAAGCAGCGATCAGATATGAGAGAGAGGACTTGTTTCATTTATTCTGCAGAAATAGTAAAACAACTAGATAGAGAGAGAGAGCCTTGCTTATGTGGGTGATTGTTTTGGCTTTAATTTACCATGCTGATGTGACTGTGCCACATCATAGGGTCACTAAAAAATATCACAAAAAAGGTCGCCCTAGAATTACTGTTTGAATATCTCTTGCATTCAAATTATATATAGAAACAGACACTTTTGCAAGTAAGAATATTTTTTCTTTATGATAGAATATTTTTTCTTTATGATTATCTTGTTAAATAACTGCTCGAAGAAATTGTTGGTGTTCGTAGTGATGGTGGTCCTCACCTATAAAAGGTGGAGAGAAAAAGAAAAGTGGGAGACATGTTTTCTTGCTTTTGGCAACGAAACATAGAACCATGTTTTTAGCGGCATATCATGGAGAAGAAAAGCAAGGTCACGGGTAGCATAGAGACTTAGCATTATTTTTGCATTTCCTTTATATTTACTCCCATGCTGCTAAAAGAATTTGAGAGAGAACCATTCGAAAGTAAGAGAGAAAATAGTGAGAAAAACTTCTGCTAAAGCTTAGAAAAATAGAGAAAAAGAAAGATCAAGCAAATATTTATTTTGTTTGGGTTTATCACATAGTTATTGTAGTGAGGTAATTTGAGTGTGTACTCAAATTAAGATATCTTTGTATTCTCTCAGTTTATTCTAGTGAATTTTTCGGAGTATGTCCCGTGGTTTTTACCTCTTAGTTATAGAGGGTTTTCCACGTTAAAAATCTTGGTGTCTCGTGCTTGGTTATCTTTTCTCAGTATTTCCTGCAGTGGTTATTATTTTTGGTGCAACTGCAAATTTAATTTGTTTGGCATGTACTGATATTTTTAGCTCATTAATTTATCAAAGACAATAGTATTTGGGAGGTGATTTTTCTCAACAATTGGTATCAAAGCTAAGGTTATTTTACTCAGTTATTTTTGATAAATTCTATGGAGGAATCAGGTAGAACCATGATTAAATTGACCTCTTCAAATTTTTCGATCTGGAAGCCAAGAATGGAGGATATTCTTTACTGTAAAAATTTGTATGATCCGTTGGAGCTCGAGGGAAAGAAGCCCGCGGATAAATCTGAGGCTGATTGAAAAAAGATGAACAGGAAGATTATTGGTCACATCCAACAGTGGATTGATGAAAGTGTGTTCCACCATGTTTCGCAAGAGACGGATGCTCACACTTTATGGACTACACTAGAGTCTATGTACGAGAAGAAGAATGCACAAAATAAAACTTTTGTGATTTGAAAAGTTGTGAACTTGAAGTACAAAGACGGGAGCAGTGTGTTAGAGCATATAAGTGAGTTTCAAGGATTGGTGAACCAGTTGTCCACCATGAAGTTGAATCTTGATAGTGAGATTCAAGCTCTTTTGCTTCTCAGTTCGTTGCCAAATAGCTGGGAGATTTTGGTGGTGTCTCTAAGTAATTCCGTTCCGGAAGGAAAGTTGACCATGCAGATGTTGAAGAACAGTCTCCATAATGAGGAGACAGGACGAAAAGAGCGAGATATGAATTTTGAGACACAAACACAAGTTTTTGTCGCGCAGAGTAGCGGCAGAAATAGAGAGAGGTATTCTCTTAAAGATAACAAATTCAGGAAAAGGTTGAAAGAAAAAAAGATAATTTGTTTTTACTGCCAGAGACCGGGTCATATAAGGCGAGAGTGCAAATTTTTGAATAAGGAGCAGTCTATGGAAAAAGATGAGGATAAAGACTCGATTGTGTATTTATCTGACGTTGATGTAGCCATTGTTAGTAATGGTAAACCCAAGTGTCATGTTAATGAATGGATTATTGATTCGGGTGCTTCATTTCATACAACTTCGCGTGGTGAGATCTTCGCATCCTACACTAGTGGTGATTTTGGCTATGTACGGATAGGAAATGGTAGTGCATCCAAGGTTATCGGCATTGGGGATATTTGTTTGGAGACTAATAATGGTGGCAGGTTGATGCTTAAACATACATGTTCCAGATATCCGCCTTAATTTGATATCTACAGGTAAGCTTGATGAGAATGGTTATAGCAATTCCTTTAGTGAAGGTCTGTGGAAGCTCACTAAAGGGTCTCTAGTGGTGACTAGAGGAAAGAAGGTAAACACTCTTTACACAATGCGGGCACATGTGAAAGGTGTTGAAGATGGGGGAGCTAGGTGCAAAAGGATATGGTATAAAGCCATGCGAGATGGGAGAAAAATTTTGCATGAGAACCACGAGAAGAAAGCTCTTCGCTTTAAATGGGTACCAAAAGTGAAGAAGAAAAATGATAGCTCGCAGCCAGAATACAAAGTGGTTGTGAAAGAATTTGGCAAGCAAAAATCTGTCAAGTTTAAGTTAGATCCTCCCATCGAGATGAACCATGCCGATAAGATAAAATCGAGCATGAAGAAAATAGTTAAAAATTCTAAGAAGTTTGAGTTGAGTCAAAGCTTCGTTGGGATTAGCTTCAAGTGAGGGAGCTATGGTTTAGCGTGCAAATCCAGTCTTGGAAGGTTATACAAAAGCAGACATGACAGGTTCTGAAGAGAAGAAGTCTACTTCGGGGTATTTATTTACTTTTGCAGGGGGAGCTGTGGAGTTATGTTATGACAATCCAAGTTACAGAAGTGGGTTGTTTTCTCTACTACTAAGTTGACAACGAAATGTTGTGGTTTCTCCAAGAGTTAGGTTTGACACAGAAATCGACTCCAAGTGACGGGGTCATGATGAATACCCCCTTTTATGGGTTCGGAGGGAGAGATTGTTGGTTTCCGTAGTGATGGTGATCCTCACCTATAAAAGGTGGAGAGAGAAAGAAAAGTGGGAGACATATTTTCTTGCTTTTGGCAACGAAACATAGAACTATGTTTTTAGCAGCATATCATGGAGAAGAAAAGCAAGGTCACGGGTAGCATAGAGACTTAGCATTATTTTGCATTTCCTTTATATTTCCTCCCATGCTGCTGAAAGAATTAGAGAGAGAACCATTCGAGAGTTAGAGAGAAAATAGTGAGAAAAGCTTCTGCTGAAGCTTAGAAAAATAAAGAGAAAGAAAGATCAAGCAAATAGTTATTTTATTTGGGTTTATCGCATAGTTATTGTGGTGAGGTAATTTGAGTGTGTACTCAAATTAAGATATCTTTGTATTCTCTTAGTTTATTCAAGTGAATTTTTCGGAGTATATCCTGTGGTTTTTACCTCTTAGTTATAGAGGGTTTTCCACGTTAAAAATCTTGGTGTCTCGTGCTTGGTTATCTTTTCTCAGTATTTCCTGCAGTGGTTATTATTTTTGGTGGAACTACAAATTTAATCTGTTTAGCATGTACTGATATTTTTGGCTCATTAATTTATCAAAGAAAATAGTATTTGGGAGGTAATTTTTCCTAATAGAAATGGACTAATGAGCTTCTTTTCTCACATTAAACATATGGATGATTAGTTTATGGCCCGATGGAGAGAGAAGGGGAGAGAGAGAAGAGCTCTGTACTAAGAAATGAGTTTTTAATAATGAAAAGACAATTTTGTCCTTCAAAATATAAGCTTTTAGCAAATAAGGAAGAGTAGAACTCCCTCCTTTCTATTATATTGGCCGGGTTTTTTTATAATATAGGACATTTTATATATATTTAGAAAAAAACTAATCATTTTCTACATTGTCTCTAAAAAATAGAGTAATTAAAAGAGAAGATGAAGAGTAATTAATTAGTGCATGAGTAGTAATAAAATTTTAAACCAACATTAATTACTTAACATTAAAATTAATAAAATTTCTTAATATATGTGATTATGCCTTAAACTACTTATATAATGAAAATGAGGGAGTACTATTTTGGATGATAACCTTTTTTTAAAGAGTTGTATATGTATATATAGTAAATAATTGTACCCATAATTGATTTTAATTTGTTATGTTTTTCTTGTCCTATTTTGAAACTTGTCTTTGAAATCTCAAATCTTAGAAGAGTTTTAACCATAATTAACCAAATGAGCCGAACCGACAAAATTATAAGTTTAGAGGTGTAATGTGCTTAACTTTAGAGGTATAATATATATACTCTCTCCGTACCTAAAGGATAATTATAATTATAAATTTTTTTATTTTTAACAAGATGGGATAAATTAAAATATATGTAATGAAGGGTAACTAAGTCATTTAATAGGATCTATTAGTATAAAAAAAATAAAAGTACTCATCATTTTATATAATCTTTGTGAGACCACTAACGATAAATTTAAAATTTTTTTATTCTATTTTCTCTACTTTTATCTCTTTAATATATATAAAAATTATATTTTACTCATTTTTTAAAGACAGAGAGAGTAACACACTTTATATAATATATTATTCTAGCTTATCTTTCTTTTTCGTTAGCGTTGTTTTGTAGTAGTAATATTAGACTTTATCTTGAATATTCTTTCTTTATCCACAAATAAAATTTAAGTGTATTCAATTTAATACAAACTTTTTATCAGCAGTGGTACAAAAAAGTCCTATTAACATCTCACTAGCTATGAGTATTTAGGGTTCCTTTTATAGAAATCAAGTACTACTATAATTCCCTCTGCGTTCCAAGATATATGATAATTTTGATTTTTTTAAAAATTAATTTGAAATATTTTTAAATTTTAAATTAATATGAATTCTTTCAACTTTTTTTTGGTAAATAATTCTACAATTATAAAAATCTAGTTATAAAATTTATTATTTTTAAAAGTTAAATGAATCACATCAATTTCACATATAAAAATATTTAAAGTTGACATTTAATTAAAATTACTTCTTAATTCTAAATTTTTAAACGGAGGGAATACTATATAATTAATTATGAATTACAAGATTGTCATATATTTAGGCATACACATAATAGGAATAATTATATTCATAAATATGTCTAATTTAGGGATAAATTTAATTTTAACTAGCAGAACCTAAAGGGTGTGAAAACATGAGGTGCCTCTTTCTCAACCAAATCCAAATGCCTTTTGTGAAGGTGCATATATACAACCCAATCTCCATCCTTACTAGCACTAGGCATTGGCATCACATACCCGGTTTGTCCACCCCATGGAAAATGGTACGACCCAAACTCCGGCTGCCCCCACCCAAAATCCAACCTCCCCACCGGAAACCGCTGGCCGGACGACACCACCACCGCCACCTCATCAATATCGCCCGGTTTTAACGAATAAACCTTCGACATTGCTGGCTCCGGCCGATGATTCTCAACCCAATCAATCAATCCCCTAAAATGCTCCTCATTTGCCGCTCCCTCCACACATGCATGCACAATATTCGCAATTTTAGCAAGTGTCATTCCCTTGAGCTCACCAACACTAGCATCACTATAAGGAATCGACAAAACATTCCCAAAGTAATTTTCCAACAACAAAGTATTTTTACCGTCGGACTCTGACCCGGATACGGATTCAGAACCGTATCCAGACCCGGGTTCTCGGGTAAAACATTTTCGCCCGTTGACTACTATTCCCATCTTACATCTTTTATCGTCATCTTTGCCACCTTTGGCTAGTAACTTCCACAGCAAGGCACTGAAGGCTTCGAGTTTGCTTCTTTTGGTTCCGTTTGAACTGGCCATGGATTGGAGGCGGTCTATTTGTTCAGCTCCGATGTGGTATATGCGGCTGAGGAGGTGGACGGAGTTACCGTTTCCGGCGATAGGTGTATCGAAATGTTGTTCTTTTGGCGGTGGTGGTAGGGAAGATATGAGGACGTACATGTTGTTTATGGAGGGGTGGTATTGACTGGGGCGGCGTGGGTTGAGGAGTGAGCGGCGGTAACACGGGATATGATCGGAGATGAGGATGGATTTGGATCGGGTGATTTCTGCCCATGCAAGGAAGAACATGTTGATTGAGTGAGCATCGGCTACTCGATGGTCAAAGGTGCATCCAATCACTAGTCCACCACATTTAAGCTCCGTCACCTGTTGATCAATTCAATTTTTCCACTTGGATTAATAAGATGATCGATAATTTTGATAGTTAGATATTCCTATAGCAAAAATAATATCGTTGGAGAAGAAGTGCTGCTTAAAGTGTTAAATATAGTTAAAATAATTGTAAAAATATCGTTAAATATATATTTGTTTTATATTCAATAATTATTTCTTAGAATTAACAATTGACTCTAATCAAACATATATATTTTCTCAAGAAATTCGATGCGAGACAAGTTATATATATATACTAACATAAATTCGGTACGAGACAACTTATATATATACTTTAACATGAATTTACGTCACACTTGAACATAAAGGGTTTGTTTGCTTGTAATTGAGCAATAACATTTATAAAAAAAAGAAGAAGAAGAAATCATGTTTGTCTATCTCTTAAATAAATCTTTTAAAATATACACATTAAAACAAGTCAAAAATTTAGGACTTATTTATTTCTGGATAGAAACGCACCTGTACGGAGAGAACACCTTGTTTTTTGATTGGGACAAACTTGCCTTCGATGGAGGCATCTGGATTATAGAGGTCGAGGTCTTGGAGCTCCAAATCGGCATAAGCTTCGACAAAATTGACCCCACGGTTGTTGCAAAGGAGCTCAGGTTCCCCTAGATTGTTTTCCACCACTTCTCCTGCAAGTGCATAGTAGGTTACCAGCACTTGAGCCAAACCTTTCTTAACAATGCTAATTAAATGTACCATGTCTAATTCATCATCATCTGATAGGCCGCCTTTGTAATTAGTGTTTTTGATATTTTTGTAGCAGAAGAAAACTCCGACGTCCAAAGGTGGCAAGAGCAAATCAAGATTTGACATGGGCAGCCAGTGCTCCTGCACCGGCAACACCGCCGCTACCACTTCTCTCCGCCTCACGACCACCGTAAGTCCTCCTCCGCAAGAACCCATTGTATTTTGTAACTTAACTATAGTCTTAGTTAATTATAGTATTAGAGATGGAGAGAGATATAGCTAATTGATGAATGATGATAATGGAAACCCTACAAGTGCTAGCAAGCGTTTTATAGTGAATTAAGAGGACATATAGTTACACAAATAATGCAATTTATAATATAAATATATATACTCCTTTTGTTCCTTTTTTTTATCTATCTTTTTAGGGGGAAATTTATTTATTTTTATCAGTCATTTGTAAATTTTAAGAAAAAAGTAATAACCTGGTTTTATATATTATTGCTGACCATTAATTGTTAACCTTTTTATACACAATTTAATCAGCTAGACAAATTAAATCATTAATTATATTTCTTAATTAATTTATGTGATTTCTCTTAAAACGTTAATTGAAAAGAAACGTAAGGAGTAATAGAATGATTGTTCAAAGGAGAAGAATCAAATAATTCTCATTTCCCACTCGCTTCGGAACAAATTTAACTGACATTCAAAAGATAACTTAGCTGCTTCTTAATTCCAGAGTCTCAGTAGCTAACGCAAGCAAAAATGAAAATTTACAACCAGGAAAAATGTTGTCTTATAAAATGTACTATATGTAATGATGAATTTTAATTATATGCATAACAAAATTAATCAAAGAAGACTTAATTATTTCTGGTGGAATTAATATGGTAATAAATAATTTGTGGTGGTTTGCATTCGTATGTTGCCAGGTGGTAATTGGTGGCAGTGACAAAATAAATGAAGTTAACAATCTTGTTACACTTACTCTTTACTTGATTCCTTGCTAGTTGGTAGTTGCAAGTGCTTAGTAATACACATGTTTTTTCTCTCCTAAACTTTACTTATGATGATTGAATGTACAGTATTGTATAGGTAAGAGTTGGGCTACCAGTTCAAGATTTCACCAATTAATGCTCAATACTAAAAACCAACCAGATTTCAACGCCATATAATCATTGAATGCAATATATATTTATATAATTTGAATAATTAATTGTAACCTAGCTAGCTATTTACCTAGATAATTTTGAAAGAAATATTATTATTGCATGGTCGTCACATCGATCGCACCTACATAGGTAAGACTTGGTGTTGAAGATTTGAAGAGGTTAGGCTTCACGTCTCCATCTTATTTCACTAACTTTGATGACTACCCTAAATCTTCCATGCTTTAATATTACTCCTTCCGTCTCAAATTAATTACTCAGTTTTGACTTTTTTAAGTCAAATTGACTATTTTTAGAATTAATAATTAAGCATATATAAATATATTTCTAAAATTATAAAAATTGGGGTTAGTAATAAATTGTATATACTTTCTTTTGGTTATAATCTCTTCACCTATATTTTAGCAAAAATAGTAAAAAGATTAGTTTTAAAAATGGTCAATTTGACTTTAAAAAGTCAAAATTGAGCAATTAATTTGGGACAGAGGGAGTATTTTGTTTCTAAATGTGTAATTAAACCTTAAGAAAAAATAATAACCAAATTAAACCTGAACTAGGAATCAAACAATTAATCATATACTCCCTCCCTTCAAAGTTGGATATATATATATAGGGAACTGATCCACAGCTTGGTTAGCTATGGACACTATTCCAGCTAGCTCATCTTCTGTCGTCCAATGGAAGATCTAAGGGTCAGGTTTAGGCCTGACCGCTACTCCCTCTAGCAGCCAGTCAAAACGACTACGTTTTGACTGGCTGCTAGAGGGAGTAACGGCCAACATGAAAGTTCGTAAAAATATTTGGCCTTCTGCTCAGGACAAAAGTTTAAAATACCCTCACCTTAGTTAAATTTAAATAGTTTTAATGTATAAAATATTTAGAGTTTAAATTTTAAAAAATCAAATTATCACAATAATTCACAATGTTAAATTATATTGCATAAGAAATTATATTACAAATATTTTATACAAATAAATACATTGAAACTAGTTAATGTATTTATTTGTATAAATTGTCAAATATATCAATGTATTTATTTGTATAAAATATTTGTAATATAATTTCTTATGTAATATAATTTAACATTGTGAATTATTGTGATAATTTGATTGTTTAAAATTTAAACTCTAAATATTTTATACAAATAAATACATTGATATATTTGACAATTTATACAAATAAATACATTAACTAGTTTCAATGTATTTATTTGTATAAAATATTTGTAATATAATTTCTTATGTAATATAATTTAACATTGTGAATTATTGTGATAATTTGATTGTTTAAAATTTAAACTCTAAATATTTTATACATTAAAACTATTTAAATCTAACTAAGGTGAGGGTATTTTAGACGCCGCTACTCCCTCTAGCGGCCAGGTCCAAACCTGACCCTTAGATCTTCCATTGGACGGCAGAAGATGAGCTAGCTGGAATAGTATCCATAGCTAACGCAAGTTGTGGATCAGTCCTTATATATATATATATATTTATATATATATATATATATATAAATATATATATATATATATATATATATATATATATATATATTTGTAAAGAGGAGTTAGGGTGTGTGTGTGTGTGTGTGTGTGTGTGTGTGGGTGTGTGGCCCTAGCTAGCTATTATTTGTAAAATTAGTAGTTGTTGATCCGTCCATATATTCCAATATTAGTGATAACCCCGTACTTCAGTTTTCATGCATGATCACTCAATTTGTCAATTATATGACGCAACTCACAGTATTACTTTTATACCTGTCGTATAGAACTTCAAACCTTAATATCTATAAAATGAAAGAATAAAAAATTATGGATATTAGAGATATATAGAACTCTAAAAATAGTTATACTTACTAATTAATTAATGCAGCTTATATCAAATTAAACCATCAAATTTTAATATAGGAAGGTGAAATAATTAAGAGGAATAAAATATAGTCAATAATCTATCTATTTTATAAAGGGAGAGGAAGAAAAGTAATTGTCTTCTATTTTATACTTTTTTTCTTTCTCCCATGCATCTTTTAATCCTAAAATCTCTCACATTTTCGCACTCACATTTTATAATTTTTATTTAAAATTTATTTTTCCTTAAATTGCACACACAAAATACTTATGTGCTATAAATTTTAGTAATCATAAACGTGAACCAATTGAGATATGTACGTGTATAGGTAGACTTCAAAGGAAAATTAGAACATGGATCAAGTGTTGAAATCCGTACATGTGAATTATTATGAGAGTTAAAAACTTAAAATAAATTAAACTTAAATTCTTAAACAACCAACCAAAACTTATTGGTTGCATATAAGAGCGCTTATGGTTGAATACTTTTATAATATATAGAGGGTATATGATGTGATAAAAATATGTAATTGCAAGTGCACAGTGTCAAATTGAAGAACTGACAAGTACAGGTCGAACCCAAAGAGACTAGATTAATTTCAATGTATCCTTAATTAATATTTTAGGCGAATTAGAAATAAATATGGTGGAGATGATTAATTAACTAAATAATGCAAATTAAAAATTAATGAAAACTAGTAATGAGAAAAGCTACCTAGGAATCCGAATCCACTAAATACTAACATAATAAATAATTTCTTATTGTCCAAATTAATTCTCAAATTATTTTTCGTTCCCTTTAAAAATAAAGATTCATATAATTAATATGGGCAAACATAAGTTATGAAAAATTCACAGATTAACTATAACTTATCAAAACCTCGCAATCAATATAAGAATCATATGCAATTCATGCGAAGGAAAATATGAAGGCAAAAATAATTAGGCACTAATTTCGGAATGAAAAGAAATTAATTAATATGTAATACCTAATTTCATCATCATCCTAGATATTAGAAGTTTAGCTAGCCATGAAAATTAAAACTAACAAATTCAAAATTAAAACTACTAATAATAATTGCATGAAATAAGAACAATAATTAAAAAGAGAATTTCTATTAAAATAAAAGAAAGTTACAAATACTCCCTGACACTAGTACCACACATGAACGGAATAAGAGGAAAAACAAAGCTCTCAATTGCTAAATAACTCTCTCCCTTCTACACCAGCAAAAAATTAAGGAAAAGAAAATAACAAGTGATGTCTCTCTCTCTAAAAGAAGAGACCTATTTATAGGAAAAATAAATTTGTGCCCTAATTTAGATTCATTGAACTTGGCCACTTTTATTCCCTTTTTTCCTCTTCCTTCCTTTTTTGATTTCAATATCTACATGGTAATCTCCCAAAAGTCATTTTCCATATAGGTTTCAACTTCCTAGTGTCAATCAACTTCACAAAGAGATCTTCTAGATAAACTTTCTTTTTCTTCATTGGATTTGACTTGCACACCAAGATTGTTCCACCTCATTCATTTTTCTTGTAGAATTTTTCTTGGATATTTCTTTACATGAATAAGAGTATTAAATATTGCTTGATCACCAAGATTTTGACTTTATCACAACAAAATATAAAATCCTACAAAATAAAATAAAACATATTAATTAAATAAACTAATATAATAAAAAGGACAAAATTAGGGATAATAAAATGTATGAATTATGTGCTTATCAGTATACAATTTTGCTCAATGGCACATGCAAGACATGTGCTTGACCATTTCGTATTTTGGTTTTATTATTAAATATATTTTTCTCTTATAAATGTTGGTTAATCAGAGACATAAATATTCTCCAAATAGTCAAATAATTAAGACCAATATATTACCATAGTAAGTAACATAGTTGAAGTTGTACTGGTAGAACATGAAAGTACAAATAGTCAAATAAGACCAATATATTACCATGGTAAGTAACAGATTTGAAGTTGTACTGGTAGAACATGAAAGTACAAATAGTCAAATAAGACCAATATATTACCATGGTCCATGGTAAGTAACGGAGTTGAAGTTGTACTGGTAGAACATGAAAGTACTAGTGTGGCGTTGACCGATCCGCAAAGTTTACCTAGTCAATTGTTTGTCCGAATAATTACCAGAACTCAACTTTATGAGGCGCTGAGGTTCAAGCCCTCTTTTTATCGTTAATGTTTATACCGTATTTTTCATAAGTAAGATACCGTGAAATTGTAGACCTGCATATAAGAAAGTATATTGTAACCGATTCTTCATTGTTAAAAGCAATACATAGTCTTTTTAGGTATTCAACTCTATATGAGGGTTTATTAATTAGTAGAGAGGGACTACTTTACCTTTGTGGAAGATCACATATATATAGAGAGAGAAAGAGTTAGTTGGTGTTTGTTTAACTCTTAACGGCTCTGCATTTAATTCGGTAGGAGGGTAAAGTTGTTTGGTAAAATTTTGTCTGTCTCTTATCGTCTCTTAATCGATAAGAAGAAAATATAAATCCAAATCATTAAGAGCTGCCTCTTAATGAAAATTTTAAATCTATGGAGCTTCTATAAATATTGTACTCTCTCCATTCCAAATTTTAAGATCATTATTTTTTTTGAAAAGTTAATTTAAGATATTTTTAAATTTAAAATTAATTATTTTAAATTTAAAAGTCATTCAGATGTTTTATACTTTTTAGTTACCAAACAGGTTTTAAGTTCAGATGTTATTTCACTCAGATAATCTAATTTATTAAAATATATTCCCTCCGTCCCAAATTAATTGCATTTCTAGAACTTTTTAAAATCAAATTGACTATTTTTAAAACTAATCTTTTTACTATTTTTGCTAACATATAGGTGAAGATATTATAACCAAAAGAAAGTATATACAATTTATTACTAATTTCAATTTTTATAATTTTAGAAATATATTTATATATGCTTAATTATTAATTTTAAAAATAGTCAATTTTACTTAAAAAAGTCCTAGAAAAATAATTAATTTGGGACGGAGGGAGTACTAATTATTAGGATTTTAATTATTCAATTTTATCAAACACAATCTCAGTCCAGGTGATATTATGAGCCAATTGGGTTTTACTTGAGGTAGAGTTCCCTTGAACTACTATTCTAGTCATGTCAGCATATCCTAAACGGCTACCTTTCTGTTACTCCCTCCCTTCGAATTTTAGGTGATCACTCTTTTTTACTGTTTCTAGGCAATGATCATACAACAGCTCAAAATTGTGTTTATATATTACTACTACTTCTCTTCCGTAACAAGAGTTTTGTTTTGAAAATTGTAAACATTAAGGATATATTTTGTTTTATATTTTTTCTTAGAATCAAATGATAAGTTGTTAACTAGTTTAGTAACTAATAATTGAATCATAATAAAATCATGATGATAAACTTGAAAACATTATTTTACTTTCTACTATTATCAGAAAAAAGGTGGGTTATTTTTTGAAACAAATAAAATTATTGACAAATGTGCCTATTTTTATAAAACAGAGGAAGCCTATTTTTACTTTTCAGATATTTGTACAATATATTTTAAATAAACTTCAAATATCGCAAAAAGTTGTTACTTCAATTTTGGATGAATGGAGTACTGGACATTTATAATAATAATAACAAGTGAATCACTTTTCACAAAATAAAGATTCTTTGATAAGAATAGTTCATGCTCCATCCACCCAGAAAATGAGAATTCTATTGTTTTTATATTCTATCGATAAAAAAAAAAAATTAGATCCTTTAATTTATACTCTCTCGGTAACTAAAAAAATGACTAAAGATACAATTTTTTTGTCCTTAAAAAAATGAGATAAAGAACATAAAGTGAAGGTTGAAGGGTAACTAAGTCATTTAGTGGCGACCATTAATATAAAAAAAATAAACATGCTCATCACTTTATATAGTCTTGTGGAGCCATTAGGAAAAAATTTTGGAATTTTTTTATTCTCTTTTCTCTATTTTTACTTTTTCTTAATACGTGTGTAAATTATATTTTAATCATCTTTTGAGCATGGAGGGAGTAATTAAGCTCACAGACACATTGTGTATACACCTAGTCAAAATTTTTTCCAAACAAGCAATGTTCAACTCTATTCGACCACTGCACTTTTTTGTTACTACCTCTGTCCAAATTTATTTGATATTTTTCCTTTTGTGAATCTTTGGACCAAATCAAACATCTGTTGGGAGTGTTTGTGATTTTGAAGTAGTAAAGGGCAAGTACATTTTATTTCTTCATTAGTGTACATAACTAATGTATACAAAAAATGAACATGTGGCAACTCATTGCTTTGCATTATCTACAAGAACACCCAAATTAACTAAGTTTGGCCAAATAATCTCTTTATTATTCATCCTCTCGGATGACCCTTTTGCGACCTCTTAACGCCACAGAATTACTATTTTCAGAGGCAGATTTATGCTCTGGTAATAGCAATGTAGAGTTGCCTTTTTTAGCTTGTCTTTCAGAATCTGATTTGGAGTTGTTCAACTTTAATAGCTCATCATGGACCTGCAGCATCATACCACTACTATCTGATTTCTGCTGTTCATCCAAAAACTCTTTTAAGTACTCTCCCTGCTTCTCTAACCGTAACTGAAGGTCCTTTTGTATCTGTATACGTGCAAATCCACAAATATATAAACACGATACTGAAGTTATGTTTGACAACTCAATTCCAAGCGTCGAATATATTTTAGTTAAAATTTGGCGCTCAATTTCAATTTCAAAGCCTGAAATTAAGTTGAAGTGATGAAAAATTGAATAAAAACAGTGACTTTCTTGCATTGACAGGTGCCCTTTATTCAACGAGTAATGCTAGGTAATTTACCTAGACAAAATATATTCATGGAGTTGAACACTACAACTCATCAATACTTTGTTTAGGTAAATTAGACAGTTTTTGTCTAGTTGCCTAGTAATATTCTTATTCGAACTAAATGCATCCGAAAGCAGTACCATTAGGTGTTCATGAAGTTGTTTCTGTAAGCCCAGTTGCAAGCGCCAAGCCTCTGCTACTACTAGCATTCCCCTGCAAATTAAAGACACTACATGATCAACCTCTAAAATTAAACACTATAGTTACTTATAAAGAAAAACCTGCAACATTAACCTTTTCGTGTATTCACCACCCCCCTTGCCCGTTGTAGCAGACCTTTCTTCAGATCTAGAAGCTACTTCATCTTCAGGCCAAAAGCAGCAGCATATAATTGTAAGTAGTGTGGAGTTTCACAGCAAGTTTAATACCCTTAAATTGTAAGCATACAGTGCAGTTTTTTATGTACGTTTGTTATATAATTTTTACCTCGTTTCAGCTTTTGTACGTTCATGGTAAGCCGATATTTCTGCAATCAAAACCCACAAAATTGCTTGTGCAAATGTAGTAACTATTGTTTACCATTAAAACTGGTTGTTGATATTGCTAGAGCAAAAATAATGCTGCCAGAACAAATATCATTTAGCGTCACTTTCGTTATTGTTTTAGTGACACTTATAACACATTAAGCCACATTTATTGCTCTGCTAACATCAATAGCTTTAAAAATTTATATAATTCAAAAACATAAATTTAATTGTTAATTACCTGCAAGTGACTCTTAACATGGTCGATGTGTAAACCTTTTACATCCATTAGCCTCAATATACTCTTAGGAGTTGCATCTATATTTCATTGCATTAACAAAATCTTTAACTTGAACATGAAAGATTACTTAATTTACAATGTGTAAAGGATTAATTGCTTACTTTCAGGGCCGTCAAGTTTGTTGACTGCATCTAAGAAAAGCTCATGGAGCTCTGATGTCCAACTAATTCTCGGCTTGTGTGTGGCTGCAACCTCAAAAGGGCATAATGTTGGGTGAATCTTCTCCTGTTTCTGCACTAATTTAGAATGATTACATTCATCGTTTGCCAAATATATCGCAGGATCAGTTGATGGAACTTGTGGAGCTTCATATATTTCCTATATATTAGAAGAATAAATATTAGGGGCAAATTAAGACACTTTTTATCAGACATAGTGAAAGATCATGCAGCTCTTACATCAAGCCTGGGATTTTCCTCAGTGGCAGGAATATTAACAATGTCAAGATTATCAGACAAATAGCCTAATTCGAATTGCTCATTGGATGTCAAGCTGCCCTTTGCATAACTCAAACCATCAAACCTACCATCAATTAATTTTTGTAGATTATATTCGTCGTTTGCCAAATATATCGCAGGATCGTTAGTTGATGGAACTTGTGGTGCTTCACATATATCCTATAAGTAATTAGGTGAATACCAGGAAAGATTTAAGATTATATAAATATTCTATCAAACAAAATGAAAGAATATGCAAGCTCTTACATCAAGTCTTGGATTTTGCTCAGTGGCAGGAATATTAACAATGTCAAGATTATCGGACAAATATCCTAACTCGAATTGCTCATTCGATATCAAGCTGTCGTGTGCATAACTTGAACCACCAAACGAACCATCGAAATCCCCTTTGCCAAAATCATCATTAATGAGAAAGTCTTCGGAATCCCATATCCCAAATTCACAAGTTACCTCTCCACCCGAAAACAATGGAGAATTTTCAGGATCATGAGCGTACGCCTGGTGGGGATTCAAAAGAAATGGAGGGATTCCTAGATTTTCATGATAAGTCGTCTCAGAGCTAGCTGCAGATGACATGTATAATAAACTTGTAGTACAGAATGTATGAGGTTGATCGAGTAAGGTCTGTGGATTGAGGTGAATGTCACAACTATAAGCCAAAGGGTTAGTTGAGGCAGGATTTTCGGAGCAATTAGAGGGAATCAAGCAGTTCTGTTCGCATGGATTTTCATAGGTACGAAATCCATTTAACAAGGCTTCTGATTCAGCACCCATAAGTAAATTGTGATCGACAGAGGAACCAGCACTAGGAGCTTGCATTCTTGCTGTAGTATGGTTAATCATGATCTCTCTTCTACTTTATGATCAAGCTCAAATTGAGGGAAAAAATGGAAATAAATAAATAAACAACAAGATCAAATATTTTATGTCATCTTACCATTTGAACAGTATCTAGAATCAAGAACCTATAAGAAAGAGACAGAACAAACACAAATACGAGGAAATCGAAAAGAGAAAAGTTTTCAACCAAGGAAAAGATGGCAGGATGTAATATCTTAAGTAGGTAGCATAAAATATATGGGCGGCAAACTAACACTATGGGATAAGTGTGTAGCACCCGGCCAAGAATTGAATTTAAGTGGCATTTATGTAGGAAACATCCTAGGAATAATCATTGTAATTGTTGAATTAGTCGAATGGATTTGTCCATATATTTACATTCTTATGCTTATGTATTATTGTAGATGTTGTTTCGTTGTGTTGTCATGTGTCTTTTTGTGGGTGATTGAGGAAGAACGGAGAAAGTGATGATAATCGTTATAAACAAAGACCTAGCAAAGTAGTTTCACAGGAAACTAGCTAAACCTTAATTTCTTTGACTTAAAAAGATTCAAGGTCAACAATAAGACATTTATAAAGGGGAAATGTTTTATATGTGAGACATATTTATGATCAAGTTAGATCGTGACTTTTATAGAATTCTAAGCAACAACATAAAATAAATTAGAGTAAAATAATTCTTAATTCCTTCCTATCTTATGTATTCACATATGTCGGTTTTATAATTAATATAAATTTATCGTCATATGTAACTCTTTATAGAGTAGTTCCTTTAACTTGTTTTATTTTTTAAAAAAGATTTAAAAAATAATAAGAGTTGGCAAAATAATGAAATAAAGAACAATCCTTTAGCCCAATTAGATAAGATACATAAAGATGAGTGGAAAGGCATAGTAAACTTCACAGGGTACATTATAAATAAAAGTTCGTTCCACTCTATATTTTATTAGAACGTATATAATTAAAAATAAAGTCATTTATCACCTCTGTGTAACTGTATCTATATATGGCAGACAGATTCGTGTTCTTCAAAGTTTCAAGTCCACAATGATATATCTATATTCTATATACATATATAATGAGGTACCACTTAAATTTTTGGTCTTTGATATTTAATATGGGACTAGAATTTGACGGTTATTAAAATATTTTTTAAAATATTTTTAATTTAATTTTATTTATTTTAAATTAATTCAAAAAGATAAATCTATATCTATGTAAAAGTATGTAAACAATTAGCCTTCCTAATTGACTCTAAACAAAAATTAAAAAAGGGCAGAGAGAGCAATGAGTAAAAAATCACCAACAATAAAAATAAATAATTTACTATTCAAAAACACAAGATTATGTTAAGCCGACTTTAATATTTTTATACTTAATTTATTATATAATTAATTAGTAACATATTAACTAAAAACTAAATTATATATATATGTGCTAAATTTTATATATATATATATATATATATATATATATATTATCGACATATTTTAATATTATATTGAAGAATCATTATAATTAATATTTTTATTGTGGGTTCAGTAATAAATAATTTATATGTATGTGAAACTAAGTCACATACTAAGTTTATATGTTAACTTAGTAGTTAAATTGTCGTTAATGTATAATAGTAGTTATGCAAAATATTATGGTTACATAATAATTAATATTTAAAAGTATATTATGTGTTATAAAATATATTAGTGATTAAACTTTAATTATCAATTTTATTTTATATAAGAAACATTTAGTTAATTAATGTTAAAAATAATTGTGGCATATACATTAGTAACTAAAATTTAATTAATTTTTAAAAATAAAAGTCATAATAGTAACTTATTATTCTGCAACAATTTTATTCTTAAATAATTATATATTTAAAATAGAAAAAAATTTATGAGAAAATAAAATATGTATATATATATTATAAAATATATCAATGATTAAATTTTAGTTACCAATTGTATTTCAGATAGGATATCTTTAATTAATTGGTGTTAAAAAAATAAAAATAAAACTCACTTATATATCACTCCGTCCCAAATTAATTGCTCAATTTTAACTTTTTTAAGTCAAATTGACTATTTTTAGAATTAATAATTAAACATATATAAATATATTTCTAAAATTATAAAAATTGGGGTTAGTAATAAATTGTATATACTTTCTTTTGATTATAATCTTTTCACCTATATTTTAGCAAAAATAATAAAAAGATTAGTTTTAAAATTGGTCAATTTGACTTTAAAAGGTCAAAATTGAGCAATTAATTTGGGACGGAGGAGGGAGTATTAGTTATTAAATTTAGTTTATCTTTTAAAACTAAAAATCATGATGGTAACTTATTATGCTACTATAATTTTGTTTTATATATAAAAATTATATATTAAATTAAAAAAAAAACACATAATCATCACTCAGCTCAGTTGCGAGTCTTTAATAATTGTTTATTTGAACAGTATTTATAGTTATTCTAATAATAATAATAAGTTAATTTGAAATTCAAAAATATATTTTATAATCATCATATATAGTATAAATTAAAATAATTTCATTTAAACCATAAATTTATGTTTCGCATGGGATACTTAACTAATACTAATGCAGTTACTCATGGAGAAGCTCCTGTGTTACTGTAATACGTTTACCAAAAGTTATACTCAATTCGTTCCAAAATTACAGAGAATTTCTGACCAAACTTGAATATACATATTTTTACCGCTCCAAAATAACAGAAAGAAAACTTTCTGAACTTAACTAGTACTAATGCAGTTACTGCTCCTGTGTTACTACAATACGTTTACCAAAAGTTTTACCCAGTTCGTTCCAAAATTACAGAGAATTTCTGACCAAACTTGAATATACATATTTTTACCGCTCCAAAATCACAGAAAACTTACTGAACAAAATTAAAGATACCGTTCCAAAATTAGACACATTTTTATTTTTAAACTATAAATTTCATTAATTACCTACTATCCGTTTATTTTATTCTTAGTTGATTGAAAATTATTATCCCATTACATACTAAACAATAGGGACTCGGAGAAAGGAGAAGAATAGCAATGAAATAAATCTAACTGAACTAGCTTGTGATATCAAACAACATAGTCGATTAACACTGCCTAAAACGTTGAAATGCCCCAAATGCAAGAATCAGGGTGAAACCCAACGTGAGTAATAAGTCCAAATTCCATTACAGGTATTTCAGAAAGCTTCGCCACCAATACAAGCACATGAAAAAAGGAGTTTTCACTAAACAAAATCTAAGCCAAAGTAAAGTCAGATTATTTCTAGTACAATACAAAGCTTCACTGGAAATCGGTCATAACCGCCCCTACCTATCCTTTAGTTCCCGTTCAAATTCAACCAATTTTTCACGAATTGGCTGCAAAAACATCTTCAAATCCTTGCTGATGCGTATCTTATCTTCATGCAGAAGATCCTTCTCTTCACTGAGTCTCACTTCAATCTACAATTTAACAAAAATGACTCCTTTTTATTGGTTAACTTTAAATAGAGTTAATTTCCAGGAACAAATTAAAGCTTGCAGACAACAATTTTTTACAAGAAATTGACCAGTTTACAAGGTACAGAATGTCAGGTAGCACAACAATAATTTTCCATTAAACTATGCATTTTCCCATTAAAATATTAAACTTTCCATTAAAAAAGAAGAGAATAGGGCGAAGTACTATTCAAATTGAGAAGAGGTCTTAACTGTGGGTACCACATGAGAGTCTCACCATATTTAAAACGCAACAGAAAAACCAAGAAAGAGAAAAACAAACATAATAGTAAAATGGAAGATTTAAGCCTTCAAGTCTGGTCTTGTGGCAGTAGACCAAGGGAGTTTGCCCACTACACGAGACCAGAAACACTTGCTTGCCTATTTAAATATAATAGAAATAGGTAAAAAAACAAACCTAAAATTTAGTTACTCTAAATCCTTCTAAAGAACATATGCATTAAAGAAAGTGATATACCTGCAAGTCATCCAGTTCACCAAATGAGAACTCTGGTACATCTATGTGGCCCTTGAGGGTTTTCTTCTCTTCTCCAATCAGCCACTCTCCTGATTACCAATTTATTTTTGTTTAACAACTCCATATGAAGTAGGAGGGGGGAGGGGGGAAGAAAAAAGAAAAAGAAAAAAAGAAGCCGAATTAGACCAAGTTGTAACTTTTATAACAGCATACCTTTCACTCTTAATGTTAACTCATAAGTGTAACCAACACGTTTCTTGTTTCGTACAGTAACCAAAAATGCCTGCAAACGAAATTCAAATACTATCAATAACAAAAATATATATATATATATATATATATATATATTAAGAGCTTCAAAAAATTAGGTACTTAAGCAGATATTGGAGACCTCTTCTCTTCTTTTTTCTCTCATTTAGTTTTACTCATTCGATTGTATTTACTTTATTTGGACTTTAAAACTAAATCTTGACCAATCAAGACTCCTTCCCATTGAGCGTTAGTTAGCCCAGACCTCTTAAGGTAATCATAAAATCTCAATTTGTAAAATGGTCAGAACCCATCTTCACTTGACCAGCAACAAAATAAATTCTATAGCCCTGCCAATAGTTTCCTTTTCGTTAGTCTCAAATTTTAAAAATAAAGTTGATATGTTAACTATAGGAAACTATGTAGAAGTTTCTATTTGTTTGATAAAGAATAATAGGAAAATGAAATAAAACATGATGCAATACACTGACCAACACCAATCTAGTGCCATATCTGAAACTGCTTGGTGTCTAATTTAATAGAACTTTTAAGGATAAAGATCATCAATTAAATATATAGATATATGCTCTGCATTATGCTATAGCCTATACCGCCTACTTTTCAAAATTTTGCCACCTATATATTTAAGTGTGCACACTGCTCACCAACAGGTTTCAGCAAACAAAATAATAAACAGGATCACATATTGAAGATATTCAGATGAGATCAAGATGCCTTTCACGCACTATACACATAGCGACAAATTAGGAGAAGCTTACAGAGCGGGAAGAAGAATCATCTAGCACATCAAACTAATATTTACAAACACTCACATCGCCGACACATTTTGATACTTCTGCTATCTCTGCTCTCCCATCCGAAAACTCCAAGGTGGCCACAGAGATGAGCAACTCCTGCAATTAAAAAGTAAAAATAAGAAACCAGACGTAACATGTAAGACAGTAAGATACTTAATACTTCTTTTCTTTGGGAAAGTCAGTCAAAATACACAAGTGTTTTGGCCTGTAATCATAAGCAGAACAACCTACATGAATTCCACAATATAATTTAATTTAGGGGATACATTGAGCAATATGCTCTCAATTGCTCAGGCTGTGCAAGCATTTTAAAAATAATTGGATCCCATGAAACCACCAATCATCAACCAAAAGTGCAGACAAAAAGCTTAGTTCATGAATTAAGTTATCAAATATTGCCTGTGTGGAAAGGTGCAAACCTTAATCTTATCACTTGCCCATTTATTGAGGTTCTTCTCCTCCCAAGTTCCAGCCTATGACAAAGAAGAACAAGATAGTCAAAATATAATTAATGACTTAAGAGACATTTGTAACACATCACATACACTCATAAGTCATAACACATTACAAACATATTCAACAAAACATGCATAATGATTATTTTTGTTATTCTGAATGGGAGAAAGGGAATTCACAAGTACATATTACTCAAGACAATGATTGTGATAGTTGATAAATGACTTGACTGAAACTGTTCCTTGCGTTTTATTGGACAAATAGGATGTCGAAGCTCAAATAAACATACATACGGAAAGTCTATGCTATAATTATAAGGTGCACCTTAACCTCAGGCCAAAGAAGATTACTCCTGAAATAACAACAATGATGAAACAGGTCATGAATTTCAGGTATTAACAAAATACTTCGAGCTACTAAGAAAGTATCTCAATAAATAAATATGAACCAAAGCGAATGAGACGAATTCACAATGGTTTCTATTATGTCGAATACAATTTGCTCAACTATCAGCTAATTAAAAATTACCATCGTGTATCTGAAAAAACTCGGCAGCATTCAGTAACATAAGAAATATAAGAATTGGATCAAAGATAAGAACCTACATTTTTCAAGAATCTAGCAGACCAAAAAACTAGTGTTAAGTTTAGGATATGAGAAGTATCAAATATAGCAAAGCTCCCCGTTAGTATCTTTCAAGAGGAGTTAAGGATATTATTCTAATGCCATGATTTGGGGTATTGCATGATTAGAGGAAGATGCATGATTAAGGGATGATTGATTTACTTTTTAAATGTACTGCAGTTTTAAGCCTATATAAAGGCTCTCTATTGTACATTGAAAGATATATAATAGAAAACATCTTCCCTTCTCTCTTTCTCCACATGGTATCTAAGCTAGGTTGATCTTGGCTTCCGCCGCCGGCAACACATAGCCGGCGGTGTGTATCGTTTGTTTTTATTGATTAACCTCATCTTAAAAAAAAATTAGGTGGTTAGAGTTCGGTTCTGATTCTTTTATTGGAGTTGTAGTTTATTTTACCTTTTTTCTCTAATTTTAATAAAAGTGATATGTCCAGAGAAGTCAATTTCTTGGGTTAAAATATGTAAATGGGTTGTTGATTGGAAAGCAGGGATTTTCATGGAGTAGCAGTTTGAGGAAGGCGTGTGTCCTTCGATTTGTTAGGAGGCTTAAGAGTCCTCCGTTATTAAGGAAGGCAAGGAGTCTTTCATCATTTTTGTTGAAGACAATTGTTCTCCATTATTGCCACATAATATTCTTAGAAAGTGGATATGAAGTTATGTATTGAGGGTGAGAATCAACTTTGGACATGTACGTCATTTTTTTCTTTTTCTTTCTTTTTATTTTAATCGTGCAAATTGAAGAGGACCTCAATTTGAAAGGAAGTGTTGGAGATAAAATATTTTCCTCTTAAGTTAAGTTTGAAACTTTTTAGTTTTAGGATTAGTTTTGTAACAAGCTGTAAGTCACAATATAAAACTTTCAGCTTGAGGGGGAGTGTTAGTGGATACTCTAGAGGAGTTTAGGATATTATTTGGGGGATTGCATAATTAGAGAAGGATTGCATGATTAAGGAATTATTAATTTACTTTTCAAATGTACTGCAGTTCTACAAGCCTATATAAAGGCTCTCTATTGTACATTGTAAGATATATAATAGATAACATCTTCCCTTCTCTCTTTCTCCACACTCCCAATGCCAAAAAATGTGACAGGCCAATATCCCTTAACATATCTAGGATGAAATAAACTTATTTTTAGCATGTTTTTGGTGTCAGCTTGCAGTGTTCTAAAAGTCGGCGACTAGGCTGACTAGTCGGCCGACTAAGTCGGGGTCGGCAGCCTTCCGAGGCGAGTTGGGTCTAGTCGGCTTGATTAGTCGTTGGCCGACTTAGTCGGCGACTAGTATGCCTAGTCGGCGCTAGTCGGCCTAGTCGATCGGAGTCGGCGTCGTCTTCTCCAGTTCAGATCGCGTCGATCGACTTCTTCTTCTTCTGCACCGATCGACTTCTTCTTCGCGATCTCTTCTTCTTCGCGATCTCTTCTTCTTCTTCTTCTTCGGATCTGTGCGATCTGTTCTGTGCGATGTGCGATCTGTTTCATCAGATCTATATTTTATGGATAATTACAGTTAGGTACCCCATAGTCTTTATAAAGTTTTAGTTTAGTCCTACAAGTTTTCTTAAATTTCAAAATAGCCCCTAAAATGTTATATATCAGCCCCTGTAGTTTCATTTTATTTCATTTCAGCCCCTATACTTTCATTTTCTTTCATTTAAGCCCCTATCCGATTAATCTCCGATTAATCCCCGACTACTCCCCTAGTCGCTAGTCGGTAGCCAACCGACCTGGGACCGACTAGCGACTTTTAGAACACTGTCAGCTTGTTTCATGCCCAGCATGTGTTACTAAACTAGCCAGCTCTGCACTACATGTTCAAGTTTATCCGTTACAACAGTTAAGATGAGAAAATTCATGATACACTCCAATAAAACAAACTATTCCATATCTGAAAATCATAGGACTAGAACACAAGCAATCAAGGTTATGAGGAAGTCACTTTATCGAACTTTAAGTAAATAGTTGAAACATGCTCATTTTGACGATCTAATACAAGTTTACATTCATATAGGGGTAGTCAAACAACATAAACTATAGGGGTAGTCAAACAACATAAACTAACTAAATTCTGCTCCATTAGACGAAGCAATGTTAGCAAAAAGTTATAAAATTTACAACAAAAGAAATTGGAGTAAGAACATGACATTGCAAATAAAATTAAACAAACTCGTGACATTATAAATAAAAATTGAACAAACTCAGAAATCATTTTACAAAATGTAATTAGAATAAAAATTAAACAAACTCAAAAATCATTTTACAAGATTTAATTAGAAGACAACATGTTCTTGGTAAATAATTATAACAAGAAACCCAGAAGGATACAATAAAGTTACAAACTTTATGAGATAATGCAATAGAATGGGCATAATAATAAATAATCATCCAAAACAGATTATTGGGTTTACCTGATTCCAGGCAGAACCTAGGTGAGAAGAGGAAGATTGGGTAGAAAGGTCAAGGGGAGTGAGTTTACGAGGAACCGGGAGAGGTGCTGCATCCTCTTTCTTCACTTCCCGAACCCAATATGTGTATGATGCTGCCGCCGCCGCCGCCGAATCTGAACTAGTTCCTCCATTCATCTGGTTTTCCGACGACACTGAGCCACCGTCCATTGTGCAGAAATTATAATTTGCACAAAATTACAAATGGGTTTATCGATCCAATAGCAGATGGATCAAAATCAAATCAAATACACAGATTTTATCCCCAATCCAAGAATTTTAGAGCCAAATAGATAAGAGTGAAAAAGGGGGAAAGGGCAGGAAGAAGTGATGAATGAATGCTAGGAAAATGGTATCCCTGTTGTGAGCTAAGAAGGGAAAGAAAATGGTACCTCCATGTGTTTGGGGGAAGGAGAGAGGGAGTGGGATCTCCTTCAGGCTTTTTGATTCCAGAACGTTCCGGGGGATATGCTGGAGGCAGACAGCATCAAATATGCGAGTCTCTGATGGCTTTGACCCATTTTTACATTTTTGACTTCTATTTTTGTCCGGGAGCGGGAGGTAACAAATAATATGTCAACCTTGATGATTTATTACATGTGAGTGAGTCTGGTGCTATAAAAATATTGTGATAATAAAAAATAATTAAAAAAATAAAAATAAAATGATATATTAAATTATAATTAATTGATATTTTTATTATAAGTGAGTGGGTTAAACTGTTATAATCAATTAATAATTCATACGTCATTTTATATTTAATTTTTTATCATTAAAGTATTTATTATGAGTGGAGAATAACTAAACACAATCAACTACATCGTTTGATATGTATTTTTAATAGTCTTTCTTTTTGCTTTAATAATATATATTTTTTTGTTGATATGTTTGATTTTTTAATATACATTAAAATCTATCATTCACTATATTTTAAAGTATAGCAATAGGTCCTCCACTCTTTTTAGAAAAAATGATATATTTTACGAACGTTCACATTAATTTTTGATTGTCCGTTACGTAGTTAAATATTAACAGTAATTTTATTAGATAAATGTGTAATAAGTGAGACCCTCCTATAATTTTTACTAATCTCATGTATTGATAATGTTCACAATTGTAATTTAGCATAAATTTATTGCAATATTTAGTAAAACTCTTTCTTTTTATCTGATTTTTAAAAAGTGTAATTTATCTTTTTTTATTTGTCGTTTTGAGATTTTAAGAAAACATTAATAATTAGTTTTATGCTATTCTTATATTTAAAACTAATTTGTTTCTCTCTCATTTTTTAAATTTATATTCATTTTAATTAATTTGACAAAATATTAGTTATATTTTAATTAGAAAGGAAGGGAGAGACTAGTAAAAACTAGATAAAACAAATTTATGACATTGACAAACTAATTGAAGGCCACTTAGTCGTGTAGTGTCGTTGGTGACATAAGGAAAAGAGGAAAATAGAAATAAAGCCCACATGACTATTAATGGCATAACGGACACTTACAAACCAAAAAAAAAGGCCCAAATTTAACAAAGGCGACCTAATGAACCAGACTAACAAACAGAACAAATCTAACAATAAAAACTAGGGTCCTTTACAGAAATATACAATAATTAGTAAAATATTACAAGAATAGTGCACTAACAAAATAATTATAAAAAAAATATTGCACTAACAAAATAATTACAAAAAGAAAGCAACAAGATAAACTCATTAAATCATTCAGTTTCTTAAAAATAAAGAATTCCTTAAATTAAGGAGAAGTAACTGTCATAATTAATAATTCAAATTCAAATATTTTTCAAAATTCAAATTTCAAAAGGCTAACTATCACCGACTGTACTCCATATTTTCCGACGACACTCTATATTTTTCGGCCAACCATCACCGACCGCCACCAACCATCACCATATTTTTCGGTCAAACACCACCGACCGAAAACTCCATATTTTCCAACCAAAATCAACAACACAAGGCTGCTATGTTTCACAATAGATCCAACAAACAACAGCAACAAACATAACATATCTGGGCAACAAACATTACAGGTTAGATTCTGCTGTTCGATGAGATTTGGTTACCCACAAAAACTAAAATGGTTACCTTTATATGAAGGTTTGGCTACCAACTGCACTGAAATTTCTCTTTTTCTCTTTTTGATTTATGGGCTAAATCAACCTTCGCCACCCTTTGTCTAGGCTTCACCTACTACCTCCAAGGTGTCACAGGCAACAATGGTCGCATTTACAAACTCGCTTTGTCTCTAATGTCGCTCTAAGAGGATGCATGCTTGGTTACCTTTGTATGAAAGTTTGGTTACATTGGTATAAATGTTTGGTTACCAACTACACTATAAAAAAACTACAGGTGTTGAGGTGGATTGGTTACCTCGGTATGAAGGTTTGGTTATCTTGGTATGAATATTTGGTTACCTTGATATGAATATTTGGTTACTAACTGCACTATGAAGGTAACCTAATAAAACTGAATTGGTTACATTGGTATGAAAGTTTGGCTACTAACTGCATCACATTCAAAATAAATTGGTAACTTAATAAAACTGAATTGGTTACCTTAGTATGAGGTTTGGCTACCAACTGCACTATGAAAAAACTGCAGGTGTAGAGGTAGATTGGTTACTTTGGTATGAAGGTTTGGTTACCAACTGCACTATAAAAAAACTGCAGGTGTAAAGGTGGATTGGTTACCTTGGTATGACGATTTGGTTACCTTGGAATGAAGGTTTGGTTACCTTGATATGAAGACAAAGAAGGCAGGAGGGATGAGGTGGGGTAGGGGGAGGGGGGATGGAGGGCGGGGGCAGGGGGCAGGGGGAAGAAGGTAGGAGGGGATGGGAGGAAAGAGGGCAGCGGGAGGGAGGGGATGGGTGGAGGGAGGGCGGGGGAAGAAGAAGATGGGCGGGGGAGGGTTGCGGGAGGAAAGAGGGCGGGGGCAGGGGAAGAAGAATGTGGGAAGGGATGGGAGGGAGGGGATAGGCGGAGGGAGGGAGGGGTGAGAGAAAGTGATGAATTAAAGGGATAGAAGGGAGGAGAGAGAAAGTAATTAATTGCAACCTATTAAAATACTCACTTAAATTAAAGGGATAAAAATATACTAATTTTGTAAATAAAATATCGTATATGCACTAATTTGTAAATATTTTATTTATGTACTTTTGTTGTAATTTTTTATAAAATTGTACCAATAAATATAAAATATTTACAAATTAGTGCATCTGTCACATTTCAACACGAACACATGGACATCCTTAAAAATTGTCGGCCAGTAGAATCCACATTGTAATACTTTGGTTGTCGTTCTTTCTCCCCCGAAATGTCCACCATAGTCAAATACATGACATTGTTGTAGAATACTCTCCATTTCATCTTTGGGTACACATCTTCTTATTAATTGATCTGCACATTGCTTGAATAAGAACGACTCATCCCATAGATAATGCTTCACATCATGTAGAAATTTCTTTTTCTGCTGACTGGTCAAATCTGATGGAAACACCTTTCCCACGATGAAATTTACAAAATCTGCATACCATGGTGTCTCCAATTGTACAACAAACAATTGTTCATCCGGGAAAAACTCATTGATCACTGTTTTATCATCCTTATTCAGCTCTGAATTCTCTTTATAAGTATAAAATATGTTATGTTTTTATCTCTTAATATCTAGTCTTTTATACTTATTTGGCACCTAAGTGTACTCACTATTCTAATATTTTGATTTAGGTTGCAAATGGAGCTATTAAATGAAAAATGAGATATTTTCGCACTTTTGGATTGTTTTGAAATCAATCCGCCCACTTGAGGCTCCATTTTGTCCTTCGTCCAACTAATATCTCTCAAAGCTCAAAGAAGAAAAGTTATAAATCTATTTCTTAGCTTTCCGGATCATCTTGAAACGCCTAAATCAGAGCTCGGGTGAGAAAGTTATGACCATTTTACCAACGGACATCAAAGCTGAAAATTTCAGATTGTTTGGCTTTTGGACAGATTGACCTCTAGGGCTTCGTTTGCAATTTGAGTTGTGTTAGAGTTTTCAAATGAGAATGTGGTCTTCTTGAAGTTTTTATTGGACTTCTCAAGCTTTCCATAATGGTATGGTGAGCAAAAATACGAGTTCATTTGGGCCTCCAAACATTGCTTTTTAAACAGCTGATCTGAATCCCGCATGGACTGGATTCCTGTTCGGACCAGTTAGAGTATTTGGGTCATAACTTGAGCTTCCCAACTCCAAATCAGGTGATTCAAAAGCCCAAATTCATTAGAAATGCTAGGGCTACAACTTTTGTTCTTTGATCAAGTCCAAATTTGGTGGTTTGTTAATTCAAAATTGGCTTACAAAGTGCTGATCAGTTTAGTTGTTAGATTTGGACTATTTGTGCATCACATGGATATGTTTTTTGGGTGGCTTCTTCTTTGGTTGGCTGATGCACATGAGTAGATTGGGTGTTTAATCTTGACTTATAATGATAGGTTAGCACACCATGAGTTCCTATAAATACCAAGTGAAACTTAGCTTGTATAGTTGCTAATTCACACATTAATTCACTCACCATTCTCCATAATCTTCAAACTCTAGTGTAAGTAGTAGGGAAAGATGATCACCTCCATAGTGAGGTTGTTGTCCTCACCCCTTTTATAAATCAAGTAATTATTCATTGGACTTATTATGTTAGGCTAGTTCCTTATTCAGTTCGAATGGGATGTTGAACCTTGTTTACAGGTAATGGTTTGATTAAGTATAAACTATTTGTTCCTTCTTACATGAAGTTCATTCTTGATAATCTATTTAAATGTTGAATGATTTTTATTTTGATTGGTTTAATGTGATCAGTTAAGTCAACTTGATTAATCTCATCTATTGGATTAAGGGACAATATTACATGTAATTGATATTGTTCCTAATCATAAGTAGCAATTAGTGATACATGATTGTGATCAAGCTTTTGAGTATTGCTATGATTATCAAAAGATAAGTTAAATAATCCGAGCTTGTGTGATTGTTGCTTGGATTAGTCTAATTCCCTAGTTTTAATGCTGCTATTATATTAAATCTAGAGAGCTTGTTCTAGGTTGTGTAATAGTTAGAATCTTGTAAAAAGCTTTTTTCATTAAGTGATAATCTATGGGGAGTTTCGGGTAGTAGAGCTTGTTACTACCTAGGGCTATTAATTTCATTGAAGGATAAATATTGCTATACTTAATTATTCTATTATTGTAAAAAGGTGATACTGAACCCGAAGAACTGAAATCTTTAATTAATTGATTATTCTTATCACTTTAAATTCTGTTCTTGATAATTAGTGAAATCAAATTATAAATCCCCCCTTTTTGGTAAACAAAGCATAAATTTAGACTAATCATTCTCTGTGGGATCGACTCTTACTTGCACTACTACATTATTATCTTTCGCAGTAAGGTTTTATTTTTGGTTGCTTACGACAGCACACCATCTCTAACCGTGATAAATGATCAGCAACCTGATTTTTTGTCCCTTTCCGATCCCAAATCTCCAAATCAAACTGCTGGAGCAATAGTATCCAGCGAATCAATCTCGGCTTAGTGTCATTCTTAGCTATCAGATATTTAATAGTCGAGTGATCTGTAAACAAAATCACCTTGGTCCCAATCAGATACGAACAAAATTTATCAAAGGCATAAATAACTGCCAATAGCTCCTTCTCCGCGGTTGTATAGTTTAGCTGAGCATCCGATAATGTCTTGCTAGCATAATAAATGGCATGAAAAGTCTTATCTTTACGTTGGCCGAGAACTGAACCAATCGTAAAGTCGCTAGCGTAGCACATTAATTCAAACGGACTACTCTAATCTGGTGCTACTATGACAGGTGTAGTAATTAGCTTTTGCTTTAACACTTCGAAGGCTTCAAGACATGCTTTATCAAAGATAAACGAAACATCCTTCTCCAAAAGACTACACAGTAGCTTTGTGATTTTGGAGAAGTCTTTTATAAATCTTCTATAAAACCCTGCATGTCCCAAAAAACTCTGAATACCCTTAACTGAAGATGGTGGATGTAGGTTCTCAATGGTTTCAAGCTTCGCTATGTCTATTTCGATTCCTTTTGCAGAAACTTTATGACCTAAAATTATCCCTTCTTGGACTATAAAATGGCATTTTTCCCAATTCAAGATCAAGTTCGTCTCCATACACCTTTTGAGCACGAGAGTAAGATTGTCCAAACAATGATCAAATGAATCTCCAAAAACTGAGAAATCATCCATAAATACCTCGAGGTTATGCTCCACCATATCAGAAAAGATGGCCATCATACACCGTTGAAACATCGCAGGAGCATTACATAACCCAAAAGATATTCTTCGGAAAGCAAACGTACCATAAGGGCATGTGAATGTCGTTTTTTCCTGATCTTCGGGTGCTATGGCTATCTAATTGTAACCTGAGTAACCGTCCAAGAGGCAGTAATACCCATGTCCTTCAAGCCTGTCCAACATTTGGTCAATAAATGGTAAAAGGAAATGGTTAAATAATATTGATGTACGATGATATATTGTTCAAATCATAGGTTTTTTTTAAAATCAAACCAATCCAAATTTCTTTGATACGAACTCGTGGTATAAAACTGAGATAAATAACCTAAAAAAGGGATAACAGATGTCGGACATATAGTCCCATTTACGCTTAGGCGTTAAAAATTGATATGTGTGCACAATATATGGTACGACAGGTTGATCCCCTAAAGTACCTGCAGAGGATGTTTGTTGGTCTTTGTGATTGATATTCATCCTGATGGTTTTATTTGTTTAAGGTATTTATTACCTCTCAGTACAATGGTAACAACTTGAAATCTCATTATTTCTTATTATTCAAATACTTCTCAATTTTATTCCAATTGCTGAAGTCTTCAGATGAAAATGATTGTTTTTCTTGATGTTGGACGTCGAACTATCTTATTACTTGGTGGGCAATTTGTACTCATTCTTGCTTAAAATAAACACTTGCAGCTAAACTTGAGAAGGCTGAAGGATCGAACAAGGATAAAAGGAAAGAAAGATGGATGGATAAATACTATTTATATGATAATTAAATATTTATAATGAATTTGAAAGATTTTATATATGTGTGTATTTGTAAAGGTTATAAGAACCTTGAGACTAGATGGAGATGCTTGTAATAAACTATCTAAGTTCGAGAAATACTTCACTCCTTTCAATTGATAAAACAGATCGTCAATCCTTGGTAACGGATACCTGTTCTTGATAGTGACTTTATTCAACTCTTTGTAGTCAATACAAAGTCGTAACGACCCAATCTTCTTCTTGACAAACAACACTGGTGCTCCCCATGATGAGACATTAGGTTAAATATACTTTTTATCCAACAATTCTTGCAATTGAACCATCAGTTCCTCCATTTCAACTAGAGCCACTGTACGGGGCTTTCGATATTGGAGTCGTCCCTGGTACTAGATCGATAACAAACTCAATTTCTCTGTCTGGCTTAAGTCCTAACAGTTCGTCCAGGAACACATCTGCAAATTCATTAACTACTGGTATATCATCTAACATAACTTCCTCCTTCTAAGTATCTATTATGTACGCTAAATATCTCGTACATCCCTTTCTCAACAATCTCTTGGCCTGTAATATCGTCAGACAACTCAATTGTCTTGGCGACTTGCTACCATAGAATACTACTTTTGACCTCTTCGGAGTCATAAGATTTATGCATTTCCTTTGGTAATCAATTATTGCATCATAGTTAAATAGCCAATTCATTCCTAAAATGACATCGAACTCTCTAAGACAAATTGGAATTCAATCCACAAACATTTTATGTCCCCCGATATTTACACGACAATTCTTGCATAGGAACTTGACAGGAATTACCTCCTTATTCACAACCTCTATATTTAGGGGATATTCTAACGTTTCATGAAACATATTTAACTTTTTAGCAAATTTATCAGATATAAATGAGCAAGTAGCACCCGAATCGAATAAAATATGACATTTATATCGTTAATCGGAATGATACCTGACACCATGTTTTTTGATTCCACAGCATGTCATGTTGAATGTTCGGGGCTGTCGGTCAAGTCGATTGAACTGGTGTCGCGATGGATAACTTGCCACTATTATTAGGTCCTCTATTTTTGTTTCCTTCGCTTGTACTTTTCTTAGGGCAATTCCTTCTTATGTGATCCAACACTCCACAATTAAAGCATACTCCTCTCTTCGGGTTAGGATAGTGTTGTCCGAATTATATAATGACAATTTACGCGCAAGTATACGCGGTCAACAAGTAATAAAGAGTAAGTAAAGTATCGATCCCACGAGAAATTATTATTAATGATTTCCAAGTACTAACCTTTTATCATCTCAATCTTATTTAAACTAATGACAATTGTATTTTTGTTGTTTTACATTAATAAAGTTAACAAATAATTCGAGAACTATAGAAAGCATTAAGATAATGAAATCTAATATTAACAAGTTTAAAATCACAATTTTCTCCAACACTTCATTTAAATATCTTAACTCTCTTTTCACTAATTAAATCACAAGAATTGTTATCCGAGTAATCACAAGTATATACAAGACTCTTTCGATGGTCAAATACGTATTTCCTAATGGAGTATATAGATATATCTCTATTCTACACACTAGCAAGAATCTAATATCAAGAATAATTAACAAGACACGTGTCACCAAATCTCATTAATCACCCTATCAATTACCAACTTTCGCAATAGAAATTATTAAGCATGGATTCTCAAATGGATACATGTAGTATTTAGATATATGTCTATCCTAAATACAATCAAATTATCTATTCATGAGGATAATAAATAAAACGCACGTCACTTAATTTCATAAATTACCCATAGAAATATCTAATTTTCATATGATATCATAACAAGGTCTTAACACTATAATCCATTTTTCAATTTTATATAGGTTCCCAAGGTAATTACTAGCTAGGTAATTAATATATAAAGCATAAATTATGATACCCAATTCACAAATGATTACCCAATATCAAGGAGAGAGAAATCAATTCAAACTATGTGATGAGTTCCATTGAAATCTTAGAATATGAGTTCTAGGTTATAGTAACTACAAATAACATCATATTCAATTTATACATTATGTTGGATTATAAAATAGAACGAAAAAGTAGAGATAAAACCACTTTTATAGATTTTCATATGATGTTTGATGGGTTGATGATGAACAATAGTTTCTCTTCCTTGATTTTGCAATCCTTGATGCTTTAACTCCGTGGCATTGCTTGATGTAGCTTGATTTTAGTACTTTGACCCTCTAATTTGATGTATTGTGTAGCCTCCCTCTCTCTAGATTTGATGTTTCTCTCCTCCTTTCCTTCCTATTTTCGTACTCCCTATAGATGTATATGTCCTTGGATGCAAAACCTAGCTTTGCACAACAAATTGGACAAAAAATGGCAAAATCTGATTTTCATCCAGGCATTTCCCGTACCGGAGCCAAAAATGGCCTGAAATCCTTCGCCCCGGCATTGAAACTCTGTACCCTGAATCAGTTTCGATGTCTGTTGGAAAAATGACCATAACTTCTTCGTTCGAACTCGGATTAAGGCGATTAAAGAGACTACGAAAAGTTAAGAAGTAGCTCTACAATCTTCATAACTAGAGCTCATCGAGATATTGGCCGGTGCAAGGCTCAAATTGAGTCAGAAGCAATTATTGTGTAAAATTTATGTCAAATCCAATGGTAGAATGACCATAACTCTCTCATACGAACTTCAAATTGGATGATTCAAGATGTTCTGAAAAACTAAGACAAAGATCTACGACTTTTATGTTTTGCGTTTTGAGAGATTCGGATTGGATCATGGGTGAAATTGAGAAACAAGCAGCAGAAATGCCAAATTCAAGCTAAAAATGCATTGATCCAGGGGGCCTTTATTTTAATTTCTACAAAACAAAGTAAAAACACATAAAAGCATACAAAAATATATAATAGCAATACAAAACCACACAATTCAACAATAAGGGAAAAATAAATACAAATCAAACGAAATAGCTAAATACTTACAAATTATCAAGGCCAAAAGTACCCAATTTGTGTGTATAAAATACATTCATCAAATACCCTAAACTTAAATCGTTGTTTGTCCTCAAGCAAAACGCACTAACTATCAAAATTAAACATTTTTAAATAAAGTAACTTGAGCAATGAATTAAAAAGCTAACCAATGGTCTCAAAGCATAAACACATGAAGACTCAAAGAAGCTTTCAAAACATTGCAAGTCTAGATTTACAAATAGCTATTCATAGCTTGCTTTAGGTCCTTTCCATGTGTGTGTGAGTACGAGTGTGCATATCCAATTGCATTATACGAATCAAGCTCAGATGAACCTACGCAATCACATTGCCTTGTGAAAGAAATCAAAATAAACTTCAAAACTACATGTTTATACATCACTCATCGCAAATGTATATAAATCACAATTTCCAAAAAAATTTGTGACCAAAGGACTCTAGGCAAGTGCGTTTTATGCTCCATCTTATCCTAAGTCCACTCTTAGGGGTGAGTGTGTTTTACGCTCTATCTCAACCCTTTGCAAGATTTGCAATATGACTATCTTTCAAAAAAAAATTCAACATTTAAAAAAAAAGCGTGTTTTACGCTTTATCTCCCCAAAGCATGTGTTTATGAGTGAGTACGTTTTACGCTCCATCTCAACTCACCACATGACCAGCAAATCAAATCCAACAAATTTGGATACCTTGCTTCGAGTGATGTTTTAACGAGTTCTAAAGCTTATAGATATCTCCCACAAGCATTTGGTAATATAAGCCTTCTCTAAGCATATAACTAGCTCAATACACATGGGTAAGTGCATAAAAGTAGAAGAACTCATAAGCAAAACAATAACCAACAATACATTAAGCGCATAGACTAAGCAACATTCATCCATTTTCCATGAGTTAGACCAATTCAATCAAATTATTATCATTGACCATGGATTCTAGTTCAAACCCAATTAAAACAATGCTTAAGAGACACATCCTAAGATTAAACATTTTTTAAAAACAACATACAGAGAGTAATATGCATAAATAACTAACACATGCAATGCTATGATGTCAATGCTATATGATCCACCCCCAAACTCAAAGTGAACAATGTCCTCATTGTTTATAAGATAAAAAATGAAAACTGAGAACTTCCCTGATTGGCCAAGCATCGTGCTCGACCATAACCTTCTAAACATTTGAGTCTGATGTTGGATAAACTAGTAACGGTTGTGGCTCGGGAACATGCATTGGGGCAGTATTTAAATAATAACCAAGTAATTTCTTACCAAACAATGCTCAATCAGGCCAACTTTCTTTTAGACAATTCATTGATTACGTGGTGTGCGCTGACTGAAATTCTTCATTAAATATCTCCCCAAAACTCAGTTTCAATAGAGATTGCCAAGTTATTATAAAATTCAATCAAATCATAGCAATGAATAATTCAAAATCCTCTAATTGAGCCAACAAAAACTCAATTGGGCAACCAATTTAAATTTATCCAAATTCAACAGTGTATGATTACCCAATGCAAATCCAAGTATAAACAGTTTAATAAACCAAGAATACCCATCACAATTGACAAATTTATTTCATTTATATGCAATAATTGGAGTGAGTACCTTTATTTGTGTTGGCAAAAGAAGTTGTTTGTTAGTACCTTCAATTTGGAAATGGACTCTTTGAATGCTCAGTGGGTTAAAGATGAATCTGTGTGGGAGAGGGGAAGAATGAGTTTGGAAATAGGAATGACAATACAATTCGGCTTGGGAAATAAATATATTTTTTTCAGCAATCCGCGTTGGGGCGCGAAAATATACCTGGAATTGCCGCTGGGGCGAGCTCAGCGCCGGCCCCGGGGCACGAAATTAAACTGTGTTTTACCGGCAGGGCGCCGATTTTGTTCTTCATTTTGTCGGCAGGGCGCCAACCCCTTGTATCCCTAAAACTTGATTTTTCTGAAAAAATTGATTTTTCAAAACCCAAAGCGGTAACCATCATCAACACACCTAACCTGATATATTACAACAAACCAAACACACATTAGACAGTTTGAGCGAAGAATGGGTCTTTAGAGCAAATCAAACTCACTAGCTAAACTAACAAAAACACATGCATTGAAAACTTAGAAACTTGAAAATTTGAAACATGTGTAATTGAAATATAACAACTAAACATAAAGGATACAGATAGAGATAATGGGTTGCCTCCCATCAAGCGCTTGGTTTACAGTCCTCGGTCTGACCAACTTCTTATTTTTATCTAATTTTCCTTCGATAATTGAGGAACCTACCATCCATCAATAACCATGTAGCTTTTGGGAGGTTCCCATTGGTAATAGCCATTGAGTTAAGGTCACTTAGCTTGCTTTTTGTAGATAAGTTCTCAATTTCAAATGCAAAAAGCTAGGTGTTTCCTCTGTTGTGTCTATGATAAGATTGGGGCATTGGGGCTTGCCAAGCACAACGGGCTCTGCTTCTATCTTCTTTTCATCTGCCCACCATGGCTTCAAGGTTGTGCTAGCTCTCATGTCATACAGAGCCTTATCGATGACATGACTACCAATTGGACACGGTTTTGCAAAACTGACTGGATTCTTGAACTTTGATGGAGAAGGGACTTGGGGAACTAATACAATTGACACATCTTCGTTTGACCTAATACAAATCTCTTCGCCGACTGTGTTATCCTTATCCCCAATTGTCTCCTCTATTTCTATCTCTTGTGGCTCATCCAGCTGTAGATTTGGCTCGGGCTTTCCATCAGTTTCGGCTTCCATAATATGAGGACCATTGATTGAGGTATTGATGAGTTGTGCCATCTGATTATTGAGGTATTAATTTGATGCTTCCTGACTCCTCATCATCTCCTCTTGGTTTGCTATGATCCTATACATGAATTTCCTCACATTTGAATTTTCTTCTTGTGGCAATAGAGGTGACCAAGAGAATTTCGGTGCATATGTTGGAGTTGAAGCATAGTATTGATCTTCATAATTGTAGCTCCATGTAGAATCCGGGTGATACCCCAAATCTTGGTGATAATCGAGATAAGCATAATTATTGAGGTAATCACCCTCGTATATCGGTCCAAAACTGACGGTACATTGATGACTTAGGTGATTGTTAGCACAATAATCACATGTAACTGCTATCTTTTCAATAGATTGTGCTTATAACGCCTCACGAATCCTCAAAACTAACTCTGTTTGTGGTGAAAAGTCCTCGAGTCCAAACCTTCCTGCCGCACTTGGTTGAGTCATTGTGTAAGGCCATTGCTCATTATAGTTATCCATGGTGTACCTCGTAAAGAAAAAAGCATTAAAACAGAAAAATAAATGATAAAATAAACTAAAAACAAGTTTATATACAAGTTTAAATTAAGATCAATTTGATTGTAATTAATATTGGACAAACATTAGAAAAATAATTCCCCGACAACAGCGCCAAAAACTTGGTGTTTGAATTATATAACAACAATATACGCGGTCAACAAGTAATAAAGAGTAAGTAAAGTGTCGATCTCACGAGGAATTATTATTAATGATTTCCAAGTACTAACCTTTTATCATCTCAATCTTATTTAAACTAATGACAATTGTATTTTTGTTGTTTTGCATTAATAAAGATAACAAATAATCCAAGAACTATAGAAAGCATTAAGATAATGAAATCTAATATTAACAAGTCTAAGATAACAATTTTCCCAACACTTCATTTAAATATCTTAACTCTCTCTTTTCACCTAGTTAAATCACAAGAATTGTTATCCAAGAAATAACAAGTATATACAAGCCTCTCTTGATGGGTACGTACGTATTTCCTAATGCGGTGTATAGATATATCTATATTCTACACACTAGCAAGAATCTAATATTAAGAATAATTAACAAGACACGTGTCATCAAATCTCATTAATCACCCTATCAATTACCAACTTTCGCAATATAAATCATTAAGCATGGATTCTCAAACGGATACATGTGATATTTAGGTATATATCTATCCTAAATACAATCAAATTATCTATTCATGAGGATAATAAATAAAACGCACGTCACTTAATTTCATAAATTACCCATAGGAATATCTATTTTTCACATGATATCATAACAAAGTCTTAACACTATAATCTATTTCTCAATTTTATATAGGTTCCCAAGGTAATTACTAGCTAGGTAATTAATATATAAAGCATAAATTATTATACCCAGTTCACAAATGATTAACTAATATCAAAGAAAGAGAAATCAATTCAAACTATGTGATGGGTTCCATTGAAATCTTAGAATATTAGTTCTAGGTCATAGTAACTACAAATAACATCATATTCAATTTATACATTATGTTGGATTATAAAATAGAACGAAAAACTAGAGATAAAACCACTTTTATAGATTTTCATATGATGTTTGATGGGTTGATAATGAACAATAGCTTCTCTTCCTTGATTTTGCAATCCTTGATGCTTTAGCTCCTTAGCCTTGCTTGATGTAACTTGATTTTAGCACTTTGGCCCTTTAATTTGATGTATTATGTAGCCTCTCTCTCTAGATTTAATGTTTTCTCCTCATTTCCTACCTTTTTTCGTACTCCCTATAAATGTATATGTCCCTGGATGCAAAACCTAGCTTAGCACACCAAATTGGACTAAAAAATCGTAAAATCTGATTTTCATCCAAGCGTTTCCCGCACCAGAGCAAAAAATGGCCTGAAATCCTTCGCCCCGACGCCCAAAATAAGCCTGAAATCCTTCGCCCTGATGGTGAAACTCTGTACCCCGAATTAGTTTCGATGTCTGTTGAAAAAATGACCATAACTTCTTCGTTCGAACTCAGATTAAGGCGATTAAAGAGGCTATAAAAAGCTAAGAAGTAGCTCTACAACGTTCATAACTAAAGTTTATCGAGATATTAGCCGGAACAAGTCTCAAATTAAGCCTGAAGCAACTATTGTGTAAAATTCATGCCAAATTCGATGGTAAAATGACTATTACTATCTCATACGAACTTCAAATTGGATGATTCAGGATGTTTTGGAAAGCTAAGACAAAGATATACAACTTTCGTTTTTTAAGTTTTGAGAGATTCAGATTGGATCATGGGTGAAATTGAGAAACAAGCAGCTGGAATGCCAACTTCAAGCCGAAAACGGATAGATCCAAGGGGCCTTTATTTCAATTCCTACAAAACAAAGTAAAAATACATAAAAACATACAAAAAAATATAATAGCAATACAAAACCACACAATTCAACAATAAGGAAAAAATACATACAAACAAAACGAAATAGCTAAAGACTTATAAATTATCAAGGCCAAAAGTACCCAATTTGTGTGTATAAAATACACTCATCAAATAGTTAGGGAAGATGTGTCCCTTTTGCCCA
Organism: Aralia elata; assembly: GCA_034770075.1. Taxonomy (NCBI): domain Eukaryota; kingdom Viridiplantae; phylum Streptophyta; class Magnoliopsida; order Apiales; family Araliaceae; genus Aralia; species Aralia elata. The sequence continues at coordinate 1,168,347 of CM068385.1, read as the reverse complement.
CAACTGTAACATACTACTTTTCCTTTCAATCATAATCCCGTGTGATTCTTTCCACACTTCTTACACTGCTCTACCCGCTTCTTCGGGTCTCCTTGCTTATTCCCAGAATTCCCGAAATTTTCAAGGGCATTCCACTCACGCTTATGGCCTCTACTATTTCCACTGCTTCCCTGACGTTGTTTCCTCCTTCTATCTTCTTATTCTTCTTTACTTGGTTGAACCGAGTCAACGCTTCACTCACACCTTCAGCTATAATCGCTTTTTCTAACACTACTGCAAAGGATCGGAATTCAATTGAAACATTGAAACTGGACTGTAAAGCCAAGGCTTCAGTCCTTGTTCAAATCTTCGTCCCTTCCTTTTGTTAGTATTTACTTGGTACGATGCAAATCATGCCAATTCATTAAATTTTGAAACATATTATGGCACTGACATTGTTCCTTGCTTAAGCTCCAAGAACTATACTTCCATCTGGTTTTGCATACTGGGTGAAAAGTACGTCTCAAAAAAATATTTCTTTAAACTTCTCCCATGTAATAACTCTTTGCCCTCCTCGGCACTTATTAACCTGCCACCAATAACTCGTTTATGCTTTCAACATGAATGTAGCAAAGGCAATTTTGCTCCTTTACTACTCGCGCTAATTTGAATACCTTTTCCACTTCCATAACCCAAGTTTTGGCTTCAATCGGATTGGTAGTCCCTCAAAACTCTGGAGATCATATGGCTTTAAAATCCCTAAAAGTTATGGTATGCATTGTAGGTTAATTCATAAGCACTCCTACAAGCAAATTTACACATTACTACAGGGGGTTAGCGTATACTTCCCCAATTCTTTCGGCAGATCCCTCAAGAGTCACCTATGTCTGTTGTCTTCTCCTCGGCGACATCTTACTGTTTAACATTAGCATTGGTAGTTCATTATCTACGTATCGGAATATTCAAGAACTATCTTAAGCACTTATATATAATACATGTCATGTTTAACAAACATAGGTATATATACATAAGCTTCATTCAGTACATCATACACATAGTATATCTGCCAATTATATCTTCCATCCCGTTTAGCAAACCAAAATTTCGGGATTACATTATCATCATCATATCCCACTATTTATATCAAAATTTGGGATTTACATTACAAACACATACATACATAGATATATAAACATATATATCCTAACATCCGTCTACTTACAATTAAAGGATGCATCCCACGTTCAACGTTATCATACTCTTGATCCATGATGTGAATCATCATCTTCTTATCCATAACAAACCAAGGATAATCGGACGGTGTCGGGTAATAATACATTCGATCTTGTGCTCTTCTGAATGCATTATAGAAAGCATACTCTATCTCATCCATCTTCATTTTCTTCGGCCGAACTTCTCCTTCTACATTATCTACGCGTCGAGCCGCACTAACCTATGCTCTTATCATCCTCGGTCGTCTTGCTAACTCTTCATATAACTGATCCTTAGGGATTTCTTTCTCAACCTGCATCTCGGCCGCTCGTTATTCTGCCTAAGCCAGTCTATACTCAAGCTTTGTTGTTTGGGTAGTGAGGTCCTAAAATTTTACCCCTTGCTGGTTAATTATGGTTTGGCATTCGTCAGCTTACCCTTATAACTCTTGAACTTTGTCTTGTAACTCCATGTTATTATCATACACTAATCTAAACAAATCGGGTCCGAATGAGGTAGGTGGTACCTCATCCCAATCTTCTTCTATCTTCTCGGGATCTTCTTCTAGATCCAATTCAGGCCTATATTTTTGGCCTACTTTAATAACAGCTGGAGCTGGCTCTATCGGTGCCAACTAATCCCATATAAATTGAATATCTCATGGCACTTCATCCCTAACATGACTAGGCATGACTAGGTTCTCCTATCTCTGGTATCCTGCCACAACAAATCGAGTTTTAATTCTTACCCGTGCAAACATAAGTCTATTAATAACAAATAAGCACATAAGTTAATTTATAATCTGTAATGAATTTTTCTCAATTCATTCTTTATAACTCGATGTGAATTTTACCAACCTGTGACGCCCCAAATTTGGGGTCTCTTTACCCTCAGATTTGGTGCTCACGGTACTACACATTTAACGTCTATTCTACCCATTTTTCATCAATATAAGGACATAAATATAATTACTAAATATTACACAACGTCTTACTCTATAAATCTTAGGTTCTAAGACATTGACATAAACATTTAGCATCTTAAGATAATTAATCCAATCCAGAATGTTCACACGTTCCTAGCATAAACTATTATAAAAGCGGATATAATATAATATCCTTTACTCGGTAACTTTCCCCTTGCCTTTATCCTTATGGAAATTCTCTGTCTGCTCTGCCTTAACTAAAAGTATGTAATTTAAAGCAAGAATGAGCATTCAATTACTCAACAAGTATAACATTTAAATAACAATAAAATCAGGAATCATGCTCCCAGTTCTATAACTGAACAATAGTTGTGAACGATATCTCAAATACTTATGAATAATGATATAGTATTCTTTTCATTTACATTGATTATGAAAATCATATTGAACAATCTAATGATCTTGAACCATTTTCTTTCATAAAAGGGTTTAATAGTTTTATAACTATAAACCGAACATTTTCTATCTGGGCACTTTAGAGGATCAATTTATCATACCATATATTGTACCCCATCTATATAAACGTCTAAGCGTCTTGTTATCACCCATATAGGGTCAATCAGTATTATTGACCAGAAATATTTTTTCCAATAATAGGGTTGTTCTTCTCAGCTTTACATCTAGGAATCCAAGCCAAAACAATTTGATTGGATAACTATATTTACTATCAATAACATCTCAATGATTCATTCTTAAATCAATAAAGTAATTCAATATAAGTCGAGCTGAAACAATTAGCTTATGCCACATTCTCAACAGTTCATGGAATATAGAACTTTAAAGCTTCAACAACATACATTATAGCATAACTGGATATCTTGAATAAGAATAAGGATACTTGCATAATAATTATTTGTGAAAGTCATAAACTTACATAACATCAGATAATCGCACAATTTAATAAGAGTTGTACGTTTAAGGAACTTGCTCAATAACTAAGTTGAATAAAGTTAAAGAAACTTGCATTCACTATATAAAAAGAATGAAGTTAGGGATTGCTCAATAATAATTAGAGTAAGGTTAGGAAACGTGCATTCAATATATAAAAAGAATAAAGTTAAGCAACTTGTCTCAAGCGTCTGCTACAAAATTATAATACAACTCATCAAATATCCTACACATTTAAGTGTACATAAATAAACTATAATTAGTCACATCATCGGACCACACCATAAATAACTAACATGTCAAATCATTTTATGTGAATGCCCTTTAAAAAGCAACACCAAATATTCAATTAGGTGTTTAAGTCTTGCTATGACACTATATCATGTGTCTTATGATCATTACAAAAAATTACATAAACCTCCCTTGAAAAGTCTTTTTAAAAACTCATTACTGGGCATGAACAGGAATCGGCACTGCAGTGTCGCCTTTACACTAAAGACTCGGTGCTGCGGCGCTGGGGTTGTTTTGCTCCGGGTTGATCTGACGCTGCAGCGCTAGGTTTTGAACTAAGACCGACGTTGCGGCACCGATCTATTTAATTCAATCTAAGCCACATCAGTGGTGCTGCAACGCTGCGATTAGAGCTAGGAACGGCGCTGCGGTGCCATTCATCAGTAGCAGATTTTTTTAGGTTCGTTTTGCTTATGCAATCCGACCCTTTTCCACTTCAATCTTCATAACTTCTTCTTTATACATCCAAATGAGTCCATTTTAGACTCTATGGACTCCTAAGACACAGGGCTACAACATACCAAAAGTCCAAAGACTATCATTAACATTAGAAAATTACCAATCTTGCTCAAATATAAAGTTTATACTCTCTTTTTCTTTTTCAAAACATGTTCTATCAATTTCTTTACCACAAACTTATTTTAACTCATTTTTCCTTCATTCCAACTAGGTTATCTTCATAACCTATGGAAATACAACATCATAACATATTACAACATTTATAGAGACAATAACTAAGCTACAAAGACCTCTAAAATGTTCAAAGTTTATAATTTTTCCCAAAGTTCATGTTGTTCCTCCATTAAGCATAGGGTAGGGATTTCTTGTCCATATTGTTCCATTTTAATGTTATTAGGAAGGTATTTAAGATCTTAAACACTTCCATAATAGTTTACAACCAACCATAACAACAATAATTGGTAAACAAAATCAAACCCATCAACCCAAAAGCTTAAAAACTCAAGAAAACTTGAAAATGGAAGAAAAGTTTGGGGTTTAATGGTTTTACCTTAGATTCTTGCTTCTTTGATGCTATGGAGGTTTTCTAGGGTACTTTTCTTCTTCCTCTTGCTTGTTTCTCTTCTCCTTCTTCTTCACCCGTTTGCTTTCTCTCTCTTACTTCTTCTTCTTTCTTCTGACAACTTTCTCTCTTCTCACCCTCCTCTCTGCAGCTGAACCTGGAAATGAGGAAGGAAAGAATCGAATGGAATGGTATGGGAGATTGAAATAGTTGCACAATTGAGCACTTTTTCTCTTCTCTTCCGCCCCTACCTCTACAAATCTCCCTCTCTTTGCAACTCTCACTATTATTTGCAATGAGCTGAGCTTAGAAATGGGACAAGGATAAAGCCAGATGGAATATTTGGGGAGGGATGAGGGCTGCATGTCAAGCTGCCTAATTAATGGGTTTAAGGAGAATGTTTCTCCCATTCGGCTTCTCAATAAACTTGGTCGGCAAGTGCAAACAAGCTGTCGACCACTCCCTCCATTCTCTCTTCTAATTGGTCCACAGTGTTTGGTGGTTTCCTGATGAGTAGGTTTTATACCTGTGAATTAGATATATCTTAGGCTTAATTCTTTACTATCTTTGAGTATTTTTAGTGTCATTTACTTGTGTATACATTGGTTTTGTAGGAATCAGCTTCAGAGGGTCAAGAGGGGAAAATTGGAGTTTAATGGCATTTTTATAAATTCTGGACCAGAGTTCTCGCCGGGGCGAGAATCTCAAGCTTATATTTCTCGCCGGGGCGAGAATGCGCGGAAGGGAAAAAATATTTTAATTTAGTTTTTTTGGGAAATCAATTTGGAATTGGATTTTTTTCTACTGATTTGATTCAGAAACTATAAAAGAGACAAAGAGAGATAGAAATAGGGGGATACACATACATAGATACATTCATAGTTACACACATACGCAAGGATTGTGATACAGAGCTGAATTGGGAGATTGGAGACTAGAAAGCATCGCAAGGAATTCAGATTAGAGACTGAAAGATTGAAGAACTTCTACTGAGTTTTTCTTATCCTCTATCTTAAATTTGTAATTTAATTTGGATGACTTATTTGGGATTCATGATTTCTATTTTCAGTATGAACTAAATTTTCAATTAAGGCTACAATTGAATCTTTTATGTTTATGGATTAATTATCTATTTGATTCTAGTTATTATCTAATATTGAGTTGTCTATCATATTTTGTGTTTTTTTGAATAATTGTCTGATCATCAATTAGCGGGATATTTTAGATGAATTCGGGAGATGAAATCTAGGGTTAGATCTGAATGTGATAACATGTATTCTTAATTATTTGCATGAGATGAATAATTGGGGTTGTGAAGTGAATAGAGATATCTCTTCGCTGCATGTAACTATTGGGAATTGGTGTTTAATGAATTTAATTCTTTAGTTTTGCATAGGAATATCGTAGAATTAATTGGGTTAAATAAATTTATTTAATCACTTGGGAAATGGCTTATGAATAACTTTGAATTCCTGTTAACAACTCTATTGAAGTTAATAATTGGATGAATTGGATAATTAGTTTGTATTGCATAATTGGGAATATTGTAGTCTTAAGCCTTTAAAAATCTGAATTTCAACTTTTGTGTTAGCTCTTATTCTCAGTTTTAATTTAATTAGCTTTAATCGTTATACAAATTGTGATTGTTTAAATAAAATTGAATTGATATAGTACTAGTAGTTGGAAATTATTGAACAAAAATTCCCTGTGGGTTCGACACTCTATCTTATCACTTTATTACTTGTTAATCATGTATACTTGCACGTAATTGTTGATTGTGAAATCTGACAACAAGTTTTTTGCGCCGTTGCCGGGGAATCTTTTTGTTTAATATTTATTTCCATATTAGTTATAATCAATTCAATCTTAATTTAAACGTTTTATTTTTATTTTATTTTATTTTATTTCTTTTTCTATTTTACTTCCTTTTGAGGTACACCATGGCCAACTATGACTATCAGTGGCCTTATACGAGAATGACTCAGCCAAGAGCGACAGGAATTTATGAATTCGATGAATTGTCAGCACAGATTGGGACACTTTCGAGGATGATTGACGTTTTTGCAGTACAACGTAGTCAAAGTGTGGCGGTGATTTGTGATTAGTGTGCTGGAAATCATCCAAGTCATCAATGCGCCATCAATTTTGAGTCAATGCAGTATAGTGGCAATTTCGGCGATTACCTTAACAGTTATACCTATCCCAACAACTATCATCAAGATTGGGGGTATCATCCAGATTTTTCATGGAGCCATAATAATCAAGTCCAAACCTTTGCTCCAAGCTAATCATACACTCCAGAATTTCAGGATTCAGCCTCTCCACATGATGAAAGGAAACTGAGTTTAGAGGAGGCCTTGACAAAGTTTATTACAGCTACGGACGAAAGAATGAGTGATCAAGATCAGCTGTTGAACTTAGTGGATTTAAATGTAAAAATCCAAGCAGTGTCGATTCGAAATCTTGAGAATCAGATGGGAAATTAATAGAAATTGAAAAAGACGTAAAAATCTTTTGATATGAATAGTGACTAGTGAATAGTAACGTGTGAATAGTAATATGGTGATATTTCGCGAAATTAATCTATTCGCTTATACGAAACTTACGACACATAAAATTCATACATTTGCATATCTAGGCTATAACATAACCTTTAAACATCATATAAAAATAAAAATTTAATATATTTCATAATATTTATAAACCCAAATTATAAGGGTACACACGATTCGCGATCGTTACAATTATAGAAAAGATTCAAATGATCCGACAACATATACAAGCAGCATAAGATCAACAAAAGAGTTATGATGATCTTCATCGAAGGGACGAGGAATTCAATGTTGGAAACCATATATTTTTATGTGTTGCTCTATGGAAAGGAGTTACGAGATTCAAAAAGAGAGGAAAACTGAACCCTTGATTTATTGGTCCATTTGAAATCCTCGACCGAGTAAAAACTATGGCCTACAGACTCGCCCTACCGCCAAGTATGTCTCTTGTTCATAATATTTTTTACATATTTATACTACGTAAATATGTAAAAGACCCGAACCACATTATGGAATTAAAACCATACGAGATAGCAAAGGATTTAACATATGAGGAGGTACTTGCCAAGATCTTGGATAAGAATGAATAGATTCTACGTTCAAAGGTTATGCCTCAAGTCAAAGTTTTATAGAAAAACCATGATAGAGAGGAAATGATCTGGGAGTTAAAATCTGAAATGAGAGCAAGGTATCCTCACCTCTTCGAAATGTCAAATACGTACATCAATTTCGAGGATGAAATTTCATAAGGAGGGGAGATTGTAATACCCTGACTTTATGAAATAAAATTTATTTTTCTTTATGATTATTATTCTAAACAGTAAGTGTTTAATTGATAAAATATTATAGTTATGGGTGATATATGTAAATTATCAGATAAACAGTATGTTGAGAAATATTCCTTTTGTCGATGAATATTCATATGACGGCACCAAAATAACCAATTATTAATGGGGCCCACAACGACTACTGTCGGATACCGAAAACGACAGAAATATTTTTTTAATAAAAAATTGTCAACGGTACTTTTACCGTTAACTGTTAAAATATCCGGTGATAAAAGTACAGTAACACGCGATTTTTCACAGTAGCACACGGTATTGTATAGTATTTCATATTATTGATTCAATAATTGTTACAGTAACATATGCACAATATTGCATATTATTGATTCAATAATTGTTATAGTAACAACTGCATAGTATTTTATATTATTAATTTAATGATTGATACGACACAGTAACTTGTATTATTTGATATGATATTATTAGACCAATTAGTATTATTGGTAATGTCTAGAAGTTCTGTCAATGAAATGAGTTGTGTGGACCTATTTTGAGGGCGTCACATGTTTCATCATTAATCAATGTAAAAACAAACAAGATGGAATGATAATGATGATTTACCCTTGTGGTGAACGGAACAAATGGTATGGAATACTTGTTCGTCCAATACGTAGTATTAAATGTCACTACATCCCAAAAATATTTCAAGCTATGATTGATCGGTAATCTATCCACAAAATGCATGTAATGCGATTATCATATATCATCTCGTTTGATATCGTAAAAAAATAGAGGATTTTTCGTTGAAAGTTTTTACAAGTACTCTAATGTTGCTTGGGCATCGTTTGAATCTATTATGTCACGTCTTATATTTTGCACGACATTTCTAACATCTTTATCACTAAAACCTACATTTTCCGTCCCTCCTCCTATTTCACTGAAAACATTTATCATTTTACTTAGGCTAACTCTAGCACTATTTAAAGTTTCGATTAAAGTTCGAGTAATAAGAGTTATATTTCTTCGTGTTTCAATAAGATTTTTCTTGCTTAGAGTGACTAAATCATGATTGTGAGTTAACTCAAAATTTTAAACTTTCCACATATCTTCTTTCTTTAGATGAATAATAGACATTCTAGCTTTGCACATCGTGCGACCTATAGAATTCATTTTTCTTTTGACCTTAGTACACTCAACTTCATCAACGTCTTGTTTCTTTTTCTTCTTTTTTTCAGTTGGTTTTCTAGCTTTCTTACATGTAAAAAGTCTGTTGGACAATTGGTTGGAACAAGCATATTTATGACTTGCCACAATTTTTATTTCAAATCCATTACTACGTTCATAGGCTCTATAAAAATCTTCTGCCTCTTGGAGAGTAGAAAAAATCCGGCCCTCATATGAAATTTTTGAATCATTATTATGAGTTATGAACACCAATATTATCCATGTCAATATCATCATGAGAAGAATTTAAAGAACTGGAATTAAACATATCTCCAACCATAATTAAAAATTTTATACAAATTAGAGAAGATAATACTTGATAGGAATTTGTAATACCTCGTTTATGAATTACGTAGCTTTCTTCCTAAATGCAAGTTGTGTGATTACTCGTTAGGTTAAAAGATCGATTAACTTTATAACTCCTATGTGTCCTAATTAGTAATAGAATTTAGTAACATGGGCTTTTTAATATGCGTCTACTGCTAACTAATTGTAGCAGACAATAGTAATACATTCAAGTTTGATTTGGATTGGACTGAATTTTAACTTTCAATTTTGACTATTCATACACATCCGCTACTAATAGTAGCGAAAGTAGTCAAAATCTATATTCGTCTGCAATTATTTGGATTGACTTGGGGCATAGTGGTCACAAAATGACTAATATTTAGGTACTAACCCGTCCGTTACTAATAGTAGCGGATGTCGTTTATTCTATTTCAATGATGTTGGTTAAATATTATATTGTAAGAGGAAGATGGTATATGCCTATTTTTTATTCATATATATTTGGATTTTTTACATACATAGATGCATAACATACATGTAATAATAAAACGAATCCTATTAAAACAGATTCAACAAATTAAAACATGCATACATATAATAATAATACAATTACGCACATTCAACAATTCAACAATATTACAAATACACACATTTAACAAATTCAAACAGATTCAACCAAATCGCAAATGCTTGCTACTTTATTATTTATGAAAGTTTCTCCTTTTAGAAGTTAGACTTTAGCTGAGTTTTCTTTATTTAGGATGCTGCAGAGCAAACATTTTACAATGATGATCAATAAAGCCATCTTATCCATTCAGAACCTGTAGCCAATAACACCTACATACACATAAAAAATAATAATAAATTAAATTAACATCTTTGACATAGAAGGAAAAAGAAAAAGAAAAAAAATGGAATATGTATGTAATACCCCGACCGAAGGGCCAAGGGGAATATGCTTAATGATTGTATAGCATAAATTTAGAAGTATTGACTATAAACCTCATGTTAAAAAGTTCAGTTGTGAAAAGTTGGTGCAAGAAAATACTCCAAGTTTACTTGAGCTATTGCATATTTTATACGATCATAAAAAAATATTTATCAGTTAAATTTGGTGACAAAATATTGGATATCAAACAAAGACACAAAATGGAGTGGATGATAGTTATTGATTATAATCATTGGACGCACTTATTTATGGTGAAATATCCACTAATTATAATGTAACAACCCGAAATTTTGCAAGAAGAGTAATTATAATAAGAATTTAATAAATAAAATTCTTATTATGAGACGTATCGGGTTTGAATATAAAAATATATATGTGTTATATATATTTATGTGATTTATGTAGTGAGCTTAATATGTATATATATAAATATGAAATATATACATATATTAGAAACGAAAGAGTGAATAGTTAGTTAATGTAACGATCACGAATCGTGTGTACCCTTCTAATTTGGGTTTATTAATATTATGGAATATATTAAATTTCATTTTTATATGATGTATTTAAAGGTTATATTATAACCTAGATTATGTGAATGCATGAATTTTAAGTGTCATTGTTTCGTAAAATCGAATAAATTAATTTCGTGTAATAACTCTAAAGTGTTATTCACGTGAGCACTATTCATGCCAAGAACGCTATTTATTGAATAAAATAAATAGTTTGATGAAGATTATTATTAAAATAATATATTTGGTGTAAATATGTTAACCAAATATATGTGAGTTATATGTACGTTTAGGTGCATGATTATGGTAAATTAATTGGTTAGTAAATGACTAACCTAATTAAATGAGTCCAATAAGGGATTAAGTTAGTGGGCTAATAAATGACTAAATGAAATTCTAGTTTAGTTGATGAAGTCCAAGTGTGGAATATTAAGTAGCCCAAGTTTGTGGAGGATTAAATGCCCAAGTTAATTCTAAACTAAGCTCAAAGTGAAGCCCCAAATTTAATCCAATTTGTAAAGTCAAAATTGGACAAATGGAACGTGAATGTAATACCCCAGTCTCACATCAAAAGATAAGGGAAAAGTTTGTCTGTATATAAAGAATTAAGTTACTATCAATAGTACCTTCAGTCATGACCTTTTGGGTGAGCCTGTGGTGGGCTAAGATGACCCAAGAAGATACTATTGGGCCAGTAATTTAAGGCCTTATTTGGATGGATTTGATTCGATTCGGACTTAAGATTTGACCCAAGATTTGTTCCAGACTCGGAATTTGACCCGGGTTGCTACATAATTATAACACCCCAGTCCCACATCGAAAGATAAGGGAAAAGTTTGTCTGTATATAAGGAATTAAGTTACTATCAATAGTACCTTCAGTCATGACCTTTTGGGTGAGCCTGTGGTGGGCTAAGATGACCCAAGAAGATACTATTGGGCCAATAATTTAAGGCCTTATTTGGATAGATTTGATTCGATTCCGACTTGGGATTTGACCCAAGATTTGTTCCGGACTCGGAATTTGACCCGGGTTGTTACATATGGTATCAGAGCTGACTCTCGAAAGCTTGGGTCGGGTCATCCGATCGAGTTGCCGGAGGTGGGAACACGAAGGCTGGTGGTATTATCCCACAATGGAGAGAGGGAGGTCCGGAGGTGGGGACACGAAGCCAGCTGGTATTATCCCACAATGGCTATAGAGGCAAAGATCTATGGACCGTGTGTATGATCAGTTCTGACGGGGACGTCAGAAATTTAAGTGAGGGAGATTGTAACACCCCAGTCCCACATCGAAAGATAAGGGAAAAGTTTGTCTGTATATAAGGAATTAAGTTACTATCAATAGTACCTTCAGTCATGACCTTTTGGGTGAGCCTATGGTGGGCTAAGATGACCCAAGAAGATACTATTGAGCCAGTAATTTAAAGCCTTATTTGGATGGATTTGATTCGATTCGGACTTGGGATTTGACCCAAGATTTGTTCCGTACTCGAAATTTGACACGGGTTGTTACAGTGAAGGAAGTGAAAAATCATCACATTTAGGAGGAAATGGAGGGGCTACAGGAAAGACCAAATCAATTGGAAGGAAGTGCTTTAATAAACAAAGTAAATAGAGAATAAGTGCCTTAATAAACAAATAAATGAATAAGCATAAAATAAATGGGCATTAAATACTTTAATAAACCAACCAAGGAATACATGAAACAATTGGGAGGAAGGCCGCGGGTGAGGCCAAGATAAATGAGAAGTGGGTGCTCTAATAAACTAAAGGAGCACATGGGATGAGTAGAGACTTAATGCTCCAATTAATTAAGAAAAGGAGAAAGAATTTAACAAATTGGGAATAAAAGGAACAGGAATACCCGGGTAAGGAAGAGAGAAGTGGACACGAAAATATTAAAGACCAATGGGAGAAGAAGATAAGGGTGCATGTGCGGACAAATGGTCCATGAAGGGACAAAGAATTCAACCCCCATGCATGGAAAATCTGAAATGGTGGCCATGCCCAACAAATATTGTTTTCATCCTTTTTCCAAGAAGTCTTGTTCCCACAAATTGCCCATTTCACTTAACATCCGGTCCTAGCCCTTATGCAGTTCATTTCCAAAGTAAGAAAATGAGGAATAAGAGAGAATAGAGTGAGAGAGTATTTCGGATGAAGTGAAGAGGGAGAGAAGATGCAAGACCAAGCCATCATGCATCTTTCATTGAACCTTTGCTTACTTGGTAACATCTAAACATTCTAAGTAGCAAAGAACAAGAGAGAAAGAAATGTTAATGAGCTAATTATTGAGTGAGGGATCCAGATTTTTCAAGAAAAAGAGGAGCAAAAGTAAGCCTTAATCATCATCTAGCTAAGCAAGGAAGAACTCAAGAGGTAAGACTTAAAACCCTAGCTTTCAATCTTCATCTTTTCAAGCTTTTAGTTTGCTTGATTGAAAGGGGTTATTGTGGTTGTTATTATTGATGAGGATCATAAAGGATCCGAAAGAATAAGAATGATGAAAATATATTAAACTAACTGTTAATAGCATGAAAGTGGAATCAAATGAACAAAACCCGAACCTATACATAATGGATGGAAAGATGACTAGAAGACTGTTAATGGACTGTCTGTGGATTAATTTTGAGACTTTTATGTCTATGTATCATGTCTGAAAATTTAGTTCAGAATTAGTATATTATGCTCCTATGGGTTATGAAAATAACCCAATTGGAATGAATCAAAAAAAAAGTTAAAACAAATTTATGATGAGCGTTTTCGTAAAGAGGGTTAAAAACTAAATTAAACTAGTATGACTGCTACCCTTTAGGCAATTTCGAGACTGGTTTGAGTTCTTGGAAAATTTTGAGGTTTTGGTTGTATATATTACACTGAACAAGGAATCCATAGCCTCCAGAACGGACCTATTCTGATATCGGACGAATGAGTTATAAAGTTCCAAAGTAAGCGCGCCAAAACTATCCAATCTGAAAAATTAGATTTGGACCTGCCTATTGTATAAATTTTTTGGGCTTGTGTGTTCCGAATTTGAAAATGGTTAAAGCATAAAAGTTATAGCCCCAGAAGTTAGCTCCGCGTGGGTGCAAGAATCGCTTAAAAAAATTTAGAAACGAATTAGTTATGACTGTTTTAGTGAGGGAGGGTAAAGCTGGCCAGATTTTTTTATAGTACTCTAACCTTGGTTGTAAAAAGTAGAAATCTGTTTCGTTTGAAAAAGGGGCTGAAACCATGGCCTAAATGATGTTAAAGTAGATTATATAAGCTTTAATTTGACGTAAGAATGAACGAAAATGAATGAGTAACGAATGAGTTATGATAAAAACAAGAGCAATGTTTTGTTAAAGAAAAGTACAAAAAATAAGTTTTATAACTCGGAGTGAGATGTTTTAGAATTAATCGCGTTTATTAATCTATAATACGCGAACAATATTAGATAAGAATTATTATAATGTGAACCAATATATGAAGCCTTTTAGTGGCTAATTGATATATTATTGTTAAATAAATTGTGTAGGATATTTAATGGACGAGTCATCATAATATGACAACGAACGCTTAAGACAAGTTCTTTCAGTAACTTGTTGACTTGTTTAAATGTATTGATATACATTAATTGATTGTTTAAATCTTTCACTGTTATGTGAATTATAAAGTGTGCACGTTGTGCAACTATGTAATTATATTGTTCTATGTGGAACTTGAGTTATTGTAAATATACAGATATGAGATGTATGAGGTATGCTATGAGATATATGATGCAAATAAAACTTGCACGTACATGTGTATATACATTGCATAAGATTTATAATGCATGATTAAGATGCATAATATGAGAATGATGATGCATGAACATAAGGAAAAATTATATGTTACGTGAAGCATGTAAAATGTAAACTATTAGTTCTTGCTAAGTCGTCGTGCTCTTTTTTGCAAAAATAAAACTTTTGTAGATTTATGATGCAATGCAATTATCTTGATATCGTGATGATAAGGATTAGAGACGCACGGAAATAGTAAGGTTGCTTTTCTTTATTGTAATTATTTAGCCGTGATAACGGTATGCAATGTATGTGAATAAGAGTATGTAAATTTTGAATCAGAATTAGAAGATATCCATTTCGGATCAAAACGTGTCTATATAAGTTACTTTGTATGGTAGAGTAGTGCGATGACAATATTGTATAAAGGACATTTTTTTTTAACGAATGTATGATTATTGAATAATTTTACGAATATACAAGAATGACTAAATTCAAGAACTGAACCTTGTGTTCATATATAAAATTTTGTAATGATTATTAATTGATGTATTAGTAAAGGTCTTCGTACTTGGGATTAGATGAGGTTATATTGTAATAATTTTGTATTACATTCATGTAGTGAGATTATATTGTATGGGTAGTACCGTGACGCGCCGGATCCGGGCTTAAATGTAGGACCCGAATTTCAGAGGCGTTATATATAATTTGACAAGTTATTTTGTATCAACTATTTTGGAAACATCTTTTATCACCATAGCTACAATTCATTTAACTTTTTACGACAATGAATCTTGTAATTATTAATACTTTTTAAATTATTTGTAACAATCACAATATATTAACTATATTTAAATAAATGCACATTCATTTTAAATATAAAAATGTCTAAAATAGACTTCAGAATTTTTATAGTGATCATATATTATATTTGATTTTGATGTACGTACTAGTATTATTTAACTTGCTTACCCCATGCAAGTGCTAAACCAGGATCAGGATTTGATTTGGAATACACAACGACAGTTCTTCCAATAATGGAATCCTCGCCTATCAGAGATATCTAACAAAAATAGCATATACCAACCTTTTAGAAACAAATTAAAACCTACTAGCTCAATCATTATTGATGAACTAATTAAATAGTCTTTAAATGTTAAGGAAATTTAAAATTCATTAAATGGAAAGCAAAACATATCTTTATTTATACAAGGAAATTTAAAAATCAAAATAGAAAGGGAAAAAAAATGTTTGAGCGTGCTAAATTAACAAACAAGCCCTAAATACTTTTAATTCAAAATCTTCTCTACATCTTTCATCATTTAGAACAACATATATATTTTATTGAAAAAAAAATAAATTAAAGGAGAAAAAAAAGAGAATATGAATTAAATTACCTTGTCGGTAGTCATATGCCTCTGTATTTTACCTAGACCACCAAAAAAATGTATATATGAAAATATGTTAGGGAACAATGAATAAATATTAAGGGGGCGACAGAAACATGTATGCGTTACAGAGGGGCGGATGCAGGAAGGGACCAGTGGAGTCTAAAGTTCTCCTTAAAATTTTGGTAATTTTTTTTATATTAAATATTTGCTAGATTTTAGGGATACTTGTAGTTAATTAAGGGGTTAAAATTAATTTAGTACATGAATTTATTAATTATCTCTCACATTTGAGGAATTGTATGGTATATTACTTCCCCCTTTTAAGATTAGACATACAATGTTTTTTTGTTTGTTCTAAAATAAAAAATATATTTTTAATTATAGATTATAAAGTAGTATGAAGTTCATGTTTTGCTATTACTTATTCTAAGTAGATTGAGTAATATCATATTATCACTACTACATCTAAGCTAATGTTAGAAATCTATCCGGAAAGTCGTCGTTTTAGAAATATATCTCTAATTTTAAAAATAACTACATAAGTATATACATCAAAAATCAAATAATTATCACTCTTTTTGTTCCACAAAAAGAATTTTATTTTGAATTTTAAAATTAAACGACAGTATTTAAAACTTCAAAATTGATATGAATTTCATTGATTTTAGTTGATAAAAGTATTATAATTATATAGTTTGTTAAAAGTACGTACTACTAATCACAAAATTTGTTATTTTCTAAAATTTCATGCATGATGTCAATTTTAAAGGTTAACAACTTAACATTTTATTAATAGACTTTCAAAAGTTAAAATAAAACTCTTTTTATAGAACGAAAAGGGTATTATTTAACCTCCACAAGTAAAAAATTTTGCGTTTGCCACTATATATATATATCACTCCGTCCCAAATTAATTGCATTTCTAGGACTTTTTAAAGTCAAATTGACTATTTTTAAAACTAATCTTTTTACTATTTTTGCTAACATATAGGTGAAAATATTATAACCAAAAGAAAGTATATACAATTTATTACTAATTTCAATTTTTATAATTTTAGAAATATATTTATATATGCTTAATTATTAATTTTAAAAATAGTCAATTTGACTTAAAAAAGTCCTAGAAAAGCAATTAATTTGGGACGGAGGGAGTATATAACAATGAAAAGACACACTAAATATATACGTACCAAATATATCAGAGTGAATATTTTCCAGATCACAAAAAGTTGGTCCTGCAAATTAAATTAATATATATGATAATCGTAATATTTATAATTAACACAAACAAAAGTGTGTTCATTGTTTGTCCAGCGTTGATTACTCGATCCAAGGCCCTTTTTTGTTTTTCTTGAAAAAAATAATTTTTGTTAAGGCCTAGGAATTAAGTAATTAAAATTTTTTTTTTTGTAATAAAGAGAAAAAAAATACATGATGATATATATATATATTAACTGAATGATATGATACCAGTTGAAGCGCTTCCACGAGAAATGTCTCCGTAAGTATTAATATGCAAGGCATGATAATCATACGGGATTTTCTTGATATTGATAATTATAATCACTTGTTCTGAATCTGAAACATAATAAAGAAGCTAATTAATGTGAATTATTCTGTAAGTATTTTCTACTGTGTCCGTTTTCGTTATAAATAAATTTTCTATTATTTTGTTTTCTGTAAGTATTTTCTACTGAGTATTAATTTAATTAAGTACAATTGAATTCCATATTACCTACCTTGTTGGCTGAAGGTGATGGTTCCCTTCACACCAAAATGGTCACCTTTAAGAGTGGCAATAGCATTCACATTATTCCTATATGATTTAAAACCAAAAAAATCAAAGGGTTAGAACTTAATGGGAAAACAAATAAATGAATGACATTAAACTAATCTCTCGGTTCTAAAATTATGAATACATATAAATTTTGACTGTATGCCGTCATCGTGAAATTCAAAAAATTAAAATTAAAATTAAAATCAATACAATTATTTAATTTTAATACAGACAAATAAACAATAACTATTGTAAACAAACTATAAGGTACTACTTTCTCTGTTCCATAAAAAGAGTTTTATTTACAATAAAAAAAATATTTTGTAAAAATAATTCTTTTTTTATTGATAGTATTATAAAACAACACAATATTCTCAACTTTATTATGTTCATTCATAATCATGACACCACTATTTAACTAATAAATATTTTTTTAGAGATAAGTACTATTAAATATATATATGTCTTTAATATCTGTAAATTTTACAAATGAGCGTTTTTGTTAAATGAGATAATTATTGTACAAGTGTTGCTATCTTATGGCAAAATTGTAATAATATATTACAAATTTTATTGCGATCAGATAACATGGTAGACCATGTTAATAAGTGAAAGTGTGTAAATTTTATGCATGTGTTTACTGGCAATAGAAGTCATTTTTTTGTGACAAGATATATCATTTTGCTTACTGTATTACCATGGCAGAGACGTCGCGTTATTATTGTCCTGATCCACTGCAGAACCATAATCATCGTCCTCATCCGTCACAGCAGCACCACCACTACCACCAGGTCTCGAAGTACTTGTCGACATCGATTCCCAATTGATGACCGTAATGACGTCGCATGAATCGTTGTCGGGATCTTTTGATCCTCCGAATAAGCAGTCCCCAAACGGTAAACCAATCCTCCACAAACATGCATAGTGTCCTAACTGGGAGTGCAAAAATCGGATCGTATTAGCGTTCCGGTCTATGTAGACCGGCTTAAACAACGTACAGAACCATTTGGACCGATCTTCTTCCGGTTGGTCCGCAGCCGCAACAATCCACCAGTGGTTTGGGGACCACCTTACCCAGTACTTGTTATTGTAACAGGATTTAATGTGGACTAGCCCATTTCCAATCTTGGCCCTCTCTATCTCGAACTTTGTGTAGGTGGTGGAAACCTCGTCCCTGTCGAACCTGAGAAAATTGTTTCTAGATGGAGCTACACCTTGGTGTATGTCTTCGAACTCCTTGGGCTGTACGTAACCCAAGTATCTTTCGTTGTAGTTTGATTTCAGCACTACAAACCTGAGAAATGTCATGATTTTTTTTGTCTCTTCACTAATCCAATTTAGAAAAATTATATTGTTGCTATTATAATTTTGTTGTTCATTTGAATATTTATTGATTTATTAATTTAGTAAGTAATATAAATAGAAAAACTCAACTACGTACCAGAAAAAAGAAAAAGAAATTAATATTTTTCCAAATTTAAATGATACTCCCTCCGTCCCAAATTAATTGTTTTTTTATGACTTTTTTAAGTCAAATTGATTATTTTACTAAGATCACTCTCATATAAATAGTAAATAAGTCTCAAACTAATGTGAAAAAAACTTATAAAAATATTAAATTTTACTTATGAAAAATTTTGAGAAAAAAAAAGGCCCATTTTTTTGGAAATATTACCTCGGTAAGGATGTGGTATTGTCATCCTCTTTCGCTACGGCAGCACCACTACTGGGTATTGAAGTACTTGTTGATAGCGATTCCCAATCGATGACCGTAACGAGGTCGCATGAATCTCTGTCGGGATCTTTTGATCCTCCGAATAAGCAGTCCCCAAACGGTAGGCCAATCCTCCACAAACACGCATAATGTCCTAGTTGGAAATGAAAAAATCGGACCGTATTAGCATTCCGGTCTACGTAAACCGGCTTAAACAACGTACAGGACCACTTAGACTGGTCTTCTTCCGGTTGGTCTGCAGCAGCAACAATCCACCAGTGATTTGGGGACCATCTTACCCAATACTTGTTGTTGTAACATGATTTAAGGTGGACTAGGCCGTTTCCAATGTTGGCCGGCTTCACCTCAAACTTGGTGTATGCGGTGGAAACCTCGTCTCGGTCGAACCGGAGAAAACTGTTCCTAGATGGGGCTACACCTTGGTGTATGTCTTTGAATTGCTCGGGTGGTACATACCCCAAGTATCTCTGGTTGTAATTTGATTTAAGCACTATAAACCTTGGCAATGACATAACTTTTTACGTCTCTCCACTATTCAATTGATCATTAAGATGAAGAAGAAATTGTTTATATATATATATATATATATATATATATATATATATATAATTTGATTAATTATTTGTAGTACATATTCAAAGCCCAACTACCGGGAAACTCCGATGTTATTTCTGAAATATATTAGTAAAAAAGACTCGGTAGTAGTTGCAGTAGACTTTTGAGGGTGCAACTAATGATTGCATGTGAACGAGGAAACACGTTAGATCTAGTGATAAATACGACCTCCGTCATTAAAAAAGAGTTTTGCTCGTAAAAATAATGCTTACCACAAAAAAAATTCTTTTTTTTTTTTAATATTATTTGTGAAGGTATAAAATGACAAACTTTTTAAATTTAATATTGTCATTATCTATTAATCTATTTCTATATCATAAAACGGGAGAAAATTGACACTTATTTTTTTGGTTAACAACAAAAGACAAGTTATTTTTATTTGTATTTTTACTCTTTTTATCTCTATTAATTATCTCACACACAATTATTTTTTCATAACCCATTTCTCTCTCCCGCTCTTATAGTTTTTACTCTGCCACTCTAGCTCTCGCTCTCTTGTCCTTTTTATATTATATCACACACATAATGTGTGTACAACTAACTATCTATTAATTGATAAATATTTAATAATTATTAAAAAGATAGTGTGTATATATAACCTTAAAACTTGTAAGTTTTATAAATACAACTTCTTTTTTTGAGAAACTTGGAAATTCAAAAATTTAAATATTGTTTACCCAACAACCCATGATTTGTCCTTTTAGTAGACTTTTGATTAGTTGGCCTGATGGTGTAAATTAAATCTTAACGTGTTAGTAAGTGTCATTACAAAAGTTATAAAATTGTCGCGCGCGTGTATATATATATATATATATATATATATATATATATATATATATTCTGATAACATCATTGTTACCTTGATAATAACGACCACTCATAAAAAAAGTCATATTTGTTAAAAGAAATTATTTGACAAAAAGTCTTCTTACGGCAGAATAAAATAAAAAAACATAAAATTCTCAGTTGATGAAGATGAAGAAGAAATTATTGTTATATATTTCATTAATTATTTAGTAGGTAGTACATATTCATAGCCCCAACTACCGGGAAACTCCGGTGTTATTTCTGAAATTATTATTAAAAGACTTGCTGGTGTCATGGTGCGGTAGACTTTTGAGCATTACTGCAAATTAATTAGCAGTTAATTTGTTTTTTTATTTTTAAATTTTATATAACTGTTCAAAAGGTTAAAATATATTAAAATCGTAATTTGATATAAAAATTAAAAAATTGTAGTAAGAAAAATTGAAATTATAATCCTTTCTAACAATATAATATAAGAGGACCAATCGTAAAAAAAAGTTAATAAATACTACAAATACTCTTAAAAAAATAGAATGTCATATGAAAAAAATAAATAAAAATAATACAATATTTCAATTTAGTTTGGTCAACAGTAAACCGAAATTACTAATTCCACAAGTTCAATTATTGATTGCATGTGAATGGGGAAACACGTAAGAATTAAAAAATAAAAATTTTACAGATGAAACTCTTTTTTTAAAATGAAAGAAGTATAAAACTTAAAATTGATTTATACCCAACAACCCATGATTTGTCTTTTTAGTAGACTTTTTATCAATGAGTTGGCCTGATGGCCCTGATATAAATTATTCTTGATGCGTTTTCTTCGTGAGAAAAAAAAAGAAAGAAATAAAAAAGGAAAAAAGGAAAAAAAAAAAGAAAGAAAGAAAGATAGGGTGTGAACTTCTAATAAACCATCCAACACTTCCATTTAATTATAATGGTCGCGTGTGTGTGTGTGTATATATATATATATATATATATATATATATATATATATATATATGAATGCAAGAGGAATCTGACTTCCATTAAAAGTTTATTACATATAAGTATAATCTACAATTTGTATTATCTATATAATTAATAACACAAAAATGGTCACTCAATTTTTAAATTTAAGAAAAATTATATCAAATTGATTTTTAAAAATTAATGATAATCTTATTATTAGAAATTATGGGAGTACTAAGTTTATTGCTTGTTTACAAACTTACAATTATACAAGCCTTAGACTCGAGAAATATTTGACTTTATAAAATCAATTTATGAAAATATGAAATAAGTTAATATGATTTTTTTTAATAAAAATAGTTTCAATAATTATAATTAATTTAAAAAATTTACTTATTATTTTTTTGTGTGGATGTCATTTGACTATTTCATTCATGATTAAGTGGTATGTATTACCCTTGTATTGTTTGAAACGCTCAATAATGCATCTTTTTTGGTCAGTTGTTTGTTCTTAAATTTAATAATCAAGTCAATGGTCCTTTTTCTGAATTATGGGGTAATGCATTAAAATTTAGAAAACAAACAATAAATAATCTATCTGGACAAATTGCTGGTATGGTTCTGATGTGAAACATGTAACATGCCGGCCCACATCATAATAATACGATGAATTAATGCCAGGAATTTTAAATTTTTGATGTTATAAATAAGTCTAAAATGACATGATATTGAATATTTTAATGATAATTTAGAATATAATCAATCATATGAGATTTATCCAACCAATGTTATAGTTAGACATCATTTGAGATAATTTTTGAAACCAAAAATTTAAAACTCCTAACAATAACATCACCCTAATAATATAGGGTATGAATTATGAGATAATTTAATAAGAACATAAGAACTCAAACAACTTATTATTAAAACTTTCAAGAATGACCTTTTAAGTGAGTTTGTGTTGGACTAAGGGGTTATTCGATAAAACTTAATGTAAAGTCTTGAATGTATAAGAGAATCTGAATGAGCTGAAAAAAGTATAAATTTTAAATATGAAATAAAATGATGTGTTTGATAATTGTTTGTCTAAGATAAATATTTCCTATGTATTTTAACCTTTCTGGGTCGTTATGAATAAATTTATTATGTTATTATAAATAATCAATGTTATTTAAGAAAAATTAAATATAAATTTTTGAACAATAGTTGATAGATTATACTATTATTAATATAATTTTAAGAATAAAACACTAAAAATATATATTATTAACATTCTATCGGTCAATAAAATCAAAACAAAAGAGTACACTAACATTCATTAAATTGGTTATTGACCAATTTGTTAAAAAAATCAAAAATAATTTGGACAAGATGGATAGTGAATGTAGGTTTTAATTGTCAACGAGGGTATGTAAGTAAAAATATCATTCAACATTATTTTTTATCGATTCAGTAACAAGTTTTTGGAAGAATTGTTCAGAGGCATTCACAATTTAAAATTTGTAAAATAAACGGTCTGAATGACTTATTCAGTCATATTCAGGCTCATTCAAAAGTAAATAACCAGCGCCTAAAATGACTAAATACAACACTACACTATTGAGACCATGCATAAAATGACCCAAGACAATAGTATTGACACATTATATTAAGTTTTGGTATACTATTATTTTAGATAAGTTAGTGATAGATTAAATTGACCTAAAAAATATTATTGAGTCAATCCATTAAATCTTGATATGCATTCGAACTCGAACATAATGAATAAAGACTTAGAGAGTCAAAATT
Organism: Aralia elata; assembly: GCA_034770075.1. Taxonomy (NCBI): domain Eukaryota; kingdom Viridiplantae; phylum Streptophyta; class Magnoliopsida; order Apiales; family Araliaceae; genus Aralia; species Aralia elata. Next base: position 1,144,828 of record CM068385.1, on the reverse strand, counting down.
TCTAGAGTATATGTTTGTTCTGACGTCCTCCATGTATTTATTTATGTAAAACCTGAGTTATTCCAGAATAAGAATATTAGTAAATGATAATAACTTTTACTATAGATTTTTGGTTGTTGCTTGTAGTATATATATACATAAAAAATTATACATTGGAATTCAAATAGCTTCACCCATGTTATGGAAGTATTCACGAACTGAGTATTATTATATTACGTTGTGTTTTTAAATCAAACGCTATAAACAATAATAACTAAATAAATTTTAAGTACGATGCATATGATATATGTACAAAATACATTGATAGAACCCTTGAGAGAATTATAATAAGGTCTACATATTAAAATAAAAAACATAGTATACGATTAATTTTTATTTATTTATTTATTATTATTATTATTGCACACCAACATGATATAAAAAGTACATAAGCACACCACAATACTTTAAAACAAATCGAATTAAATTACATAGAAGCAACACACACATCTTAGTTTTTGCTCCTTTGTTTAGGATTATTTTATTCTACTTCAAATTAAGTTTTCATTATTCAAGAAAGTACGGAGCAAATCGTGAGAACCAAGAGGAGCAACTTCTCCTTTCAGGGCAAGCGGCCAACAACACCTGCAAATAGATTAATTAAAGATAACATTAATTAATTAATTAATAAGGATTTGTGAAAGATTGCGAATGATAGAATAATATTGCGTTGTCAATGACCGTTTGACTTTTGAAAATAATTAATATTTTAAAAGCTTTCATTAACGTAAGTACCGTTTAAATTGTACCCTTCGACATTATTGTTAATCTATATATATATATATATATATATATGGGAATAATGGAGCTACACATCTTTGTAAGTTAAATTTGTACACAGTCTGTCAAAACGAAGTCGTTTTGACAGATTTGTTTTTTTTTAAAAACACTGTTCAAGAACCTCCCACCGCCGCATAAGGGTTTCTCTAAATTATTTATAACAAAAAGAGAGATGAGAGTTATTTCACGTTTCCTCAAAACGACATCATTTTACATAATAGAATACACTCACTCTCATGTTATGTATAAAAAAAATATTTTTATATATAATTTCTCAAAATATTATTATTATAAATGAATATCTCATGCAAAAGAACGTGAGGTAACTGTCCTCTCACCTCTCTCACCTCTATGCCCTCTTTATTTATTTATTTATTTTGCGTTGTTCGTATTTTTACTTTTTCTGAATTATTATTTGTATCGATTAAGTTCGGTTGTTAATAGATATTACAAGGTGATAAGATAGATATATATATATATATATATATATATATATATATATATATATATATATATTAACAAGTAATAATAGAATTTGCTTACCCCATGCAATTGCTGGACTATTGGGATTATTATTTCCATAGATCACAACTGCTCTTCCAATAATGCAATTTTGCCCGTCAAACAAGGAAATCTGAAAACATTTACCAACACCTTAATTTAATTAGGAAAGAAAAACAATGCTTACGACTTGTAACATAATTACATAAGTACCAATTAATTAATATGTTAAGACTTTTTAATCTCAAAAAGTCACTTTTTTATGAACATGTGTTTCTCAAAGACCGTTTTAAAATGTTTATTTTGTTATATATATCAAAATCGTTATTAAAAGAACTTATCAAGGACAAGCAAAAAAAATTAATATAAGCAAAGAAATGACGCCAAAATAAAATACCGAGGCGGATGTCTTGTCTTCTTGTACAAAGCCTAAATCACACAAGAACATAAGAATATGTTAAAGACCAATACATTAAATTTCTGTACTCCTTTATAATATAGATGAAAGGTTAATTAAGAGAATTATTAATCATAATTATGAAATTCACTTATTGAAACATAATTCCTATACACAACCTAAATTCTAATGCTCACATCAGAAATAATTAATGAATAAAACAAAATGAAGGCGTGTATATATATATATATTATATATATATATATATGTATATGATAGAGTAAATACCATTTGTACCCTTAATAGTTTGCAGATCACCAATAGGATTCATCCCATTGGTAGGATTGAAAACCGCTCCTGCAAGTACAACAATTAATATATCAAAAGTAAGTTAATCCAATACGCGCGTGTTCTTCCAAAAACCCCTTAATCCATTACTCTAAGGCCCTAACATGTAATGTTTACCATTGAAAAATAATTTGACCTAAAATGCGTTATATATATATACATATATATATATATATCATATATGGACGCTATATACCAGTTGTATTTCTCCCTTGAGATATGTCTCCATAGGTATTGATATGCAAAGCATGAAACCCTGTAGCGACGCCACTGGCATTCACACTTATACCAACAGAATCAGTCGATCCTGAAAATAAAAGTTAATAAACCGATTAGTTTTAGATCGATCGATCTTTAATTACATGACGGGAGAAGATTCTTAACGAGACTTAAACTTGTAACCTAACCAAGCTTACAAAGTAAGTAAGGAAGAGTATATATACTGCCTATTGAATTATGTTTTACCTTGTTGGGTGAAGTTGACACTTCCGGTTACACCGCTATTACTGGTAAGATAGGCAATAGCACTCGACATTTTGCTGTATATCGTAAAAAACACTGATTACATTAATTTATTACTAATTAATTATCATAAAAGTGAGTTAAGTACTGGAGATAGAGGGAGAGCTAGGAGTGTTACCTTAATTAACTATCGGGAGGATGTGACTAGTGAGATAGAGGGAGAGGGAGGGGAACAATCAAATACAAAGGAAGCAAGGAAGAAAAGAGTTGAGAGATGGAGAGGCATAAGGTACTACATGTTTGTTTCCTTTTATAGTTGAAGAAGTCGAATAAATTATTAATGCTATATATATATATATATATATATATATATATTCCATAATTTTAACATTTATTAATTTATCCAAAAGCGCAACTAACGTGAAAGACTTATTGTTAGTACTCATCCATAGTAGTAGACTTTCGAGCCCCTCTTTTTCAAAATGCTAGCTCACAGTTAAATTCGAGTGCAAATATAATGAATTTTAATTAATAATTTTTTAATCTCTCAAACATTAAATAAGTATAATTCAGTTCCCATTGCACTATAATAAAACAACCTAATTTTGACGGAATTATTTTCGACGAATTGAATTCCCACGAAATTATCTGACGGAATATTCCCTCGAAAATAATTTAATCCCGACGGAATTCTATCAAAAATAGTAATAACCAAGGACACGAACAATTTTCGCTCATGTCGTGCATCATAAAATCGACCGAAATAATAATAATTCCGACGAAAATTCTGTCAATTTTTTTTTTAAAAAAAATAATATTTTTTGAAGAATACAATATACTTTTTAATTGCATGCACATAATCATGTCTGTGCCACAAATACTATTTGCATAATAAAGATAAGCTTTCTAAAGATTTGTTTTCTCCTTTTTTTTGTCATGCCTTTTTTAGACGATCCTCCATACCTCTAAAACTAATGTCTTATCCTTATATTTGGCAAAAGGGACCTTTTAAGTCCTTGAATTTTTACTTCAGTTTAATTTAGTCCGTGTACATTTTTTATTTTATAATTGTCCTTATATAATTTTTTAGGTAAACAATGTAGTCCTGGTCCTTAATGTATGTGATAGGTAATTACGTAAAATTTAAAAATAATAATAAATAATAATAATAAATTAAAAAATATTATTGGTCGGTTAGAACTAAACTGTTTGAGTATAATGTTTGAATTAAGGTTTTTCTTAGTTATTTTTTATATATGGTTATTTTGTTTGTGTTAGTTACAAAAATAAAATTTAATTTCGGACCAGCCGATAATACATTATTATGGGATCAAGTTAACCACATTTCACAATTGTATACAATAATCTTCATTTTAGCACTCGCTATTTGGATATTTGGGTTTTAATTGATGCTCAAAAATAATTATTACAAGATTGGAGTTTTGGAGTATTTGCAAACACGAATATATGTAACCAATTAGATATTTCGTTGATAGGAATATGATATATATATATATATATATAATACTCCTATCTGGACAAATTGCTGGTATGGTTCTGATGTGAAACATGTAACATGCCGGCCCACATCATAATAATATGATGAATTAATGCTAGGGATTTTAAATTTTTGATTTTATAAATGAGTCTCAAATGACATGATATTGAACATTTTAATAATAATTTAGAATATAATCAATCATATGAGATTTATCCAACCAATGTTATAGTCAGACATCATTTGAGATAATTATTGAAACTAAAAATTTAAAATCCCTAGCAATAACATCACCTTAATAATATAACGTATGACTTATGAGATAATTTAATAAAAACATAAGAACTCAAACAACTTGTTATTAAAACTTTCAAAAATGACCTTTTAAGTGAGTCTGTGTTGGACTAGGGGGTTGTTCGATAAAACTTAATGCAAAGTCTTGAATGTATAAGAGAATATGAATGAGCTGAATAAAGTAGAAACTTTAAATATGGAATAAAATGACGTGTTTGATAATTGTCTGTCTAAGATAAATATTTCCTACGTATTTTAACCTTTCTAGGTCATTATGAATAAATTTATTATGTTATTATAAATAATCAATGTTATTTAAGAAAAATTAAATATAATTTTTTGAACAATATTTGATAGATTATACTATTATTAATATAATTTTAAGAATAAAACACTAAAAATATATATTATTAACATTCTATCAATCAATAAAATCAAAACAAAAGATTACACCAACATTCATTAAATTGGTTATTGACCAATTTGTTAAAAAAAAATCAGAAATAATTTGTACAAGATGGATAGTGAATGTAGGTTTTAATTGTCAATGAGGATATGTAAGTAAAAATATCATTCAACATTATTTTTTATCGATTCAGTAACAAGTTTTTGGAAGAATTGTTCAGAGGCATTCACAATTTAAAATTTGTAAAATAAACGGTCTGAATGACTTATTCAATCATATTCAGACTCATTCAAAAGTAAACAAACAACCCCTAAAATGACTCAATACAACACTACACTATTGAGACCATGCATAAAATGACCCAAGACAATAGTATTGACACATTACATTAAGTTTTGGTATACTATTATTTTAGACAAGTTAGTGATAGATTAAATTGACCTAAAAAATATTATTGAGTCAATTCATTAAATCTTGATATGCATTCGAACTCGAACATAATGAATAAATACTTAATTAGAGAGTCAAAATTTCTAGAGTATATGTTTGTTCTGACGTCCTCCATGTATTTATTTATGTGAAACCTGAGTTATTCCAGAATAAGAATATTAGCAAATGATAATAACTTTTACTATAGATTTTGGTTGTTGCTTGTAATATATATATATATATATATATATATATATATATATATATATATATATATATAGGGTCGCGTTCTGGTCAGGACTCCCGTACATAAGTTAAAATCCGAACTTCTGTTCTGAACCAATGGATGATATCCAACGGTTGGGAAAATAAATTGATAGGAAAAATAAACTCGGACCATCATTCCGAACGGGTTACGGGTCATTTTAGCTCCATTTCCATTTCACAGCTTGAAACTCTGGCCGACTCTCTCTCCATCCCATTTCACGACCTCCATTCCATTTCGCGACTCTCTCTCTCTCTCACACAAAGCTCCGGACGAAATCAACTCGCGAAACTCTGGCCCAAAGCTTCCACTGTCTCTCTGTCTCTCGCGGAAAAAGAAGATGAAGGGACCGAGTACACTGGCTCCCGGACCAGATCTTGACCCATATAGGGACCGAGTACATCGATCCGGAAAAAGAAGACGAAGAAGATAAAGATAACTCAGGTGTTGAAAATTAATGAAATAATGAATTCCTGTTTGTTTATGTTTTATCTGCTTAATTGCTACTTTTTGATATGCAGGGAATGTGTCTGAGCCAATGATTGTGACGGAAATGCCGAAAGCATTGTTCAAGAAACCAAAATTGAGGAACTATTCTGCCTCTTCTAGTGGTTTGGATACTAGGAAGAGTAATGAAAAACTTTTTAGACCAATTTTTGGAGAAAGGAATTTCAATAAGGAACTCGGATCTTTAGGTAATGACACTTTAGATATATCATGGAATTGAAGTAATTTTTCTTTTCAAAATTCTTAATATGAATGGCTTCAATATTTATGATTAAGTATTTCTATTGCTTGGTTTCTCTTGTTAATATTGTTATGCCTACATATACATGATTATTGGTTCAACTGTTTGATTTTGCTCGTCAAAATTCTTAATCCAAATGCATATATGTGTGTATAGTATATGATTTTTGAAGTGTACACCATTTTGATGAACTTGAATTTTATTAGAAATAGCCTAAGAATTTGGCAGTGGAATGTGTACTAGCCTACTGGGTGAGTTTTAAGCTTTTAGGCCTTCATTAGTATCTAGACTCTGTTGAGAACTCGAGATACTTTTGTTTTGCAGAGAAGCAGCCAAGCAAACCTGGAGGACCAATGGTGAATTCGAAACAGAGTGATTACGCAAGGCAAACTGTTGACATGGGGGCATCCAAATGGAGAGATTACATAACTCAAGAAGATAGTGATGAGTCTAATGACAATGACAATCTTTCAGCAAAAGCGCCATGGCAGCGAGAGGCATCGGCAGTCAAAGGTGCAACTTCAAAATGGAATGAATACATTACAGAAGATGATAATGATGATGACTTGAAGCTTCCTATTGGAGCACTAGTTAGAATTGCTAATGTGTGTAAACCAAATCTTTACTACTTCAATTTGCTAGAACTAGAAGGCGAAATGCAAACAGAATTGTGTCAATCACGTTTATTAGAAGTGGGTGTTCCAATTTTTATCTTTTCTTGATCTTGGTAATTTACTTGGTTGTTTCATGCTATAATACAAAGATGAAAGGATATTTTCTAAGCTTATTTCTTTGGTTAATTTTATTTTGGTATCTTTTCTTGATTCTGGTCACACAAAAATGTTTGTTTGATGCAATAATATATAGATGGAAGGCATTGAATGACAAAAATGAAACCTCCTCTTCTTTTTTCTTCCTTTTGGATTCGTTTGATTAATTGACATAGCAAATGGTATAAAACAACCAAACACTTGCCAACAACGATACACAACATGCTGTAGTTAAAAGAATTTCTATCTCAACTTCGGAGAAAACCCACTGCAAAATGAAACACAATCCAGGAGGGAAAACGCCATGTTCACAGCTCACCAACCCTACAGAAAATTGGGTCCTCAGGCAACAAATCTACCAACTGAAGTTCATTCACTCAGAGTTAAGAGAACCAAGCTGATCACCAAGATCAGAACCCGTTGTTGTTGCTAAACGAAGCACATCCAGGGCCTCAGCAACTTTCTTCTTCAAGGCATCTGGGGATTCAATGAGATGGAGCACCTCTGTTTAGTCCATCTCCAGTAACATACCAGTCACTTTTCCTGCATTCTCATGCTCAAGACGCTTCAATTCCATGATATATCTAAAGTGTCATTACCTAAAGATCCGAGTTCCTTATTGAAATTCCTTTCTCCAAAAACTGGTCTAAAAAGCTTTTCATCAACCCTAGATTTACCTTGGAGAAAGAGATACAACGAGAGACAGAGAGACAGTGGAAGCTTTGGGCCAGAGTTTCGCGAGTTGATTTCGTCCGGAGCTTTGTGTGAGAGAGAGAGAGAGTCGCGAAATGGAATGGAGGTCGTGAAATGGGATGGAGAGAGAGTCGGCCAGAGTTTCAAGCTGTGAAATGGAAATGGAGCTAAAATGACCCGTAACCCGTTCGGAATGATGGTCCGAGTTTATTTTTCCTATCAATTTATTTTCCCAACCGTTGGATATCATCCATTGGTTCAGAACAGAAGTTCGGATTTTAACTTATGTACGGGAGTCCTGACCAGAACGCGACCCATAATATATATATATATATATATATATATATATATATATATATGCATAAAAAATTATACATTAGAATTCAAATAGCTTCACCCATGTTATGAAAGTATCCACAAACTGAGTATTATTATCTTACGTTGTGTTTTTAAATCAAACGGTATAAAAATAATAACCGAATGAATTTTAAGTACGATGCATATGATATATGTACAAAATACATTGAAAGATGGATAGTGAATGTAGGTTTTAATTGTCAATGAGGGTATATAAGTAAAAATATCATTCAACATTATTTTTTATCGATTCAGTAACAAGTTTTTGGAAGAATTGTTCAGAGACATTCACAATTTAAAATTTGTAAAATAAACGGTCTGAATGACTTATTCAGTCATATTCAGACTCATTCAAAAGTAAACAAACAACCCCTAAAATGACTTAATACAACACTACACTATTGAGACCATGCATAAAATGACCCAAGACAATAGTATTGACACATTACATTAAGTTTTGGTATACTATTATTTTAGATAAGTTAGTGATAGATTAAATTAACCTAAAAAAATTTATTGAGTCAATCCATTAAATTTTGATATGCATTCGAACTCGAACGTAATGAATAAAGACGTAGAGAGTCAAAATTTCTAGAGTTTATGTTTGTTCTGACGTCCTCCATGTATTTATTTATGTGAAACCTGAGTTATTCCAGAATAAAAATATTAGCAAATGATAATAACTTTTACTATAGATTTTGGTTGTTGCTTGTAATATATATATATATATATATATATATATATATATATGCATAAAAAATTATACATTAGAATTCAAATAGCTTCACGCATGTTATGGAAGTATCTACAAACTGAGTATTATTATCTTACATTGTGTTTTTAAATCAAACGCTATAAAAATAATAACCGAATGAATTTTAAGTACGATGCATATGATATATGTACAAAATACATTGAAAGAACACTTGAGACAATTATAATAAGGTCTACGTATTAGAATAAAAACATAGTATACGATCAATATTTATTTATTTATTATTATTATTGCACACCAACATGATATAAAAAGTACATAAGCACACCACAATACTTTAAAACAAATCGAATTAAATTACATAGAAGTAACACACACATCTTAGTTTTTGCTCCTTTGTTTAGGTTTATTTTATTCTACTTCAAATTATGTTTTCATTATTCAAGAAAGTACGGAGCAAATCGTGAGAACCAAGAGGAGCAGCTTCTCCTTTCAGGGCAAGCGGCCAACAACACCTGCAAATAGATTAATTAAAGATAGCATTAATTAATTAATTAATTAATTAATAAGGATTTGTGACAGATTGCGAATGATAGAATAATATTGCGTTGTCAATGACGGTTTGACTTTTGAAAATAATTAATATTTTAAAAGCTTTCATTGACGTAAGTACCGTTTAAATTGTACCCTTCGACATTATTGTTAATGTGTGTGTCTCTCTGTGTGTATATATATATATATATATATATATATATATATATATATATATTGTTTAAGTTATTTATAACAAAAAGAGAGATAAGAGTTACTTTACGTTTTCTCAAAGCGACATCGTTTTACAAAATAGAATACACTCACTCTCATGTTATGCATAAAAAAAATATTTTTATATATAATTTCTCAAAATATTATTATTATAAATGAATACCTTATGCAAAAAAACGCGAGGTAACTGTCCTCTCACCTCCCTCCCCTCTTTATTTATTTATTTATTTTACGTTGTTCGTATTTTTACTTTTCCTGAATTATTATTTGTATCAATTAAGTTCTGTTGTTAATATATATTACTAGGTGATAAGACATATATTTATATATATATATATATATATATATATATGTATATTAACAAGTAATAATAGAATTTGCTTACCCCATGCAATTGCTGGATTAGTGGGATTATTATTTCCATAGATCACAACTGCTCTTCCAATAATGCAATTTGGCCCGTCAAACAAGGAAATCTGAAAACATTTACCAACACCTTAATTTAATTAGGAAAGAAAAACAATGCTTACGACTTGTAACATAATTACATAAGTACCAATTAATTAATATGTTAAGACTTTTTAATCTCAAAAAGTCACTTTTTTATGAACATGTGTTTCTCAAAGACCGTTTTAAAATGTTTATTTTGTTATATATATCAAAATCGTTATTAAAAGAACTTATCAAGGACAAGCAAAACAAATTAATATAAGCAAAGAAAGGACGCCAAAATAAAATACCGAGGCGGATGTCTTGTCTTCTTGTACAAAGCCTAGATCACACAAGAACATAAGAATATGTTAAAGACCAATACATTAAATTTCTGTACTCCTTTATAATATAGATGAAAGGTTAATTAAGAGAATTATTAATCATAATTATGAAATTCACTTATTGAAACATAATTCCTATACACAACCTAAATTCTAATGCTCACATCAGAAATAATTAATGAATAAAACAAAATGAAGGCGTGTGTATATATATATATGTATATATATATATATATATGATAGAGTAAATACCATTTGTACCCCTAATGGTTTGCAGATCACCAATAGGATTCATCCCATTGGTAGGATTGAAAACCGCTCCTGCAAGTACAACAATTAATATATCAAAAGTAAGTTAATCCAATACGCGCGTGTTCTTCCAAAAACCCCTTAATCCATTACTCTAAGGCCCTAACATGTAATGTTTACCATTGAAAAATAATTTGACCTAAAATGCGTTATATATATATACATATATATATATATATATATATATATATCATATATGGACGCTATATACCAGTTGTATTTCTCCCTTGAGATATGTCTCCATAGGTATTGATATGCAAAGCATGAAACCCTGTAGCGACGCCACTGGCATTCACACTTATACCAACAGAATCAGTCGGTCCTGAAAATAAAAGTTAATAAACCGATTAGTTTTAGATCGATCGATCTTTAATTACATGACGGGAGAAGATTCTTAACGAGACTTAAACTTGTAACCTAACCAAGCTTACAAAGTAAGTAAGGAAGAGTATATATACTGCCTATTGAATTATGTTTTACCTTGTTGGGTGAAGTTGACACTTCCGGTTACACCGCTATTACTGGTAAGATAGGCAATAGCACTCGGCATTTTGCTGTATATCGTAAAAAACACTGATTACATTAATTATTACTAATTAATTATCATAAAAGTGAGTTAAGTACTGGAGATAGAGGGAGAGCTAGGAGTGTTACCTTAATTAACTATCGGGAGGATGTGACTAGTGAGATAGAGGGAGAGGGAGGGGAACAATCAAATACAAAGGAAGCAAGGAAGAAAAGAGTTGAGAGATGGAGAGGCATAAGGTACTACATGTTTGTTTCCTTTTATAGTTGAAGAAGTCGAATAAATTATTAATGCTATATATATATATATATATATATATATATTCCATAATTTTAACATTTATTAATTTATCCAAAAGCGCAACTAACGTGAAACACCCATGTTGCTTCCAAAATTATTAGTAAAAGACTTATTGTTAGTACTCATCCATAGTAGTAGACTTTCGAGCCCCTCTTTTTCAAAATGCTAGCTCACAGTTAAATTCGAGTGCAAATATAATGAATTTTAATTAATAATTTTTTAATCTCTCAAACATTAAATAAGTATAATTCAGTTCCCATTGCACTATAATAAAACAACCTAATTTTGACGGAATTATTTTCGACGAATTGAATTCCCACGAAATTATCTGACGGAATATTCCCTCGAAAATAATTTAATCCCGACGGAATTCTATCAAAAATAGTAATAACCAAGGACACGAACAATTTTCGCTCATGTCGTGCATCATAAAATCGACCGAAATAATAATAATTCCGACGAAAATTCTGTCAATTTTTTTTTTAAAAAAAATAATATTTTTTGAAGAATACAATATACTTTTTAATTGCATGCACATAATCATGTCTGTGCCACAAATACTATTTGCATAATAAAGATAAGCTTTCTAAAGATTTGTTTTCTCCTTTTTTTTGTCATGCCTTTTTTAGACGATCCTCCATACCTCTAAAACTAATGTCTTATCCTTATATTTGGCAAAAGGGACCTTTTAAGTCCTTGAATTTTTACTTCAGTTTAATTTAGTCCGTGTACATTTTTTATTTTATAATTGTCCTTATATAATTTTTTAGGTAAACAATGTAGTCCTGGTCCTTAATGTATGTGATAGGTAATTACGTAAAATTTAAAAATAATAATAAATAATAATAATAAATTAAAAAATATTATTGGTCGGTTAGAACTAAACTGTTTGAGTATAATGTTTGAATTAAGGTTTTTCTTAGTTATTTTTTATATATGGTTATTTTGTTTGTGTTAGTTACAAAAATAAAATTTAATTTCGGACCAGCCGATAATACATTATTATGGGATCAAGTTAACCACATTTCACAATTGTATACAATAATCTTCATTTTAGCACTCGCTATTTGGATATTTGGGTTTTAATTGATGCTCAAAAATAATTATTACAAGATTAGAGTTTTGGAGTATTTGCAAACACGAATATATGTAACCAATTAGATATTTCGTTGATATATATATATATATATATAATACTCCTATCGTCCCATAATAAACGTCATAGTTTGATTTTTATGGTCAAATTAACTATTTTAAAATTAATAAATTTTAAAAATATTTAAGATATATACTGAGAGATCATGATCATAATAACTATTAAAAATTTATTATCAAAGTTTCGGGATATAAATTTTTTTAAATATTAATTTTTAAAAATGATCAATTTTATCATTAAAATCAAACTAAGATGTTTATTATGAGACGAAAAGAGTATTTATTACCTAGTTACCATAATAATCGAGGGAAAAATGTAACCACAAAATATTAATCGCAACTATTAGTAATCTAACTGAATGGTTTTGGTTCAATTACAAACTTTTTTAAATTAGTAATCGTATTACAAGGTTTGATTACGATTACAAATTGTAACTATGTTAAATTTAGAAACGTTAAAGACTTCATATAATCATTCAATTAACAACAGTATAGATTAACAAATTTGATGTTCGTCTCCATATGACTGTGTGACTGATCAATTGAACCAAAGGAAACGGAGACTGTGTGACTGATCTTTTAGCATTTTTTTCAGGACTCCTTTCTGTCTCTCACTCTCGCTTTCGCTCTCAACTTTTTTACATTATATCACACACGTAATGTGTGTAATTAACTATCTATTAATTAATAAATATTTAATAATTATTAAAAAGAAAGTGTGTATATATAACTTTAAAATTTGTAAGTTTTATAAATACAACTTCTTCTTTTTTTTGTTAAACATGGAAATTCAAAAACTTAAAAGTTGTTTACCCAACAACCCATGATTTGTCCTTTTAGTAGACTTTTGATCAGTTGGCCTGGTGGTGTAAATTAAATCTTAACGTGTTATTAAGTGTTATTAAAAAAGTTATAAAATTGTCTAATATATATATATATATATATATATATATGTGTGTGTGTGTGTGAAAAAATGTATGTACACAGTTGCGTAGTACACTGTCGCCTATGACGACGGTTTTTTTGAGCTATGGCGACGGTAACCGTAGCCATAGATATTTTTGTCTATGTCGACGGTAACTGTCGTCATAGATATTTTGGTTTATGGCGACGGTTTACGGTTGAACCGTCGCCATAGTCCAAAAACACTGTCGTCATAGGCGACTGTGTACTACTGTACCTACATATAACCCATATATATATATATATATATATTCTGATAACATTATTATTGCCTTAATAATAATAATCACTCATAAAAAAAAAGTCATATTTGTTAAAAGAAATTATTTGACAAAAAAGTCTTCTTATGGTAGAATAAAATAAAAAACATAAAATTCTCAGTTGATGAAGATGAAGAAGAAATTATTGTTATATATTTGATTAATTATTTAGTAAATAGTACATATTCAAAGCCCCAATAATCGGGAAACTCCGGGGTTATTTCTGAAATTATTATTAAAAGACTTGCTAGTGTGGTAGACTTTTGAGCATTATTGCAAATTAATTAGTAGGTAATTTGTTTTTTTTATATATAACTGTTAAAAGTCTAAATATATTAGAATCGTAATTCATTATAAAAAATGAAAAAATTACAGTAAGAAAAATTGAAATTGTAATCCTTTCTAACAAAATAATATAGGGGGAGGGGGGCAATCCTAATAAAACTTAATAAATACTACAGATACTCCTAAAAAATAGTATGTCATATCAAAAAAATAAATAAAAATAATACAATATTTCAATTTAGTTTGGTAAACAGCTTCTACAAGTTCAATTATTCATTGCATGTGAATGAGGAAACACGTCAGAATTAATGATAAATACTCTACCTATAGACAACAACAAAAAACTCTTATTTGTAAAAATAATGTTTCAGTAAAGAATCATCTTTTTATTTATGATATATAAAATGATATGATGTATTCACATTTAAAATATAATTTTACAAACATGCATGCCACTATAACTAAATTAATTAAACTCTTCAAATATTTAGAAATACACGTTAAAAAAATAGAAATTTTACAGATGAAATTCTTTTCTTAAAATGCAAGAAGTATAAAAGTTAAAATTGGTTTATACCCAACAACCCATGATTTGTCTTTTTAGTAGACTTTTTATCAATGAGTTGACCTGATGGCCCTGATGGTATAAATTATTCTTGATGCGTTTTCTTCGTGAGAAAAAAAAGAGAAAGAAATAATAAAGGAAAAAGGAAAAAAAGAAAACAAAGAATGATAGGTGTGAACTTCTAATAAACCATCCAACCCTTCCATTTAATTATAATGGTCGTATATAAATGCACGAGGAATCTGACTTCCATTAAAAGTTTATTACATATAAGTATAATCTACAATTTGTATTATCTATATAATTAATAACACAAAAATGGTCACTCAATTTTAAAATTTAAGAAAAATTATATCAAATTGATTTTTAAAAATTAAAGATGATCTTATTATTAGAAATTATGAGAGTACTAAGTTTATCGCCTGTTTACAAACTTACAATTATACAAGCCTTAGACTCGAAAAATATTTGACTTTATAAAGTCAATTTATGAAAATATGAAATAAGTTAATATGATTTTTTTTTAATAAAAATAGTTTCAATAATTATAATTAATTTAAAAAATTTACTTATTATTTTTTTGTGCGGATGTCATTTGACTATTTCAGTCATGATTAAGTGGTATGTATTACCCTTGTATTGTTTGAAACGCTAAATAATGCATCTTTTTTGGTCAGTTGTTTGTTCTTAAATTTAATAATCAAGCCAATGGTCCTTTTTCTGAACTATGGGGTAATGCATTAAAATTTAGAAAACAAACAATAAATAATCTATCTGGACAAAATTGCTGGTATGGTTCTGATGTGAAACATGTAACATGCCGGCCACATCATAATAATATGATGAATTAATGCTAGGGATTTTAAATTTTTGATTTTATAAATGAGTATCAAATGACATGATATTGAATATTTTAATAATAATTTAGAATATAATCAATCATATGAGATTTATCTAACCAATGTTATAGTCAGAAATCATTTGAGATAATTATTGAAACTAAAAATTTAAAATCCCTAGCAATAACATCACCCTAATAATATAACGTATGACTTATGAGATAATTTAATAAAAACATAAGAACTCAAACAACTTGTTATTAAAACTTTCAAAAATGACCTTTTAAGTGAGTCTGTGTTGGACTAGGGGGTTGTTCGATAAAACTTAATGCAAAGTCTTGAATGTATAAAACAATCTGAATGAGCTGAATAAAGTAGAAACTTTAAATATGGAATAAAATGATGTGTTTGATAATTGTCTCTCTAAGATAAATATTTACTACGTATTTTAACCTTTCTAGGTCGTTATGAATAAATTTATTATGTTATTATAAATAATCAATGTTATTTAAGAAAAATTAAATATAAATTTTTGAACAATATTTGACAGATTATACTATCATTAATATAATTTTAAGAATAAAACACAAAAAATTATATTATTAACATTCTATCAGTCAATAAAATCAAAACAAAAGATTACACCAACATTTATTAAATTGGTTATTGACCAAATTGTTAAAAAAATCAAAAACAATTTGTACAAGATGGATAGTGAATGTAGGTTTTAATTGTCAATGACGGTATGTAAGTAAAAATATCGTTCAACATTATTTTTTATCGATTCAGTAACAAGATTTTGGAAGAATTATTCAGAGGCATTCACAATTTAAAATTTGTAAAATAAACGGTCTGAATGACTTATTCAGTCATATTCAGACTAATTCAAAAGTAAACAAACAACCCCTAAAATGACTCAATACAACACTACACTATTGAGACCATGCATAAAATGACCCAAGACAATAGTATTGACACATTACATTAAGTTTTGGTATACTATTATTTTAGATAAGTTAGTGATAGATTAAATTGACCTAAAAAATATTATTGAGTCAATTCATTAAATCTTGATATGCATTCGAACTCGAACATAATGAATAAAGACTTAGAGAGTCAAAATTTCTAGAGTATATATTTGTTCTGACGTCCTCCATGTATTTATTTATGTGAAACCTGAGTTATTCCAAAATAAGAATATTAGCAAATGATAATAACTTTTACTATAGATTTTGGTTGTTGCTTGTAATATATATATATATATATATGCATAAAGAATTATACATTAGAATTCAAATAGTATCACCCATGTTATGGAAGTATCCACAAACTGAGTATTATTATCTTATGTTGTGTTTTTAAATCAAACGCTATAAAAATAATAACCGAATGAATTTTAAGTACGATGCATATGATATATGTACAAAATACATTGAAAAATGGATAGTGAATGTAGGTTTTAATTGTCAATGAGGGTATGTAAGTAAAAATATCATTCAACATTATTTTTTATCGATTCAGTAACAAGTTTTTGGAAGAATTGTTCAGAGGCATTCACAATTTAAAATTTGTAAAATAAACCGTCTGAATGACTTATTCAGTCATATTCAGACTCATTTAAAAGTAAACAAACAACCCCTAAAATGACTCAATACAACACTACACTATTGAGACCATGCATAAAATGACCCAAGACAATAGTATTGACACATTACATTAAGTTTTGGTATACTATTATTTTAGATAAGTTAGTGATAGATTAAATTAACCTCAAAAATATTAGGGTTCTTTACATAAGTATACAACAAATAGAAAGTAATTACAAGAAAAGTGCATCAACCAAATAATTACAAAAAGAGTGTAATTAGGACCCATATTACAAAAAATAGTACAATTCACATTAATAAGGAAACCTAAAATTAAGGACAAACAACTGCCATAATTAATAATTCAAATTCAAATATTTGGATCTAACAACAAAAACAAATTCAAATTCAAAATAATAATTCAAATTTAAATATTCAAATTCAAATCTTCATCTCCCTCACATACACTTTGAAATAATAGTCCGCCGTTACACCTCACATACTCCGCCGCTACACATCCGCGAATCTCCGTTGTCCAAAACGCTAATGAGAATAAGAAGAAGATTCGCCCTATAAAAAGTTTAAAAATAAATAGATGTAACTTTTAATGTTTTGAAATTTTTTTTATAACTATTTTGTTACTCATAAATAATAAAATGGTTACCTTTGTATGAATGGTTGGCTACCAACTGCATCACATTCAAACGAAATTGGTAACTTAATAAATTTGAATTGGTTACCTTGGTCTGAAGGTTTGGCTACCAACTGCACTATGAAAAAACTGCAGGTGTGGTTGTGAATTAGTTACTTTGTTATGAAGGTTTTGTTACCTTGGTACGAAGTTTTGCTTACCTTGATCTGAAAGTTTGGTAACCAACTGTACTAAGAAAAAATTTAAAGTGTGGAGGTTGATTGGTTACTTTTATATGACAGTTTGGTTACCTTGGTATGAAGGTTTGGTTACCATCATCCAGTATTCATATCCACCGCCACCACCGCCTGAATCTTCATACCCACCTCCATTTTGACCCTTCATTTTGAGAAGCTACTGGAGATATACAGTTGGTTGACTCATAAATATAAATAAATAAATATAAATATATATATATATAATAAGATAGCTACTTATAAGGGAATTACCCACCTCATTAAGAGGCCTGCTGACCAAGGCATGTGTGGGCGGTGCAGGAAGATCAATGGATGTCAATATACTTCCACTGGGAGATATCACTACAGCTTCTTGATCTCCTGCACCAAGGATGAAATCTTGATTATCATGCACACGTACTGTAAGTGCCTTCAGTGTGAGCACCACTGTGCCAGCTTTCATCATGCCCGATGGAGACGGGAGATTTGACTAGGTTGCGCCCGTCAAGATCTGCCACTGCCAGAAAGCTTCATGGCTGCCGCGAGACACGGAAGCCATGAATATATTTATATATATATATATATATATATATAAATATATATATATATTCCGGCATGGTGTGTGTATATATATATATAAATATATATATTTATATAGAAAGAATACGTTGAATGAAGAAGAAGGTGATTATTAACTGCAGTTGTTATAGACGAGGAGAGAGAGAAGAAGCCATGAGTATAACTAATCCCTAAATTAAGGAATTCTAATTGAATACTAATTCCCTAAATTAAGGAATCCTAATTGCACTAACATTGTAAATAAATATGGAAGTGAATTAGTTGTGTAAAAATTTTATGAGTGCACTATTGTTGTAATTATTTTTAAAAAGGTAATAGAATATGTAAATCATCCAAAATATTATTGAGTCAATCCATTAAATCTTGATATGCATTCGAACTCGAACATAATGAATAAAGACTTAGAGAGTCAAAATTTCTAGAGTATATATTTGTTCTGACGTCCTCCATGTATTTATTTATGTGAAACCTGAGTTATTCCAAAATAAGAATATTAGCAAATGATAATAACTTTTACTATAGATTTTGGTTGTTGCTTGTAATATATATATATATATATATATATATATATATGGGATAAGGATCAGGTGCGGGATCCCGCATTTTGTTAAAATGCGGACCTTTTTTTTTTTTTTGCTTTTTTTTTAAAACAACTAAAAAAATAAAAATAAATTATGGAACTGAAATTTTTACATAATACAATGTTTTGGGCGTGATTTGGATACATATAACAAAACATGTATGTACAGTCCGCACAAACTATATATACATGTTTTGTTATATGTATCCAAATCACGCCCAAAACATTGTATTATGTAAAAATTTCAGTTCCATAATTATTTATTTATTTATTTATTTTGTTTTTAAAAAAAAAGCAAAAAAAAAAAGTCTGTATTTTAACAAAGTCCGGGATCCCGGACTGGATCCGGACTCTCTCTCTCTATATATATATATATATATATATATATGCATAAAGAATTATACATTAGAATTCAAATAGTATCACCCATGTTATGGAAGTATCCACAAACTGAGTATTATTATCTTATGTTGTGTTTTTAAATCAAACTCTATAAAAATAATAACCGAATGAATTTTAAGTACGATGCATATGATATATGTACAAAATACATTGAAAGATGGATAGTGAATGTAGGTTTTAATTGTCAATGAGGGTATGTAAGTAAAAATATCATTCAACATTATTTTTTATCGATTCAGTAACAAGTTTTTGGAAGAATTGTTCAGAGGCATTCACAATTTAAAATTTGTAAAATAAACAGTCTGAATGACTTATTCAGTCATATTCAGACTCATTTAAAAGTAAACAAACAACCCCTAAAATGACTCAATACAACACTACACTATTGAGACCATGCATAAAATGACCCAAGACAATAGTATTGACACATTACATTAAGTTTTGGTATACTATTATTTTAGATAAGATAGTGATAGATTAAATTGACCTAAAAAATATTATTGAGTCAATCCGTTAAAACTTGATATGCATTCGAACTTGAACATAATGAATAAAGACTTAGAGAGTCAAAATTTCTAGAGTATATGTTTGTTCTGACGTCCTCCATGTATTTATTTATGTGAAACCTGTGTTATTCCAGAATTAGAATATTAGCAAATGATAATAACTTTTACTATAGATTTTGGTTGTTGCTTGTAATATATATATATATATATATATGCATAAAAAATTATACATTAGAATTCAAATAGCTTCACCCATGTTATGGAAGTATCTACAAACTGAGTATTATTATCTTACGTTGTGTTTTTAAATCAAACGCTATAAAAATAATAACCGAATGAATTTTAAGTACGATGCATATGATATATGTATAAAATAGATTGAAAGAACACTTGAGACAATTATAATAAGGTCTACGTATTAAAATAAAAACATAGTATACGATCAATATTTATTTATTTATTATTATTATTATTATTGCACACCAACATGATATAAAAAGTACATAAGCACACCACAATACTTTAAAACAAATCGAATTAAATTACATTGAAGTAACACACACATCTTAGTTTTTGCTCCTTTGTTTAGATTTATTTTATTCTACTTCAAATTAAGTTTTCATTATTCAAGAAAGTACGGGGCA